>CM060960.1:35527032-36127032 GCA_030765055.1 Mantis religiosa
CTAGCTGGCTTTTCTGAACTGGTATGGTTGTTTTTAACCACGAATTTACTTGCCCCCGTCTTCATCAACTTCTTCTACAATTATCTGAAATATTTTCATGGTGATGAGTAGAGCCAGACTGAAAAATTCAATGCCATAGCCGGGATGTGAACCACGGAACTCCCGCTCTACGTGCGATCGCTTTAAATCACTGAGCTACTATGGCCAACATGCTGACATGACATTAACTTCTCCAACTGACTCGTATGTTTCCGGGTAGACCACTAGGGGTTCTCATATGCTATGAGACACGCACCTTTTGTGGCGACTTACTACTTACTATGCTGTAAGTATAGCGTGATACATATAAACCTGAACCATTTCATTAGACCACAACTTTTTAACCAATAATAGGACACACGTGTAACCGGAATCGAAGTTTAGACTTGTTTAATAACCGCTTCATTTTATAATACTCACGTAAATCGCGAAGTTGCCTACCAATGTACACTAATCTATAGGTATTATTATACGGAATTACGAATGTGAAAAGTATACTACACGATAACACGTGGTTCTTTATGTATGACAAAATATACTTCCTCCAGGCATGTCTTTTTTCCTGGGCGACAGGTCCAGCTCTGTGTGCGATTCCTCTCAAGAAATGGGTTATTGACACAGCAGAATTGCCCTAACCTTTGGGCCTTTTGTTACTTTTGTTTTCGTTCGGCGACCAGACTCTAAGAAAATTTCTCGCCTCTTTCACAAATGCCAAACATCTGGACTGCCCTCGAAGCCGCCTTCCCCATACTTAACTGCTCAACCGACATTTTGTTTCACTTTTAACGAATAGAGTGTAACAAAAAGGTACGGCCAAACTTTCAGGAAACCTTCCTCACACACAAAGAAAGAAAATATGTTATGCAGACATGTGTCCGGAAACGCTTAATTTCCATGTTAGAGCTCATTTAACTACTTCTCTTCAAATCACATTAATCATTGAATGTAAACACACAGCAACAGAACGTACCAGCGTGACTTCAAACACTTTGTTACAGGAAATGTTCAAAATGTCCTCCGTTAGCGAGGATACATGCATCCATCCTCCGTCGCATGGAATCCCTGATGCGCTGATGCAGCCCTGGAGAATGGCGTATTCTATCACAGCCGTCCACAATACAAGCACGAAGAGTCTCAACATTTGTAACCGGGGTTGCGTAGACAAGAGCTTTCAAATGCCCCCATAAGTTAAAGTCAAGAGGTTTGAAGTCAGGAGAGCGGGGAGGCCATGGAATTGTTCCGCCTCTACCAATCCATTGGTCACTGAATCTGTTGTTGAGAAGCGTACAAAAACTTTGACTGAAATGTGCAGGAACTCCATCGTGCATGAACCACATGTTGTGTCGTACTTGTAAAGGCACATCTTCTAGCAGCAGAGGTAGTGTATGCCGTATGAAATCATGATAACGTGCTCCATTGAGCGTAGGTGGAAGAACATGAGACCCAATCAAGACCACCAACAATTGCTGCCCAAATGTTCACAGAAAATTTGTGTTGATGACGTGATTGCACAATTGCGTGCGGATTCTCGTCAGCCCACACATGTTGATTGTAAAAATTTACAATTTGATCACGTTGGAATGAAACCTCAGCCGTAAAAAGAACATGAGGATTGGCATATTGTTGGAGGAACCATTCGCAGAAGTGTACCCGTGGAGGCCAATCAGCTGCTGATAGTGCCTGCACACGCTGTACATGGTACGGAAACAACTGGTTCTCCCGTAGCACTCTCCATACAGTGACGTGGTCAACGTTACCTTGTACAGCAGCAACTTCTCTGACGCTGACATTAGGGTTATCGTCAACTGCACGAAGAATTGCCTCGTCGTTCTAGGTCTTCCCCAGTCGCGAGTCATAGGCTGGAATGTTCCGTGCTCCCTAAGACGCAGATCAATTACTTCGAACGTCTTCCTGTCGGGACACCTTCGTTCTGGAAATCTGTCTCGATACAAACGTACCGCGCCACGGGTATTGCCCCATGCTATTCCATCCATCAAATGGCATCTGGCAACTCCACATTTGTAAACATTGCACTGACTGCAAAACCACGTTCGTGATGAACACTAACCAGTTGATGCTACGTACTGATGCGCGTGATGCTAGTACAGTAGAGCAATGAGTCGCATGTCAACACAAACACTGCAGTCAACATTACCTTCCTTCAATTGGGCCAACTGGCGGTGAATCGAGGAGGTACAGTACATACAAACGAAACAATGGGGTGTTTTGACAATTGTCTGCACGAATGATCTCAGTTTACATTTAAAGAGAAATACTAAAATGAGCTCTAACATGGAAATTAAGCGTTTCCGGTCACATGTCCACATAACATATTTTCCTTCTTTGTGTGTGAGGAATGTTTCTTGAAATTTTGGCCGTACCTTTTTGTAACATCCTGTATATCAAAAGGTCTTATCTAGTCTGTTATGATTTTTAATTTATTTAGTTCATATTTTCGGTATCAGACTTCTACCCTGAAAAAGACCACAATGAGAGATGATGTAAAATGATAAAGGAGATGAAACGGAGGGACAGGCAATTCGAGGGGAGTAATTAACCTACCAAGCATTCGCCTGACGAGCCGGGAAACCCCCGAGAAAACTCATGGGTCAGGCACGTCGGCTAACGGAATCGAATGCGGGCCACAGGCGAAACCATGGCATCTCTGTATCTAGTTTTTGGATAGAACGCAATATCTTTTCTACTCACTGGTAGAGATAGTAAACAATGAGAGCAATCAAAAGAAGCCCGCCTTGGTAGCGTGGTGGTAGAATGTCTGCCTCACGTTCAAGAGGTCCCGAGTTCGAATCTCGGTCAGGGTGAGGTACCTGCATAAGTTTTTTCCGGGGTTTTTCCTTATCCTATAAGACGAATGTCGGGTAACTCCAAGCTGCATGGACCCCGGGCTCATTTGAGCATCATTTCATCCATTCCATTCATCATCCGATATGACTTAACGTTGGAGGACGTAAATTAAAAACAAAATAAAAAGAAAACTAGATTTTCTGATATGTGCAGATACATTGCCTTAAGGTGAGAAGGTACTGCTTATCTCCAAAATGCTATTTCCATGACTTTTGGATGCACATTACTAAGAAATTATTATTTGTGTACATGCAAATGTTCAGGCATGTTCTTAAAACCTCTAACTTTAATAATACCTATTATTATTTGAAAATTTTTCACTGATAATTTTTTTTATTTTTTTTTTTTGTAAAAAACAGCACTGAATTTTCAGATAATTTTATATTTTTAAACAAGTATTATGAACCTTAGAGAAGGATGCTTTCGTATTATTATGAGTCTGCTTAATACACACAAAAAGTTCATATGTTTTGGTTGATTAGTTTTTATTATTTTTTTTTTTTTAAAGTGTACCGGAACCTGAAAAATTATGAAACTGACAAAACAGCTTTAAAGTTTATATATTGATTACTGACTTCTCACATTAGTCAGAACATTCCTGCTGCATAGTCTTGACCCTTTGTATTCTCACTTGTTCTTTTCAAGTTGCTCTTCATTTGTCTTGCCTTCTTGGTCAGTTCTTCAACTATTTTATCTGCTTTCAGGACTCGCAGTTCATCAATTTCTCTATATCACTGCTATCCTGATTAGCACATGTATTGTTGAACTGGGCCTACTAACCTCAATATTACACGTGGTTTCATTGTCTATTCTATTTATATTTTCCACATTTACTGTTCTGTTTTTAGTAAAACAATTGCCTGTAAACTTTCTCTTTCCAAATAATTTTGGCCTACCCATAAATAACTAGTACAAAATATTATTCAAAACAAATAACTGTTCGGATACACAGCCAAAAACAAAAGAAAAATAAGAATCATTGGAGTTACAGTGGTACCAGTAGAAAGCTTAAAAGATCCCTTACAAAACAAGGCTTAGTTCAGAAATATCTGTTCAGTATTACAGAAGTTATAATCGATTTTCTGAAAGCTTATGAAAGGGGCGTGGCAAAAACTTAACACCCACTAATATAATTAGCAAATTAGGTATAAAATATTGCTCCAATGAACTTTTTAACTATATATTTATAATTTAGAGGGATGACACTATAATAAAATGTAAAATTAAAGTGAATTTTAACCCCTAGTGAAGTTACTTCTCACCTTAAAGCCACAAAACAATAACATTCAGTTATTGTAATGGAACATAGTATCTGGAGAGTAAGCCGGTTGAGGCCGCTTTGGCACCCGTTTTTCGTGGGCGCGCCTTGTTTGAGGAAATGCATTAAGGTCACTTGTCTAAGGAGGTTACCGGTTTGACTCAAGTCTAGTTTGCAAGCCCACGTGCACACCATTTGTTTTGCTTTATTAACACCAGCTGCAGAAAACGATCAGAGTTTTAAAAGCAAGGCTGGTTGTAACATTCACAAAATGAAGGTTCCTTTACTTGAGAGAACGTAGGCTTTCACGGCCGGAGTAGTGTAACTGGAAGTTACTTCCTGACCGTTAAACCGTGGTTTGCTGAGGAAGGATGTTCCAAACATTTATACTATCTACACACCGATGGTTAGAGTGTATGAAGTGGTCGATGAATCCAGAAGAAAGTACACAGTGGAGGTGTGGGACACATCAGAGATAGGTACAAAATTAGACCAGATGTATTGACTGTTTTGCAAAGAATTACTAGGGCTGCCAAAATCGGCACCAAGTTACGTGGCATTACTAGAGTTAGGTAATACAAAAAGGAGGGCAATAATAATAGAATAATGCAATTCTGGTATACGTGGGGGGCAAAGTATTGGATACCAAATAGAAATTTGGATAAAGTACATAAAATTTGTGGAACAAGAACCGATAAAGTATGGGAGGTAAAAAACTCTCTTATAAAAAAGTGACAAAGGGAGTGGAATGAAATTCCAGAAGGAAGAACTTTTAATTTGTTTCCAAGTATAAAAGAAAGATTAAGATTAAGTTTCATCCAACCAATTAAAGGTTTCATTCATTATATAAATGGTCATGGACCATATAACAGATATTGGAAAAAATTAATAAAATTGAAAATGATTTATGTATATTAATAATAACTAAACACTAGTAACACAACTTCACTTATCTTATTTAAATCCTGGGACCGGTTTCAAAGCAAACATCTGCTTTATCCTCAGCCACTCAGCTTGACACTCACCCACTAACTGACTGACTGACCTTGACCACTACCGGAGTTTGAAGGATAGCTCCTTATCTAACTGCCATCTACCGGGGACAACACAAACTTATTGATAGAGGGATATCAAAATTCATTACGCGATCCTTATTTTTCAAAATAAATATCTTCTCCCAAACCATTAAATCTATCGGTTCCTTCAATTCTTTCAATAATTTAACTTCTGGATTTATTTTATGATTATATGACCAAAAATGATCAGCCACTGCTTTGAAACCGGTCCCAGGATTTAAATAAGATAAGTGAAGTTGTGTTACTAGTGTTTAGTTATTATTAATAACCTAGTTTACTTCACTGTCAGCAGCTTCAGTTTTTTACATAATGATTTATGTAATTTATGTAATAAAGTAGGTGATCCCGAGCATGTTATTTTTGAATGCGAAAAATATTTAATTTCGCAGTTAGAGGAAAGATATGTTTTAGGAGGATTTTATATTCATGACATATTAAGGGATTCTGAATTAGTAAAAAAGTCACAATTTCTGAGCAATTATGTAAGTAAAAAAGCTTGGGAGTCAGAAATTATAGAAGTAAGAAGACCTGAAAGATTATCAATTGAAAGACAAGAATTAAGAAGATCAGATAGAATAAAAGAAAGAATTATAAGAGAAAATTTTAATGCAAATGAATCCTTAAATATAATAATAGAAGAAGAGGAAATTGAATAAATTGGACAAGATATAGAAGAGGAAGAGAATTTATTAGATGAGGAACGAGAGTAGTTAAATTGAAAATATTATGTGGTTTCGACCGGCAGATAAGAATGGGCAGAAAGAGGAAGAATTAGACCAAAGAAATAATTAGTGAAATTTCATATTATTTATATGGATTTAGTGTATATTTGTAAAAATAAATATGAATTATTGTGTTTAGTTTCAGAATTTGGTAAAAAGTATCTTAATAGTTAATATTAAAAGAATGTATTGTTGTTTAAAATTATATTTAATCATCATCTAAATTAGAGATGCAATATATAAATTTCTTTTTGAATTACATGTTTAATTAAGAAGATTAAAATAAGAAAAGAAAAGAACAAATAAATGTATTATTCTTGTGGTTAATTTAAAAATAAGTGCTGGTTACCAGTACTTTTAAATATATGATATAAATAAAATAAATTTTGCTGAGATTTTTCCAGTTCAAATTAGAATTGCTGGCTTCCAGCAATTATCAGTAGTTTTTTTGTAGTTTTGTATAGTTTTTGTTGTTTAAATTTATCTGTAATGTTTGGCTAAGTAGTTAAAAGAATATTAGTATTGTGTTCAGTAGAGATTTGCTGGTTACCAGTAAATTTTGTAGTATTACAAGTAGTAGTAGTTTTTTTGTTTTGTGTTTTATCAATTTTGTTTTTGTAGTTTTTGTAGTTGTAGAAATCTGAAACAATTATGTATTATTAATAATAAATGTAAAATTGGAATGTGTGCCCCGGTATAGTTTCAAGGAGCCGGGGTATGATATTCAGATTTTATTTTTATTTTTTATACGTGTATTAAAGGGCAGAAAGGGGAGTTACTGAATCTGTGTATGAAGCAACAAAAAAGCATTAAGAACACAAACAGTTGATGGTCGGAATTGGAAAGATTGGTATCAAAGATAGGTATGGGAGATTTATAGAGAGTGTAACAGTATTTCTTCATTGTAGTACACGTGTTGTAGTATACCCCACGTTGTGGCGACATATGTAGCAGGATTCCTCCGCTGTTGTGGGTTTCGATGTCCCAAAGTTGCGGCAACATATATAGCAAGATTCGTGCTGGTATCTCGTTTCCCGTCGTTGGTCTTACTTCGTCGATCTTACCTTCGTCCAAAATATTATGACTTGATGAAGATAATGTTCCGCGAAGTTATTAGGAAAACCCTTAACTCGGTTAGCTTTTAATATTGTCACCCAATTATCGGAAAGCACCACCAACTGAAAGCTGAGTAGGGGACCGGAGGCATTCAGTCATCGCCTACCCATTTATCTCACGTCACTGAGAGGACGATTAGGGAAGTGTCACTTGGTCGCTGGCCGCCTCTTTCCCCTCCCCCCTGGCGTCTAGAACCTTCAGGATGATTCACTGAACAGCGAGACTTCCAGAAACGGCGATCTTCCCTATATAAGGCCTGCAGTGGACGAGTCAGTCAGTTACCAGAGCCAATCGGTTGCAGCAGAACTTCGTTCTACGGTGTCGTGGAATCCCATGGGTTCAAACGGCGAAGTATCTCGGAGTGACGCTGGACCGCAAATTAACTTACGCTCCGCACGTCAAAGGCAAGGTCCAGCTTGGGCACGTCGCGCTCAGGAACCTATACCCAATATTCCGTTCAACCATGCCCCTCCGTCTCAAACTCCAGCTGTATCGGGCGATCATCCCGCCCATGATCTTGTACGGCTGTGAGATCTGGGGAACAGTGGCGAATACCACTTTCGTCAGACTCCAGACGCTGCAGAACAGGGCGCTACGGGTCATCTACGATACTGACTGGAGATTTCCCGTCCACATCCTTCATGAACATTCGAACATCCCGTACAATGTCGACGTCATTCGAGAGAGGGCTCGTTCAATGTACGACAAAATTCAAACCCATGGCAACCCTTTGGTGAACTCACTGGGCAGGTATGACCAGAGGGAGCAAAGACGCTTGCCATCATACAAACTCCCTAGAGACGTCTTGGGGCCCCTTGGTTAACCCAAGGGAAACCCCAAACGTATCCAAACTCACATAACGCCTGATGGCTCAAGCGTCAGGCCACCCGTACTCAAAAGGGGCAAAAGCTCTAAAACAGATCCTCCCCCAACGGGAGAAAGTAACAAACCCGCCTAGCTGTTGCCTTCAGAGAACACTCAAGGGCAACCAATTAACCTCTGGAGTCAGTCAGTTCTTGGCGAGCAGCCATGAGGAGCGCCGAGTGAGTGAACGGACCGGAAGACTGTGTACGTGTATCGGAGGAGTTGTAATAATTGTGAGAGTAGAGTGGACCTGTGACAGACGAACTGCTGATTTGTAATTGTGTGCGCTACGTAATTCTATGTAATCGGCAAGTGTTCCAACTGTAACTCGGTGGAAATAAAGAACATTTTGAGTTTGTGCAATTGGACTTTTAATTTCACGAACACACAAAGTCACAATATTCTTCTGTTATATTCTTACTTACGAGCAATAGAAACTCTAAGTTACAAGAGTGGTAACGAGTGAAGAAGTCATTAAGATTTTTAATTTGAATTTCTATAAGAAATCAATCTTTTGTTTATTTCTTTTAACACCAAATCGATTACAATTCTTATCACAAAACTTTATACTGTGATCGGAATCAATCTAGTACTTCAAATTGAACTAGCACTTAATATTTTCAAGCAGTTTAAAAAGCGTCCGCTCTCTTCGGCGTTCTAGGAAAGACGGTTTCTACACCAAGATTAGTTAATCCTCGCAATTGGAAAGAATGGTATCGACGGTAGGTATGCGAGATTTATGGAGAACACAGGAGTGAAATCATAGCGATTTTTGGAAGGAAGTAAGAAACAGAGTACAAGATATAGATAGGCAGGAGATATGGGAAAGTATAGAAGAAAAGAAATCTTTGAAATTTTATAAGCAATTAAAGACAGAATGGGGTAGGGAAAAATGTATAGATAAATGTAGCAAAACTGGAAAAGAAGGCATAGCTTGGATGAGAGTAAAAGGGTTGTGAAGTAATGAGGTAGGGATATGTGAGTTTTGTGGAGATGAAGAGAGCACTGTTAATTATATGATAGAATGTAAGGAGTTAACAAATTGCAGGAGAAAAATATAGGATAAGAAATGGGAGAGTGTGAGCAAAGAGGTAGTGGCGTTACACAAGTTAACGGGGATGGTTTTTTGTAATTTTCTTCCTCCAAAGTTAAGTCATATCGGACGATGAATGGAATGGGTGAGATGATGCTCAAATGAGCCCAGGGTCCATAGAGCTTAGAGTTATCCGATATTCGTCTTTCAGGATAAGGGGAAACCCCGGAAAAAACTTATCCAAGTAACTCACCCTGACCGAGTTTGGAACTCGGGACCTCTTGAGCGTGAGACAGACACGCTACCACCACGCTACCGAGGCGGGCAACGGGGATGGGTGAAAAGGAAAATAGATGTATAGGAAAAATCTTATATAAGTTGAGAGAAAGGTGGATTAGCGTAAAATAAGTGGTCAAGAAGAAATTGCTCCAAGCTGCTCAGGAAAACCAAAGGGTTATGGCCAGGAGATCTGAGTCAGCGAGTAAATCTTAAGGTCAGCAATTTCATGTATTTGTACAGGATGAAGGTCATTGAGTGAAACTGTAATGGCAACTATACAAATATATGTACACACCGAGGAGACGTTACCTTTGCCAAATTTAGCTGCACACAATATAGCATTAGACACGTGGCAGGTCGAGTCCGCTCCATGCTGTTTTCAGCAGGTTCGTTTGTTTTTGTCCGAGATGGCAAGTAGTCAGTCAGCGTCACCAAAGCTTCCTGCTGCTTGTTAGGAAAAAGTTGAGAATCAACAAGATCATATTACTACCGTTGTCAGATGAGGCATGAAATGCGGATCGGCAGGAAGGAATGTTCTCTCTGTGGATCCTCACGAATTACTACCATCTAGTTATTTTCCACCAACAGTTTCTGTTTTGATTATCTCTTTCTCTGTCTGTCATATTCTATTCCTTTTCAGTATGATCATCTTTCTCCTCTGCTTACTCCCTCCCTCCCTCCCTCCCTCCCTCCCAATGTCAATCTCTTTCTTTATGGTGCCGCTTCATTGCGTACCCCACTCTCATTTTCTCAACGGCTCTCCCCCTCTCTTCAGAGATCTGTTGTTATACATGTTAACCAAATGAGGTAGCGCCTTAGAATATACCAAATTTAACTGCACTAAAAATTAGGTATCTTTATAACACAAATTGTGTAAAAAATTACAATATTTTCCAAGGCCACAGCTCGGAGGATTTTCTAAAGAATACCTACCCCAAATCGCCTTTTTCTGGAAAGACTTTGCTAAAATTTGGATTCAACTACCCTATGCTTAAATATTTAAAAACGTTTGTTTTCAATTGTCCAACTCCAATTTTATTGTAGTCTGTTAGCTTAATGTGAAACAAACACGCCGTAGTAGTTTCATTGTTGGTACTCCTGTGAGAACCAGGCAAGCTCAGACATATTCAGTATCGCCTTCCACTGCAATGGAGGTAACACGCGAGGAACAATATGTGGTTCTGAAATTCTGCTTTCTTCTCAACAAATCTTCATTTGAGGCCTATACAATGTTACAGGAGGCCTATGGAGAGTCTGTTCTTCCCTACAGCATGGCTCGAAGATGGTTTAAAATGTTTAAAGAGGAGAGGCAATCAATTTCAAACGAAGGTGGATCCGGTGCTCCAGTTACTGCTCTTACGGAAGAAAACATCAACACTGCTGCTGCCATTGTGAGAGAGGATCGACGAATTACCTTAAGATCACTTTTTGAAACATTTCATTGGATGCCACCCACACGTTGGTGACAGAAACATTACACATGAGACGTGTTTGTGCGCGAAGGGTTCCAAGACTGTTGATTCCCGAACAAAAGGACATTCGCATGCACGTCTGCATGCAGTCTCAGTTGATGTTAGAGGAAGATCCGGAGTTTCTTTCAAACGTAATCACTGCTGATGAAACTTGGCTACATCATTTTGATCCTGAGAGCAAACAGCAAAGCTCAGTGTGGAAATCTCCTTCATCACCAAACCCCCCCCAAAAGCAAAAGTGGTTGCTTCTGCTGGGAAAGTTATGGTCATCTCATTCTTTAATATTCATGGAATGTTTTACCAGCATGTTGTACCTGCACACACATCAGTAACTGGACAGTACTACAGTGATGTCCTGAAAACATTCCAAGTCCATATCAGGCGCAAAAGACCATATTTCCTTGAAGCAGGCTGGATGCTGCACCACGATAATGTGCGGCCGTATATTGCCAATGTTGTTGCTGAATATCTTGCAAAAATCAACGCGAAGTACATCTCTCACCCTCCCTATAGTCCGGATTTAGCCACATGTGACTTTTTTCTATTCCCTAACTTGAAGAAACGCCTTCGTAGGAGGCATTATCCATCATCAGAAGCAGTGGTGAAGGCTGCGGAGGCAATTTTAAAGGATTTCTCAAAAAATGGTTTCAAGCATGTCTTTGAAGACTGGCAGAAACGCTGGGACAAGTGCATCGCATTCAGGGGAGACTATTTTGAGAAGGGCCATCAAAATTATGAGGGTGAGTAGAGGTACGTTGTCAAAAAAAATTGTGATCGTTCTGTATTGAACATCCCTCGTACGTACATAAATCTTTGTTATTTATTGACCTGAATAGGTGGTTATTAAAATAAATTCCAAAGCCGTCGCATAGCGACCCGAAAAAATATTTACTATCACCTAAAGCCCGCGGTAGGCACTTATCCCAACTGTAGTCTTCAGGTAAATAAGTGAAAAACACTTTTCTAGAAATCTACATTTTAGATTCTATGGACTTGGGTCATCGTTCAGCGAGGCTTGTTATCCCACGATGGTATACCACTCTCTGGTTTTTGATAGAAGAATCCGGTGACACACACGTGCACTGCTTCACTTGCACACGCACTCAGAGAAAATAAACACATATGGCTTGTGTCTACCGCCTGTTCTTGGAGCTAATAAATCAACGTGAAAATATACTACTTAAATTACTAGTCTGTAAGTACTGATGTAATGTTTTTTGTTGTAATTTACGTCCTCCAACGTTAAGTCATATCGGACGATGATGATGCTCAAATGAGTCCAGAGTCCATAGAACTTAAGAGTTTCTCTACATTCGTGTTTCAGGATAAGGTAAAACCCCGGAAAAAACCTTATCCAGGTAGGTCACCCTGACCGAGATGTGAACTCGCGATCTCTTGAATGTGAGGCAGACACGCTACCACCACGCTGCCGAGGCGGGCGATGTAATGTTCATTGCATTGTTCTGAAATTACCAAGACAAATATTTGCACTTTTATCGCAACACCCTGTAGAGAAAGTAAGAAATTCTAGAAGAAGGAATAAACAAGGCTGTTTGAATTCAGAGAGACCACCCCTAGAGTTCATTGCTCTCTCTAGCCGAGAACACAAAAAGGGTAAGTAAGTCTGAGACGATTGCGTAATGACGGGAGAGCCTCTAGGCGAAGGCAGAGACAACATGACGCAGCAATTGCCATAAAACCTACACGTCAAGCCGCCATCAACCCCTGAACCTACTCCCTACCCCTACACATCACGAAGTCAGCCACAAATATTTTATTACTGAAACGCACCAAGATTCACTTCCGCATTGGCACATCCACTCTCTGTAGAGGGAGAAGAATAAAAAGAAAGAATAAAAAATGGTCAGAGACAATGATTTTGATTAAGGGATCTAATATTTATGATAGCTGCATGAAATATATTCATTCGGAAGAAATTTTGTATCAGTTTGTGTTAATGTTAAGCGTTAAGAGATAAAATACTGTACACAAAAATTGTATATCTTTATAAATCACGCAGTGGATTTCCTATTTTTTTTTTTTTTTTTTTTTTTTTTTGCGTGGTACGCAACGTACGCCACGGTGCCGTTATGTAATTGTTTTAAAGTTTGCTCTCGTATTTCAGTTGTTTTCGTAATGTCAAAGAAACAGTATGGCCATTTAAGGCAGGAATATAGAGTTTGCAGTTGAACATCTGACAATCAGATATACTTGCTCTATAGGCATTTCCCCTATACCTGCATCGAATTGTGTAAAGAAAGGAATTTACCTTGATTAACACAAGTGGCTGGAATAATAATTCTTAGGAATGATCGTAGAAGCTTCATAACTTTTGAAATATTATGTCATTTTTAAAATTTTAGAGTAATTTTGTAGGTCATTTAAAATACAGGTCCTGGAGAATGTGTACCAAGGCGACATTGAAAATATTTAGAAAATCAAACAAAAATTAGGTTTATATTTTGTAAATAATTATATTGTTTTTGAATACTTATCAGTACATTTTTATGTTTGAAGTAATAATGCCATTCTTACTGAAGCCCTTGAGAAAGCACATTTGCATAACTTCCACTGCTTCATCTGATAAGGAAGAATTGATTTCAGGCAATTTACGTTTAATTTTTTGGAAAAAAGAAGAAAAATCACAAGGGCTGTAACTAGGTGCAGAGTCCATGATGCTTACCTAGGGCATTGAGAGCTGTTAAGATTTGTGTTGATGTGATTAACAAAGGAACTATGACTGTACTCACACCGATATGTATCTGAAAATTTGATGCCATAATGCCTGCTGTATATAAACCATGTGTTCCAAAAATCTGCTGCAGCATAGAACCGCAACGTCCAAAACTGAAGCCTGGAAAGTGCCGCATGCGACCAGTTGCAAGTACCTACTGGACATCCCTCGTCAGCTCCAGCGCTCCTTACGTATAGCATGTGTAGGCCTGTAGCCGTCAGGGGTAAACAGTCACTCCCGTACAATGCTGGATTATTATGTCTATATTCCTAACTATTTTGGACTCATTTTCGGATACTTCCAGCTATACACATAGGCCCCGCATAGAGCGGAGATGATGTCATATAACTCAAGTACGTGCAGATGTGAACATAGTGATAGTTCACTTTTAAGCCTTGTCAATATTAACATTATTTTTCCTTCGGGGTCTTTTTTTTCATGGATTTTTGCTGAATTTTGAGGTAAACAGTATTTCTTAAAAGCACTGCGAGTTAACCTGATTTGTTTTAGGTTTAGACTCAGTTCGAAAGTCCTACTGAGCTGATTGACTTCTCTTTTTAGAACAATAAATCCAAGATTCATCACCAGTAGCCATATTCCAAATCAAATTTGAGGTGCTACCTTGAAGTTTTCCTGTGATAATCGGTGCCTTCTTTTCGACCGAGAGTCAGTTTATGTGGAATTCATCACAACAACGTTTTCTAATGTGCAACCGTTGATGCAAAATGTTACGTATTTGACTCTAATGCTTCAATGTCGCTGGAGCTTCTAGCTGCAATGGTTCGTTTACATTTGGGTGAGAAGAGGAAGTCTGATGGTGATATGACGATTTGATGCTCACCTCTCTGATGATCTGTAAGCTGGGTTCTAGAAGTTCCTCGGCTGCTCTCACAATTGCATAAGAACTTACCTCCGGGCGTGGTCTCAGTGGGGAACAGATTGATTTCTTTAGGATAATGAATAATTAATTCACATCCAGTTCCTTGGCGGACTGATCTTTTGATTTCAGCCCGCACCACGGCAGCTGAAGGGGATGGATCCCCTTCCCTACGGGGAACGTAAGTTACAAACAAAAATAAATAAATAAATAAATAAATAAATAAATAAATAAATAAATAAATAAATAAATAAATAAATAAATAAATAAATAAATAAATAAATAAATAAATAAATAAGTAAATAAGTAAATAAATAAATAAATAAATAAATAAATAAATAAATAAATAAATTAATAAATAATAAATAATAAATAATAAATAATAAATAAATAATAAATAATAAATAAATAAATAAAAATAAATAAATAAAACCTTAAGCTGAGCAATGCCTCGGGCCATGATACCTCGGTCCACCTCCAGTCCTACCGCCACTACGTCTTGCTTCCATAAAAACTTATTTTAATTGTGTTTTAACAAAATAGGCTAACAATACACAGCGCAATTGAATACTCCAGCAAACTCTGTTTCCAGCATACAACTAGCGATAACTGTGGAGTATGTGATTCACCTGTGTATCCAATCTGGTAACCTTTGTTTACGTTACCATAGCAACGACCTTGCCTGATGACCTTCACATATCTTCTTTTAAAAATCAGACTGTACTTGAATAATGCTTTCTGTGGAGTTGGTCATGTTTTTTGTTTTTGTGAGGTTCATTCGAAATCCCAGTTTTTTGCTGTGGTCGTTGACACTGTTCAACATCTCTTTTAGTTTTGTCGCTGTGTTTACAAATAATATAATGTCATCTGCAATCATAGGTTGGTTAACTTCTTCCCGTTTACATTCAGCACTCAGCTTTTCTTCCATTTTATACGTCTAAATGCTAAATCAGTATGCAGTTAAAGAGTTTTGGGGATATTAGGTCTCCTTGTCTGACACCTTTTGTTATTTCAAAGATTTCCCCTTCGGCAACTGTTTTGATTTTAGAGTACAAGTTTGTGTACAATCTGATCTGGATAATATCTATAAATGGAGCTTGGAAAACAAACTGCACTTCAATATTAAGAAATCTCCTTTATGATATATACTAGAAGCAAGCAACACTTAAATTCTAAATATTATTTAAATAGTTCTCCACTTGTAAGAGTATATTCTGTCAGAGACTTAGGTGTTACCATGACCCAGAATTTCACTTTTAATAAACACATTATAAATATAACTAATGATTCCTTTAAGAAACTTGGTTTTGTATTAAGGATCTGTAGGGACTTAAAAGATACTCAAGTTATGCTAATTCTCTACAAAAGCCTTGTCCGTAGTAATTTGGAATATGCCTCAATTGTATGGTCACCAATATATAAATGTCACAACAATCAAATAGAGAAGATCCAAAAAAGGTTCCTCAGATACTTACATTACAAAACTCACGGTGTTTTTACTTATAATCAGAACTTGCCTTATAGTCAATTGCTTAACGAATTCAAAACAGTCTCACTCTCTGATCGTAGAACAATAGCCGAACAATTATTTCTGTACAAACTCATAAACGGCGTGGTATCCACTGAAGAACTGCTTGACAGAATATGTTTTAATGTCAGTTCTGCTAATTTTAGAAATCGTCAGCTCTTTCAATTTAAGACTCCCAAAACAGTATCCCATAAAAATTCTCCCGTTGTTAGGTTGTGTTTGAAATACAATAAACTCTCTACTAAGATAGAGCTGGATTTTAGTTTAACTTACGAGCAGTTTAAAAAACAATTAAATATGGGAATTATTTGCATGTGATTTTCAGTTGTATTGCATAATGAGTTTAACATTTGCAATTCTAGTCTTATATAGTAGTTTAATATGTTTCATTTTTAGTCTTAGTTTTTTTTAATATTTTATTCCATTAATTGCATTCTCTTTCTTTTATATTCAACTTTGATCAATTATTGTTTACTCTGTTGTATCACTTATTTGCTTGATTAGTATACAATTTGCAATGTCTTGTCTTCAATAATAGCTTAATATATAGTGTATTTTTAGTTTGTCTGTATTCCTTTTTGTATTTCTGTTTTGCATTTAGTCAAACTTGTGTAACTAAATTGCATGTAGCTACTGTAATTGGAGCTTTGCTCTGTTGTAGCACAAATGAAGAAAATAAATAAATAAATAATAAATAAATAAATAAATAAATAAATAAATAAATAAATAAATAAATAAATAAATAAATAAATAAATAAATAAATAAATAAATAAATAAATAAATAAATAAATAAATAAATAAATAAATAAATAAATAAATAAATAAATAAATAAATAAATAAATAAATAAATAAATAAATAAATAAATAAATAAATAAATAAATAAATAAATAAATAAATAAATAAATAAATAAATAAATAAATAAATAAATAAATAAATAAATAAATAAATAAATAAATAAATAAATAAATAAATAAATAAATAAATAAATAAATAAATAAATAAATAAATAAATAAATAAATAAATAAATAAATAAATAAATAAATAAATAAATAAATAAATAAATAAATAAATAAATAAATAAATAAATAAATCTTGTGACTATTTTAGAGGTTGTTAATTGATAAAGAAACCCTCACAAAACATTATCTTTTAAGTATAAACACATTAAAATTGATTTTTAGAGGCATACCGTTCTAAAATGTATGTGTTGACTACGTGAACACGTGTATCCCACATCTGCTTGTAGTGAAACCCATTAACTAGATAGGCCAATACCACAGCTGTTTAGCGAAAGTTGCTCTAGGCTTGATTACCGGTCAGTGCATTTAACTCGAAGCGTTGTCCATACTAAACAGCTGACTGTGGCTTTGCACCCTGAATCGAGGTGACATGTTCACAATAACTTCACAAAAGCTGATGTTGCAAACGTAGCATTTCAAATTCGAACGACTACTTAATTAGTTTTATTTACCTCCCTCTTTTTTACCCTTTATAATTAATTGCACTTTCGATAGACTGGCTGCTGCTAATAAGCT
Organism: Mantis religiosa; assembly: GCA_030765055.1. Lineage (NCBI taxonomy): Eukaryota > Metazoa > Arthropoda > Insecta > Mantodea > Mantidae > Mantis > Mantis religiosa. The sequence continues at coordinate 35,544,436 of CM060960.1, forward strand.
AAAAAAAATAGGAGGGTGGTATGAGAAGTTTCCGACCTCAACATGAAGATGGTAGCTAGTGAATTTCGTTAATTTAATAGTAATAGTACTTTATTTCCTTTTACATCAACAAATGGAAATACAAAATCAAGATTACAATTATAAAATCCATACTGGAAAATGCTATATATTCCTAAATCCTGAAAATCCTATCATGTTGCTTGCCATTGAATAGTAATTCGGTCCCCATACACCTAACCCTAGGTTTTTATGTATTGGAAGGCCCTCTGCTACTTTTTACACTTTCTGCCATTTCACCTATTCCACTCTACAATTTTCTCTTAATTGTTCTTAGCCATTTCTCATTAACTTTCCCTAAATAATTCCCTATATTGCTCCTGTTCTTTTCTCCTTTTACTGACAACATTTTTCTAATTAATACTTCACCCCCCAAATTCTCCCATTTACGTAGCCAAGCCTGCTCACTCCATATCTTTGTTTGACTACAATTGAATATACAATGGAAATCTGCATTCTGTTCTCCACACAATGGACATTTATCTAGCTACTTCTCTTGACCTATACCTTTCAAGTTTCTCACTCCTGTTCTCGCCCAAGCAAAACCTTCTCGCCCTAACTTACTACATATATCTATATATCCTTCCCTCCCCCAGGTTGTTTTTATTTCTCTATATAATCTCAGTGAGCTTTTGTCACTTGTATTGGCAAAAATGTCTTGTCTGTCAATATCTTCTAATCTTAGCTTAACTTCTTTCCAGAAGCCTCTATACCCATACTCTGCATTTATCCAAGAATGACCCATACCTATCTGCTTCAAAAAGTCATACATTTTATGTGCCCAAGACCCACCCCAGTTACTTCTCTTTTGAATATGAAAACATTCTTTAATTATATTGCCATCTTCCAAGTTAGTGATTCTGTATAAATAGTTCATTGCCCATGACAAGATTTTAATTTTAGTAGAATGCCTGCCTAGTTCTAATTGTGCTGCTCCATTAGGTGATGCTATTGGTAATCCCAATATGTATTTCTAAAAGGATCTATGCACTCTATCAGTCTCTCTCCAAGCCTCATCTACTCCCCAAACCTCTGATCCATGTAACATTCTATTTTCTACTACTGGCGTATAAATCCTCTCCATCGTTAATTAATCTGTTGACAGTTACTCACCATGGTTTCAACCATTTTGGACGCTCAGTTGTTATGTATCAGTGATTTGAGTGAGCTGATACGAGTTTTTTTTATGAAAATGGACAAAATCGAGTATCGAGCTGTCATTAAATTACTGTTTTTGAAAGGCAATATGCCTACGCAAATAAAGATGAGTTGGATTCTGTATATGGGGACCCTGCACATCATTTACCACAGTGAAATTTTGGGAAGCTGAATATAAAAGTGGCCGTAAGGACTTGGGAGACAATGAACTGCAACTACCATCGAAAACATCGCCAAAATTCACCAAATGGTGCTAGACGACCTCCGAATTAAAGTGAGAAAGATAACAGAGGCTATGAAAATGTCAAAAGAACGTGTTTGTCACATATTAAATCAACATGTAGACATGAGTGTACAATTATAAATAAGGATGGAAAAATAGAGCAGGAAATTTTAAACAGAATAAGAAAGGACTTTCGGTCTACTATCAGATAAATAATACTATTGTGGAAAAAAGGAAATAACAAAAGATACAAAAATTATAGTATTTAAAACAATAATACTACCAATTCTATTATATGGAGCAGAGAGCTGGACTCTCCTACAGAAACAAGAAAGTAAAATAACAGCTATGGAAATGAGATATTTAAGACGAGCTGTGGGGAAGACAAGAAGAGATATGATTAGAAATGTACCAATAAGGGAAGAGATGGGTACACACTCCGTTAAAGAAATATTGGAAAAAAGATAACTTAAATGGTATGGACATGTACTCCGCATGTAGGAAGAAAGAAAACCCAAACAATATTTAGAAGCAAGACCAGAAGGTAAAAGAATTAGGGGAAGGCCACGCATGTTGTATCAGGAACACATTGAGAAGTTGGGGAAGGATAGAGGGAAAACCATGACAGAAATGAAGAGCATGATGATGGACCGAGAAAAATGGAGGAAATGGGTAGAAGAGGCTTGTACTCCACGCTTAACAGCACAAAGGAGTTAGAGAAAGAAGAAGTAGACATGAGTAAGCTGTCCGCGCGTTGGGTGCCGCGTTTTCTCACGTTAGACCAAAAACGTGTTCGAATGAACATTTCCAACGTTCTGTTAGCGCTTTTTAGGCGCAATAAATCCGAGTTTTGGCGCCGATAAATTACTGTAGATGAAACTTGGATACACCATTATACGTCCGAAACAAAAATATAGTCCAAAGAGTGGAATGCGAAAGAGGAACCAGCTCCAAAAAAAGCAAAAACTGTTTTTTTTTTTTTCGGCTGGGGAAGTGATGGCGACTGTCTTTTGGGATGGTGACGGAGTTATTTGAATCGATTATCTTCAAAAAGAAAGAAAAATTCCATATTCTCCTGCAAACTTTCTGAACTTAAGCAAGCTTTCACATACATAATCCAATCTAGTGAGAGTAGATTTCTTATAATTTCCGATTCATTAACTTCTCTCCAAAGTCTCAGAGACCAATAAACTGACCTTCAACTACTTCAACATATCCACAGTCTTTATTTCATTGCTCTAAAAAATAAAAAAAAATTGTTACTTTCAAGTGGGTCTCTTCATACTGCGGCATTAAGGGAAATGAAGAAGCGGACAAAGCTGGTAAAAAGCAAGTCAGCTAACAGACTTAGATAAGCAACAAACAGTACCTTATCAGGATATTACCAAATACTTCTCCAGAGCAATACGACGGCTGGTCAATAAAGAATGATCATAATTTTTTACGGTCATAATTTTTCGCCCTAAAATTCAATCTTATTATATTCTGTTAGCTTAATGTGAAACAAATACGACGTAGTAGTTTCATTGTTGGTATTCCTGGTTCCTGCCTGTGAGAACCAGGAAAGTTCAGACATGTTCAGTATCACCTACCGCTGTAATGGAGCTAACACGCGAGGAACAATATGCGGCTTTGAAATTCTGCCTTCGTCTCAACAAATCTTCAGTTGAGGCCTATACAATGTTACAGGAGGACTATGGAGAGTCTGTTGTTCCCTACAGCACAGCTCGAAGGTGCTTTAAAATGTTTCAAGAGGGGAGACAGTCAATTTCAAAGGATGTTGGATCCGGTGCTCAAGTTACTGCTCTTACGTAAGAAAACATCAACACTGCTGCTGCCATTGTGAGAGAGGATCGACTACTTACATTAAGGTCACTTTCTGAAATACGGAACATTTCATTGGGTGTCACCCACACGTTGGTAACAGAAACATTACACATGAGACGTGTTTGTGCGTGATGAGTTCCAAGACTGTTGATTCCCGAACAAAAAGACATGCGCATGCAGGTCTGCATGCAGTTAAAGTTGATGTTAGAGGAAGTTCCGGCGTTTCTTTCAAACGTAATCACTGCTGATGAAACTTGGCTACACCATTTTGATCCTGAGAGCAGACAGCAAAGGTCCGTGTGGAAATCTCCTTCATCTCCAACCCTTAAAACAGCAAAAGTGGTTGCTTCTGCTGGGAAAGTTATGGTCATCTCATTCTTTGATATCCATGGAATGGTTTATCAGCATGTTGTACCTGCACACAGATCAGTAACTGGACAATACTACAGGGATGTCCTGAAAACATTCCAAGTCTATATCAGGCACAAAAGAGCACATTTCCGTGAAGCAGGCTGGATGCTGCACCACGATAATGCGTGGCCGCATATTGCCAATGTTGTTGCTGAATATCTTGCAAAAATCAACGTGAAGTGCATCCCTCACGCTCCCTATAGTCTGGATTTAGCCACATGTGTCATTTTTTCTATTCCCTAACTTGAAGAAACGCCTTCGTGGGAGGCATTATCCATTATCAGAAGTAGTGGTGAAGGCTGCGGAGGCTATTTTGAAGGATCTCTCAAAAAATGGTTTCCAGCATGTCTTTGAAGACTGGCAGAAATGATGGGACAAGTGCATCGCATTCATGGGAGACTATTTTGAGAAGGACCATCAAAATTATGAGGATAAGTGAAGGTACGTTTAAAAAAATTGTGATCAATCTTTGTTGAACAGCCTTCGTAAGTACAAAATGGAAACAAATCTGGAATCAATCGCCTCCAGAAATGTTACATATGGTAAGGAAAGTGGAGACTAGCTTTTCCCCGGTCTACTCTCTTAGCAGGAAGGAGGTCTCCGCATTGGTCATACAATGTTAACCCACTCATACATCGTTAGCAAAGGCCAGCAACACCCGCCTCACAGTAAACCATCTCCTCACAGCTTCATCACATCACTGGAGACATATCCACCATTCTGAACACGTCATCGACGTACTACTATTCCTCAAAACTACAAACTTGTATACGAAAATCTAATTGTAAGGACACCAATTTAGAATACACAACAAATTGATTGTCTTTATCCTTATTCAATACCTTTGTCATATTGATTTGTTACTTATTGTCTGCATGTTTTTGTTTAAATAATTGTAAACAATTTATTGTATACACTGTATTGTACATGATCTAGTTGTTAAAGCGACTCTAAATAAATAATCATAATAAAAAAATACAAAATAAAATACAAATTGCAGAATTGCCACTAAAGTATCGAAAAACTACGGAGAGAGTGTTTTGAACTATCTTTCGTTGTCGACACCATGCAAGCACCGTGCACCCATCCCTAGCGAAAACTTAATGCGGGTCTAGAAACGTTGGGTGATTTAGATGGCGTTTCGGATGTTGTTACTGGAAGTTGGGTTATATTTGTGTTGGCGTTAATGAAACTCTCTAGACACCTGTGCAGGGAGACGCAGATGGGACCTCCGGTAATGGAGGTGTTGAAAAAGTTGACTACAAGTTGGCTGCCAAAGTTCACTTAAGTGTGAAGTTAAGAGCGACACAGAAAATGTGACGGTTGGCTTGCGCCGTAACATAGTTGCGATGTGACGCCACCGCAACTTGAAGCGCTGCTGCTTTTAACCTCGTCTCCACAGCAACATCCCCAGACATGTTGGAGGATTATGTACGACCTATTTAGAAGAACAATGCAACGTAAGATGGAGCGACCGCGACCCAAATTTCGTGTTACCCTCTCTACGAGGAAGTATTGTATTTCAACCAAAAATTCGATACCAGGATTGCAACCGAAATTCATGTTATTAGCTCCCTGAATTAAAAAAAGAAATACGATACGTTTACGTAAAAGTTCGGTTAAATATAGTATCTTTTAAAGATGCGATACAAACGTTTTTAAATTAAGTCTGGCCACATCAAACTACACTTTACAAATAAATATTGCCCTCCTCGGTACACAGAGGTCCTGAGTTTAAATCTCGGTCAGGGTGAGTTACCTGAATAAGATTTTCTTCTCCAAGTGATCCCTTATCCTGAAGGACGAATGTCTGGTAACTCTAAGCTCTACGGACCCTGGGCTAATTTGAGCATCGTTTCACCCATTTCATTCATGGAGAACGTTGTAGGCCGTAAAATAAAATAAAAGAATACCAGAAATTGCTAGATAGTCAACATGAAAAATCCAATGCCACGGCCGGGATTTGAACCACGGATTTCCTGATTTCCGTCCAGTCGCTCGAACCCTTTGAGCTACCATGGCCAACTTGCCGTCATGACATTAAATTCTCCATTTGACTCATATATTTTCCCGGTAGACCACTGGGATGAGTAGTCAGACTGAAAAATTGAGTGCCATAGCCGGGAATTGAACCACGGATCTTCCGCCCTCCGTGCGGTTGCTCTAAACCACTGAGCTACTATGGCCAACATGTCAACTGACATATAGAAGTCAGTTGGAGAATTTAATGTCATGTGGACATGTTGGCCATAGTAGCTCAGCCAACTCGGTAGCGTAGATGGTAGCGCGTCTGCCTCACGTTCAAGAGGTCCCGAGTTCGAATCTCGGTCAGGGTGAATTACCTGGATAAGGTTTTTACGGGGTTTCCCTTATCCTGGTAGACGAATGTCAGGTAACTCTAAGCTCCATAGACCCCGGACTCATTTGAGCATCATTTCACCCAATTTATTTATCGTCCGATATGACTTAACGTTGGAGGACGTAAATTACAAAAAAAAAAAAAAAAAAGATGTAAGCTCCATGGACCCCCCCCCCCCTCCAGGGGCCTACTTCGGTAGGTACGGGTTTGGCGCATCCGGGGTCCCGAGCCAACAGTCTCCCTCGTGTGGGCTCCTCTTCGTGGTTGAGGGAGACGGTCAACAGGCCCGCCCACGTGTAGACCGTGCGTGGAGACCCGTGGAGAAGGTTTTTAGATTCTTGTCTAGTTTAGAGTTTAGGATTAATGAACGAAATTTTTAGTAGGTTTTGATTGATGTTTTTATGTACGTGTACTTTTAATAGGTTTTGTTACACTTGTATAGGTTTTAGAAAGTTTTATATCTGGCTTTTGCCATGACTAGTTTTTTAAAGGGCGCTGATGACCGCCGTAGTTGAGCGCCCTTATATATATATATATAATATATATATATATTCCATGGACCCCGGGCTCATTTGAGCATGATTTCACCCAATTCATCGTCCGATATGACTTAACGCTGGAGGACGTAAATTACGAAAAAAAAAGAAAGAAAGAAAAAAAAAAGTACTCAGCGATTTAAGGCAACCGCACGAAGAGCGGGAAATCCGTGGTTCAATTCCCGGCTATGGCATTGAACTTTTCAGTCTGGCTCTACTTATCCAAATATCCTTTCTAGAGTTCGGCTACCCGTGGAATTCCTCCGAGTCAGGAAGGTTGGCTACGCTAGCCGAATCCACGGTCTCCCATATAGTAACCAAAAGCGCTACAACCTCAGCCATCCCGCTCGATGAAAAATATATTGAACTTTTAAATGGTCGCGCCGTGGCTGAGTGGCCAGACCGCTTGACACTCACCAAGGTCGGACCGGGTTCGATTCTATGCGGGGTTTCTTCGGGTCCTCCGGTTTCCTCCGTCATAATTGCATAATTATCACTCATTTCACCCTCATGCTATTATCCACTTCTATTGTTCTCATCCCTGGTTCCTCTATCAGGCTCAGTGCTTCGGCTTCCCTCGCCTTGACTGTCCGAGCTAGTGGAATCCGAGTCCCCATGGCGCAGATGGCTGCTTGTTGGAAAGTTCTTCGAGTGCCCCGGTTTCCACCAGAGGGAAGCCTTCTCTTAGTATTCCGGTGTCGGCTGAGGTTCCTGCACCTTATTTATTTCTCCTGGGATGAACAAGGTGCGAGCTGTCCCCTTCGTTACGTGAGCAGGGTAAATGTTAAAACGAAATCCATACACCAAGTATGTAATTAGTGCAACTTTCATTAGTTATATGCCTTTTTCTAATCGTAGTGGATAGATAGCAGACACAAACTATAAATGTTGCAGTTGCCTCGACTTCAATTGCCAATCATAAAAATTCGCGCTGTTTTGAATGAAGTTCTGTCGATTTCCCGGGCTCCTAGTAGTTCTTTTAAGGCTTATTTTCCTGTTAACTTTACATAATTTCAAAATACCAGCTCGTCGCCAAAGAGCTTCACCCGATGAGTGAAACTAATTAATGAGGATGCAAGTGAGACAGAAAACCAAACTTGCAGCCCGCTAATTGCACAACGTTCGTGTAAAACTCTGTGGAACTCTGAAGGAGGTTAAATGAAAAACAGGAACACGAACTAGTAAAATAAAAATAAGTTAAGAGTATTTGGAAGGTGAACTACAGGATCGGTATGAAATCTACCGACAACTTATTATATAATTCAAGGAAATTAATTGTTCTTTCACACTAGCTGTGTGTAGGATAAGCCTTGGAAAGGTAGACTGAAAAATGCCAATACCATAGTCGGGATTTGAACCACGCATCTCCTGATCTCCGTACAATTCCTCTTACCACTCATCTACCATGGCAACATACCAGCATAACATTAAGTTCACCAACTGACTCGTTATTTTTCCTGTAAACCACTAGAGGTCTGATGAACACACACGAAACAACCACCTTAATGGTAGACTTTCATTTGTTGTCTGAACTATAAAAGCTCGGCTTAAAATACCTTGAATATCTTGAATGTGCATCAAAATATAAAAATTGTTAGCTATTTTTGAAAAAAATGTGGATAACTTCGAAAAATATTCCACAAAAGGTGTAGTTTGATGTGCTGATATTTTCTTAAAAATCTTAGTGTAGTTTCTAAAGTTGTTGTGTTTTCATTGGGCAGACTTTCCTATTTATGCAATGGAATGAATTAATGATTTTCTTTTGTTTTTTTTACAGGTAAGTGTGACTTTCTCGGAAGTGTGACCAAGCTGCATACCTGTAAGTAGGTTAGAAATAATTTATAACAGATTTTATGCAATGCTTTCATTATAAACATGTTATTGCATTCATTTTCGTGCTTAATTAATTCAGTATGGTGCGTTTATAGAGAGAAATTAATCAACGAAGATATGAAAATTAAATATAGAGTAATTAAGATCAGAATTTATAATTGCATACCATGCTATGCTGTAGACAGCTACATAACAGACCTTAACACTTGCTCACTTCTCTCCCAGGAAGGAAATGTCTTATTTGTCGATTCAACACCCTAGGTAATTATTAATTATATATCAAAAAGATACTCTCATTTATGTTAGTATTGTGACTTTGTGGGTTCGTGAAATGAAAAGTCAATTGCACCACTCAGAAATGTTCTTTATTTCCACCGACTTACAGTTAAGCACTTGTCAATTACACAGAATTACGTAATGCACACAATTACGATTCACCAGTTCGTCCGTTACAATTCCACTTTGCTTTCGCAATTACGTACAATCCTCCGATGTACGTACACAGTCTTCTCGTCCGTACGCTAGCACTGCACTCTTACGCTGCTCGCCAAGAACTGACTGACTGACTGACTGACTGACTCAATTCACTCACTGCAGCCCTTTTTATAGGAATATCGCCGTTCTCGAAGCCTCTAGTTTCCGTGAATCACCGCGAAGGTTCCAGATGGCAGTGGAAGGGGGGGAGAGGCAGCCAGCGACAAGTGACATTTACCTAATCATCCCCCTCAGTTAGTGACAGAGACTGATGGGTGGGTGTGGCTTGACTGCCTCTGGCCCCTTACCCAGCTGTCGTTGGTTGTGCTTTCCGCTAATTTGGTGACAGTATGGATGCTGAATTATTTAATGATTTTTTCCTACCAACTTTTATGACAAGTGTATCAAACTCGTAAATAATTTTAATATAAAATGACTCCATTGTACCTAAAATAGCTTAACAGCTGTTTTATCTTCTGCAAATAAAAAATGTTATTTTCCCATAGAAACTTGTCACCACTTTTCCGGCAACCTTATGCAAATTTGAAGCAATGTACGGTCTAGCCTCAGTTTGGAGCAAGAGTTTTCTTTCAGGGCCTGCGTGAGTATATATAGGAGTAAGGATGAAACTGGAATCCAAGTTAAAGGTTTGTTTAATCACTGCTTCTTTTTATAATTGTATATATCGCGAAGTTGTCGACCAAGGGACCCCGATCTATATTACTGTCCGGAATGACTGTATGTGAAACGCGATAACACCTGATTCCTTATGAATAGCAAGACAAGATGCTTCCTCCAGCCACCTCTTTCTTCGTGGACGACCCGTCCAGCTGTGCGAGATTCTTTTCAAGAAAATGTGTTATTCACACCAGAATTCCCCCATTCAAGTCGATCTTTTCTTATATGTGAATTTTTGTATCTTTTGTTTCGGTCAGCAGCTACTAAAGAAGGGTCTAAGAAAGTCACTTTACCCAAGTATTTGCCTGATGGACCGCCCGCGATGATGCCTTACTTCATGTGAAATGCCAACCCAACAAACATTCTGTTTTATATTTAACGAATATTTCCAATGTTCATATCTAATCTGCCATGATTATTAATTTACTGAATCCAATACTACCAAACTGGTAGTAAAATAATTTCCACCACTACTGTTAGCAGTAGAAAGGGGTTAGTTAAGACCTTGACTGTATTAAGACATTTTTGTTCATACCAGAAGCTATTCTACGGTTGAGAAGTGCTAACCAGTGATACTCTAGTGGTCTATCCAAAAAATTAATACCTGAATCACTGGGAGTTACAAGCTGCAAAAGATTCTTGAACGCATTCGTGGTTCTGAAGATATGGGTGTCATAAATTCAGTATTACAGGCAGAAAATTGTACGGGATAATTACGATCCAGTGAACTGAGTTTTGTGATAATGGAAATCATTCACGCTAGAAAATTTGGATGCGTATCTATTACAAATCCCCTCCCCCCCCCCAAAAAAAACAATAAGAACTATTCTTCGTGTGCTTTTGATCGATATATTTAATAATATGAACTTTACTGAAAGTAATTCATCAACAAATCTCAGAAAACTAAGTACAAGTAAAATTACTGGTGCAAAACCTAAAAAAGAAATCTATTTTAAGCACACAAAAAACATAAAATGGTTTATTCTACCTAAACGTTCGGCCACTAGTCGCATTATTCACTTTTGCATTTACAATTACGAGGTACGTCCAGAAAGTAAGTTCTGTTTGGTAATAAAATTAAATTGTGTGCAGATTAAGACAAATTATTTATTGCACAAAATTCTACAACTCTTAAACTACTTTTCCATATAACTGTCGAAATTTTGTAGGCATTTGTCATAGCGAGGCACAAGTTTTTGTATACCTTCTTCATAGAAGTTTGCCGCCTGTGTCTTCAGCAGTTGGAAACATTTTCTTTCAGCTCTTCGTCATTGTTGAAGTGTTGACCGCCAAGGAAAGATTTGAGATGCAAAAACAGATGCAAGTCGTTAGGAGCGAGGTAAAGGTTGTACTGGGGGTGGTCAAACACGTCCCAGCCAAATCCCTGTAGGCTGTTTTTCGTCACATTTGCAGTGTGTGGTCGTGCGTTGTCGTGAAGAAACACAACACCTTGTGACATCACAAATTTGCCGATAAATTTCAATAGGTTTCACTTTCCTAGCATTCAGAAAACGAATCACAGATCTGATTTCACAAGCGGCGGGATTTTTAATCAACACCGACATTGTAAACAAGCACAACAAAGCGTACGTGGCCGACAGCGATCTCACAATGGCGCACGTTTCTTCTCCTTGATACAAAGCGTAATTCATTTGTAGTTATAACATTTAATATATAACCTGATGATGGGAGAAATGTACGCTCCCGAAACGTCGATTTCTAATCGTCTTTTCACCCGGCTTGCTTCCCGAGAACAACTTGAGTTTACATTTTATTGAGAGAATAGCGAAATTAATAAATTTAATATACCTATAACATTTTATAAATATATATTTCTATAGCGCGCTATCATATGAATATGTTTGAATAAATGACGGTGCCCATTTGAGACTTATCAATACTTGGTTCATACTAACGCAGTTACAGTCGATTAGAAGTTATTTAGCGTCTATTACAACGAGTGCTGGTTCATCAGTGTAATTAAACCACACTAGTAAACAACGGATCAGGGCCATTGCGGATATTACACGGAGCTAAGTGGGCATTTCCCGTTGGAAAGTTCACTTTAATCGACCTGATGCTTTTAGCTGTGGAAAACCTAAATAGGAATTGAAGAGCCACCTTGCGGCGCTTACTTCACGAACTCTTTTCACTGCAGTAGCCTTCTTGGTCGAGCTTCAACTGTTAAATCTGCCTTCAGTATATTTAACTATATATTTTATTATCTTTTAACCAACCTTAAGGACAGTGGGACGTGCCAATGCCTCAAAAAATCGAATTTTTGTTTTATGTCTTATAAAAATCTGCAAGATTTTACGAATCCAATGATATATTACATTATAGGTATTCTTAATATTTAAACCCTTTAAATGGTGATTTAAATATGGCGTCACCATGTCCACGTCCTCTTTGAAATACATACATAACCATTGAAATTAAAATTGTTATAACTTTGTAATTTGTGGCAGCAGAGCTATGCGGTAAATTTTGTCTTTTGTTGGTATCTCTGCTGTAGAAGTGGCTGCATGTGTATTTTCAGAAGACTCTCACAATATGGCGAATTGTTTACATTTGAAGTACATGTGGATTACAGTTCAAAATATCGACTTGAGTGTTATTTATTCTAGGTGATTTGAGGCTGTGCTATAAATATGGGTAGAGTTGCAGTAAATTTTCAGCTTTTAGAAAAAAATTGTCTCACATTCAACCAGATGATGACAACAGCTTTTGTATAGATAACAATGGAACTCAGAAGAGTTTTGTAACTGTAGAGCTATCATTGTTATCCAAACTGGTGTAGATAATTACAGGATTATGGTGCACGAATGTTGTAACTTTTGGTGAGTTAACTGAAAAACCTGTTGTTTTACTTTTTTTGCATTTTCCCCACAAGTTGAAATTTTACATGTTTGGGTACACATTTCTCAGAAACCATTTATGTTAGAGGTCTGAAACGTTTTATAGTGTCACAAACCTTTATGTTTAATAAAATGACCGTAAAGATATTTTCAGGTAAAATATTTTGAATTTTTAAAAATATAAAATCTGTGCATTTTAAGTGACAGAATAGTGGTATCAAATTCAACATTTTTTGTCTATATACTTCACTATATAAAAATTCTAACACAGTCATTTTATGTATCACTGAGTACTTTATTTATCCTAAAAAATTGGATACTTTGTGGAAACAATTAATGGCGGTTATGTGTAACTAAATAATATGTGTTTAGAAAACTTCGTTTGTTGACGTCATCTTAGAAAGCATCTGAGAAAAGTTATGAATTTATATTACATGTTTTGCTTTATCAACATATTAAGAAATAGTTGCTTGTTAGAGGGTATGAATTTCATTGCCCTGTGACAAAGCAAACCTATTAATTTTGATTTTTAAAAAGTGTGTAGTTAAATGCAAGCATTGTGCCTTCCACACGTCCCTCTGTCCTTAAAGATTTGCTTTCACGTAACGTCCTCCAACGTCATATCGGACGATAAATGAAATAGATGAAACGATGCTCAAATGAATCCAGGGTCCACAGAGCTTAGTTATCAGACATCCCTCTTTTAGAATAAGGGAACGCTGAAAAATACCTTATTCAGATAACTCGCTCTGACCGAGATCTTTTCAGCTTCCTTGTTACTGCGATGATGTGGTCTGGATAACTCGCCGGCAGCTCTGTCGATGAGCGATGAATTCTGTAATCTTAGGCAGTGGTACCGCGCCAGCAACAGAATGGTGGATGGTGGCAACAAAATTGATTTTAAACGCTGCTTCACATTTTGTGCTTTTATTTTCTTTCAGTATTTTTACAGAGCCTATGTTTTGAAACAAGATTTGTAAACATCTTTCTTGACTTTAAAGGCGTAGTAAACGCAACAGCGTGCCATTCATCATTTAAGTATGCTCTTTTTCGACGCGTCTGTGTTCATAAGACGTCCAGCATATGAAGAGAATCTTAAGGAGTGACCTTTCACAAGTGAAAAAAAAAAAAAAAAAAAAAAAAAAAATCAAATTAAACTTTTTACTGAACTCGGATTGGTTCATTCTATCATGTCTTGTTGCTAAGGGACCAATACTGGCTTGGCGTCAACATTTGAATTTCTAGGCATTCTGTTGCGTCACAAACAAAGCCATCTTGATTTAACCTTAATTTCAGAGGCCCAGGTTTGCATTGCATCTCCATATATGGAAATTTTAACGAATTTCTCGAATTATATGAAAAATCAGCTTCAAAGGTAAAGACGCATTTCTCTCTGTAGTAATAAATGTTTAGGTCTTTGTAAAATAATGAATTATCCTGTCTTATTCGTCTACACTATTTTTTGTTTTACCGGTAAATTTGCTTTTGTTCATGGTATATTTTAACTTTTCTTTTACACCATTTTTAAGTTAATGATTTTATTTCATATTATTATTATTATTATTATTATTATTATTATTATTATTATTATTATTATTATTATTATTATTATTATTATTATTATTATTATTATTATTATTATTGGACATTAATTTTATTTTAAGTTTGATTTATGAGTCACTATGTTTACACTCAAACTTCACTTACTTGTATTATTGAAACGTTTTCAAGATCATTCGATATCATCCTCAGCTGTTTGGTGACTAAATGAACCTTCCTCTTCTTCCACTATTACGGAGCTCCGATCACTCTTCCATCTGGTGTTAGGGTCTGAGGAACCTGCTAAATAAACCACAGAAAAATACAATCCCCAACAATTTGAAATCAGGAATTTATCAGATTAATTGTGAAACCTGTGAAAAAAGCTACATAGGAAAAACTAAGAGAAACTTGTTAACCAGGCAAAAAGAACACCAGAGGAACATTAAGTTGAAAAAAAAAAAAAAACAGAAAAATCTGCAGTTTCACACCATTTTTGGACAGAAAACCACAACATTGGCCACAACATTAAACTGTTAAAATCTTTAAGTACACCCACAGAATTGGATATTTGGGAAAAAATATCCATAAACAAAATCCCTTGATAAAGTTATAAATTTTGAAATCCCGGCATTAAATGAAGTATTAAAACTTAGTGCCCCTAACACCAGATGACAGAGTGATCGGAGCTCCGTAATAGTGGAAGAAGAGGAAGGTTCATTTAGTCACCAAACAGCTGTGGATGAGATCGAATGATCTTGAAAACGTTTCAATTATACAACAAGTAAGTGAAGTTTGAGTGTAAACATAGTGACTCATAAATCAAACTTAAATATGAAGAATACTTCACTGTTAATAATTCTTCTGCTTTTAATATTTATTAATTTTATTCTTTATTTTTATTTTTTCTAGCCCATCTAGTGTTAGAGGAAGTATTCTGTTCCACTCAAAATACGATGTCGAGATATAACTCAAAAGGAAAATTCCAGACCGTCTCTGTAGCTTAGGTGGTAGGTGTCTGCCTAACGCTGAAGAGGTCCTCACACGCGCCTTTGACTCTGTATGGCACGACCGCTATAGCTTCCGCCTCTGTTCTGCACAAATTCGCAGCCTGGAGGCTCCAACATTGCGCAGATAGCCTGACTACTTGGTTTCGTATCTGGAGGCTAACAGTAAACCCCACCAAGTCACAGGCGACAGGAAGATGCTCTTCCTGATTTCTGCACAGCGGGTGGTTTTGTTTACTGGGCCACCCAGGCAGTTGACAAATGAAAATCACTAGACTAGTCACTCTTCAGAACAGTTGGTGACACATTCTGTAATGTATAGTACTTCTTTTGTTTTGTTGATCAGTGAGAAAAAGAATCGTGCTTCATTGTAACAAAATTATAAGTGTCTTTCTTAAAAGTGGTTTTAATCCATCCCGTAACACAGGCCAACTATATTGTCGTCACCCTGGTCGAAGCTTACCCGGAAGCTTGATCTCTCGTAGGATGGCGCTACTCTATCCTCTCTATCACAGAAACTCAGCAATATCCATCTGAAACAAAATTATTTTATATGAAGAATTCCTTTGTCACGCCTGACAAGTTTGGGGCGTAGCTGCCAAAACACACCTTCTTCGACTCCAGACGCTCCAAAACAGTTTTCTCCGCATAGCAGATGCCGATTGGTACATACCCAACGCAGATATCCATAGAGACCATTCAATTCCCTACCTTACAGACTTCATTTTATCCCTCTCTCAAAAGTGCTTTACATCCCTTTCCCACAACTTCAATGCCCACACCCGTAGCCTCGGGAGTGTGATATTGACTCCGGGGAACGCTATAAGCACCTCAGACTCCTCCACACACCACAATTTAAAAATAGTTTCCTCTCTGCATCTCATTACTTCCCCTCCCCTAAAAAGTCTCTAGTGTACATCAGCGAAACCTTCACTGAAATAAAATAAACAGAGGTCCCGAGATGGACTCTCGGACATGTAAGTGCGAAGTCTACCTGAGAGTACGAAGGCTGCGTCCTCTAACAACAAGGGAATGATGGAAAACTCCGGGTTTCTTTCCATAGGAGTCTAACTCCCCCATCGACAATAACGCCAAGACGGGATGGAACGGATAAGCCACTTACGCGCGTCAACACCGCAGGGAAGACTACTGAATAACCTCGGCAGGGCCGCCTGGTGATCTATCACACCTTCTACTAGCTATGCAGGCTAGTATCCAGGACTTCTTAGACAACCCTCTGCCCCCTCCGGGTGGCCGAGGTCTGGCCGGAGATACCCGATATCCCGCGAGTATTGAGAACACATTGCCCCCTCGAGTCCAACCCAATCCGAACAGCTCCCATTCGTGAGGGGCTCGGTTGTTCGGCCCGAGGTTCTTCTGGTAATGTCAGAGGTACCACGAGTGTTCAGGGTCCGCAGCTCTCGCACCACAGCAGCTGAAGGGCACGGATCCCCTCCCCCACGGCAGGACTCTCGGACATGATTTTTCAGGGGTTTTCTCTTGTTCTGTAAGATGGATATCTGGTAACTCTTAGGGTCATTTGAGCTTCATTTCACGCATTTTATTCATCCTCCGATATGACGTAACTTTGGAGCATGTACGTTAAAAGAACAAATGGGGAGATAAACTGAATTTATCACTCACTTGTCTGGGTACGACGTTAACCAGCTGAATGACGAGAAACACATTTTGGTCGAATAGAAAACACGGTCTTAAAAAGTAATGCTGGACAAGAGAGGAAAGCAGAATAACTGCTAGTGAAATGAGATAAACCAATTGAGATTAGAAACAAAGTAATGTTTGGGGAAACTACGCGGTCATCAAA
Organism: Mantis religiosa; assembly: GCA_030765055.1. NCBI lineage: Eukaryota > Metazoa > Arthropoda > Insecta > Mantodea > Mantidae > Mantis > Mantis religiosa. Next base: position 35,561,221 of record CM060960.1, read on the forward strand.
TACCGAAACAATTGACTGAGCGGTTGGAGATGCTTAGGGTGAGAAGATACCTTAAAAATGGTGAAAATATTAATTTTTTTTTGCTTGTTTTCATAGTGTGAAGTGTATGCATCTAAATTTGTTTTGCACCAGAAACTTAATTAAAGGGCATAAAAGTGAGTTTAAATCACATGCTGCAGAGAAGGTCACGCCGCCTTTTCATTCTCTGGCTCTTAGCACTTTCTCTGATATTTTATGTTTAGGGATATTTTCTTCTACATTTTACACTTTCAGCTATTGACAAACCTGCATGTTTTTGCTCTTTCACTTTTTTTGTTCTTTGTTTTGGCATTCTATGGTTCTAAACGTGTGTTTTGTTATTGAATGAGGAAAATGGCTAGATCTTCTGCTAAAGTTCAGAAAAATGTCTGGAGGGATGATAGGAAAAGAAAGGCGAATATAAATAATGAAAACTGAAAATAACTAGGGGCTTGAAAACTGTACAACACCTAGGGATGATCAAATGTTAGGTTAGGGGATTCAACTCCACATGATTGTGTTGTTCCAAACAAAAGTACTTCTAGATCTAAATTTGTTTAAAGTAATGGACCAATATCGTGTTACCAAGGCTGATATGGAGGCAGAAGACATCTATAAAAGTGCTAGAGAGAAGGGAAGGAACAAGAAGAGGAGTAGAGAAGATCATGACAACACTGAGTATGCGACAGGAATGTTTTAACAGACTTTGAGTACTGTAAAACTTTAAGCTCATTTTCCCGTAACTGTTGTTTTTGTAAGTCTTATGCACCATTTCTTTGAAACGACTTGTCCTAGAACAATGACATTTTCACAGAGTTTCCCTGACATACTTATAAACTGACACTTTTTTTAGCACATAGATGTTATTATCAAGGGAACTGATTTTTTTTTTTTTTTTGTTTGTTTTCAAGTGTACCAAAAAGTATTTTTACTAAACAAGTTATTAAATTTACAATTTTAGTGCTATATGCTCACAGAAATTTCGTTTTATTGCCCAATAGTTTTAAGTATATGTGATAAAAAATCATCGCTGTATTATTCATAGTTCTTCAGAAAAGGTACATTGATGTCCGATTTCACCAACAGATGTTAAGACTTAACACGAGTTTAGCAATAGTGAAAACAAAAATTGCATTTCACCAACAAGTGTTAGCTTAACACTCGTGTTAAATCTCTTGTTAAACTAACATGCCAAATTTCTGGTGTTAAGTCCTTAACAATTGTTAATATTCAAGATGGCGGACGTGAACGCAGCTGTTGATGTCAATTCGCCGTATTTAAGACCGTCTAAATGGCATTTGTAATAAAGTACAACCTATAAGGAGAAATGATTTTGAGAATCCATCAGAAGAAAATGTTCTACAGAGGTATATACTGTCGAAACAAGTTGCTGTGGAGGTTACTGAGGAAGTACAAGAGAGGTTAGAACATGCATCGAAAGGAATATGCCGATCTCGCCTTTGCTTCAAGTATTAATAACTTTGCGATTTTATAATTCACTGAATTATGTGGATAATACACTGTCCACCTCCAGTCTTGAAACGTTCAAGTCACTTGCCCTTCTTCGCAGCTCGTTTTAAATTTACGTAATAATGAGTTAGAATGTACATCGAAAGGAATATGCCGATCTCGCCTTTGCTTCAAGTATTAATAACTTTGCGATTTTATAATTCGCTGAATTATGTGGATAATACATTGCTCACCTCCCGTCTTGAAACGTTCAAGTCACTTGCCCTTCGCTCCTCGTTTTAAATTTACGTAATACTGAGTTAAAACATGCATCGAAAGGAATATGCCGATCTCGTCTTTGCTTCAAGTATTAATAACTTTGCGATTTTATAATTCACTGAATTATGTGGATAATACATTGTCCACCTCCCGTCTTGAAACGTTCAAGTCACTTGTCCTTCGCTCCTCGTTTTAAATTTACGTAATACTGAGTTAAAACATGCATCGAAAGGAATATGCCGATCTCGTCTTTGCTTCAAGTATTAATAACTTTGCGATTTTATAATTCACTGAATTATGTGGATAATACACTGTCCACCTCCCGTCTTGAAACGTTCAAGTCACTTGTCCGTCTTCGCTCCTCGTTTTAAATTTACGTAACACTGACGAAGTTGTTTGGTGCTTGCAGTAGTGACACATGCACTTGAATTAAATTCATTACCAATATTTTCCCACGTGGCATCTTTCTCTTTTACATTCATGGCATCTGTCCTCTTATTTTCCACGATATCCTTACACTTCGTCACCAATTCAATTAACAATTATTTCTCCATCGATAAGAAATTTGTCTCACGGCTTTTGTTTACAATTTTGTTCACCCGCCATTTTTTTCAGCTGTGTGATCTGTGCAGATGAAAATGACAACAAAAGCGCATCGCAGTACGTTCATAAAATAATGCAACTCATCCATAGCCTTCTATAGCTGTAATATTTATAAGTTTTTGGCTTTAACACGTATTTGTTGGCATTTTCAGAAAACTGGTTGATGAAATGCAAGAAATGTAACGGTAGTGTTAGCGCTGTTACAATTGTTACGTTACATTTGTTAACGTCGAAATGGGGCATGAAAATGTCAAATAGAAGGTACTTTCTCCCCTTAAGCCATGCTTTGTTAATGTCCAATAGGGAGGAGCGTCTGGACCATCCAGGAAAGAGTTAAAACATAAAGGAAACGCAACATGGCGTTAGGTTGTATGGAAGAACAAGAAGAATTTTGTTGGAAAAGAAGCAATATCCTTGTATTTCGCGAGGAAATCCAAAGATCTTTGTGGATATAGAGCACAGATCTGGCATGGATACACAGAGGTCTTTGATGAAACATCGGAATATCAACATTTGTGACGTGCTATTTATTTGAGCTTTGCAGCACTGGAGAAGAAGGCGCCTGACTTCTCGTGAGTCACGATCTACATTTCCCTTCCAGTTGCTGTCAACCCAAGGCCGGCTCAGAACGGTTGTTGAGTCATTTGTATGCTGCACTTACGTCCAGATCTGTACAATGCCTCCAGTGACGACTCGCGCTAAAGGTCACGAGGCATCCCTTCAATTTTGAACCACAAATATTTAATGTAATGTTAAACTGAGACCTTAAGGTAAACGCGAGTGAACAATATTTTGAAAATCTTTCACAAAAACTCTATTTGTCATGTAAATATGAAAGATTTTTATCTTATATGGAACCCTGGACATTCTGCTTACGTTAAATACCAACTTTTTGTTGAACTTTCTGCATACTTCCTTTTTTATTTTTATTCCGAGCGGAAACTAAACCTAACTGAAGGATGAATAGAATTGGCATGAATAGAATTGGCATAGCACGTATTTATTCAAGCCAACCGCTTAATCGCTTCGTTAAGTATAATATTAATATGTATTAATGATATGAATATGTATTTTCATCACAAAAAACACGTATTTATACAAGCCAACACCTTAATCGCTTCGTTAATTATAATATTAATATGTATTAGTAATACGAATGTGCATTTTCAACAAACAAAAAAAAACACGTATTTACTGAAGCCAATATCTTAATCGCTTCGTTAAGTATAATATTAATATGTATTAATAATATGAATATGCATTTTCAACACAAAAACACGTATTTATTCAAGCCAACCGCTTAATCGCTTCGTTAAGTATAATATTAATATGTATTAATATTATGAATATGCATTTTCAATATTAATATTTATTAATAATATGAATATGCATTTTCAACACAAAAACACTTATTCAAGCCAACCGCTTAATCGGTTCGTTAAGTATAATATTAATATGTATTAATGACATGAATATGCATTTTCAACACAAAAACACGTATTTATTCAAGCCAACCGCTTAATCGCTTCGTTAAGTATAATATTAATATGTATTAATAATATGAATGTGCATTTTCAACACAAAAACACGTATTTATTCAAACCAACAGCTTAATCGCTTCGTTAAGTATAATATTAATATGTATTAATAATATGAATATCCATTTTCAACACAAAAACACGTATTTACCTAAGCCAACTGCTTAATCGCTTCGTTAAGTATAATATTACTATAAATTTTGGGCACTAAAGGCACATTTTTCGAGCTAAGTATCACGCAGCACACTTAATATAAAAAAAAAAACATTAACTGCTACTTACGTATTTTTCGTACTCTTTAGCACAAGACTTGACCATTGCCAGCAATTCCGCCTTAACATGACCCTCGTGGAAAATTATATTTTTACTCTGTAACCATGTTATGATGTCACTTGTTTGGTTTGCGTTTTAACCTCACACTGTGGTAGGGGGCATTGTCCATCACAATAACGTTATTCGTTGTAATTTTGGGGAATTGATGAAATTTTCGGCGGATTACTGACCTCACAAACCCATCACAGACAACATCCAACACCTATTTGGCACGTGGCTCCTCTCCCCGGGAGTTGAAACTTCACCGAATGTGGCTTTTTGCTTGCGTGCACTATAAATGCTGGAAACCGACACACCGGTAAACTCAGATGTTAACTTCACTACTTCATCGATAGCAAGTTCTGGAAATTTTTCACAGAACTTGTTAAATACATTCAATATTATTATCTGTTCACCACTTTGTAAAGGCTTTCTGCGCGCATGTTTAGCAGTACTCGCCAGTTCCACCATGATTCACAACTGGATACGCCTCTCAGCTTCAATATGCGCGCGCAGCATGATTTACTTTAATTACAGACTAACTTACTATTACTGTATGTTTTTATAGTTAAAATATGCTTAGTACGCACTTGTTCGCACACCTTAGTAGCAGTGCTTTTTCAAGAGACTATTTACACGGTGGAGGCATCATGGAAATAGTGAAGGTGCGCTACGGTCAAAGGTCGCGTGGTTTTGTTTACATCTACTTTATTTTCCCGCTACACGCAGTATACACTTGTACGAGGGCTGTTCATAATTTTTCGCACTAAAATTCAATCTTATTATTTTCTGTTAGCTTAATGTGAAACACGCCGTAGTAGTTTCATTGTTGGTACTCCTGGTTTCCACTTGTGAGAACCAGAAAAGTTCACACATGTTCAGTATCGCCTACTGCTACAATGGAGGTAACATGCAGTTAAAGTTGATGTTAGAGGAAGATCCGGAGTTTCTTTCAAACGTAATCACTGCTGATGAAATTTGACTATATCATTTTGATTCTGAGAGCAAACAGCAAAGCTCAGTGTGGATCTTCAACACCAACCCCCAAAACAGCAAAAGTGGTTGCTTTTACTGGGAAAGTTATGGTCATCTCATTCTTTGATATTCATGGAATGGTTTATACAGTATGTTGTACCTGCACACACATCAGTAACTAGACAATACTACAGGGATGTCCTGAAAACATTGCAAGTCCATATCAGGCTCAACAGACCACATTTCCGTGAAGTATGCTGCACCACGATAATGCGCGGCCGCATATTGCCAATGTTGTTGCTAAATATCTTGCAAAAATCAACGTGAAGTACATCCCTCACCCTCCCTATAGTCCCCATGTGACTAATTTCTATTCCCTAACTGGAAGAAACGCCTTCGTGGGAGGCATTATCCATCATCAGAAGCAGTGGTGAAGGCTGCGGAGGCGATTTTGAAGGATCTCAAAAATGGTTCCCAGCATGTCTTTGAAGACTAACAGAAACGCTGGGACAAATGTATCACATTCAGGGGAGACTATTTTGAGAAGGACCATCAAAATTATGAGGATGAGTAAAGGTACGTTGTCATTCTTTATTGAACAGCCCTCGTATATTCATATTTTTAAACATCTTACTTATATTTTCCACATATAAATTCCTTCTTACCCACAGAACCCACATAGAAGATTTCGTGGTGCCATTCTCCATTTTTCTGCGATCATTTGTGCTTCATATCACCCATTTCATTCATCGTCCGATATGACAACGTTGGAGGACGGACGTAAATTAAAAAAAAAAGCTCCACTAAGATATCTATTTTTATCCGTTGGCAGCACTGATTAAGTAACTATCATAACAACAGGGAGGATTATGAACGTAAGAAAGGCTGTACGTATTACATAATTAACTTATTAGGTAGTTAACATCTTCGCCCACAAAGGTGGTTCGAACACTAGCGTCCCCTAGGGAGCAGATTAAGGCAAAGCCGCCTGAACCACCTCGGTTCAGTTACCTGGCAAAGTCTTGTACATATGATATTATTTATTGCGTTGTTTGTTTGTTTCTCTATCATCTGTTTATAAATTATTAATCTTGACAGTCAACAATTCCGGCCTTAAGTACTTCAGTTAGTATTTGGTTCCTTTCTTACATTTCTCCCATCTGCCTTTTTTATTTGCTCCCCATTCTTCTACCTCTTGTTGTGGCAGTAGATTGTGCTCTTCCTGAATAAAGCAAACCACTGTAAAATGAATAAAAGATTTCTGAACAGTCTTCCCTTTTTGCCTCTTTGATGTTTAAGGCACTCTTATACAATGGTGCAGGTTCAAAGGGGTTTGGTCTCCCTTAAAGTCTTCTTAAAGTTCACGTCATTTAACCCTCAGTCAGTCTTCAATGTTGGTTTTTGAAAGCAAAGTAAATGGCTGTTATTTTCCGAAGCAAGACCACCTGACTGAATGTGTGTCTGGAATCCATTGCAACGACTGTAACAGGCCTTGTTAATGCTGTCTTGGTAGCTTTGAAACTTTCGCTTGTTTTTGAGATGAGAAAAGGAAGCATGAAGGAAAGCGTAATGATATGATGTGATGGATATAACCCAAGACGACACAAGCATGCTGTTATCAACAGTTTAACTCACAGGCTTGTTAGTCTACCTTTAAACAAGATGGAATACATAAAAAAGTACAATAATATAATTTACATTGCAGAATACAATGGATTCAGTGCTGAATTGGTCAAAAAGAAAATTGATAAATTCAAAAGACAACAAAGATAGAAACGAGTAACTACTCTTTCCACAATCAGCAATAAAACTTTATATAGAAAATTTACATATCATCCCAAAGCTACACACCTTTTCCAAAAAATCTTGAAAGAGCACAGCATTACTTTGGCCTCACAGAATAAATTCAGTGTACAACATCTTTTGAAATCATATAATACAAAGGAGATACCCACAGACAAAATAACAGGTGTCTACCGGATAAACTGAAAAGGCTGTGACAACGTTTATATTGAAAAAAAAAAAAAAAAAACTAAAAGAAATTTGAACATAAGGTTTAAAGAGCATTTTAAGAACATAAGGAACAAAGAAATAGATAAATCAGCAGTAGAATACCATTTTTGGAAGGATAATAACAATATAGAGCGAGAAATCCACTTATTAAAAGGTGTTCAGGATCCAGCTGCATTAACCACGTGGGAAAAAATCTTCATAACGAAATATGAATGAAAATTGTTTTACTGTATATATAATATATACAGCAAAACCTATTGCATAGTCTGTGCAAACATAAAATGGACAAATTCATTCAGGGCAGTATCATAAGTTAGCAATTCGCACATTTTTTAAAAGGAAATCCGGTCTAAACTGGCCCGAATTAACGAGATTTTACTATAACTATACATAAATTCCAAAAGGTATTCGTCTAATCATAGCACATAGAATATAACAAGCACAATAAGAATAATATAGATGAGAAACGAACAATAACTATTTCCTTATATCTGTTGATATCTAGATTTGAAAATAAAACACAATCTGGGTTCATATATACTACCACGCCGTGGTAGTTTAATTGTTGGTTCTTCTGGTTCCCGCCTGTGAGAACCAGACAAGTTCAGAGATGTTCAGTATCGCCTACCGCTGAAATGGAGGTAACACGCGAGGAACAATATGCGGCTTTGAAATTCTGCTTTCGTCTCAACAAATCTTCAGTTGAGGCCTATACAATGTTACAGGAGATTCTGTTCTTCCCTATAGCACAGCTCAGAGGTGGTTTAACATGTTAAAAAGAGGGTAGACAATCAATTTCAAAGGAAGGTGAACCCGTTGTTCCAGTTACTGCTCTTACGGAAGAAAACATCAACACTACTGCTACCATTGTGAGAGAGGATCGACGAATTACTTTAAGACCACTTTCTGAAATACTGAACATTTCATTGGGTGCAACCCACACGTTGGTGACAGAAACATTACACATGAGACGTGTTTGTGCGCGATGGGTTCCAAGACTGTTGATTCCTGAACTAAAGCACATTCGCTTGCAGGTCTGCATGCAGTTAAAGTTGATGTTAGAGGAAGATCCGGAGTTTCTTTCAAGCAAAATCACTGCTGATGAAACTTGGCTACATCATTTTGATCCTGAGAGGAAACAGCAAAGCTCAGTGTGGAAATCTCCTTCATTACCAACCCCCAGAAAAGCCAAAGTGGTTGCTTCTGTTGGGAAAGTTATGGCCATCTCATTCTTTGATATTCATGGAATGGTTTATCAGCATGTTGTACCTGCACACACATCAGTAAATGGACAATACTACAGGGATGTCCTGAAAACATTGCAAATCCATATCAGGTGCAAAACACCACATTTCGGTGAAGCACGCTGGAAGCCGAACCGCGACAACGCGCGGCCGGATATTGGCAATGTTGTTGCTGAATATCTTGAAAAAATCAACACGAAGTGCATCCGTCACCCTCCCTATAGTCCGGCTTTAGCCCCATGTGACTTTTTTCTACTCCTTAACTTAAAGAAATGCCTTCGTAGGAGGCATTATCCATCATCAGAAGCAGTGGTGTAGGCTGCAGAGGCGATTTTGAAGGATCTCTCTTAAAATGGTTTCCAGCATGTGTTTGAAGACTGACAGAAACGCTGGGACAAGTGCATCGCATTCAGGAGAGACTATTTTGACGTTGGATAAAGGTACGTTGTAAAAAAAATGTGATCGTTCTTTATTGAACTTTATATAAAGTTTCAAAAATATATTTCCCTTGTCATTTTTGTATCGCATTTTTGTGTGAAGCAGAGATTTCTCCTGTGTACTTACTGTAAATAAAAGAAGATACATTAATAAGATTCTGTAATTATATACAGTTTGTGGAAGTTGTCATAGTGGTTAGGGATAGACCATTTTAATACCTGTGGAATTTGCAGCAGGGTATTTCAAAAGTTCTTAACAATTTTTAATTACATATATAAGGGAAGACAATATTAAGGGCGGTTAGATTTAATGCTGGAGCTAGGAGACAACATATCACAGAAATTGGAAACGTGGACGTGATATACGGGACGTGAAGACATTAAAACCACCATATTCTGTTAATTGTCCCTCTCTGAGAGAGAAGACACCTCAGCTAAATCTACCTTTGCTTAACTTTTGGGCCCAAAATGGCAATGCTCCAAAGAGACACCTCCCCCACCCCATCCCGTTTTGCACGGCTGGCATTTACATAATTTGAATTTTTATGGCTTTGCTCCCACCAAAGCGGTATGAATTCTTCAGCTGGGAAACATTGCGTTTTCTCCTTGGAAACCGTTTGTAATGTCGGTGTGTATGTTGGAGAGAGCTTTTTAATGAAGCTAAAAGCCATAAATTATGATAAGCAGTACTCAAGGTTGTTACGTTTTTCAGCTAGAGAGAGTATTGTGTAGGGAAAGATAATGTACTGTTTCTTTTCCCACCACGTGCTTAGTGCTGTATTTTATACCAGTTTACATCGAACATAAAATTTCACTGAAATATTATGTATACCAAATTTGGTAGTTAATTTCTATATATCTAAATATGTCTTACGACGAGATTTAAGAACCTCCAACCCAAAAAAGCCTTTAGATGGAAAAGTTCACAGAGCTATCAGTTTTCTCAGAATTTATTTTTTGATTTGCGCCCTTCAAAGTTGTCATATCCGACGAAGAATGATGATGATGATGATGATGATGATGATGATGATGATGATGATGAGGATGATGATGATGATGATAGTTGGTACTGCAGGCCATCTAGGCCCTTGACCTCCCTAACCACCCTCTTCCATTCTACTCGGTCCTTTGCTTCTCTTCTCCATCCTCTAACGCCCAACTCTAACTCCAACTTTAACTCCGGGCAATAAAGGAGAGCGTACAACCCTGGCTAACTTCCTGCAGGGATAACCGGCGGGCCGAGGTGATACTCATCCGGCTGAGAATTGGGCACACACGAGCGACTCATGATCATTTGTTAAGAGGGGAACCGGCCGCAGTGTGTGCTCCATGTGCAGTACGCCTCACTGTGCGGCACGAATTACTCGAGTGCCCGCAGTACGCCCGCATTCGCCAGTTAGTAGGCTTGGGGACTAACTTGCTGGGTGTTTTAGGGGACGACCCAGTGGCCGTGGTTAAGGCACTGCGGTTTGTTGCCCAAATTGGTTTTTATAAACAAATCTGACTTAAATTTTAAATTTGTTAATTTTAGAGATTTTAAATTGTTAGTCTTGGGATGGGCTTTTTTTTATGTACTTTTAGTAGTTGAGTGATTTTATTTTATTTTACCTTTTTAGCCTAATTTGTGTAGCTCTTAGGTTTTAGTCTTGACTTCGGGCCCAAATGACCTTGCTGTCGACGGGCCCTAAAACACCACACACTCACTCACTCACCCCTTTAACCCCAACTTTCTCAAGTCATCTTCTACATCATCTACCCAACTTTTCCTGGGTCTTCCTCTTCTCCTTCTGCCATCCAGCTTTCCTATGACTATTTTCTTGACTACACTGGTTTCCAACATTCTCGGCACATGGCGAATCCACCTTATTTTTTCCGAGGGCCCTTCAATAAAGAATGATCACAATTTTGTTTTTTGACAACGTACCTTTACTCAGCCTCATAATTTTGATGGTCCTTCTCAAAATAGTCTCCCCTGAATGCGATACACTTGTCCCAGCGTTTCTGCCAGTCTTCAAAGACATGCTGGAAACCATTTTTGAGAGATCTTTCAAAGTCGCCTCCTTAGCCTTCACCACTGCTTCTGATGATGGATAATGCCTCCCACGAAGGCGTTTCTTCAAGTTAGGGAATATAAAAACGTCACATGGGACTAAATCCGGACTATAGGGAGGGTGAGGGATACACTTCACGTTGATTTTTGCAAGATATTTAGCAACAACATTGGCAATATGCAGCCGCGCATTATCGTGGTGCAGCATACAGCCTGCTCCACGGAAAAGTGGTCTTTTGCGTCTGATATGTACTTGCAATATTTTCAGGATATCCCTGTAGTATTATCCAGCTACTGATGTGTGTGCAGGTATAACATTCTAATAAACCATTCCATAAATATCAAAGAATGAGATGACCATAACTTTCCCAGCAGAAGAAACCACTTTTTCTTTTTGGGGGGTTGGTGTTGAAGGAGATTTCCACACTGAGGTATGCTGTTTGCTCTCAGGATCAAAATGATGTAGCCACGTTTCATCAGCAGTGATTACTTTTGAAAGAAACTCCGTATCTTCCTCTAACATCAACTTCAACTGCATGTTACCTCCATTGCAGCGGTAGGCGATACTGAACATGTTTGAAGTTACCTGGTTCTCACAGGCGGGAACCAGGAGTACCAACAATGAAACTACTACGACGTGTTTGTTTTGCATTAAGCTTAATAAGATTGAATTTTAGTGCGAAAAATTATTACCGTAAGAAATTATGATCATTATGTATTGAACAGCCCTCGTATATTTGGTTGTCCAAATAGACACTATAACTCCAAGTTACTCCGCATTTTGCATCCGTCCAAGTCCCTTATCACTCTAAATATATTTCTAAAAAATCTTCCTTTCCCACCGTAATAACCACTGTTCTTCTCTGATTGTCAGCACCCAACTTTCTGAACCATACATTATTATTGGGCTCAGTATTGTTGTATTTATTTTAATTTTAGTATTCCTACTGACGTCCTTTGATTTAAACATATTATGCAAGGCATAGAATCATCTGCTACCAGCGTAGATGTTGGCGTGTCTACTTCACGTTCAAGAGGTCCCGAGTTCGAATCTCGGCCATGGTGAGTTACCTGGATAAGGTTTTTCCGGGGATTTCTCTTACCCTGAAAGGCGAATGTCAGGTAACTCTAAGCTCCATGGACCCCGGACTCATTTGAGCATCATTTCATCCATTTCATTCATTGTCCGATATGACTTAACGTTGGAAGACGTAAATTAAAAAAAAAGGAAGGAAGGAAATTCTGTTACCACTTGCTGTTCTTTCTTGAATTTCCACTGATGTTTTATTATCTAGTGTGACTATAGATCTCTAAGTAAAAGGAAATGATGCTTAAATGAACCCAGGATCCAAAGAGCTTAAAGGTATCACACATTCATCTGTCAGATTAAGGTGAACCACGGAAAAAGTTACGCAGATAACTCCATTGGAGCTCGTGACCTCTAAAATTTGAGGCGGACACGCTGTCATATACGTCACAAAAGTGGGCACCAAAATTGTTTCATGATGGTTATTTAGATTAAGTCCTTTTCATTCAGAAGACGTTTTGATAGAGGTAAACCTTAGGAAATAGAGAGAAGGCACGAACAAATTTAGACCTCTGCAAAACCTAGCAATGTATTTAAAATGTTCAAGAAATTTTCAAGAAATGCTTTGTTATTGGCTTGATATATTTAATACTCTTTATGTATTTTTCTCTTTACTGTAGTAAGTAAATGCAGTATTGTCATTCCATCCAGAAACTCGCAAATCTTCAGAAGCTGTTGGAAGTAACGTCTAGAGCTATAGTTTATATGTGAGGAAAATGATTTAGATATATGATTTTTAAATAAAAACTCTTTACAGACATTTTGGAGAACATAAATACTGAAAAAAAGTTGTCCACGTAAAGGGTTTGGTATCGTCATTTGTTTTTCGCATGGATATTCTAGGATAGCTTCACAAAAACAGCACGACACTAAACAAAAGGAACAGTGTATAAAATAGCAAATTAATTAATATTTTATTGTATTTATTTCTTGTAAACTTTGTTTTAATCCTGAGATAGTCAATTAATCCTACCCGAGTTTGGATTTCCTCCAGATGAATCTCCAGTGAGGTTATTGATGGTAAAAGAACTTCTTTGTGTTAGCGTGACTCTGCTTTGATGTTTACATCCAAGATGAAGCAGAAGCAGGTGCTGCCTGTGAATTCTCTTCTTTGTATAAGCGTTTTGGAAATTATTTCAGAATCTATGGTGGAGAAATTGATGCAATTTATACTTCCTTATAAAATTTAGTCACCTGGACAATAAGCTTACAAAATTGCTTTCTTATCAGATTCCAAAGCAACTATTCAAGCTATTATTCCAACCGACTGTCCTAGAATTGAAATTAAGAAAAATAAATTAAATTCATAATATGACTAAACATCTACAAATGTGTAGCTTTCTAATAGATTGCATTCCACTGTAAAGTTTCTGAGAAAGAGCAGTTTAATTATAAACATTTCCATAGCAATTATGACATATTACTTTCTCTAAAAACGTAATTGGTAGGATCTCAAAAATAAACTCGAAGCGATTCCAGATGTATCTAGAAAACCAACTGTTGCAATGTTCAGATTAATCACAGATCATGATTTGTCCAAGATTGGATTAATGACTTCCCTACAGTGTTCTTTATGTGGTAAATATGACTTAATGAACATTGATCACCTAATTGCATGTGAAATTTTCCAAAATGAAGATCAGTGCGAACCATTTCAACAGACCATGATGTTTAAACCAATAAGACACAAGTGCCACTTTGGGAGAATATAATATACAATTGGGAGATTATATTACACTATTTACATCTCAGAGAAAATGTTGGAAGTGTCCTCCACCAGCATCTATACAGGTTTGCACTTGTTTAATCATATTCTCTGAAGTTTTACGGAGAGTATCCTCGCCAATGTTACTTATTTCGGTTCGAATGGATTCCTTGAGAACATCAAGACAGACCTTTTGAGATTATTCGATTACATTGGGCCAAAAAAGAAAAAAAAATGTTTAGAGCACTTCATGAGGCAATTCCTACTAGTTTTGGGTTGAGAAAAACAAATATGACAATGAAAAATGTTTATTAGCTCTAGTTTCTGTGATATACACAAGGTGAAAGTATTACATATTAACGGACTGAGAGAAAGGGATACATTTTAATTACATACATGCTAACAACAATGAAAGTGCATTTGATTTTTTAAACTGGTAATTACATGCTAAGAGTTCTAAATTGCTGGAAAAATACTTCGCAGATAGTCGTGTCTGAAGAGAATCATGTGGTGGCCTAGTGACTTCGTCGTCTTTTAGCTAGCCTCTTGTGATGAAGTTCCGCAGAATCCCTATACAAAGACCAACAGTAATCCGCAAGCATTACTTCATTCCAACGGCCCTGATATCTTTGTTCCGTAACAGAAATGTTCTGATGGAATCTCTCCCCATGTTCATCACTAACAACAGCTCCACAACTAGGAGGGAAAAAGTCTAGGTGGGAGTGGAGAAAATGGATCTTACGGGACACGTTGCATCCAAGGTTACTGTATTTTCGTTGGAGCACTGTCACCAAATGCTTGTAGTTGTCTCTTTTGTTGCCTAAAAATCCATGAACAACACCCTTGAAGGCTTCCCAAGCTTCCTTTTCTTTCCCCTCCAAAATTTGGTCAAATGCAGGATCCTTTACAAGTTCTCTTATTTGTGGTCCGACAAAAATGCCTTCCTTAACTTTTGCATCACTTAATTGCCAGAATTTCTCTCTGATTGTGTTTTGTTATTTGACAGGTGTACCAACTCCCAAAAAAATCCCCCAAATTTTAGATCTTTACTCTAAAATATGAAATGTCAATTTATCTTCAAAAGAAGAACTAATCTATCATTTTGATGGTGATCTTTGAATTCAGTAAATGGAAATACATGTAAATTCACTATTTTTAAGCCCGAAACATTCTCATTGTTGCCCAGTGTTATCAAAGAAACTGTACAAGAGAGAGAGTGTACAAGAATAGGCCACGGACAATTGATGTTCTCAGGGAATCCATTCGAACCGAAATAAGTAACATTGGCGAGGATACTCTCCGTAAAACTTCATAGGATATGGTGAGACGAGTGCAAACATGTATAGATGCTGGTGGAGGACGCTTACATTTTCTCTGAGATGTAAATAGTGTAATGCGATATCACAATTGTGTATTATATTCTCCCAAAGTTGTACGTGTGTACTTTTATTGCTGCAAAAGTTATGGCCTATTGATATGGTTCAGATTTATATGGATCACACTGTATATTCTCTAAACGCTAGAAAGTAAGAAGAGGAATGATTTAATTATCAAATTCTGTTTTTAAAATAAAGTAATAGATAATGTTGCGAGACATTGTTGTGACTGGCGCGGCCGGCGCGCGCAAAGCAACAAATAGTGCATCGCGGGGATAAAAGGCTTGCTGAAACAAATAGGGATAGATGACTGGAAGGTTCGTTTTGTTGATTGTTACAGAAAATTCCACTAATTTCTAGATCTATGAGTGGAGGTATAAAAAGAAGCCGCCACACGCCAGTTGGGACATTGGACTGGATAACTGTGCGTGTGCAGCTGGGATTTGAAAGCGAACTTTTATTTTCTTACGTGTGCAGAAGTGACAAGAGATTGTGTTGATTTATGTTACGTCAGATTGTTACAAAGGGGTGTACAAACGCCGTCTTTCTACGGAAAATAAATATCATTTTGAATTTCTGGAAACTTGACTTTTAATTTTACGGACCCAGAAAGTTACAATAAAGAAGTTTAATCAGAAGGTAGCATTAATAAAAGAATCATGTCTTAAATACTGAAATAAGGAGTCATGAATTTATTACATTTAGCATTGGTGAAATAGGCCCTCCCCATAACTGCTACTTCAGATGTGAAAGGCAGATAATATTCAGAGGTTAGTTTCATTGTATTCCTAAGTATATGCAAACTGTGAACTAGGGCTTGGGAATGATACGGGTGTGTGCTTCATTTGTCACTTTCCCGACGTTCAACTGTTTGCCAGTGCGGTGAAGGTGAAGAGCTGATAGCATTCATACTCAAGGTGGGTTAACCTCATTTTAAATTATGGTTACGAGACTACGGGTATAGCTGCAGTTTCTCTCCAGTGGTCTATTTATAGTAACTAGAGGAAGTGATATCCTGATACAGAAGGAATCGATATCGAGGTTTCATCGGAAATACACTTGAAGTCCCATGAATTTAAAAAAAGAAAAACAAACAAAAGGCACACTTATGAACAGGATACCTAACATTATATTTTTAAAAATACGAAAGCTGTTCAATAAAGAATGATCATATTTTTTTTACGGTCACAATATTTCGCACTAAAATTCAATCTTATTATATTGTGTTAGTTTAATGTGAAACAAACACGCCGTAGTAGTTTCATTGCTGGGACTCATTGTTAGTGCCCATTTTTGGACCGTTGCTACAGACTCAGGCCTTAGAGACAGCAAGAAAATTTGTCAAAGACAATTTCAGAGCTTCCAATGGACTTCAGAGCTTCCTCGAGACTTCAAACATCGCCATAACATTGTTTTGAATGTTGTGTGTGGTGAAACAAATGATGTTGATATAAAGTTGCAGATTGGAAATGGACAATTGAAAACAGAGAAACTAGGTGATAAAGTACAATTATTGTATCTAAGTTGAAAATATAGTACCTAATGCATATCACCATATTATTATTTATACTTTATTCTATATATTCCTTCACCATTAACCTGTGTAAACGGAAAATAATGCCGGAAAGCTAGCGTTCCGTTTTAGAGAAGTTTTACCGTATAGTTTTGAAGGAATATGTTGAGAAATTTGCGAGAAAAAATAAATCAAATTCTTCTTTCTTTTTTTGTGGGTGTAAAGGAATTTCCAGTACGGAAAGAAGTAAGATCATAGTACTACGAGGCGTGTCCGTATAATAAGCACTCCAAGACGCTGGAGACGTGAGGAACGCTATTACGCGAGATGCGGCAACACTGACGTGTAGCTTGGTTTTACCCCTTTAAATCCCCACCACAACGAACCCGTTGCAATCATTAGTCTTGGATGGGCAGCCGTTTGCGATGGAGCTTCCTATCACTTCCGCCGCCAAGTGCGAATTGCGTGCAGTGATCCGTCTTTTCGTGCCAAGGGTACTACCCCACTAATATTGATCGTCAGTTATGCGAAGTCTATGGACCACAGTGTATGGAGGTCAAAAACGTGCGAAAGTGAGTCAGAGAGTTCAAAGACGGACGTACAGACGTCCATGATGAACAGCGTTCTGGTGGGCCTTCGGTTTCAGCTGAAACAATTGCAAAAGTGGAGCAAGAAATACTTAAAGATCGGCGTGTGACAGTTCGCAAGCTGTGCAGACTTATCCCTGAAGTAAGTAAGACTACGATTGATAAGATTTTGACCCAACATTTGCATTATCGCAAGGTGTGTGCGAGGTGGGTCCCCAAAATGCTCACCGAAGACCATAAACGGCAACGTGTTGAAGCGGCCCACCGATTCCTGGAGCGCTATGCAGAACAAGGCGAAGAATTGTTGGATTCAATTGTCACTGGCGATGATATCTGGGTGCACTACGCAACACCAGAAACTAAAGAACGTTCTCGTCAATGGCGGCATTCGAATTCGCCGAAGCCGCGGAACTTCAAACAGACATTTTCTGCCGGCAAAGTGATGCCCAGTGTGTTCTTGGATAGAAAAAGTGTATTGTTGTGCGAGTTTATGCCTACCGGCACAACAATAAACTCCGCTAGCTACTGTGAGACTTTAAAAAAATTGCGATGTGCCATTCAAAGTCGAAGGAGGGGAATGCTGACAAAGGGAGTGATTTTTCATCACGACAACGCTCGTCCCCATACTGCACTTGTAACAGCTGATCTCCTTGCCCAGTTCGGATGGGACATCCTCACCCATCCCCCCTACAGTCCAGACTTAGCACCTAGTGATTATCATCTGTTTCCTGAGTTGAAGTCATACCTGGGTGGAACACATTTCCAGACCGACGATGATTTGAAAAACGAGGTTAAGCGCTACCTGCGCAACTTGACGGGAGAGTGCTATGACAAGGGTATACAAAAACTGCCACAGCGCATACAAAAGTGCAGCGATCGCAATGGCGATTACGTTGAAATATAGGTGTAAGTTCCGCTTTTCTATCAATGTAACATTAACAATAGCATGTTTTCTAATTTAAATAAAATTGGACACCTTATTTTACTGACACGCCTCGTATTTAAGTATTACGTATTAATTTGTGATTATATAATATACTTCTTTCACTACCTTGCTGATTTATCAGGGTATTTTTATCTGATTGTAATTTTAACACGGTTACCCCTCTCCCAACAGCGTTTATCTCGTGGCCTCCTACCTGCTATTGATCCACAAAATAGCTGAAATGCTAATTTCACATTCATTGTTTGGAATTTGGCCTGTACATACATACGAACTGGAATTGAGTTCATTGCAATGTTACGGATTCTAATTTCAGCTCATCCGTGTTAATAGCGGATTATGATACAGGGGTTAAAAGTAGGGTTTCATTTCGCGAGTAAAAATGTGTGCGAAACAAAAGGCCTTTTTGTGAAACGTCAATAGTGTTGCATTGATTACTGAACGAACAAAAAACACGTTTATATCGAGTTTAGCTCACGTATATAGGGAGATTCGTGAAAGAAAAATGAAGATCAACTCTCGATTACACCAAGTTCTCATGAAATTCCTGATTTTTTAGGTATTTAATCATCAGTCTTTATTTTCAAGAACGGTATAACCTTATGAATTAATATTTATCGTTGACCTAAGGCGAAGTTTAATCACTGATAAATATTTCAACTGTTTGCTTTTCTCTTCGAAGTAAGATGAGAGCATTTTCACTGAAATTATTTCGATTATATTTTGTTTTTCACCAGCCACGGAAGCGTATAATGGTATTTCTAGATTCTTTGGATACCAGTTACAATGGCTTGTCTAATTACATTTTCTTCTTAATTTAAGTTTGCCACCATTTATCGTTTATGTAGGTCGTCTTCGTCATCATCATCACCATCATCATTAACCTTTAATGGTTTAAGCCATCAAGGCTCGTTCTGGTCTCATAAATTTTAAATTAAAAGTATCGAATTCATAGTTTTCTTCGTCTACAAATATTTCTTCTACCCAATGGTTTGTAATATAGAACTGATTTTGGAATGCGGCTATCATTCATTCTGTCGACATTTTCCTTCCAGTTATTTCTATATTGTTTTATTCTATCTGTTAGCTCAATTTTTGTTGTAATTTTACGTCCTCCCACGTTAAGTCATATAGGACGGTGAATGAAATGGGTGAAATGATGCTCAAATGTGTCTAGGGTCCATGGAGTTTAGAGCTACCCGACATTCGTGTTCAGGGATAAAGGAAAAACCCGGAAAAAACCTTATCCAGGTAATTCAGCCTGACCGGGTTAGCTTAAAATATTAAATTCTTTTCGGATGTCCTCAATTCTTTGCTTATCTAGAAGATTATACCTTTTCCCTTCGATAGGCCACGCCGTGGCTCAGTGGTTAGACCGCTTGGCTCTCAACAAGGCGGCCCGGGTTCGATCCCAGGCGACCGCAAAGTGAGAATTGTGGTGGACAACACGGCGCTGGGGCGGGTTTTCTCCGGGATCTCCGGTTTCCCCCGCCATCTCATTCCATCGGTGCTCCATCTTCATCTCATGTATCATCAGTGTCATCGCCTGCGGTGCCGTATGTAGTAAAAGCGGGCGTTAAACACTACACATTTCATTTTCCCTTCGATAGCTTTTGTGGGCTTTTCCTAGAGGGGGAAAAATTATACCCTGCCACATTTTTTAAAAGCTCCATTTCAGCTGTTTCAACCATTTTTTCTTTTTTAAGTCCAAAATTCACTGCCATATAATAATATAGGATCTGCCATTACTTTATAAAACTTTTTAGTCTTTCTTCTCGTATTTTTAAGGTTCCCTTCATGGTGCCCCATACACCATTAAATTGGTTGATCTTATTTAAAATGTCACTATTTTTAAAATAAGAGATATTGCAACCAATATAATGTTCAATGGGTTTTCCTTCTAATAATATTTTGGCTCTTACGGTATTGGATCCCTTGAAGGCAAAAAATTTAGTTTTTTTTATAGATATTCTTAAACTGTATTGACAGAAAGTGTAATTTAATGTATGTAATGCTTTTTGTATACCATTTTCTGAGCTAAGATATGAGAACTTGATCGTCTGCAAATAATAAAACATCTAAATATCTACGAGGGCTGTCCAATAAAGAATGATCATAATTTTTACGGTTATAATTTTTCACACTAAAATTCAATCTTATTATATTCTGTTAGATTAATGTGAAACAAACACGTCGTAGTAGTTTCATTGTTGTTACTCCTGGTTCCCACCTGTAAGAACCAGGCTAGTTCAGACATGTTCAGTATCGCCTACCGCTGCAATGGAGGTAACATGGAGATCGTAAAGTAAAAGTGGTAAAGGGATATGGCTAGTTAGATGTTAAGAATATGTAAACATAAACTGGAGATATCAGTTAGATGGTTAGAAAGAATGTATTAAGCGGTCGTTGAAGCCAGAACAATGTATACAGTGGAGGTATGAGGCACATCAGAGATAGGTACAAAATTAGACCAGATGTATGGATTGTTTTGCAAAGAATTACTAGGGCTGCCAAATGTGGCACCAGGCATATTATGAAATTCTGGTATAAGTGTATTAAAGGGCAGAAAGGGGAATTATTGAATCTGTGCATGAAGCAACAGAAAAGCATTAAGAATATAAACAATTGGTGGTCGGAATTGGAAAGAATGGTATCGAAGAAAGGCATGGGAGATCTATGGAGAGCAGAGGAGTCAAATCATAGCGGTTTTTGGAAGTGAGAACCAGAGTACAAGACATAGATAGGCAGGAGATATGGTAAAGTATAGAAGAAAACAAATCTTTGAAACTCTATAAGCAATTGAAGATAGAATGGAGTAGGAAAAACTGTATAGATCAATATAACAAAACTGGAAGAGAAGGCATAGCATGGTTGAGAGTAGGAATAATGTATCTGAAAGGGTTGAGAAGTTATGAGGTAGGGATATGTTAATTTTGTGGAGATGAAGAGAGCACTGTTCATTAGCTAATAGAATGCAAGGAGCTAACAAATTACAGGAGAAAAATATGGGATAAGAAATGGGACAGTGCGAGCAAAGAGATATTGGCGATACGGGGATGGGAGAAAAGAAAAATAGATGTATAGGAGAATTCTTATATAGGACAAGGGAAAAGTGGGTTAGGGTAAAAGAAGCGAAGTTCAAGAAGAAATAAGAACAAGCTGCTCAGGAAAACCAAAGGCTTATGGCCAGGGGATCTGAGTCAGCGAGTAAATCTTGGGGTCAGCAATTTCATGCATTTCGATATTAAAATCATTGCAGTAAAGATGTAATAGAAACTGTACAAATAAATATGAATATCAAACATTAAATATATATTGTAAAGCTGTGTTAATTGTAAGTTGGGAGTACATTTTGGTAAATACCAAGTTGTCTTAAATACCATTGTTGGTCACACACACGTACGTTTTCAATTTTTTTTTTTCCATTCGTGGTACCTCAAAACACATTCTTAGTGACATCTTGCTATGGATGTTTTAGTTGGAGTGCAATATTACGGCACAACTAAATAAGCTAAAATAAATAAACAGTTGAAATGTAAACCGAAAGTGAGTTCAGCACGAATGTCTGCACCTCGAGGCAGCGCTGTGGAAAGCAGTGCAAGTTGAACTCTGGGTGTTGTATCTGGGTCACAGCTGATTACTTCAGATGTGTTGTTGTTGAGAACAGGTACGCTTTCAATTAATTAGCATCACACTTCACTTCCTCCTGGGGTTCCTCGGACTTCCGCTTGTCTGTTAGTATTTGTACCACACATTAATTAGATGAGGCTTCCTATCTCACACCATTAGGAGTAGAACTGAGAGCGAAAGGGCCTCATCTCGACTAAAATGTGAAATAATGACGTCATGCTTACGAAGCTACATTGAGAAGGTGAGTCAGCCGTGCATTATTTTTTGAAAGGTAGGCCACCCATCAAACGGTGTGTAGCCCTTACTCCAGTTTTGCGCTTACTAAACACTATTGTTTGACGTTCTTAGAGAGCGGAATGCGCAAAATTCAGAGGAATAGGGGTTTAAGAGACAAAACGTACTGCTCGCTAACGTACACCTCAAAAACATATGACTACCTTACGTAAACGCCTCGGAAAAAATAGACTATCCTATGAGTACATTAATAACATCAGCTGAAAGTAAAATGGCGGATTCTTGTACTTAGACCAGGCGTTGGCTGCCAGAAATTAGGAAAAAATTAGACACAATCATGGACCCGTACAGTCAAAATGGACATATTATTGAACAATGGTTTATTTACGTTTTTGCTTAAACTACCCCTCATGTATCTCAAATAATATGCATAAGTGCTTTTTAAATTTATGTAATACGAGGGCTGTTCAATAAATTACCATCATAAGTTTTACCGTCATAATTTTCTCGCACTAAAATTCAATGTTATTACATTCTGTTACCTTAATGTAAAACAAACACGCCATAGTAGCTCCATTGTTGGTACTCCTGCTTCTCGCCTGTGAGAACCAGGCAATTTCAGACGTGTTCAGTATCACCTACCGCTGCAATGGAGGTAACACGCGAGGAACGATATGCGGCTTTGAAATTCTGCTTTCGTCTCAACAAATATTCAATTGAGGTCTATACAATATTACAGGAGGCCCATGGAGAGTCTGTTCTTCCCTACAGCACATCTCGAAGGTGATTGAAAATGTTTAAAGAGGGGAGACAAAGAATTTCAAAGGAAGGTAGACGTGGTCCTCCAGTTACTGCTCTTACGAAAGAAAACGCCAACACTGCTGCTGTCTTTCTGAGAGAGGATCGACGAATTACCTTAAGATCACTTTCTGAAATACTGAACACTTCTTTGGATGTCACCCACACGTTGGCGACAAAAGCATTACACATGAGACGTGTTTGTGCGCGATGGCTTACAAGACTGTTGATCCCGAACAAAAGGACATTCGCATTAAAGTTGATTTTAGAGAAAGATCCGGAGTTTCTTTCAAACGTAATCACTGCTGATGAAACTTGGCTACATCATTTTGATCCTGAGAGCAAACAGTAAAGCTCAGTGTGGAAATCTCCTTCACCACCAACCCCCAAAAAAGCAAAAGTAGTTGCTTCTGCTGGGAAAGTTATAGTCATCTCATTCTTTGATATTAATGGAATGGTTTATCATCACGTTGTACCTGCACACACATCGGTAACTGGGCAATACTAAAGGGATGTCCTGTAAACATTGCAAGTCCATATCAGGCGCAAAAGACCACATTTCTCTG
Organism: Mantis religiosa; assembly: GCA_030765055.1. NCBI lineage: Eukaryota > Metazoa > Arthropoda > Insecta > Mantodea > Mantidae > Mantis > Mantis religiosa. The sequence continues at coordinate 35,584,578 of CM060960.1, forward strand.
AAGCAGGCTGTATGCTGCACCACGATAGTGCGCGGCCGCATATTGCCAATGTTGTTGCTGAATATCTTGCAAAAATCAACGTGGAGTGCATCCCTCACCCTCCCTATAGTCCGGATTTAGCCCCATATGCCTTTTTTCTATTCCCTAACTTGAAAAAACGCCTTCGTGGGAGGCATTATCCATCATTAGAAGCAGTGGTGAAGGCTGCGGTGGCGATTTTGAAGGATGTCTCAAAAATAGTTTCCAGCATGTCTTTGAAGACTGGCAGAAACGCTGGGACAAGTGCATCGCATTCAGGGGAGACTATTTTGACTATTTTGTCAAAAAATTGTGATTATTCTTTATTGAACAGGCCTCGTAATATAAACACACAGAAAATGATTAAATGTGTCTTAAAAGGCTAAATCAAGCACGAAAACTCGCGAGGTGGCAAAGTTATAGCGCCAGGCATATAAGTCCTAGTACTGAACCCAGAACGTGCTTTCAGGCAAGCTCCATGGTACTATCCTGTGCCCTAACACCCAATGACACAGGTTCAAGTTTCGGCATCATATATACTCTTTTTTATATTCATCAAAACTTGGAAATCGTATTCACAATCGTTTAATTATAAAGTCCATGAGGGCGTACCTTACCCAAGAAGGTCATCAGTTGGAACAGTTGCTTTGTTAGAGGAGTCGTGTTCCAGGAATAGGAAAGGGGTCATTCCCGCGCCACAAAACATACCAATTTGAAACGGCATTTTAATAGCACTGTGATTTCTTTGTTTTCTGTGTTCAAAAGTTTATAAATTATCCTTATTTCAATTGTACCCACCTATAGGTTGTTTAAACAACTACCTACTTTGTAAGAAAAGTTTGTATACGCAGTAAATATGCTTGTGTATGGTGTAGCCATCTGGCGGAAGCACAAAAACAAGAGCACTGCCTTGTCTGTAGACTCAAGTTTCCAATGACTACATTCTGCATACATGCATAATTTTCAGCCAACATACTTCCGGCGCCGAAAACAGATTCAGGTAAATCTCTTCCAAAGACCTTTGTCTCGCAGTACACGTTCATACATTCAAACATTCAATTTCGAAATTTTGTTGGAAATAAGAGATTTGAAGCCCGTAAATAAAAGCAAAGGTTCTTGTTAAATTCACATAATATTCCTTCCTCGCTCTTCCAAATACAAGCTGTTGTTAGAAAGCGTCATTATCATTACAGGTTAGGCGTGTTTATTCTTTGATAACTTTGATATTCAACTGTTTTAATGAACACGAACAAGAAACAAAACAGCAACTTGCATTTCAGAAAGATATAACGTATTTCAGAACAGCCTCTATGGTCTGATCGTAGTATGCCAGTATTCTGGCCTCGAGTCCTGGTTGGAGGATGAGAATTTCTTTACTAAGGATTACTCTCCATACAATCCAGAAATATAAGTGAGGGATTATATAGTCTGTAAATTGTTTAGAAACATGACATCTTGATGGTTAAATGATTCATGGTCACCAAGGCCTCCAAAATAAAATAACTGTAGGTAAATAAAATAAAATACAATCATACTAACAATACGGCAGTTGTAAAAAATCGAATGTTACATGGATCATGAGGGGTAAGGCAGGGATATAAACTTAGTGCAGTATTATTTAACCTTTATATCGATGGAATTTTAGAGGAGATATCAAGTTGTAGGGTACATTCACCAGTTATTAATAATAAAGAAATCCCGGGGCTACTGTTTTGCAGACGACCTAGTAGTTGGGTCCATATCAAGTGGAGGGCTGAGAAGAGCAATCGAGGCAGCCAATTCTTATTGCAATAAATGGGGTTGAAAGTGAATGAAAACAAAACAAAGGTTATGGTCTTCAAAAAAGGACACAGGTTGCATAAGGATGAGAAATGGGAGGTTAATAGAAGAGAAATAGAGGTAGTAAGGAGATTTGATTATTTGGAGACAAGGTTGAGTTCAGATGGGAGCTGAAAAGAACAAAAAAAGATGTCTGTGGCAAAAGGTAAAATGGACATGAGAGAGATAAGATCATGCTACAGTAAACTGCCAGATATAAATGTCAAATGGTTGGAGAGGATTTATACAGCAGTAGTAGAAATTAGAATGTTACATGGATCAGAGGTTTGGGGAGTAGATGAGGCTTGGAGAGCGACTGATAGAGTGCGTAGATCCTTTTGTAAATATATGTTGGGATTACGGATAGCCTCACCTAATGGGGCAGCACAATTGGAACTGAGCAGGCATTCTACTAAAATTAAAATCTCGTCAAGGGTAATGAAGTATTTATACAGAATCTATAACTTGGAAGATGGCAATATTATTAAATAATGTTTTCTTATTTAAAGGAGAAGTAACTGGGGAGAGTCTTGGGCGCAGAACATGAATGACGTGTTGAAGCAGATAGGTATGGGTCATTCTTGGATAAATGCAGAGTATGAGTATAGAGGCTTCTGAAAATAAGTTAGGATAAGAGGATATTGACAGAAAAGACATTTTTGCCAGTACAAGTGACAAAAACTCACTAAGGTTGTATAGAGAAATAAAAACAACCTGGGGGAGGGAAGGATATAGACATATGTAATAAGTTAGGGCGAGAAAGTTTTTCTTGGGCGAGAACAGGAGTGAGAAACTTGAAAGGTATAGTTCAAGAGAGGGAGCTAGATAAATGTTCATTGTGTGTAGAAGAAAATGCAGATTTCCATTGTATATTATATTGTAGTCAAACAAAGATATGGAGAGAGCAGGCTTGCCTACGTAAATGGGACAATTTGGGGGGTGAAGTAGTAATTAGAAAAATGTTGTCAGTAAAAGGAGAAAAGAAAAGGAGAAATATAGGTAATTATTTAGGGAAAATTAAAGAGAGATGGCTTAGAAAAATTAAGAGAAAAATGTAGAGTAGAATAGGTGAAATGGCAAAATGTGTAAAAAGGAGTAGAGGGCCTCCAATACACAAAAACCTAGGGTTAGGTGTATGGGGACTGAATTACTATTCAGTGGTGGGCAACATAATAGGATTTTCAGTATTTATGAATATATGGCGTTTTCCAGTATGGATTTTATAATTGTAATCTTTGTTTTGTATTTCCATTTGATGATGTAAAAGGAAATATGAGAAATAAATTACAAATGACAAATTAAAATTACTAAGAAAGAATAAGATATGTCTAACTTGCTTTAACAATATATATTTTGTTATCCAGTAGGATATTATCTACATTTTATGGTTTACCAGGGATATAAAAGTCGTTCAGAATGAAAATGACTTAGAAGGTATTCCCAGAAAATCAAAATACACATTTCATCTGTCATGAAATAGTTCAACGAATGATATTTTTATCAAAACGTTTAGAGGCATTCTTAAGAAAATCATTTTCGAAGAATATCAATTTGAGCTGTAAGGGGGGTACTGATTTTTCTGAAAACTTATAAGATTACTTAAATTTTTAATTATGCTGCTTATACACACGAAACATTTTCTGATTTGTTTAAATCCAAGAAATGTGCAAACACATATTCACGCTTATTGAAACCTGGGAAGAATTCGGTACATCCTTCCAGCTACCGCTCCATTAGCTCCTTTCCACCCTCCCGAAAGTTCTCGAGAGATTGATTCTCACCCGCTTGTCCCCAACATTCAAGCCATCCCGACCATCAGTTTGGATTTCGTCTTGGTCACTCGACAGTTCACCCTGTGTGTGGTGGAGACCGCTGCCCTGGGCTTCCAGGAAGGCGCCTTCGCGGCTGCGGTTTCGTTGGACGAAAATGCCTTCTCAACGAAATGTCATGCCGGGCTCCTATACAAACTGATCTATCTGGGGCTTCCAGCACAGATGATCAACATACTACAGAGCTTCCTACGACACCGCACCTTCCAAGTCACAGTCGCCGGGAAAACATCAGCACTAAGATCTGTGACAGGCGGAGTTCCTGAAGGCTCTGTACTATCTCCCACGTTATTCAGTGTCTTTATGGCAGACTTCCCCACAGAGTCACTAGTCGAAATGGCACAATATGCTGACGACGTGCTTGTGTTCTGCAAAGACAAACATCATCAGAGCCTTCAACCCCTTACAAAGACACCTTCGCCTCGCACAACAGTGGTGTTGGCGATAGCAGATGTCCGTTTACCCGGACCAAAGCTACGGCATATTTTTTACCGAATCTGTAGTTACTGTGCAACGTGCGTTCCGCATTAAATTCGGTTGTGATCCGCCTAGTGATGATACCATTCGTAGATGGTATCATCAGTTTGAAGATACCGGCTGCCTTTGTAAAGGGAAGAGCACGGGACGACCAAGAGTAAGTGAAGAGACTGTTGAGAGAGTGAGAGAATCGTTCACTCGTAGTCCAAAGAAATCAGTCGTAAACTAAAAGTTCCTGTGTCGACTGTTTAAGTTGTAAGAAAACGCTTACGGCTACGTCCTTACCGTTTACAGTTATTACAAGCTCTATAGCCGATAGACCACGGATTACGTGCCAATTTCGCAAACGACGAAGATTTTATGGATCGTGTTTTCTTCAGTGATGAATCGACCTTTCACCTTAGTGGATCTGGGGCTCAGAAAATCCTCACGAGATGGTACAAATGCAACGAGATTCCCCTAAAGTGAATGCTTTTTGTGCCGTATCCCGGCGAACAGTTTATGGGCCTTTCTTTTTTGGTGAACCTACTATAACTGGTACTTCTTACCTTGATACATTAAAGCAATGGATCTTCCCTTAGTTGGAAGAAAATGAGCCAGAGAACCTAATTTTCCAGCATGATGGTGCGCCACCTCACTGGCATAATGAAGTACGCGATTGGTTGAATGTTACTGTACCGAGTGCTGGATAGGCCGCAAGGGCCCCAATGACAGGGCTTGCTATGCATGGCCTCCACGTTCTCCAGACCTAACGCCATGGGAGCTTCATCAAAGATCGTGTGCACGCGCCTCCTCTACCAGCTGACCTCTCTGAATTAAGAAACCGGATTGAAGCAGCTGTTGCTACAATTACTGAATACACACTTATCAACGTTTGGGAAGATCTCGGCTATAGACTTGATGTGTTCCGTGTGACAAAAGGTAGTCACATTGAACATTTATAAGGTGTTTGGTAAAACTGTTTGAGTGGCTTTTTCATTTGACATATAATTTATAACTGTAATTTGAATGTAATAAATATTATACCTAGTTAAAATTCATTTATATACACCCTGTATTTCGGTCATTGTGCAATATAATTCAAACTGTTTCGGCGTGATTTAAATTTTTTGTGTAATAAGATGTTCTCCACCTTTTTGTGTTTACCAGTTATGCAAAACTGGACTCGTGAGGGCTTTCTTAGAAAATTCAAGGCGTAGATACTGGCCTCCTTCTGAGGGACTCAAAACAATATTAATTTGGGATGAAATTTTGATATCAAACGTTCTCTCTCCCTGTGGGTAGTTAACCATCGCTCCAGTTACAGTCGTAAAAATCTCTGAAATGCCCCAATCTGCTGTTAAAAACGTCACAAGTCGCAAAAATGGCTCGTTAAAGTTAGCTGCTGAGGGGCTATGTTGGAGCATGCCCATCCAAACGGAATCACACAGCAGGGGAGACCATGGACTTAAAGTAATCGTTAACACGCCACTACCAAGCGGGTGGTAGCCAATTTATGTTAGCATCGATTTTATGATAAAACCTCTCTGCCTTCCCAAATATGTATCCACGAAAATGGTATTCATAGCGTTCCACTTACACAGGCGTTACCCTTGGCTACAGATATTGTTGGAAACTCTTTCACACTAGTCGGGTGTAGGACAACGTAGAGTCAGACTGAAAAATTCAATACCATAACCGGTATTTGAACCACTAAAATTCAATCCTATTATATTCTGTCAGCTTAATGTGAAACAAACACGCTTTAGTAGTTTCATTGTTGCTACTCCTGGTTCCCGCCTGTAAGAACCAGGTAAGTTCAGACATGTTCAGTATGGCCTACTGCTGCAATGGAGATAACACGCGAGGAACAATATGCGGCGTTGAAATTCTGCTCTCGTCTCAACAAATCTTCAGTTGAGGCCTATACAATGTTACAGGAGGTCTATGGAGAGTCTGTTCTACCCTACAACACATCTCGAAGGAGGTTTATAATGTTTAAAGAGGGCAGACAGTCAATTTCAAAGGAAGGTGGACCCGGTGCTCCAGTTACTGCTCTTACGGAAGAAAACATCAACACTGCTGCTGCCATTGTGAGAGAGGATCGACGAATTGCCTTAAGATCACTTTCTGAAATACTGAACATTTCATTGGGTGTCACCCACACGTTGGTGACAGAAACATTACACATGAGACGTGTTTGTGCGCGATGGGTTCCAAGATTGTCGATTCCCGAACAAAAGGACATTCGCATGCAGGTCTGCATGCAGTTAAAGTTGATGTTAGAGGAAGATCCGGAGTTTCTTTCAAACATAATCACTGCTGATAAACTTGGCTACATCATTTTGATCCTGAGAGCAAACAGCAAATCTCAGTGTGGAAATCTCCTTCATCACCAACCCCCCAAAAAGCAAAAGTGGTTGCTTCTGCTGGGAAAGTTATGGCCATCTCATTCTTTGATATTCATGGAATGGTTTATCAGCATGTTGTACCTGCACACACATCAGTAACTGGACAATACTACAAGGATGTCCTGAAAATATTGCAAGTCCATATTAGGCGCAAAAGACAACATTTCCGTGAAGCAGGCTGGATGCTGCACCACGATAGTGCGCGGCCGCATATTGCCAATGTTGTTGCTGAATATCTTGCAAAAATCAACGTGAAGTGCATCCCTCACCGTCCCTATAGTCCGGATTTAGCCCCGTGTGACTTTTTTCTATTTCCTAACTTGAGGAAACGCCTTCGTGGGAGGCATTATCCATCATCAGAAGCAGTGGTGAAGGCTGCGGAGGCGATTTTGAAGGATGTCTCAAAAAATTTTCCAGCATGTCTTTGAAGACTGGTACAAACGCTGCGACAAGTACATCGCATTCAGGGGAAAACATTATGAGAAGGTGCACCAAAGGTATGAGAATGAGTGAAGGTACGTTGTAAAAACAAATCATTCTTTATTTTTCTATGCACAGAAAAATTCAATGACATATCCGAGAAAAATTGAAAATATTATCCGTCTACTATACTTTCTTGCGAGGTGCTTGTCAGACACGAAGGGAGACGGACGCGTAAGCAGGCGCGCTGGCGACCGAAGATGATTGATGCTCAAATGTATAGAATTAGGATCGGTGCTTTTAAGCTATTTCGAACTAAGAGCCAGAAGAATGAACAGGGATATTCTAGAACATGTTTCACATGTGTATGGCATATCTTGAGGACTGAGAAGTGCAATCGAGGTAGCCAATTCTTACTGCAATGAATGGTGTTTGAAAGCGAATGAACACAAAAACAAGATTGTGGTCTTCGACATGGGATACAAGTTGTGTGAGGATGAGAAATTGGAAGTTAATAGGAGAGAAATGTAGGTGGCAAGGAGATTTGATTATTTGGGGACAAGGTTGAGTTCAAATGGTAGCTTGAAAGGACAAAGAAATATGTCTGTGTCTGAAGGTAAAATGGCCCTGAGGGTGATAAGATCATGCTACAGTAAACTGCCAGATACAAATGTCAAATGGTTGGAGAGGATTTATACGGCAGTAGTAGAAAATAGAATGTTACATGGATCAGGGGTTTGGGGAGTAGATGAGACTTGGAGAGACACCGATAGAGTGCATAGATCCTTTAGTAAATACATATTGGGAATACCAATAGCATCACCTAATGTTGCAGGCATTCTAGTAAAATTAAAATCTTGCCAAGGGCAATGAAATATTTATACAGAATCACTAACTTGGAAGATGGCAATATTATTAAAGAATGTTTTCATATTCAAAAGAGAAGTAACTGGGGTGGGACTTGGGTACATAAAATGAATGACGTTTTGAAGCAGATAGGTATGGGTCATTCTTGGATAAATGCAGAGTGTGGGTATAGAGGCTTCTGGAAAGAAGTTAAGCTAAGATTAGAAAATATTGACAGACAAACATTTTCACCAATACAAGTGACAAAAGCTCACTGAGGTTATATAGAGAAATAAAAACAACCTGGGGGAGGGAAGGATATATAGATATATGTAGTAAGTTAGGGCGAGAAGGTTTTGCTTGGGCGAGAACAGGAGTGAGAAACTTGAAAGGTATCGGTCAAGAGAGGGAGCTAGATAAATGTCCATTGTGTGGAGAAGAGAATGCAGATTTCCATTGTATATTATATTGTAGTCAAACAAAGATATGGAGAGAGCAGGCCTGGCTACGTAATTGGGACAATTTGGGGGGGGGGGCAAGTAGTAATTAGAAAAATTTAGTCAGTTAAAGGGGAAAAGAACAGGAGAAATATAGGGAATTATTTAGGGAAGTTAAAGAGAAATGGCAAAAAAAAAAAAAAAAAAAAAAATTAAGAGAAAATTTAGATTAGGATAGGGGAAATGGTAAAATGTGTAAACAGGAGCAGAGGGCCTCCAATACACAAAAACCTAGGGTTAGGTGTATGGGGACCGAATTATTATTCAAAGTCAGGCAACATGGTAGGATTCAGATCTTCCAGAAATTTACACACCATGCCCTATTTCTTATGTGAGGCAAACATTAAAGGAGATTATCATTAACGACTGGAATGAATACTGGTTATAAAGTGATTGTGGTGCTTTGACTAAGGATTTATATTTCCCAACAGTTTCTTACAGACAAATGTAAATTCGTTAATCCTATGTTCTCACTCAATTCTTAACTGGACATGGCAAATGTTCAGCTTACTTATTTCGATTCAAAATGAAATCCACATCTGATTGTATTTGTGGAAATCATCTTCAAGATGACCCTCACATTTTATTTGATTGCCCGTTTTTCTGTTTTGAAAGATACGAACTTGAACTATTGCTTCAATTCTGGGTTAAACTTTTTCAAAACCACTTGCGCATATTCTGATGAATTACAAAACTTATCAATATTTCATTGCTTTCTTAAACAAAATATTTCTTAAGCTAAATGATTCTTCTTGATGTTTACTCTTTGTCAGCTTGATATTGAATTTTGTTATGTATTTGTGAATTGTATTATAGACATAAATTTGTAAACTATATACCTTTGGTTAAAATAGGAATCAAAAATTGGATAATAAATAAACAAATAAATAAACATGGTAGGATTTTCAGGATTTAGGAATATATGGTATTTTCCAGTATGGATTTTATAATTGTAATCTTGAATTTGTATTTCCATTTGATGGAATATCTTGCATATATTTTTTGATCAATTTTGTTAGACATTTTTGTGAAACAAAAGAAAAACAATAGGAATGGATATGTAAAAAACTGAAGCAGCTGACAGTGAAGTAAACTAGGTTATTAATAATAACTAAACACTAGTAACACAACTTCACTTATCCAGGAATTAAATAGGAATGGATTTTGTCATTGTAAAGTATAGCTTGGGGTGAGGGATGTTCTTGAAAATCTTTGTGTTCATTATTGGTAGACGCTGAACATAAATACCAAGTTTGGTACTTATCCGAATTTTGATTTGTTTGTATAGAAGCACCCGGAACTTTTTATAAAAATCCCCTTTTGTAATCCTACGTAATTGAAATGTGATTCGCGATAGACTGAAACGTATTGAACAAGAAGTGCAGATGCTCTCTTTTTAGCCTAAGCCATTTGTCAATCACTTACATTTGTCTTCGATTTTCTGTTGTTTCTCGCAAGTGCACGGGAACAGTGTGCAATTTTAAGGCCAGTATATAGGTTATAGCTCTTACATGTTTTTCTATTCCCTCTGTATTTTATACGTAATGCTGAAATCTGAGGTATTTCTGCTGAATTATAGTTTGTATAGCTATTAAGAAATCATACAGTGTAAAGAAAAACATGACAATTCTGTTTTTTTAACCAGACATCGGAACGCGTACAACTTAGCAATCAATGTTCGCACACAGGTACTATACAAGGCCAGGGGCGACATCAACAAACGTCTGTGTCAACAAATATACCTAAGTGCTCTGTGTGTACACTCCGGTACGGATACAAAGTGTAAGCTACGTTACAACATGTCATCCTCCTCTTTGCTTTCGATGTGGGAATTACAGTGAACAACCATGTACATTCATAAATTGTCGAATGTGAATTTTCTGCGCCTCTCACTGAAACAATATAAAAATATTGGGAGAAATTTCGTTCAATGACAATGGTGCATATGAGTAGTACAACTAATTTTAATATGTTTGTCCGAGACTTAGTTTATTTCTTGTATTATTAACACTGAAAAACCAGTATTTTTGTGTTGTATACTGGACAGTTCATTTTTTGTTCGTTTGGTAGGTGGTGCATTCTGTATATTGTTAATTTTTGCAGACACCTCCTTGACTGCTTTTAGACAGCTCGAAATTACATTGTTCAAGCTGTTTAATGGCTGTTGATAATACCCAAAGCTGTATATCGCAAGCCTACACACACCGATCTCTATCTGAACGCTCATAGTTTCCATCATAAGTCTCAACGACTGGGAGTTCTCAGTACACTGACCCACAGAGCTTTGTCTATCTCTGATCCCAGTCACTTAAAACAAGAATTACAGCACCTGAGACTCACTTTACGTCAAAACGGCTACGTTGAAGCCTCGATCACCAAAGCTAGGAGAGGGAAACCTATAATAAAGCAAGCATCAGGTAAGACTACCACTACAGCCTGCATCCCGTTTACCGGCAATCTATCCGGCAGAAACAGCAGAATTCTCGCCAAATACAACATCAGGACCATCCACAAGCCACCTCCGAAGATTAAACATCTGTTGAGACCAGTGAAAGACAAACGGGACTTCCAAGTTCCGGGAGTGTACCGCATTCCCTGTGAATGTGGAACACCGTATATAGGACAAACCGGAAGGACCATCGCTACTAGAATAATCGATCATGAACGGAGCATTCGTTTAATGCAACCTGAGAAGTCTGGGCTGGTAGAGCATTGTTTTGATAACGACCTTAGTGTCAATTTACGGGAGACGACCATCTTGGCAAAATGCCACAGGTACTGGGAACGGAGAATTAAGTAGGCTTGACGATTTCCTCCGAAAGGTGCACGCTTAATCGTGATGCTGGATTTCAGTCCAGCTTCTCTTGGAAACCGGCCCTAAAATAGAAATCCGTCGAATTAAGAAGCAAAGATCAATACAGCTTGATAATCAAGTTAAGTAGTTACGTTTCTTTGACACAATTTTCTATACTCACGCCATGTCCTCACCTACATTTGGTTTACTGAAAACAGTCTTTTGTTCAGTACTGCGAATTTTGATAGTGTTTTGTCTTTGTTTATAGTTGTGTTATATCCAGTTTTTCATTTGTGGTTATAACATTTTATAAATATCCTGCCCTAGTAGAGATTAATTTAGGATTAAGACAGGGGTGTCCATTGTCACCTACCCTATTTAATATATATATTAATGACGCAGTTGTACGATGGTAAACTATGCTCAGAACACATTTTAAAATAAAGGGGAGAAATGTTGACACATTGCTGTTTGCTGATGACCAGATTTTAATGGCGGAGATGGAAGATAACTTACAAAGAGCCATACATGAATTAAATAATATTACAAGAAAATATAATATTCAAATTTCATATGAAAAAACAAAAATAATTACTTTTATAGGAACGAACCATTTGATAGCAAAAATTTGCATAAATGATAAACCCATCCAACAACAAAGTTATTTTAATTATCTTGGCTATATTGTGTCATATACCAGTAATAGAGATATACAAAACAAAATAAACAAATTCCAAACATTATGTGGCACAATAAAAACAACTTTTAAAAACTGTAATTGTCAAATTTGTCAAAACTTTATAAAATAATGACGATCCCAACCCTGCTTTATGGGTGTGAAAACTGGGTCTTGACTATCTCACAACAGAAGAAAGTGGAGGCTGCTGAGGTGAAATTTCTGAGACAGGTGGCAGGTTATAGACTCATAGAGAAGAAAAGAAACGAGGATATTAGAAAAGAATTGCAAATTCAGAGTCTAAATGAAACAATCATTGCATACAGGCAAATATGGCAAGATCATGTGCAGAGAATGACCGAAGACCGTACACCACAAATAGTATACAAGTATAAACCTGTAGGTAGAAGAAATGTTGGCAGGCCACGAAGAGATGGTCCGATCAATTTCCTTGAAGTCGGAACGGGCCACAAGGCTTATACCGTGATGATCATGATGATGATGATGATGATGATGATGATAAATATCCTGATGAAGGGAGAGATGCACACTGCCGAAACGTTGATATCTAATCATCTTTTCCCCTGGCTGGCTGCCCGAGAAGAAAGTGAGTGAACCCAAAGCTTTTGTTTTACAAAATGTAGTTGTAAAAGTAATGCTATTAACACAATATGTCAAACACCTTGCACTCCCTGTAAGACAGATCTACCAGCGTGGCGAGCAGTAGTTTTAATGAAACAAAAGCTACGCGTAGCGAACCGGACTGTCCCTGCGTGTTGTCTCCGGGACTGACGTCAGGAGTTGTATACTGTGAGACTAGTAAACTTCATATGTCTTTAAAGGTGTACGGGCTCCGATGTCTGGTTATAGCCAGTGAGACGCGGAGTCCCCGAAGGCTCTGTGCTATCCCCCACCCTCTTCAACGTCTTTATGGCAGATCTCCCCACAGAACCACGAGTCGTAATGGCACAATACGCTGACGACGTGTTTCTGTTCTGCAAGGACAAACACATCCTCAGAGCCTTCAACCCCATTCAAAGACATCTCCGCCTAACACAACAGTGGTGTCGGCGTTGGCGGATGTCTGTAAATCCGGACAAAAGCCATGCCATACTTTTTAAAAAGCGCCACACCCCCGCAGACTGCCCCAACTTCAGCTACCGAGGTCGAAGGATAGAGTGGTCTAACTCTGTCCAGTACTTAGGAGTAAACTTGGACAGGGGTCTAACTTTTCGCCGACACATCAGGGACCCTTCGGCGAAGGTACAGGGAGCAATTGCTTCCCTGTACCCAATGCTGGGGTCGACCTCGATGCCAGTCCGCATGAAGTTGTACCTCTTCCGAGCGCTGGTAATCCCGGTCATGCTATATGCCTGCGAGATCTGGGGCATGGCAGCAGACAGCTGGATAGCATGGCTTCAACGTGCACAGAATAGAGGACTACGGTCTATTTATTCTGTGGGACGTTATTTCCCTACCAGGTAGCTCCACGAAGCATCGGGTCTTCCATACGTGGAGGATGAAATTAGGCGCCGGGCTTCAAAATTATACGCAAGTTTACCATCACATAGAAGCGCCCTTGTCAGATCATTGGGAGATTATCACCGCACTAGACGCCGATCTAGACTGCATCGGGTCCCCCGTATGGCATGCGGGCACCCTAGATAACCCAGGAGCTAACCCTATCAGCAGCTAAAGCTGAGCTCCTCATAATTCTTCCAAGCTGCTTGGCATCTAAATTTCTCCCCAACTAAAATCTAAAAATTAAAAAAAAAAAATGGGTGATAAGTACTGCATCCCCCTTCAACCCGAAGGTACTTTGGTAACCTCAAAATTAACCCCCAATCAAAAAACCTACATCACCTTCATCCTACATCATTCAATAAAAATCCTACCTGCGGTAAAACCCTTAATGGGTGGGCACGCAGCAAAAACCTTCTGGCTGTATACAGCCAGCCAGCACGAGCGAGCGAGCGTCTGGTTATAACATCTGTAAAAATAAGCAAATCTGTCCACTATTCTGCATAGTAAGAGTTTCTTTGGAACATTTTTTATAATTTTCTGTCTTAGATGGTGGGTTATTGTAAATTCCTATGCTATTTATTATAGATTAATGTTAATTGTTTCATTATTCTGAAAGAGAAGCCTGCATTCATGGAGAACACGTCACTGCGGCTGGGCTGTCGGGTCATGGAGATGGCAAACATATCTGAACCTTTATGTCCATTCGTCATTCTTCCGGCAACAAGTGCGGAGCTATTTCCAGGCGTGATGAATAGATCCGACGAGAGCAGACGAATTATGTCTCGATTCTGTTCACAAATTCTAGTAAACATGCCGAAGTGAGCCGTAGATGCAAGTGGGGATTTGTGAAACCTTGTCATGTGGTTATTGATGCGAAAATGCTGATATTAAATAAATGAATGACGACGAGAAGCACTATTTCAAAAGTTGCGTTAAAAACAAAAACAAATGCCATCACTGCATTGTATACATGCATGGTAGGTAGGGAAGGTATTCCACAAAAGAAATCGATACAGATACTTCACGAAAGTACGTTTTGAGGTCCTTAGAATACAAAAGTCATATTTAGAAAACAAAAAAAAAGAAACGACAGTTAAATGCCTAAATTGGCATTAAAATACAATATCTCCCAAAGATGGGGCATGATTTTCAAAACATCCCATCATTCCAAACTATTCTTTTCATGAAAACATTTCTGAATGTTACATAAAATACAATTATTTGTCAAAACTTCCCTTATGTTTTAAGAAAATTAATGAAATTTCAAACAATTCAAGAGACTAGTTTCGCAAACTTCGTTCGCATGTTCATCCATATTTCCTTCGTTTATTTATTTTATATTCCAGTTTTGTGTTTCTATTTTACCCAAAGGTACGAGAGCTGTTCAATAAAGAATAATCATAATTTTTTTACGGTCATAATTTTTCGCACTAAAATTCAATCCTATTATTTTCTGTTAGCTTAATGTGAAACAAACACGCCGTAGTAGTTTCATTGTTGCTACTCCTGGTTCCCGCCTGTGAGAACCAGGAAAGTTCAGACAGGTTCAGTATCGCCTACCGCTGTAATGGAGGTAACATGTAGTTAAAGTTGATGTTAGAGGAAGATCCGGAGTTTCTTTCAAACGTAATCACTGCTGATGGAACTTTGCTACATCATTTTGATCCTGAGAGCAAACAGCAAAGCTCAGTATGGAAATCTCCTTCGTCGCCAACCCAAAAAACGCAAAATTGGTTGCTTCTGCTGGGAAAGTTATGGTGATCTCATTCTTTGATATTAATGGAATAGTTTATCAGCATGTTGTACCTGCACACACATCAGTAATTGGACAATACTACAGGGATGTCCTGAAAACATTGCAAGTCCATAGCAGGCGCAAAAGACCACATTTACTTGAAACAGGCTGGATGCTGCACCACGATAATGCGCGGCCGCATATTGCCAATGTTGTTGCTGAATATCTTGTAAAAAATCACGTGAAGTGCATCCCTCACCCTCCATATAGTCCGGATTTAGCCCCAAGTGACTCTTTTCTATTCCTTAACTTGAAGAAACGCCTTCGTGGGAGGCATTAGCCATCATCAGAAGCAGTGGTGAAGGCTGCGGTGGCGGTTTTGAAGGATCTATCAAAAATGCTTTCCAGCATGTCTTTGAAGACTGGCAGAAACGCTGGGACAAGTACATCGCATTCAGGGGAGACTATTTTGAGAACGACCATCAAAATTTGGATTATGAGTAAAGGTGCGTTTCAAAAAAAAGTGACCATTCTTTACTGAACAGCTGAATTACTTACGCAGTAGAGAAAGTAAGATAACAGGTTAAATATTCCGGAAGTAGTGCACATACTGCATGATATGTGGTCGACGGGTAACATATTAGGCTCTAGTTTAGAAGTTCACAGGTTCAAAACCAAGTGGAGGTGACTGTTTTGACGTAAAATTTCTTTGCATGCTGCCCAGGAAAGGAAGTAAGCTGATAGTGACGTTTTGCAGGGCGTAGAAGGACCTCAGGTGCAGAATTTAAGTCCCAGGCAAACGATCGGTGCCCACTCAACATCGTGATGGATTTAAGGAACTGCAATAGGTAGCGAATCCCACTCGAGAACGCCAACTATCCAGCTGTGATCGCTCACCTATATGTTGCGTATTTTTGCATAAGACCCGCAGTCGGATCGGCAGGCTCAGGCCCTACTAGGGCTGTAGTTTGTGGTATATTATTTACGAGGGCTGTACAATAAAGAATGATCACTTTTTTGACAACGTACCTTTACTCATTCTCATAATTGTGATGGTCCTTCTCAAAATAGTCTTCCCTGAATGCGATGCACTTGTCCCAGGGTTTCTGCCAGTCTTCAAAGACATACTGAAAACCATTTTTTTAGAGATCCTTCAAAATCGCCTCCGCAGTCTTCACCACTGCTTCTGATGATGGATAATGCCTCCCACGAAGGCGTTTCTTCAAGTTCGGAAATAGAAAAAAGTCACATGGTGCTAAATCCGTACTATAGGGAGGTGAGGGATGCACCTCACGTTGGTTTTTGCAAGTTATTCAGCAACAACATTGGCAATATGCGGCCGCGCATTATCGTTGTGCAGCATCCAGCCTGTTTCACGGAAATGTGGTCTTTTGCGCCTGATATGGATTTTCTATATTTTCAGGACATCTCTGTAGTATTGTCCAGTTACTGATTTGTGTGCAGGTATGCTGATAAACCATTCCACGAATATGAAAGAATGAGACGGCGATAAACTTCCTAGCAGAAGCAACCACTTTTGCATTTTGGGGGCTTGGTGATGAAGGAGATTTCTACACAGAGCTTTTTTGTTTGCTCTCAGGATCAAAATGATGTAGCCAAGTTTCATCAGCAGTGATTACTTTTGAAAGAAACACCGGATCTTCCTCTGACATCAACTTAAATTGCATGCAGATATGTATGCGAATATCCTTGTGTTCGGGAATCAATAGTCTTGGTACCCATTGCACACAAACACGTCTCATGTGTAATGTTTCTGTCACCAACGTGTGGGTGGCACCCAATGAAATGTTCAGTATTTCAGAAAGTGATCTTAAGATAATTCGTCGATCCTCTCTCACAATGGCAGCAGCAGTGTTGATGTTTTCTTCCGTAAGAGCGGTAACTGGGGCACCGGGTCCACATTCCTTTGAAATTGATTGTCTCCCATCTCTAAACATTTTAAACCACCTTCGAGCTGTGCTGTAGGGAAGAACAGACTCTCCATAGGCCTCCTGTAACATTGTATACGCCTTAACTGAAGATTTGTTGAGACGAAAGCAGAAATTTCAAAGCCGCATATTGTTCCGCGCGTGTTAACTCCATTGCAGCGGTAGGCGATACTGAACATGTCTGAACTTGCGTGGTTCTCACAGGCGGGAACCAGGAGTACAAACAATGAGATTACTACGGCGTGTTTGTTTCACATTAAGCTTACAGAATATAATAAGATTGAATTTTATTCCGATAAATTATGACCGTAAAAAAATTGTTTATTCTTTATTAAACATCCCTTGTAAAAACCTTAAGCTGCATAAAGAGATCACTTGTCAGAGTTGAGTGGTCTAATATAGAATGAGACGCTTGAGAACTAGACTGTTTAGGAGCTTCATAAGTTAGTCTGATGTTTTCACACGCCGCTTGCGTTTCTGACTCTTTGAGAAGCTTGCTTATCAGTTACTCTGAGCAAGCAGAGTAGAAAGGCCGACAACCGGGTCACGTTTGCGCTCAATATCAAATATCTTTCAGTGAATCTCTACGTGGAGGTATACCGACAGATATTTATGACTTCGAGACTGTACACTAGACTGAATATAGCACCATTCCTGATGATCTAAGCGCTGTGCTGAAAAATAGATTGCCTCAACGCTGGACTTCACTACAAATGTAACGTTCGAAAATGAAACTATTCTCTGAACAGGTCACTTCAGTTCTTATTTCCTGGATTTTTTTTTTCCGTTGTAGGTAATGAAGGTTA
The DNA here is from genome assembly GCA_030765055.1 of Mantis religiosa. Taxonomy (NCBI): domain Eukaryota; kingdom Metazoa; phylum Arthropoda; class Insecta; order Mantodea; family Mantidae; genus Mantis; species Mantis religiosa. Next base: position 35,602,357 of record CM060960.1, read on the forward strand.
TAGGCTAGTATTTGAGTAAAGGATAAAGGGGGTGACACTACATTCTACGGATGATGTGAGGGAACCACAGTAGGCTATGGACCACTGACACACAGGGTACTCAGACGGGTGGAAGCTCATCCATTTCAAGCAGGAAATGAGCCGCCAGAGACAATGAACCTAGTGTTCCTCTACTGTCTATTCTAGGGCCAGTGAGATGAGCACCAGACCTGTGTAATGCGAATAAGGCGGATGGTCTAAGATCTCAAAGCCACATTCTTTTGTTTTGTCAAATGCAACTTGAGTTAAATGAGCTGCTGCATTGTCAGACAGAAGACGAACAACTTTGGAGAGCATACCACGTCGTTTCTAAATCAGAGCTGCTCTTAACTTGTCCAGAAGATTGTAGAAGTACCTGCCAGTCATGGTTTGACTCTTGACAAGATAATCTGTGAGGATGACTCCACGACAGTCCCAGGAAACTGAAAGCTGGACCTTCCCAGCTGACTTTTGCACCTTTGCCTTTCTGGGAGGGGGAAATCAGCATGATTCCATTCCATGTTCATGATTTTTGTCTCTGAATTATAATGATAGATCCAGGATTAATCCATGGTTACTAGATGATCAAAAATCACCTTCATCCTGTTCCAACAGCATCAACATCTGTCTTGAAAGGTCACGCCGTGTTTGCTTTTGGAAAGGGGTTAGCAAACGTGGAACCCACCGTGCAGACACCTTAGACATGTGCAGTTCGTTGTGAATAATTTTCCACACACTACCATAACTAAGATGTGTCTCATTCATGATCATTTGGATGGTTGCTCGTCTGTCTTCCAGTATTAAACACTCCACTTTCTTCACTGTGACAGCTGACGGTCTACCAGCTCTTGGCTCATCTGTCAGGGACATGTGAGCAGTTTGAAAATTCCTTTTGCACCTCACAATAGTGTCATACGATGGGCAATTATTTTCATAAACATCCGTTATCTCATCATGGATTTGCCGGGCAATTTTGCCCTTCAAATGCAGGAACTTGATCACACTATGAGCCTCAATTCTCTCCATCTTACACCTCAGTCAGTTCTGCCACTCACTGGAAAAAAAAAAAAAAACTCTGAAAGTATCGAATCTGGGTTCTATTCATTATCAAACTCTTCAGCTTTATCTCATCACAGCCTTATGGATAATCATGGCCATAAAAACAATATAATATATTATTTATGTAATATAATATTGCCCACATTATGTGAGTAATTCTACACAGTTTGTACGTACACTTAAAGTGTATTACCATTGGCCGTTCTGATCTTCTTGTCAGCTTCGACGTGGTTTCTGTATTTACAAGAGTACCACTACAAGAAGCCATGCAACTTCTGAAGGAGCAATTTCCGGCTATCATAGAGCTCTTCCGACATACCCCGACGTCCACTTTTTTCTTGTTTGGTGGTACTTTCATTGAACAAGTAGATGGAGTAGTAATGAGCTCCCCTTTGTCACCAGCTATAGCTAATTTCTACATGGAACACCTAGAACATGAAATACTTGCCACAGCTCCACTTAAACCATCTCATTTCTATAGATACGTGAACGATACTTTTGTAATTTGCTCACATGGATCTCACGTTTTGCCTAGCTTCCTTGCGCATCTCAACAGCCTTCGACCTCAAATACAGTTTACCATGGAGGTGGAGAAGAATGGAACTCTTCCATTCCTGGACATTCTTGTTCCAAAAAACAGCAACGATACACTGGGGCATGCCTACACACCGCAAGCCTACACACACCGATCACTATCTGAACGCTCATAGTTTCCATCATAAGTCTCAAAGACTGGGAGTTCTCAGTACACTGACCCACAGAGCTTTGTCTATTTCTCATCCCAGCCACTTAAAACAAGAATTACAACAACTGAGACTCACTTTCCGTCAAAACGCTACTCCGAATATGACGTTGAAGCCTCGATCACCAAAGCTAAGAAAGGGAAACCTGTAATACAGCAAGCGTCAGATAAGCCTACCACTACAGCCCGCATCCCGTTTACCGGCAATTTACCCGGCGGAATCAGCAGAATTCTTGCCAAACACAACATCAGGACTATCCACAAGCCACCTCCGAAGATTAAACATCTGTTGAGGCCAGTGAAAGGCACACTGGACTTCCAAGTTCCGGGAGTGTACCGCATTCTCTGCGAATTTGGGACACCGTATATAGGACAAACCGGAAGGACCTTCGCTACTAGAATAATCGAACATGAACGGAGCATTCGTTTAATGCAACCTGAGAAGTCTGGGCTGGCAGAGCATTGTTTTGATAACGACCATAGAGCCAATTTTCGGGAGACGACCATCTTGGCAAAATGCAACAGTTACTGGGAGTGGAGAATTAATGAGGCTTTGGCGATTTGCTCTGAAAGGAGCACGCTTAATCGTGATGCTGGACTTCAGTTCAGCTGATCTTGGAAATCGGTCATAAAAATGGAAATCCGTCGAATTAAGGAGCAAAGATCAATACAGCTTGATAATCAAGTTAAGTAGTTAAGTTTTTTGACACAATTTTCTATACTCACGCCATCTCCTGACCTGGCATTTAATTTACTGAAAACAGTCTTTTGTTCAGTGATGCGAATTTTGATAGTGTTTTGTCTTTGTTTATAGTTGTGTTATATCCAGTATTTCATTTTGTGTTTATAATATTTTATAAATATCCTGATGGTGGGAGAGATGCAAACTCCCAAAACGTCCTTGTCTAATCACTGGCTGCCCGAGATGAAAGTGAGCGATTATTTAATAATAATAAATAATTAATAATAAAAGTGTTACGGACTCTGGTCTCGTTTCAGAGTCACACCTTCTCACAAAATAAAATATTCGTTTCAACATAAATATATATAAAAGTGTGTATATATAGACACACACCCCTAGGTCTAAAAGTTTACTCTAAGCTTCGATTTAAAAAAGTTACAAATATTAATTTTCTCTCGCAAACACAGCTATTAATTTAACACCCGTATTTTCGTTGGCAGTTTTGCTCTTAATTTTCTACTACACAAAATGAACAAAAAAATAAAATTCAGAACAGTTTTTGTGCACGTTGCAATTAATGAGCGGGCACGTTAGTTACTCCGAAGCCTTCCTGAGGGAAATACATACTGGAATTTAAATTAAAAAGCCACATTTGAGGTTTTCCTTCTCTCTGAACACGCATTTATGACCGGCTACTAACGTTCTAAACAACTCCCCCCTCTCCTTTCTCGGGTTCCCTCGACTTATTCATAAATTCAGAGCATAAACGCAATGAATAAGTTTCAACAGACCACCAGAACGTTGGCGAATTGCAGCAATAAACCATCTTGGCAAAAACCGTGCCGAAGTAATTGGAGTACAGGTTAAGGTAGGCAAGTACTTGTAGCAGTAAGAGAGTTCAAGGTACATAATGTTGTGGCCTTTAATGTATTCTGACACTTCCCTATCTACTATTATAAAAACTATTATTACATAACTGGAATCAGAGGTTAACATTTTGGATTTTGTTGGCTGAACAATAGCCGAAGTAAAACAATAGTGATTGTGAACCGTCTGCCGACTCTCGAAGATACGTTTTGGGCAGTTCCAGTAGGTTTGCTTTCTAGAACGTTCGCTTTTTGTTCGCACTTATACAGGATGTTACAAAACGGTACGGCCAAACTTTCAGGAAACATTCCTCACACACAAAGAAAGAAAATACGTCAAGTGGACATGTGGCCGGAAACGCTAAATTTCCATGTTAGAGCTCATTTTAGTATTTCTTTTAAAATGTAAATTGAAATCATTCGTGGAGACAAATGTCAAAATACCCATTGTGGTTCATGCACGATGGAGCTCCTGCACGTTTCAGTCGAAGTGTTCGTACGCTTCTCAACAACAGATTCGTGACCAATAGATTGGTAGAGGCGCACCAATTCCATGGCCTCCACGCTCTCCTGACCTCAACCCTCTTGACTTTCATTTATGGGGGCATTTGAAAGCTCTTGTCTACACAACCCAGGTACCAAATGTAGAGACTCTTCGTGCTCGTATTGTGGACGGCTGTGATACAATACGCCATTCTCCAGAGCTGCATCAGCGCATCAGGGATTCCATGCGACGGAGGATGGATGCATGTAACCTCGCTAACGGAGGACATTTTGAACATTTCCTGTAATAAAGTGTTTGAAGTCACGCTGGTACGTTCTGTTGTCGTGTGTTTCCATTCCATGATTAATGTGATTTGAAGAGAAGTAATAAAATGAGCTCTAACATGGAAATTAAACGTTTCCGGACACATGTCCGCATAACATATTTTCTTTCTTTGTGTGTGAGGAATGTTTCCTGAAAGTTTGGCCGTACCTTTTTTGTAAGAGCCTGTATAAGTGGCTAACGAGCAGTGGCGGCTGGTGGGTTAAATTATTGGTGGTGCACAAATGAAAAATAAAATACAGAGTAATAATGACTCACCTATTTATACAGATTCTCTGCCGTACTCTCCTTAGACCTGGCGAATCTATCGATAACTTTTGCGTTGAACTCGCTGATCTTCATAACAAAATCTCTCTCAATTGAAAGCATTGCTAATGCTGACAATCGGTCCTGTGACATTGTGCTCCTAAGGAAAGTTTTTATTCTTTTTAAAGTTGAGAAACAGCATTCTGCTTCAGCGGTAGACATTGGCATGGTTAACAGTACTCGGAGGAGTTTGACATATTCGCTGAATGTAGCACATAAATTGTTTTTCTTATTAAAGTCCATCAAGCACAAAGCGCCGGACATTCCACGAAATTCCTCTCGACTGTAAATTACAGTCAGTTCTCAACGAATTTTTGTTTCAATGATAAAAGGATAGAACCTTATTGTTTCTCGAAGGGAATCCTCTGGAAAAGTCTTAGAAATTTTCTTGATGAAACAAAGTTGAGGCTACCAGATGCCCCGTGAAGCTAAATCTGTCCTTTGCTTCTGTAAGAATGTCACAGACTTCAAGAGCTTCTCTTATTTTCACATCATGATCTTCTATTCTTCTCCTCTTAATTGCAGTTTCTTCGTGTTCCTCGATATCCACGCTATTTCTTACCTTTTGCACTTCCCTTTTAAATGCGTTTAGCTGGGCGATGGCAAACGTTGCATTGCACTCTCGTTTCTGCAGCTGATTGTACAAAATGTCCACATGTGGCATGATCTTGTAGAAGAAAGACAGCCAGAATACAAAATTATAATCTTTCAAAGTGGCCATAAACCCAGAAGCCTGAACAAGTGTGGCGTTGTTGTTTAACAGAGCTCTCTTCTGAATAACCTCCATGCATTTAATTAAATTCTCCCTGTGTTCGAAAAGCAGAGCACACAGAAGCTAAGCCTGAAGGTCACGCTATAGCCGTTGCTAAGAGTAGGAGGAGCTAGGTTTATAAACCTCCATTTAAGCAATGTATAAGAAGCCACTCCCATCTCTTCACCTTCCCGCAACCCCCTCAGAGAGCCCACATTTGGGCGAAATTTTAGGTTAACGCTTCGCTGCAAACCTGCGGCTCCTACAGCTAATCACTGTTTATTTCGACTTCTGCGGTCATGGGCAGCTACAGACGATAAGCGTAATTGAAACATGTTTGTATTTAAAACAATGCAAACAAGTACAGCTTTAATGTGCAAAATGCACCTGTTGTATATTCAGAATCAGTGGGTGTAGCGCAAACCAGCAACCTTATGGAGGAACCGCCCCTGTTAACGAGTGCCCACGGACAGTTTGTTTAAGTCTAGAACAGTCCAATCGGAGCTGACAGCGGAGTTCAATTGAAAATTAGAGCTTAGAGGACAGTAGTGAACGCAGTTCAGTTGTGAGTTGTGACTCCGTACTGTATGCACGCGATAGAAGAACGATCGGGTTCCAAGTCCTAATTCGGTAAGTGTCGGTTAACTCCGTAAACATAGGTGACAACATTTGAAAGGCGCTATACACTGACATCTAGTGGCTAATACAGTAAGCTTTATCCTGTCCGCCATATTTCGTTTTGATCAATTTCGAGGTTAATTAGCTAACCAGTTTACAACAATCGTATGTTAGAATTAGAATTTTAGTTCGTCCTTGGCAACATATACATGTTATGAGACACGTCAAAATGTATAAATACAGTATATACATAAAGTCAAATTGATTACATACAATATACACAGTAAGCAGCTTTTCTATGGTTTCATGTGGTATTTGCATAGACTAATTTACTACAAGAAATGTCATAATATAAATATTACAGGTTTGTGAATGTACTATGCTCCCAGTGTTCATTTACATGGTTATAGTTCTAAAAATTCATTAACCGTATAAAAACAGTGTGCATGCAAAAATTCCTTAACCTTATTCTTAAAGTGTTTTAATAATGCAGCTTGTTTAAGTGAATTTGGAAGTTTATTATATAACATTATCACTTTGTACTTAAAGCTTCCTTCATAAAGGCTCGTTTGGTGCGCTCGAATTGCCAGTTTATCCTTGTTACGAGTATGGTGGTAATGTACATCAGCATTTACTTGAAAATGATTTATATTTGTATGAACATTTGTGATGTTATGGCTCTCGAAAGGGGACTTGTCATTCGTCTACCTCCGTATAACTGTGATCTGAATGCAAGTGAGCTGGCGTAGGCAAAACTAAGGAATGTTTTCAGAGGATGCAACGTTACTTGTGATATCTTCGCTTATCTTACACGCTATTTTGCTGAACTGTGTTTTTCAAGGTTGACCACACTGCAGAAACAAAAGAGCGTTAGCTCTCACCTGAGCTGTGTCTCAGCTACATTGTTGGAGCACATAATCGTTTGTTGTTTAAATGTATGTCATTCATGGTTAAATTATATTGGACGATGAATGAAATGATGCTCAAGTGTGCCCAGGGCTTATAGAGCTTAGGGTTACCTGACATTAACCTTTTAGGATAAGGCAAAACGCCAGAGAAACCCTTAGCTAGATAACTCACCCTGAACGAAATTCAAACACGTGGCTCCTTGATTGTTAGGCAGACACATTACAGAGGCGGGCAAGTACCAACGAGAGTAACTTGTCCAGAAGATTGCAGTAGTATCTGCCAGTGATGGATTGACCCTTGGCATGATAATCTGTAAGGATGACTCCACGACAGTCCCAGGAAACTGAAAGCATAACCTTCCCAGTTGACTTTTGCACCTTTGCCTTTTTGGGGGCGGGGGCGGCAGAAATCGGCATGTTTCCATTCCATGCTCATGGTTTTTGTATCTGGATCATACTGATAGATCCAGGATTCATCAATGGCTACCAGACGATAAAAAAACACCATCTTGATCCTGTTCCAACAGCATCAACATCTGTCTTGAAAGGTCACGCCGTGTTTGCTTTTGGAAAGGTGTTAGCAAACGTGGAACCCACCGTGCAGACACCTTAGACATGTGCAGTTCGTCACGAATAATTTTCCACACACTACCATAACTAAGATGTGTCTCATTCATGGTCATTTGGATCGATGCTCGTCTGTCTTCCAGTATTAAACACTCCACTTTCTTCACTGTGACAACTGACGGTCTACCAGCTCTTGGCTCATCTGTCACGGACATGCAACCAGTTTGATAATTCCCTTTCCACCTCAGAATTTTGTCATACGATGGGCAATTATTTACATAAACAGCCGTCATCTCATCATGGATTTCCCGGGCAGTTTTTTCCCTTCAAATGGAGGAACTTGATCACACTACGAGCCTCAATTTTCGCCATCTTACATCCCAGTCACTTCTGGCACTTACTGTAAAAAACCACAAGGACTCAAATCACTGACACTACCAACATTATGTTGGTATGATGACACATTTTCACTACCGGGTGATAATTAAAACTTTAGGACACCCTCTCGTACTACAGTACATACTTTTGAAAACATTAATTGCCTATTTTCTAACATTCTGTAAAATACGATAATGTGTTCAATTCTGTCATTAACTTAAAGTGGACAGAAAATAGAGTTTTGATGTACAATGAACAAAATATGTATGAAAATAAATTGTAATTAATGGAGTCAAGTGAGTGTGACCATTAGATTTTGTGTTAGGAGGAACAAAATGCTAACCAATTTTGTCATCAACCTAAGTTGCTACATTTTTTTTTTTTTTTAACTTGGAATCGTTCCTGTTGTCCTTGTGAATGCTATTTAAATTAACGCTTAGTTTTCCCCCTGAAGAGCCATTATTTAAAACATTAAAATATACGAGGGCTGTTCAATAAAGAATGACCACAATTTTTTGTTTGATAACGTACCTTTACTCATCCTCATTATTTTGATGGTCCTTCTCAAAATAGTCTCCCCAGAATGCGATGTACTTGTCCCAGCGTTTCTGCCAGTCTTCAAACACATGCTGGAAACCATTTTTGAGAGATCCTTCAAAATTGTCTCCGCAGCCTTCACCACTGCTTCTGATGATGGATAATGCCTCCCACGAAGGCGTTTCTTCAAGTTAGGGAATACAAAAAGGTCACATGGAGCTAAATCCGGACTATAGGGAGGGTGAGAGACGCACTTCACGTTGATTTTTGCAAGATATTCAGCAACAACATTGGCAATATGCGGCCGCGCATTATCGTGGTGCAGCATCCAGCCAGCTTCACGAATATGTGGTCTTTTGTGCCTGATTATCGACTTGCAATGTTTGCAGTATATTCCTGTAGTATTGTCCAGTTACTGATGCGTGTTCAGGTACAACATGCTGATAAACCATTCCATGAATATCAAAGAATGAGTTGACCATAACTTTCCCAGCAGAAGCAACTACTTTTGCTTTTTGGGGGGTTTGTGATGAAGGAGATTTCCACACTGAGCTTTGCTGTTTGCTCTCAGGATCAAAATGATGTAGCCAAGTTTCATCAGCAGCGATTACGTTTTGAAAGAAACTCCGGATCTTCCTCTAACATCAACTTTAACTGCGTGCAGACCTGCATGCGAATGTCCTTTAGTTCGGGAATCAGCAGTGTTGGAACCCATCGCGCACAAACACGTCTCATGTGTAATGTTTCTGTCACCAACGTGTGGGTGGCACCCAATGAAATGTTCGGTATTTCAGAAAGTGATCTTTAGGTAATTCGTCGATCCTCTCTCACAATGGCGGCAAAAATGTTGATGTTTTCTTCCGTAAGAGTAGTAACTAGAGCACCGGGTTCACCTTTCTTTGAAATTGATTGTCTCCCCTCTTTAAACATTTTAAACCACCTTCGAGCTGCGCTGTAGGGATGAACAGACTCTCCCTAGGCCTCCTAACCTTGTATAGTCCTCAACTGAAGATTTGTTGAGAAGAAAGCAGAATCTCAAAGCCGCATATTGTTCCTCGCTTGTTATCTTCATTGCAGCGGTAGGCGATACTGGACATGCCTGAACTTATCTGGTTCTCACAGGCGGGAAACAGGAGTACCAACAATGAAACTACTACTGCGTGTTGGTTTCACATTAAGCTAACAGAATATAATACGATTGAATTTTAGTGCGAAAAATTATGATCATTCTTTATTGAAGGGCAGTTGTATTTGCATGTTGACAAGTCTACCAGCAGTTGCGGTGTAAAAACATTAGCGATCGTCCTTTTTTCACTTAAACTAGTGCCATTGCACTGCATAACTTAAGACATAAGCAAAAAGAATCTTTTGGGAGTCGTACATTATAACGTGATTTATGCAGTCGACCTCCGGTTCGGTCTACACAGATAGAACAGCAAAAGTTGCAACTATCGCCCTTGAAAGAGAAAATCAATGTGCAAGTACAGATTGCAATCATCAAGTAATGCTGATAATGTGCCCTTTGTACCGAACTTGAGGACAGAACAAAACGGTACACCGTGTGTTTCGCTTGATTAGAGCCATTGTGAACCATTGCAGTGATCAGTGCTTATATTCTGAAATTGCAGAATGATGTTTTAACCTTTATTTTAGCTGGGTATTTTTGAAAATTCTCCAGAGTAGGAACAAATACTGGCGTTTGACATTCAACTGTATAGACTTTTTCCTTTCAACCCAAATTGTATTCAACTCAAAAATAATACTCTGGTTTCACTGGAAATACGTATTTTTGAGGCACTTTAACGCCATAAAACCACTTTTAGAAAATTCCTAAAATTAGTATCTATCAACGAGACGACGAGAAGGAAATACCCCACCAAACTACCCCTTTCATTTCTTTGATATTCTAAAAATGTGGTTAATGTATTCTTTTGGATTGTAACAAAAGATAGTTATCCAACCTACGTTTACAGGCTAACACACAAAAACAAAAAATGTCATTGAACTCTAACGTAAGCAAATGCATTATCGAACATGACATAAAAATGCCTGCTATAATGTCAAGAGAGCTTCATTCTCTTTCACCTTGGAGATTACCGACTATACAACTAAATTTGAACCTCATAAATCATAAATATAATACAGATAAATCTTTTTTTTTAGTTTGATTTATGAGTCACTATGTTTACACTCAAACTTCACTTACTTGTTGTTGTATAATTGAAATGTTTTCAAGATCATTTTATCTCATCCTCAGCTGTTAGGTGACTAAATGAACATTCTTCTTCTTCCACTACTACGGTGCTCCGATCCCTCTGCCATCTGGTGTTAGGGGCACTAAGTTTTAATACTTCATTTAATGCCGGGATTTCAAAATTTATAACTTTATCACGGTGTTTTGTTATGAATACTTTTTCCCAAATATCCAATTCTATGGGTGTACTTAAAGATTTTAACAGTTTAATGTTGTGGCCAATGTTGTGGTTTTTGGTCCAAAAATGGTGCGAAACTGCAGATTTTTCTGTTTGTTTCAACTTAATGTTCCTCTGGTGTTCTTTTTGCCTGGTTAACAAGTTTCTCTTAGTTTTTCCTATGTAGCTTTTATCACAGATTTCACAGTTTATCCGGTAAATTCCCGATTTCGAAGTGTTGTGGATTGTATTTTTCAGTGGTTTATTTAGCAGTTTCTTCAGACTGAATTTGTTTTGGGGTGCTGGTTTTACGTTTACTCTTTTGAAGATTCGTTCAAATTTTCTAAAAGCCCATGGATGGTAGGTGAATTTTCTATATTGCCAGTTTGTGTTTTTAAGTGGTGTGAGAGTGGTATTTTTTGATATCATCTTGAGTTTTTCCTTTCTTTTGATCATGTTCCTTATGATGGCTGGGTTGAATTCATTTAATACCGCTATGTCTTTTATGTTGTTATTCTTTCAAAAATTCATCCTTACTCAGTGGGACGTTGTATAGCCGGTGAATTAGACTTCTAAAGGCAGCTAGTTGGTGTGAAACTGGGTTGTATTCATTTTTCTTTATGTAATTATCTATGTGTGTGGGCTTCCTGTATATTCCAAAATCTACACCATGACGATTTCGAGTTATCTTGCGGTCCAAAAAGGTTAGGGTGTTGTCTCTTTCTACTTCCATTGTAAACTGGATATGATTATCTTGCAGGTTTAGTAATTTTAGAGAATCTTCTTTAAGTTTTTCCGGAATGATAGCAAAATCATCATCAACAACATACCTCCGCCAAAATTTGTAAATATGTATTAAGGCCTTTACTGTGTGTGTCAAAATAGCTCATGTATAGGTCTGCTAAGATAGGCGAAAGAGGGCTCCCCATAGCTAATCCTTTAGATTGTCTGTAGAATGTTTTGTTAAACATGAAGTAATTATTCCTTGTGCATAAATCTGTAAGATTGAAAATGTTATGTACCTATAAACAGATGGTTCAAGAAATCTATATCTACCCTAACCATACACACATCTACACAGGTGGTTCCAAAACGGATAACGACAATGGATGTGCTGTAATTACCTCGGATGGTAAGTTTCGGTTCAAACTTCCTAATCATTATTCCATGTTTTTCTGTGAACTTTCTGCACTTAAGCGAGCTTTGACATACATAATCCAATCTAGTGAGAGTAGATTTCTTAAACTTTCTGATTCATTAAGTTCTCTCAAGTCTCAGAGACCGATCATCTGACCTTCAACTACTTCAAGATATCAACAGTCTTTATTTAATTGCTCTAAATAAAACGAAAATTGTTACTTTCTAGTGGGTCCCTTCACACTGCGGCATTAAGGGAAATGAAGAGGCAGAGAAAGCTGCTAAAGAAGCAAGTCAACCTTATCAAGATATTACAAAATACTTTTCCAGAGTAATTAATAAAAATGGAAACAGATCTGTAATCAATCGACTCCAGAAAAGTTACATATGGTAAGGAAAGGGGACACTAGCTCTTCCCTTGTCTACTCTCTTAGCAGGAAGGAGCATTGGTCATACAATGTTAACCCACTCATACCTCCTTAGGCAAGACCAGCAACATCCGCCGCACAGTAAACCATGTCCTCACAGGTTCATCACATCACTGGAGACTTACCCACCATTCTCAACACGCCATCCAACTTCAAACACGTACTGCTATTCCTCACAAAAAAAACCTCATAATTTTGATGGTCCTTCTCAAAATACTCTCCCCTGTATGCGATGAACTTGTCCCAGCGTTTCTGCCAGTCTTCAAAGATATACTGGAAACTAGTTTTGAGAGATCCTTCAAAATTGCCTCCACAGCTTTCACCACTGCTTCTGGTGATGGATAATGCCTCCCACGAAGGCGTTTCTTGAAGTTAGGGAATAGAAAAAGGTCACATGGGGCTATATTCGGACTATAGGGAGGGTGAGGGATGCACTTTACGTTGATTTTTGCAACATATTCAACAACAACATTGGCAATATGCGGCCGCGCATGATCGTGGTGCAACATCCAGCCTGCTTCATGGAAATGTGGTCTTCTGCGCCTGATATGGACTTGCAATGTTTTCAGGACATCCCTGTAGTACTGTCCAGTTACTGATGTGTGTGCAGGTACAACATGCTGATAAACCATTCCATGAATATCAAAGAATGAGATGACCATAACTTTCCCAGCAGAAACAACCACTTTTTCTTTTTGGGGGATTGGTGATGAAATAGATTTCCACACTGAGCTTTGCTGTTTGCTCTCAGGATGAAAATGATGTAGCCAAGTTTCATCAGCAGTGATTACGTTTGAAAGAAACTCCGGATCTTCCTCTAACATCAACTTTAACTGTATGTTACCTGCATTGCAGCGGTGGGCGATACTGAACATGTCTGAACTTACCTGGTTCCTACAGGCAGGAACCAAGAGTACCAATAATGAAACTGGGATCAAACCCGGGCCGCCTTGGTGAGAGCCAAGCGGTCTAACCATTGAGCCACGTCGCGGCGGTAATAATGAGAATGAAGCAGAACGGGAAATTGAAGGGGGGGGGGACGAGAGGAAAATGAGTCACTCTGAAGGTTTAAGTGCTTTAAGATACGTGGAGCAACAGCCGAGGGCAAGTGCAAGTGATGTTTCGTTGATGGCGAAATCTCGCAGCAACAAAACGCCTTTCAGCAGGCAACCAGACTTAATCGATAACCTTCTTTTCCTAAGACATTTGAAGCTTATTTTTATTCAGAATTGGTTTGATTATTCAATAAATATCGCAGAACCAACAATAGTGTTAATAATACAGTATACCTACCATGGTTTACTCCATTTTCCAACTTATTTTGTATTATCTGACACGTTAGATTATCCGGCCTTGTCCAACGCCAGTTTAGGTCGGATAATCGAGACTCGACTGTATGTTTAAGTTCATAATACTTGACAATAGACAGTCTGTAAAATTTGAAAACTTACAAAAGATGTTTGTAACGCATTGTAATTCATTGTTTAGTGATGGAGTATAGATAAAGTAAGCAAGATAAACAAACGAAGGCAATTTGTAAGTCATCCTTTGTTCGTATAGGTAACTTGATAACTTTCAAGTTTATAAGGTCTTCATTTTAAAGTCAGTTTCTGGTATTCGAGTTAGCATTCAAGACAGCCGTGTTGCACAGTTAGGATAATTTCTATCATGCGGTCAATGTTTTCACATTGGAGTTATAAATTACGGATTGCATAAAACTACAAATGTAGGGGTGAATGACTTGCCTGGTATATTTTCTCAACTTATTTATGCAGCGATAATAAAAAAAAATAGGATTGCTTTTAAAAATACCGTGACTATGAAGTAAAAAGTATTACACTAATTTTTAAACACGTGAACATCATTTCTGCCTCGTAGTGGGAGAAAATGTAGGAAGAGTTTTAGGAGATACGCTGGTGAATGACCGCCTGGTCCAGATGTGCTTAAGTAGCCAACAGAGAGCAGTTCAAGTGGAAAATGATGGTTTGGCAGGCTCCTTTCAAACTTGATGACGCAATCGACTTTGATGACTGCTGAAAGACCTTATTTCCGTAGTAAATTTCGGTCCTTAAGGCGTTTTACTGCAGGGCTTCTCAGACGACTCTGCTCTGATCGCAGAAATCTAGACATAACGTTAAAAAAACTCTGATAAAATTTGTTCGGCAGTATTTAATGGTTTTGAGAGCATTTTGTAGTAAGAATGAGTAAAAAGTAAAACGAGAATTAAAATAGGTCTTGACTTAAGGCTTAAGGGAGTCGGCTTGCTTCCCTACGTTAGAAAGATGCAATAATTAAAGAAATGACACATGAATTGGAATATAGTATGGCAGATAAGAAGCTAGTATGGTATATTGTGCAGATGGTGTCGTAATTGTGTCAGAAACGGAGGAAAATCTACAAAGATTTTTGTACGAGTTCCATCAACGTTAGAAGTTTAATATTAAAAAAAAAACAAAAAAAAACGCACAACTCCATAAATTTTCACAATTATACAGGGTGTTTCAAAACGACATCGAACGAACACATAGAAATAGTTGCTCAGTTTCTATGTGACACATATAGATAGTTTTACCGGCAATATGACCGCATCAAAATGCTCCAGAATGAGTGCAGATTAGGCAGTGACAGGACAGTGTCTCACGCTGTCAGAGTTCACAGGTATAGGTCACACGTCGTGCCGCGTGCTGTAACTGTTTGTTACCATACCGACATACTTCGCAGTAGCCTGCTACTATTAAGAATTTCTTTGGCAATAAAGAAAGTATTGCTTAATTATTGCTTATGAGTGTTTAACGTGTGCCAAAATTCCGGTATAGCAGTCCATGATGACAAATAAGCTGGTGGACATATGCAACTTATACCTCTTAGAGGGAAGTTAATGTTAGTGAGGTTGAGGATGGAAGTATTAAATGATAAACAAAACACAAAACAACATCAAAGAATTGTAGATAAATTAACCAAAACTAAATGTCTTATACAATGAGACGAGCATTTTATTTCATGTGTTTGATAATACTAAATAAAGTATTTGTAACAGTAAAGGAAGCTGTTGATGTTTATAGTAAGTGGTTGAAAGTATTGTACAATTAAGATCATAACAAAATGCTCTGAAGTTAAACAAATAAATATTATCATTGATGTAACTATTTTTACAATTCATATTTTTAATAAAACTAAATTAATCGTGCGTTCGTTGAACTCCCTTCAGCTCTTCCACCCATCAAAACCATTTCCGTCATTTCGGTGTTCGTATAGCGCTCCATATTGCTTGGATTTGCTATCTAAGTACACGCAAAATCCTTCCTGTTAGGACGGAATGTGTAGTTTTACACTGAAGAGCAACCTTCAACTGTCCGAGTTATTAGTCGAGTTTTTAACAAGTAGCTGCCTTCAATACCTGAAAGGTAGGCTAGAGTCACTGATAAATAGTAAGCAGTAATGTCTTTGTTTTCGTGGCCGGTACGTCCGAATATCAACTTTTGAGGTTAGCACACCAGTGATTCCTGCGCTGCCTAATCACAAAATAATGTAACAATTAATACTGCATAAAAAGATACATAATCGTTCGGTTTCCTTTTGAAACAACCTGTATGTCAACTCATACCTCTGTTTAGTTTATTTTGGTTGATCTCACCCAGCTTTCCAGATCTCTTCTATTTCTTCATCACATCGTCTTAAACTTTCTCCATAATCAGAGCTAAACCCTCAGTCAAATTCGTTTTACAGTTTTAACAAATAGAATAGATATGGTGTTATCCTGAAGGTTGGTAAGTGTGCTACAAAGAGCGTGCAGAATTGTCTGTAGGTGACAGCATAGTACAGATGCACACATACCATCACAGTATCAATATAAAGATGGCCACTTGCGACTTGCACCAGGGAACAACAGCGTTCTGTTCTTCGGTTTTCGCGTAGTGAAGGTGTGAAAGCTATTGAAATATATCGACAAATGAAGGTTCAGTACGGTGATGCATGTTTGTCACAGCAGTAAGTCTACGAATGGAGTAGGAAGTTCGTAAATGGTGTGACTTCAGTGGAAGATTCTCCACGTCCAGGTCAAGCACAACGAGTTGTGACTCCACAGAACATTGCAGCAGTTGAAGCCATAGTGAAGGAAAATCGCCGAGTGACAATGAATAACATTGCAGCATGTTTACAGATTAGTAATGTGTCAGCACACCACATTGTGTATGATGTGCTCCAGTTTGACAAAGTGTCTGCAAGTTGGGTGCCATGGCAGCTGACCCCTGAAATGAAGAACTTCTGCGGAACTTTGAACGGGAAGGTGATGGCTTCCTTGCAAGAATCGTTACTGGGGACGAAACCTGGGTTCACTTCCACCAACCGGAAACTAAGAGAGCGAGCAAACAATGGCACCATCGCTCATCACCAAAACCAAAGAAGTTCCGAACAGAACCATCAGCAGAGAAGGTTATGCTGACTCTCTTGGGACGAAAAGGGCGTCATTTTGGAGCATTACATGCCTAGAGGGACCACTGTCACCACTACATCATACACGGATCTCCTATAAAAATCATCTGCAGCCTGCAATCAAATCAGAGCTACGTGTATTGCTGTCAGCAGGTATCCTTTTGCAACATGACAATGCAAGGCCCCACACTTCCCTACGACAGTTACAACAACCAGAAAACTGCATTTTGAGTGTCTTTCTCATCCACCATACTCACCAGACCTTGCCCCAACTGATTTCCATATGTTTGGACCACTCAAAGACGCAATGGGAGGGAATAATTTCCACGAGGTGCCTGAGTGGTTGCGCTGACTACCAAAAGAATGTTTTTCTAAAGGTTGTAAGCGCTGGAGGACTTGCATTGAGCGTGGTGGAGATTATGTTGAAAAGTGATAGTTTTGTACCACTTCTGCACAATAAATAATATTTTAAAAAAAATTTAAGGTTTTAATTTGACTCACCCTTGTATTTTTCCATAGCAACATATATAGCCGATGTACGTTCTAAAATCTAACATTTTTTTACTTATATTTATTAATATTTCAGCTAATATTTAAATTACTAAAATTCTATTTGATATAAATACACATACTGCAAACAATAGTATGCAATATACAAGTGGAAAGCACATAACGGAATCTCGGAAATTCAATCACTTCGTTTATAATTTGGTTGGAGTTGTTTAAAAATGGGAGACCTATATAATTTGGCCATGTGGTTCCGAAAATTTTTGCAAGAGCTTTGAGTCGGCCATGCTTTCAGAGAATATGTACTCTGTGTTTGATATTCCATGCCTTAGCAACATTTTCAGGATATCTTCGCCACAACTAGTAGCAAGTCAGTACAGCACACACTAGATTCTGTATTTGGGGAGATATTCATTGGGGAGGAATAATGTTGTGGGCGTCACAAACAAAATACGAGGGAAAACGCTAAACTTCCCCCCAATACCAGAAAACAATCCCGGATGCAAACAGTAGTAATTCCCAGGATTACGTTTTCAATCGATAAGTCATCACAAGACACAATGGGGGACTCAAATTGTTTCACGTGAGGGCAGCCTTTTCGATAGTAAAATTAGTTTAAAATAAAACGATGTAATAAGATCTGTTCTGTACGAAATTACAAATGTATGAGTTTAAAGATGAAAATCAAACATATATCATATTTTATATCACTGTAAAATAATTTTATAAGAATGTGGATAAGTTAATGGAGTGTATACAGTTTAGAATTGTCAAAAATTGATTTTCAAAAATATGTCACTGGATGCAGCAAACATGTAAGTTATCAATAAAGAATTGTTTAAATATTTACATTACATCTAGAGTAATTATTTCAAAAGGAATATGTTTTAGATATAGTGCTTTCTTTCTTTCTTTCTTTCTTTCTTTCTTTCTTTCTTTCTTTCTTTCTTTCTTTCTTTCTTTCTTTCTTTCTTTCTTTCTTTCTTTCTTTCTTTCTTTCTTTCTTTCTTTCTTTCTTTCTTTCTTTCTTTCTTTCTTTCTTTCTTTCTTTCTTTCTTTCTTTCTTTCTTTCTTTCTTTCTTTCTTTCTTTCTTTCTTTCTTTCTTTCTTTCTTTCTTTCTTTCTTTCTTTCTTTCTTTCTTTCCTTCTTTCTTTCCTTCTTTCCTTCTTTCTTTCCTTCTTTCCTTCTTTCTTTCCTTCTTTCCTTCTTTCTTTCCTTCTTTCCTTCTTTCTTTCCTTCTTTCCTTCTTTCTTTCCTTCTTTCTTTCCTTCTTTCTTTCTTTCCTTCTTTCTTTCTTTCCTTCTTTCTTTCCTTCTTTCTTTCTTTCCTTCTTTCTTTCTTTCCTTCTTTCTTTCTTTCCTTCTTTCTTTCTTTCCTTCTTTCTTTCTTTCCTTCTTTCTTTCTTTCTTTCTTTCTTTCTTTCTTTCTTTCTTTCTTTCTTTCTTTCTTTCTTTCTTTCTTTCTTTCTTTCTTTCTTTCTTTCTTTCTTTCTTTCTTTCTTTCTTTCTTTCTTTCTTTCTTTCTTTCTTTCTTTCTTTCTTTCTTTCTTTCTTTCTTTCTTTCTTTCTTTCTTTCTTTCTTTCTTTCTTTCTTTCTTTCTTTCTTTCTTTCTTTCTTTCCTTCTTTCTTTCTTTCCTTCTTTCTTTCTTTCTTTCTTTCTTTCCTTCTTTCCTTCTTTCTTTCTTTCTTTCTTTCCTTCTTTCTTTCCTTCTTTCTTTCTTTCCTTCTTTCTTTCTTTCCTTCCTTCTTTCTTTCCTTCCTTCTTTCTTTCTTTCCTTCTTTCTTTCTTTCCTTCTTTCTTTCTTTCCTTCCTTCTTTCTTTCCTTCCTTCTTTCTTTCCTTCCTTCTTTCTTTCTTTCCTTCCTTCTTTCTTTCTTTCCTTCCTTCTTTCTTTCTTTCCTTCCTTCTTTCTTTCTTTCCTGCCTTCTTTCTTTCTTTCCTTCCTTCTTTCTTTCTTTCCTTCCTTCCTTCTTTCTTTCTTTCTTTCCTTCCTTCTTTCTTTCCTTCCTTCTTTCTTTCTTTCCTTCTTTCTTTCTTTCCTTCTTTCTTTCCTTCCTCCTTTCCTTCTTTCCTCCTTTCCTTCTTTCTTTCTTTCCTTCTTTCTTTCCTTCTTTCCTCCTTTCCTTCTTTCCTCCTTTCCTTCTTTCTTTCTTTCCTCCTTTCCTTCTTTCCTCCTTCCTTCTTTCCTTCCTTCCTTCTTTCCTTCCTTCCTTCTTTCCTTCCTTCTTTCCTTCCTCCCTTCTTTCTTTCCTTCCTTCCTTCCTTCCTTCTTTTTTTCTCTCTTTCTCTCTTTCTCTCTATCTCTCTTTCTGTCTTTCTCTCTCTGTCTTTCTCTCTCTTTCTCTCTCTTTCACTCTCTTTCACTCTTTCTCTCTCTCTTTCTCCCTCTCTTTCTCTCTCTTTCTCCCTCTCTTTCTTTCTCTCTCTCTTTATCTCTCTCGTTTGTTTGTTTGTTTGTTTCTTTCTTTGTTTCTTTCATTCATTCTTTCTTTCAGGATAAAGGAAACCCCGGAATAAACCTTATACAGGTAACTCACCCTGACCGAGATTCCAAAAATAGTTGCTTTATCATATACTACCTATAATTACAGAAGTTATTATTACAGAAGAGGTTTTCCTTAATTGCATAGGTTTCTCATTTTAATCAAAGGACTAAAAGAATTGATAATTTTTGGGAAATGGAATAGATTACTGATACAAGAAGCTTGAGGTTGCTATACGGTGATAGCGACAATGACAATGAGACATCTTTCAGTGACGGAACATTGATGATGATATATATGACATTACGCCTTTGTCAGTCGAGTAAATCACAGATTGATCACACTATAAAATTAGTCATATTACCGCGGGCTTGCTGTAGTTGCAATAGTCATTTAATAACAAAAGTTTAATAATAACGAGGGCTTTTCAATAAAGATTGATCATAATTTTTTACGGTCATAATTTTTCGCACTAAAATTCAAGCTTATTATATTCTGTTAGCTTAATGTGAAACAAACACGCCGTAGTAGTTTCATTGTTGGTACTCCTGGTTCCCGCCTATGAGAACCAGACAAGTTCAGAGATGTTCAGTATCGCCTACCGCTGTAATGGGGGTAACATGCAGTTAAAGTTGATGTTAGAGGAAGATCCGGAGTTTCTTTCAAACGTAATCACTGCTGATGCAACTTGGCTACATCATCTTGATCCTGAGAGCAAACAGCAAAGCTCAGTGTGGAAATCTCGTTCATCACCAATCCCCAAAAAAGCAAAAGTGGTTGCTTCTGCTGGGAAAGTTATGGTCATCTTATTCTTTGATAATCATGGAATGGTTCATCAGCATGTACCTGCACACACATCAGTAACTGGACAATACTACAGGGAAGTCCTGAAAACATTGCAAGTCCGTATCAGGCGCAGAAGACCACATTTCCTTGAAGCAGGCTGGATGCTGCACCACGATAATGCGCGACCGCATATTGCCAATGTTGTTGCTCATTATCTTGCAAAAATCTACGTGAAGTACATTCCCTAGCCTGCCTGTGGTCCGGATTTAGCCCCGTGTGACTTTTTCTATTCCCTAACTTGAAGAGACGCCTTCGTGGGAGGCATTATCCATCATCAGAAGCAGTGGTGAAGGCTGCGGAGGTAATTTTGAAGGATCTCTCAAAAATGGTTTGCAGCATGTCACTGAAGACTGGCAAAAACGCTGGGACCACTGCATCGTATTCAGGGGAGAGTATTTTGAGAAGGACCATCAAAATTATGAGGAGTGATGAGGATTGTCATAAAATAAAGTGACCATTCTTTATTGAACAGCCCTCGTAATTTAGTTGGTTTTCTCTCTTTTTTTTTCGCAAAGAAAATTGCTGAAAATAGGGCTGTTGACTCCCATTTTCAGTTTATAAAAATACCACAATAAATAATTACGTGGTTACATATTTTATGCATTTATTATCATTGAGATTTATTTTTTATTATTATGCACCTGTGTTGCGTATAATAATTGGCTGACCTTTCTTATCAGACACACGGTTTCGAAGTCCTCATTCGGTAACTTTCATTTAACTCCGTGAACACAGATGACAGCTTTGAAATTTGAAACGCGATATACACTGACATCTAGTGGCTAATACGCTAAGCTTTATCATGTACGCCATATTTCGTTTAGATCAATTTCTAGGTTAATTATCTAACCAGTTTACAACAATCGTATGTTAGAATTAGAATTTTAGTTCGTCCTTGGCAACATATACATGTTATGAGACACGTCAAACTGTATAAATACATAAAGGCAAACTGATTACATACATTATACAGAGTAAGCGGCTTTTCTATGGTTTCATGTGGTATTTGCATTGACTAATTTACTACAAGAAATGTCATAATATAGATATTACAGGTTTGTGAATGTACTATGCTCCCAGTGCTCATTAACATGGTTATAGTTCTAAAATAGTCATTAACCGTATAAAAACAGTGTGCAAGCAAAAATTTCTTAACCTTATTCTTAAAGTGTTTTAATGATGTAGCTTGTATAAATGAATTTGTAAGTTTATTATATAAAATTATCCCTTTGTAGTTAAAGCTTCCTTCATAAAGGCTCGTTTGGTGCGCTCGAATTGCCAGTTTATCCTTGTTACAAGTGTCGTGGCATTTACTTTTGTCAGCATTTACTTGAAAATGATTTATATTTGAATGAACATTTGTGGATGTTACGTCTCTAAAAGGTAGACGTTTTTTATTTATATTTATATTTATTTCCAAAGTTTGTTCGAGTAATATCGTTATCTCACACATATATCATTTATTAATAACATTTATTTGGGAGCGAAGTGAAGATCAATATTATATTTCCTATAGAATATTACAAGGAATTTTCAGAGAATTTTTGTCAGAAAATAAAGTCATCATGGACACACCTTTATTTTCCTTTCTGTGCAATAAAACTGCTTTACGGAAGTAAGATATTGTTGCCCAAACTGCAAGCCTGCGATGCCGAGCAGTGAATGTAGGCCTGCGGATGGAAGGGAGACAGGAGGGTTGGCTGGGTCTTCGTTTACCCCTCCGCCTACCGCTCGAAGGTGCACGAAGTTTGGAAAATGTTTTCCCCCCTCCATAAACGGAAGATTCGAGAGGCTTAGGGGCCGATCGAGACAAGCGAGGCGACAGTGTGTGTGAGCCGGGCAGTTGAGTTGAGCGAGTCGCGGCGGGCAGATGTGTAGTCGCGCTGAGCGTACGTGTAAAGACGAACTGGCAAAATTGTAATTGTGTACATTAAATTGTAATTGTGATATTGGAATAAGGTGGAAATAAAGAACATTTTGAGTGGTGTAATTGAACTTTTTTTAATTTCACGAACCCACCAAAGTCACAATATAAATCACTTAATGGCAATAATGAATTTTGAATTTTCTCTAAATATTTCCTAGGTGAATCACGAGCTCTTATGAAGCATTACGTTCTAACATGACGTTGAAAATAATGATAGGGTTGTAAGTAGTACGTAATTTTAACAACCAAGTGTTGCTCAGATTGGTCAAATAATGTCAGTTTAGACATAAGAGAAAAAAATTAGTATATACTGAAGAGGTCTTTTTACAAACTTTATTTTATAAATGTACGCTCTGATTTCCTAAACAGTTTAGTCAATGTATAATGGTTTCAAAATAAAGTAACGGTAGGTTTTAAAATTTTCTGGTAATATATAATCCAAAAAATGCATTTTGTAGCTTTTCACGCGGTCTGCTAACTCCTATTGTACAGTTTTACATTAATTTGATAACCACGTGATTTAAACAATACAGATCTATACCAAAATGGTATTTGGTACAGGTTTTTAAGTTGTAAGACAGTTTATAATTTTCTCTGTCTTGCAGTAAACCTATACAAACGTCTATATACTTTAAACGATTTTGTGTTGATTTTACAACCGCTTGATAAAACTTCATTACGGATTTGAAGTATAACTTTTAAGGAGAAAACTCAGTTAAAATGTATACATATATTGTAAATATCGTAATGTTTGCTACGATTAATAACTCCACGCATTGTTGACTGAGAGTACAAGTTAAACATACACAATAAAAAAATCCCTTGGTATTTGCATTTAATCTATAAAGAATTTCTACAAAACTTGTGAATATATACTGACTTTAGAAGACTTTATCTCCCAAATGCAAATAAAAGTTCACTCGTTAATATCTCAGTATATATTCCTGCTTCTATTTGTTTACATGTTGTACAAGCAAATTAAATATTAACAATGAGGAAGGAACATAACTTCGATATGTTATAAATCTCTGTAACAAATTACAAAAGATCACCTCAGTGGTAAAAATATTACAAGTAGTGCCATCTCTGATCAGCAGGACGTAGTTCATAGAAAGTCTATCCGTTGTTGGCCAATTCATTGCCAGCATAATCTCTTCTAGCGTACAGTCAATAAGTAAATTAACGTCTTATATTTAATTTATTATTATGTATGTATTCTATTATTCGTCTACCTTCGTATAATTGTGATCTGAATGCAATTGAGCTGGCGTGGGCAAAATTAAGGAATATTTTCAGAGGATGCAACGTTAATTGTAATATCCTCGCTTATCTGACATGCTATTTTGCTAAACTGTGGTTTTCAAGGTTAACCAAACTGCAGAAACAAAAGAGTGTTAGCTCTCTCTTCCTCCCCTCTGCCCACACTACACCGTAAATCCAGCGCTCAAGATATCTTGCGCGTACTGTATTTGTGTTTCGTCACTTTACTGTACGACAACTTAATAATTTTTTATAATTTTTTTATTGATCGATCAGCAGTACAATGCTTTACTGATCAGAGTGAAAAGAAGGTAACAGTACAATAAGAACAATAACACTCAGGGGTAGTCTAACAGGCCGCCCCCTAACTACATTAAGTTAGAACTCCAATAATACTCTCTGAGAAATTATGTCAATATTGAAGATGTAAGACAGTCATGAAGCACTAGAATCACTCGAATCAGATGTATACTTAGAAGCAGGTCCTGTGGTTGTCTCCTCTTCAAGCGTGAGGGCTGGCACGTGCGGACGCCGATGTTATAATGCACAGCTCCTGGAACTTCTTACAGCGTGGAAAAGAAATGACGAGCGATCCTGCGAATGTAGTCGAGAAGAGGTAACAGTCCTAGTTAGTGATGGAGCTGCTGATTACGGATGAACCATGCAGCGTTGGTAGTGATGCGCATGAAGCGATTCTGTATGACCTGAAGACGACGCAGATGACGTGTGTGCGGCCCCCCATACTTGGCAGGCATATGTAATAAGCGGACGAACGAGTGATTCGTAGAGTAACAATGGAGACTGTAGGCCGAGGCTGCGACATTATCTATTACTTATTTTAAAAACCGAATTTGATAATTACATCATTTCACTTCTTACTTCCTACAGTTTGAAGAATATTCAGTGCGATTCATATAAATCTGAACCATTTCAATAGGCCATAACTTTTGAACCAATAATAGGATACACGTGTAACTTTGGGAGATAATAATATACAATTGGGAGATTACATGACATTATATACATCTCTGAGAAAATGTTGGAAGTGTCCTGCACCTGCATCTATACATGTTTGCACTCGTCTTACCGTATTCTCTGAAGTTTTATGGAGAGTATCCTCGCCAGTGTTACTTATTTCGTTTCGATTGGATTCATTGAGAACATCAATTGTCCGTGGCCTATTCTTGTACACTCTCCATTGTGCAGTTTCTTTGGTAACACTGGGCAACAATGAAGATGTTTCGGGCTTAAAAATGGTGAATATACATGTATTTCCATCTGCTGAATTAAAAGATCATAAAAATGACAGGTTAGCTCTTGTTTTGAAGATAAAGTGACATTTCATATTTTGGCGTAAAGATGTAAAATTTGGGGGATTTTTTTTTGAGTTGGCACACCTGTCAAATAACAAAACACAATCAGAGATAAATTCTGGAAATTAAGTGATGCAAAAGTTAACGAAGGCATTTTTGCGGACCACAAATAAGAGAACTTGTAAAGGATCCTGCATTTGACCAAATTTTGGAGGGGAAAGAAAAGGAAGCTTGGGAAGCCTTCAAGGGTTCATGGTTCATGGAGTTTTAGGCAACAAAAGAGATGACAACTACAAGCATTTGATGACAGTGCTCCTGCAAAAATAGCGTAACCTTGGATGCAACATGTCCCTTAAGATCCATTTTCTCCACTCCCACCTAGACTGTTCTCCACCTAGTTGTGGAGCTGTTAGTGATGAACATGGGGAGAGATTCCATAAGGACATTTCTGTTATGGAACAAAGATATCAGGGCCGTTGGAATGAAGTAATGCTTGCGGTTTACTGTTGGTCTTTGTATAGGGATTCTGCGGAACTCCATCACAAGAGGCAAGCTAAAAGACGACGAAGTCAATAGGCCACCACATGATGACTGTAGGCCGAGGTTGGAACGGCGATGCAACAGAGGTGAGAGTTTTAAAAGTCGCCCGGAGGCCAGTGATATAAGACGATTGATATGAGCACGCCAGGTCAGTCGAGAGTCCATAAGCACTCCAAGGTATTCAACGGGAGTTGTAGTGGGGAGCCAAGGGACATTGTTCCTGTAGAGACCCAACGGAGTAAGCGGAGTATATCGGCGAAGAGTGAAGATTCAACTTAATATGATTTCACTCTTCTTATCACCAGATAAGAACACGATTGCAGCGCTGGTCACTCAAGGTCAATGCGCCTGAGCGCTTTGTCGGGTAGTACTTACAAATCTGTGGATGCTATTACTGACGAGTCAAGGGTCCATGGATCAAATACCTATTTGTTCGGAATTGTAAGATAAGATCGAGATAGCCGCTTCTCTCGCTTCTTGTAAAGACGTCCAGATTATGTTTTCCAATCCCTTAAGAAAAAGTTCTAATGACCCCGTCCCGGGCATGTTTCATTAAACTTCAGGCACACCCGAGACGGGGTCACTAATCAACAGCTTCCGTCTCTGTTTGCCCGAGAGTATCATTGTGTTAGCGCGTGTGGCGAGGCAATTGTTTCACGGCCCACCCCGATTATGCAGATGTGCCCTTGGGAACCGGGCCATTTTTTTTTCTCTTCCTTGCGCAGATCCCGGTATCACCTCGTAGCCATATTTCTTTAGCGCGCTCTCTCGGTATCCTTAATTAGCCGGAATTAATGAGCCCCCTCACAAAAAAATGCAGCATATAAAACTCTGCTCCCACATCTGGCATTCTTTTACCGTCTTCCCCGCACTATTTTGGGACCATGTTTTACAAATTTTATGCTAGTCTTGGGCTCTTTAGTATGGAAATTGTATTTGAGGATGAATGTGCGCTACGATTTTAATAACGACCCCGATATAAATTGCCATTACAGCGCTAAGGTACCAGTGTTTCTGTAATGTACTTGTGGTTGCCGTTATAATTATTTATAATAACAAGCACAGGTATTATGGATGATAATTAAAATGCAAGAACAATGACATTTATGTGCCTTTAGTACCATCACTGAGATGATTATTACGTCGAATAATTCAGATCCTTGTAGTAAGATAATGGCAACCCAATTGAAGCCCTCAGATTGAGAAGTTAAGTCAATGTTTTTGAGAAATACTGTTAAACACACGATAAACACTGTGAATGCCAGTTCTTTGTCAAAAACTTTATAATAGTCAGTAAATAGTAAGTGCGTCTCTAAATTTTGTTCTCGTCGTTTTTCTATTATTTGTTTAAGAGTAAACACATTGTCAATGGTGCTTCTTCCTTTTCTAAAACCAGTTTGTTCTTCTAGGAGTATTGCATCTGTTATTTTGTTTAACCGAGTACTTATTATTTTGGCATATATTTTGTGGGCAGATATGTAAATAGTGTAACGTAATCTCCTATTTCTGTATTATATTCTCCCAAAGTTGCACGTGTGTTCTATTATTGTTTCAAAAGTTGTGGCATATTGAAATGGTTCAGATTTATTTGGATCGCACTGTAGAAACAGTTACCATACAATGAAATAGTTTGCTAATGAAGGTTAGAGAAGTTTTCCAATGTTTAGTGTTATATTTTAAGCTGGGTATTTGTAGAACCTATTTAAGGGTATGTATGACTGAAATTTTCAAATTTTGAACTAATAAAGCTAGCCTTTTCAAATTTACACCATAGGTGTAGTATAATGTAAACATGTTACAACCTAAATTTAAACCATTTTTCTCCAGCAGTTAAGAAATTATGATAAATTTTGTATGTTTTTTGTTACGTCACTAAAAAGTCCCTTGCGACAAAATATTTTGAATTTTGGTCTAATATTTTAACCCTATGTTCATAATACACATAATTTTTGAAATTGCTCTCGGTTTTTCTGTGTCTCCTTTAGTTTAGGTCACAAAATTTTTTTTAATTTACAAATATTCTTTTTTTTTTTGTCTAAAAAACTAAGTTTTGTGTTTGAAAATTAAAAATATATGCTTATATACATTTCACAATAAAACCTAGGGCAATTTCCATTCCTCATGATATTCTGAACCTGTGTAGGAAATTTCATGAATGTAGTACAAAAACTGCATCGCAAGGAGCATTTTACAGGAAGAAAAATGCTGAAAATATAAACATTGAGAAAACAGCGATTAAAGATTTGATCGCATAACTCACATTAAAATCCACCAGGCTGATAGGTTGGACCCTCAGATTTCTTTTTCCTCTCCTCTGTTGCTGCTTTTTCCACCCTTTTCTTCGTTAGATGTTGCTTTTCTTCTGCACAACTTCGCTTCTTGCTTTGCAGGATACGAGTCTGATCTCACTGCACTGAAGTTTTCCTTGCTGAGTCTACTACACTTTCACCTCTGATATTTTGCTGCAGCTCCAATGACTTAAGACTACCCACGTTAAACTCACTGATGCTTTTAATAACAGCAAGATCCAATTTTTGTTTTGATATGAAAACTTCCTTTGGGCACTTATTCCATATGACATAATGCAAAGATTCATTGGCATTCTGTGTTTTTCCTGTTTTGCACCTCTCTAGTAATGTTGTAGAAGCCAGCCTCTGATATATTGGCAACATTTTAGAAACTATTTTGTCTGAAAGCCTTATTTTTCTTTTCTTGAAAATTTAAGAACGGAAAACAGACAAAGAATGTGGATGTAGGCAAAAGAGGGCGTGACTCTGACAGAGTTTAAAGGCCAACGACATTTAAATAAGCATTTAAAACTGGCGTCCGGAGGCAAATTATGCAGTTTTCACATTCGGGAATGTCTAAATTATTCTATAGAATTAAAATAAAAGTCGTTATTTTCACGATTTTCATGAAATTTCAGTCATACATACCCTTAAGACTCATATCTGATAGTCTGCTACCATTGCGGGACTTTACTTTCTAAGTAATGAAACATCGACCCAAAATATTCAACATTCCTCCAGCGTGAATATAAATACATGGAATTATAACACAAGGGAAACTGCTATAAAAGTCTGGTAAATGTGTATTTGTAATGGATTTGTCATATAATTCCCTACCTACTAATGAAACCATTAGTGATAGAGCGCGCCAGAGCACGGTAGATTGTGACGTCACATTCCCGTGTCCAATACACCGCTGTCAGTTTCCCAGCATCTGCACATTACTGGGATATATAGGCCAGAGCGTGCTATTCTGCATCCGCTGTAAACACAGAAGCCAGGAGTCAGCTGACATGCTCCACACTTCGTAGGTACAGAGCGTAACGCTGGACTGGTCAGGCTGAGTATTTTTGTGAACGCTTTCTTAAAACTGTTTTTAGATGTCTTTGAATGCTGTGCTTCTCAGCGTCTATTCTACATGGTGTTCATTTTTATCCGTTATTTCTCGCCGTCCGATTGAGCAAGAATGACGAACAGTAAGCAAAATTACAGCGCTCTCAGTGTGTTGGGCTGCTAATACAACCAGCTTCCCCTGGATATGAACAAAGACCACCGCGTCTTCATGCTTGAATGCTACTTTTGTACCCGCCTTAAAATTGGTGCGACATATAAATATAGTTTAAAACGCTGCGTAGAGGAGTTCATGCAATGCTATCCAGCATTTAGACAAGTCCCTCTGAGCGTAATGATCTCAAAAGTGTCCCGGTACCGTCAAATTGACATACATTTGTTTGTAACATAAACGTCTTTTTTTACAACGTACCTTTACTCATCCTCATAATTTTGATGGTCCTTCTCAAAATAGTCTCCCCTGAATGCGATGCACTTCTCCCAGTGTTTCTGACAGTCTTTAAAGACATGCTGAAAATCATTTTTTGAGAAACCCTTCAAAATCGCCTCCGCACCCTTCTCCACTGCTTCTTATGATGGATAATGCCTCCCACGAAAGCGTTTCTTCAAGTTAGGGAATAGAAAACAGTCACCTGGCGCTAAATCCGGACTGTATGGAGGGTGAGGGATGCACTTCACGTTGATTTTTGCAAGATATTCAGCAACAACATTCGCAATATGCAGCCGCGCATTATCGTGGTGCAGCATCCAGCCTACTTCACGTAAATGTGGTCTTTTGCGCCTCATATGGACTTGCAATGTTTTCAGGACATCCCTGTAGTATTGTCCAGTTACTGATGTGTGTGCATGTACAACATGCTGACAAACCATTCCAGGAATATCAAAGAATGAGATGGCCATAACTTTCCCAGCAGAAGCAACCACTTTTGCTTTTTTAGGGGGTTGGTGATGAAGGAGATTTCCACACTGAGCTTTGCTGTTTGCTCTCAGGATCAAAATGATGTAGACAAGTTTCATCAGCAGTGATTTCGTTTGAAAGAAACTCCGGATCTTCCTCTAACATCAACTTTAACTGCATGTTTCCTCCATTACAGCGGTAGGCGATACTGAACATGTCTGAACTTTCCTGATTCTCACATGCGAGAACCACGAGTAGCAACAATGAAGCTACTATGGCGTGTTTGTTTTACATTAAGCTAACAGAATATAATAAGATTGAATTTTAGTGCGTAAAATTATGATCATTGTTTATTGAACAGCTCTCATATCATTTAATTAAATTGTCTATTAATGTTGGATCAGTTACTCGTAAAAAGAGAGACACTGGATACTATAAACTGACTGGTTCCAATCTAGAAGCAAAGATAATGTTATGGCAGAAAGGCCTTAAGCATACCTTCTCGCAATACACACACTGTTTAAGGGAAAGAGAAAAATGAAATATAAGAAAAGGGAAACAAAAGAATATGTACTAGCGATATTTTCTTGTTTAGACTTGGATAAAAGCTTTTTACATATTGTAACACTAATTTATTTTTCATTCCTAGAACATGTTCTGCGAAGTTTCTGGTTTGTAATGAAGTTACATTGTGAGGAAACTGTGGGTGATAGAAAAGAATTAAGATCAAATTGAAATATTTCTATTTTATGTGACAGGTTTACAATATGCATATATGTCTACTATAACAGAAAAACAGATGTTCATTGTGAAATAGGTGCTCATTGACTTATCATTTCGTATATTCTTCATGGTATACTTTTATGGCTGCATAATTAGCTTTGCATTGCTTGCAGTATATAGTTTTTTAAAAACAGTTATCGTATCTCCGCACCAGGAAAAATCACGCACCTTTATATTACACGGGCAGACGCACCTCTCAAATAGTATATTTACCTGCAGGTAGAGGGAGGCCTCAAGGCTGCTGTCAGCACATCAAATACGATCGCAAGCCTCTAGAGGAGTCTTATATAAACGCACTCCATCAGCGATGCTATTGACGTGAAATTTTGCGTGGTAAAATTACAGATACAATGAACACCGTGTATATTTGGCGTGAAAGACACTCAGAAGACTGAAGGAAGTTACGAAGGAAGTTATGCTAAGAACTTTTACTACATGGGAATAAGATTTCGGGATCTCCTACATTCGCATGGCCTCCGAATGCCTCGCGTGGAGAGGTCGTCCATCTGCCCTTATTCTGCATGGCAGCTCTATCGTGCGCGGTTCGATCTCGCTCTTTCAGGCAACTCTAGACTCGCTACTCCACATTTGGTGTTCCAATAACTTTTTGCCGAACTACTGAGCCGTTACCCTAACTATGTTCCGGTATTTACAGACGGTTCTCAGTTAGGTAGCACTACGGGTTGCGCGTTCTTCATTAACGGCGAGGCTCATAAATTTCGCCTTCTGGACTCCACTTCAGTTTTCTCCGCAGAGCTGTATGCCATCTACTATTTGCTCCTTTTTATTTGCAAGTTAGCTCCTGGCTCTTTTATTGTCTGCACTGACTCTCTAAGTGCTCTTCAGGCCTTGCAACATCACACTGCCGCTCACACCCTTGTTTTAAAAATACAGGCCCAGATCTCGCAAATGCTCAGTCGAGGATACAATTTTATTTTTACTTGGACCCCAGGCCATGTGGGGATTTCCGGGAACGAGGAGGCGGACGCGGCTGCTAAGTCCGCTTGCCGTTTGCCCCGGAGTTTAACAACTACGGTGCCATACCAGGATGTGCAACGTTTTTTCCGTCGGCAACTCCTATCTGCTTGGCAGCAATCCTGGACAGCTTTGAAAGGCACACAACTCCGGGCGATAAAGGAGACCGTACAACCCTGGCTAACTTCCTGCAGGGATAACCGGCGAGCCGAGGTGATACTCACCCGGCTGAGAATTGGGCACACACAAGCGACTCATGGCCATCTGTTAAGAGGGGAACCGGCCCCTGTGTGTGCTCCGTGTGCAGTACGCCTCACTGTGCGGCATATATTACTGGATTGCCCGCAGTACGCCCGCGTTCGCCAGTCTTTGGGCTTGGGAACTAACTTGCTCAGTATTTTAGGGGACGACCCAGTGGCCGTCGTTAAGGCACTGTGGTTTGTTTCAGAAATAGGTTTTAATAAACAAGTCTGACTTGTATTTTATATTTATTACTTTTAGAGATTTTAAATTATTAGTCTTTAGATCGTTTTTTATGTCCTTTTAACAGTTGAGGGTTTTTATTATATTTTACCTTTTTAGCTGAATTTTTGTAGCTTTTAGGTTTTAGTGTTGACTTCGGGCCCAAATGACCTTGTTGTCGACGGGCCCTAAAACACCACACACTCACTCACTCTTACGCCCCCACCCCCAACAATTCATCGTCTCCCGCCAGGTTTTGATCCGCGCCGTGGCTGAGTAGTTAGACCGTTCGACTCACCAAGGTGGCGCGGTTCGATACCAGGCGACAACAAAGTGAGATTTGCGCTGGGACAGTGTCTCCGATTTCCTTCGCCATCATTTCACCGCTGCTCCATCTTCATTTCATGTATTATCAATGCCAGCGCCTGTAATGTCGCGTGTAGTAAAAGCTGGCGTTAAACATTACACATTTCATTTTCTTCATAATAGAACTTTTGGTAGGTAGTTTGACGATTGTGGCTGAAGTAGTGGATTAGAAAAAAGGATGCAAGTTTTGCTACGATACTTGCGTGCCTCTAGTATCAAAATGGTCGTTTGTTGGTATTATTAATGCAGTGTGTAGCTGAACGTTTCTCCAAGGATATTGCATAGCTGCAGAATGGAATTGCTCCTGTTTTGCCAAGCGTGCCCGCTTGACATGAGGCGGTATTGAGCCATAGAAGTTTGCGGTGCGGCACCTAAATTCATCCTTTACATATGGAAGACATATGAGGCTTCATGAACTAATATTACGGGAAAGGGTCGGTGTACAAAATGAATGGTCCGAAGAGGTCTATTCTGATGCAGATGCACAATAATACGGGAATTATGAGCGCTCAGAAAAGGGGTGGGTTTAAAGGATCGGTGAAACAGAGGCCATAGCAATATTGGCCCGATGTGACAAGCCCAAAATGATAGCATCATTTTATCTGCCATAGTCAAGGATTTTAGTGTGCATCTGACGGTACAATTTCCCTGGAAACTTTCGTTTCCTTCGCGTATTGGATAGAGGTTGGATTACTGCATGTTTTAATGACCCTATAGCTCAAGTAGGTGATGATATTCGTCCATTCAGTTTTTCGCCAGGGATAAGCGAATGGGAAGAGGTTCTCGGGAAATTGGTGCTTTGTTAGAAGAATAGCGTGTCGTGGGGGAATTCAGTTACCTGCTTGTAGGTGCTGGATAAGGTTGAACCTTTCGCGAATACATCCGTCCAGTCAGACACTGGAGACCATAGCCCATGTTGAGGTCCGGGATCCTAGTTCATCTAAAGTTGAAGCTTTACAGAGCCCTGAGCCCCGCCTCGGTAGCGTAGATGGTAGCATGTCTTCCTCACTCTTCCCGAGTTCGAATCTAGGTCGGGGTGAGTTACCTAGATAAGGTTTTTCCGGGGTTTCCCCCTATCCTCAAAGACGAATGACGGGTAACTCTAAGCTCTATGTACCCTGGGTTCATTTGAACATCGTTTCACCCATTTCATTCACCGTCAGATATGAGTTGTCGTAGATTAAAGAGAGATTCCTGACAATCCCTGCCATGCTTTACGCTTGGGAAATCTGGGCTTCGGCCCTAGACAGCTCGTTGATGATATAAGGGCGCTCAACTACGGCGGTCATCAGCGCCCTTTAAAAAACTAGTAATGGCAAAAGCCAGATATATAACTTTCTAAAAACTATGCAAGTGTAACAAAACCTATTAAAAATACACGTACATAAAAAACATCAATCAAAACCTACTAAAAATTTCGTTCACTAAATCCTAAACTCTAAACTAGACAAGAATCTAAAAACCTTCTCCACGGATCTCCACTCACGGCCTACACGTGGGTGGACCTGTTGACCGTCTCCCTCAACCACGAAGAGGAGCCCACACGAGGGAGACTGTTACCTCGGGACCCCGGGTGCGCCAAACCCGTACCTACCGAAGTAGGCCCCTTGGGGGAGGACAGCTCGTTGTTATGGCTACAACAGTCTGAGAGTAGCAGACTTTGGTCCATATAATCTCATTCCAAATGAGACTACAAGAAGACTCATCCTTTTCATACGTAGAAGATGGAATTAGTCACCGGGAGCCTGCCTCTGTAGTCTAGGTAATAGCGTGTCTGACTCACGTTCAGGAGGTCACGAGTTCTAATCTCGGTCAGGGCGAGTTTTCTGGATAAGCTTTCTTTCCTTATCCTAGAGATGAATATCGAATATATCTCAAGTTTTATGGACACTGGGCTCATTTGAGCATCATTTCATCCAGTTTATTTATCGCCCGATATGACTTACCTTACAGGACTTAATGCAGTGGATGGAAACTTCACACTACAGCGTGCCACAACACCAGAGTGGTGGTTAGTCTTTCGAGATTTCCACTTATGTAAAATGATAATGGATGTTTTGTAGATTTTCCAGAAAGTAAATACTTATTTGTTTTTCTTTAATTTTCTGTTGCAGGTGAGTGCAGAGTTTTCGCTTCACGTTTTCAACAGATCCAGAAGTACTAATGGTATGTAGGTACCCTAGTTATGATTACATAAAAGTAACAACTTCTTCCCTACTTTTGTCGTATATTAGCAGTGCGTGGGGTGAGTGCGGCGTATTCCTAACAAGCAGTGATGAGACCAAGTTGTAATTCGATTAACTCAGGGGAAGTTTGCCAGCATTTGGAATGAATAATACAGTGCTCCAAACCTGGATTTCCACTTCCCTGTGCTCCTTAGCTTAGACAAGAGAACTGTTACATCCAAGTTTCAACTAAACAATGTTTTGAAATCACATTTTTTTTCCATGTTTGAAAGTTTTAGGACAAGAAAAGTTTCTAATTGGTTCAATCCTTGAACTGGATAAGGACAAGTTGGATACATTTATATCTTGGCCTAGTTTCAGTTGACGGGATGAATCCAAAGAAGAGAGTATGTATTAAGGAATGACCATAAATTCAAGTTTTAGTCAAAAGGGGATAATTAAATATAGAATTAAAAAAGGCAGAGCAGCAATGGCCATGATGAATGGAGTGACCAAACTAAAGCCTTATAAACCAAATTACAGGTCTATAAATCAGTAATTTGAAACAGAAATCTAGACAGTGAGTAGGAATTCAAATTTAAAGCTTTTGTCCACTACAATGTACTGTTTCTGGAGATTCACTGGACACTATAAATCATAAAGAAATCTCTAAAAAAAGTGATAAGGCGAACCATGAAAGTTCGCAATTCACTTTTAGATTTTATGGGATATAAATAGTTAGAATGGTACGGGTCTGTTCGTAAAATTTCTGGGATGAAATTAAAAATACAAGTTTTAGAATGAAACCTTCCTAGAAGAGGAAGCCATGGTTGACCTATGCATAAAGTGATGAACAATATTAAAAGAGGAATGAGGGGAATTATTGGGAGGATAGAGAAGATTGGATGAAGAGGTTAAGGGATTTTAATTCAGGAAGATGTTTTTGTAAACCTTTTTATAAATAAGAGAACATAAATATTTCAATGTTATTTCTAAGGTGTTATTTATTATTGACTTGAATTTTCCCTTTGAAAGCTCGTAGAATGTAGAAATATGTTTTAACGATCTCAGTGGCTCTGGGAGCCTTGTTAAAAGTTGACAGTCTCAAATGTCCATTTTCTTTGTTACGACCGTAGACACTGAAGTTCATATGGGTATCTTCAAGACATTTGTGGAGCAACTGGATGATATCGAATTGAGAGAAGGTTATTTCCAGGAAGATGGAGCAACGTACCATACATCTAATAACACCATGGATCTTGTAACCAGTTTCATTGATAATCGAATAATCTCAAAAGATCTGTGGCCTCCCAGATCCCCTGACCTAACCTCACCGGATTTTTTTCTTGTGGTGGTATCTAAAAAATAGAGTGTATAAGAATAGGCCAAGGGCAATTGATGTCCTCAAGGAATCCATTCGAAACGAAATAAGTAACATTGGCTAGGATACTCTCCGTAATACTTCAGAGAATATGGTGAGACGAGTGCAAACATGTATAGAGGCTGGTGGAGGACACTTCCAACATTTTGCTGAGATGTAAATAGTGTAATGTAATCTCCCAATTGTGTATTATATTCTCCCAAAGTTGCACGTGTGTCCTATTATTGGTTCAAAAGTTATGGTCTTTTGAAATGGTTCAGGTTTATATGGATCACACTATGTTTAAATTTTTGTGTTTGTGTTTTTTTTTATCAAAAATGGTTGTTAAGGTTTTGAGCTAATTAGAGTTTTTGGTTGTGAGAATGACATGTTGATAAATGTTTTATAACTACCCGATAGAATAGTTTTAATTCATGTTGAATTTTTTACCTCTATCAGAACCATAAAAATTAGTCAATTTTTGCTTTTAAACTATAAGGCTGGAGTTGAGCTGTGTTGCATTCACTCTGAAAATATTTACAGGTGCTTATTCTTTTGTACAGGGCTAATACAAATATTTTACTCGCTCTCATTGGCTTGTACGAGAGGGGACCCAAAAGAAACCGGACTCCGAGGGCGCTGCCACTCGTAGACGTAGTGCAGGGTTCTCACGCTAGACGGTGTTAGTAGAGACCTTCATGAAACAGCTGTTCATGAATTACTTGCTTTTCAAATCCAGATGCGAGACACACTTGTTTTACCTACACCACACGCTTCAGCAGTAAGCCGTTGAGCATTTTTGAAATCGAGCTGATTTCTATATTCCTCATTTCCCAATTTTTTGAAGAACGTGTAGACCTTAAAAGCAATACTTTGAGCCTGACTTCGCAATAATTGTCTTTTTGACTCGTCACTAAATTCACCGCAAGAAGCCATTGCACTATTTAACTCTTACTCTACTCTTGTGTAAAGAACAACTGAATGATATTGATCTGAACTCTCCAGAGTAAATAAACACTTCTTTTACAGCATTCATTCATAAACATAAGCATACAGCATTCCACAGGCTAACAGGAAATTAAATGTTTGATCTTTCTTAAATTTCACAGCTTAACTTATTCACAGTAATTCTTTTATCACGTCATGCAGTAGTTTAAATTTCAGTTCCGAGTAATTAAAAGTATATGTACATACATACACAACAGGGCAGCAGGAAATTTATTGTTTCCTCTCGGTCGAATTGGCTTATTCAAAGTAATTCTTTTATCACGTCATGTCAAACATTTACGTTTCAGTTCTGAGTAATTACAAATATACGTACACGCATACATGCCAAATTCATACAGTGCTTACGTCGCAATTTATTGTTATAATAAGGTAATAGTGGTTTATTTATTTGTATTAGAAAAACTATTTCAGTTAAAAATATGGGGTCTTCATGGTTATGTTAAATACATTAGTCTCTACCTTCCACATGGATCAGTTTTGGCAGAATCTGAATTTTTGTCTTATTGCGAATAGTATTTCATACAGATTGATTAGTTTGGCGCTCGTCAAACACCACTTAGGTTGAATGCAATACGACAACACCGCAGCATAATAGACAAGTCTTTAACTTGGATTAATTGTCATCAGTGTCATTCTTACTCCTAATACAATCACCCAGACCCCGAGAGAAAACTCTTGCTCTATACTCAGGCTAGATCGTGCATCGTTTCAAATTTGCATAACGTTACTCGGAAGAGTGGTGACACACATAACCAAGGTCAAATAAAAGGACAATTCGTGCATGGTATTCAAAATTTACAACCACAGAAGACCTCTGTGCAAAGA
The DNA here is from genome assembly GCA_030765055.1 of Mantis religiosa. NCBI lineage: Eukaryota > Metazoa > Arthropoda > Insecta > Mantodea > Mantidae > Mantis > Mantis religiosa. The sequence goes on from CM060960.1 coordinate 35,640,100, forward strand.
AATCCATAGGACGCCCGTCTATCTCAGACGAAACTGTAGAAGCTTACGTGCGAAGTCCGACGAATTCGACTGTGCAGGCAGGCAGACAGCTAGGTTTACCACAGCGGACCTTATGTAAAACCTTTGACAATGAAACCATATTGTTTACAACTGCATCAGCCCTCGCAACGTTACTGACTGCCCACCACAAGAAGGCAAGCGGGGCATGAAGAGGGAGAGGGGTTTGAACTGTTTATCTGCCCTGGTAGTGGATCTGTTTACTACGAAATGAGCGTATGAGACTACATGTTGGATGCCAAATTATGGAGCTGTTGCTGATTACGTTGGTGTGCTCGTTGGTGACACCAGTGTTAAAGACTACACCGTATTGAGTGGTATCTCCTTCAAGATGTTAGAGAGCGGCACCCACAACCTTTGTGCCCATTCCATTGCCCTGTGGGGTGAGGCCAGCGGTGACGTGTATTCATTTTTTCGAAATTGTGCTACTCTCTCTCTATCACTTTTTGGTGATATAGAAACCAGTCCAGCAAAAGTAACAGAAACTGGCGAAGCACGGCAGAAAGTTTATCTAGTGGAAGAAAGAACTAAATGTTTATACTTGAAGGCAATGGAATAGAAGGCAGTGTTCATATGTTGACAGCATCTCACCCAAGTTTCAGCCATTTTGGACGCTCAGTTGTTATTCAACAGTTGCTTGAGTGTGTTGATGTGAGTATTTTTATGAAAATGGACAAAATCGAGTATCGAGCTGTCATTAAATATTTGTTTTTGAAAGGGAATACGCTTACGCAAATCAAAGATGGGTTGGATTCTGCGTATGGGGACTCTGCACCATCATTTACCACAGTGAAATGCTCGGCAGCTGAATTTGAACGTGGCCTTAAGAGCTTTGGAAATGATGAACGTTCGGAAATTCCAGAAACTGCAACTATCTACGAAAACATCGCCAAAGTTCACCAAATGGTGCTAGACGACCGCCGAATTAAAGTGAGAGATAGCAGAGGCTATGAGCATGTCAAAAGAAAGTGTTTGTCACATATTGAATCAACATTTAGACATAAGAAAGCTGTCCACGCTTTGGGTGCCGCGTTTGCTCACATTAGACCAAAAACGTTTTCGAATGAACATTTCCAACGCTTTTTTGGCGCAGTTTAGGCGCAATAAAGCCGAGTTTGAGCACCGATTAATTACTGTAAATGAAACTTGGATACACCATTATACGCCCGAAACAAAAATATAATCCAGACAGTAGTCTGCAAAGGGTGAAATGGCTAAAAGAGCTGTTTTTTTCGGCTGGGAAAGTGATGGCGACTGTTTTTGGAATAGCTATGGAGTTACTTTAATCGATTATCTTCGAAAAGGAAAAAACCATTACAGGAGCATACTACGCATCATTATTTGACAAGTTGATGGCAGAACTTGGGGAAAAACGGCCACATTTGCAGAAAAAGAAAGTCCTGTTTCACCCGGACAACTCAGCGTCTCACTCCTCAGATGTTGCAATGGCGAAAATCCACGAATTACGGTTTGAACTGCGTGACCATCCGCCTTATTCAACAGATCTAGCCCCAAGCGACGTCTTTTTGCTCCCTCATCTGAAAATTACGCTCGGAGGACAGAGATTTTCGTCAAATGAAGAGACAATCACGTTCGTGAACAATTATTTTGTAGAGAGAAACGCAGAGTACTAGTTGGACGGGTTATAGAGATGGGAGCATCGCTTGGAGAAGTGTATAGAGTTACAAGGAGACTATGTTGAAAAATACTAAAAACAAAAGAGTTCTGAAAAAATGACTTGTATCTTTATTTGGTCGGAAACTTTGGGACTGAAATTGCTTCTGGAATTGAAGCTCATCTTTAATTTGGTAGTGGCTGTACAAATCCACTGTGCAGAGATATGTGGGCTGGGAGAGTGACTTCATTACAATGAGATATCGCTTGCCAATGAAGGGACTCTCATGCAAGCTTTCGTTTAAACGTTTTCAAGAAAGATTGCACGAGGTATTTCTGATTTAATACTCGCTGAAAGCATGTTGTGTTCATGCATCACTGGGCAGTGCCATCTATCATTCGTTATCAGTTTCGATCAGCTGTGTTTCACGTGGAGTTCTGGATTACGACTGCAAACAAAGGTGTGGCGTGCATAGGGCATGGAGGTTTAAAGTATCGATACCATAATACTGTCGATACTCGGTAGTATTGAATGTCGAATATCGATTATCGAATGTCGAATATCCATAATCGAATTGAGATGGGTCCTCGATAATTGCGATAACTGTATGTTTTCGATATCAAATGATACTTCAGAAAATTCCCTTTTCGATACTCCGATGGTGTTTCTGAAATTTATATTTTATTTTGAAACTTAAAAAAAAAAAAACATTATTTTCGCAAGTAGAACATTGCAAAGCCTTAGAGGTTGCAAGGAATGGGGTACCTGCACAGCAACATTTTGCAAGAAAATAATCGTATGTCAAATTCAGTGCCAATTACCAGTTCCCAAGAAGAAATCAGTGCATGTCTCAACGAGGTCTGTTGCCAAGTGTGGTAGGTGCACCTGCAGATGTTTCGTGTACATAAGAGCAGTTTTACCCGACAGCAAAGGTTCTAGGCTATTCTGCCCGTAATCAAAAAACACATTAAATTTTCCTAAAACAATAAGATCTTACCTTGACACACGTCACAGCAGTAGAACAGCAAGCACGGTTTCCAATCCAGTAACTCACTTTCCGACTTCATGGATCTTTCCCAGAGATTGAAATACAGGAACAGATATATTATTTTATCTTGACAGGAATCCTGCGCGGTAGGGATGAGTAGCAACTGTGGTAGGGATAGTGCACCTATCGCCACAATGCGTCACACGCATAAGATTACGAGAGGGGAGGGCGGTGCATAAGGTGTCTAAAAACAAATTTCATTCTCGAAGCCAGTTTTGCAGCTCTTATAAACTAAGTTGTAATTCTTACTATGGTAGTAATCTCCACGCTTTTGTTGGATCTTAAATAGTACATAGACATTTGGAACAAAACCCTGTTCTCCTCCAGCAGGCATGATAAACAACTGTCGGCCTTTCAATATCGCTGCAGAGTCCCTGTAACGTATTTCACTCCAGGCATATGGTCCAGTATGTGCTGTATTTATATAAGTTTCATCCATATAAACTATATAAACTTCACTTCGATATCTCCGAATATTTCGTAAATACTTAAGCCTATTTGCACGTATGGTGCGATGTTCGATTAAAATTTGTCTGTCACGCTTAGTGTGTTTTTTCCCCCAAATAATCCTAGCTTCAAAAGAACTCTTCTTAATGTTCAGACACTCCCTTGGAAGTCAGTAGAATTTTTAGCTTCATAAGCACTTTCTTCAAAGTTGGTCTTTGTTTTTCTGTGCTTTAAAAATTATTCATAGTTCGCCTAACTACTTCTGAATTAAAACATCCAAATTAGATTTTGTGCATGTTCTTAATCTTTGTTTACTGGTCATAGAGAAGGACGTTGTTGCACTAGCACCAATGGCTTTTCTTTCCTTAATAACTCTCCTAAACTGCTTTCAGACACAACTGTTGCCTCAGATACCCTTCCCCAGATTTTTATAGCTGACCCAGACCATTCTTTCCTTTTTTATAAATCTATGGATATTGGTTATTACTTTTCGTGTTTTTAAATGTAGCACTTTATTTCCTAATGTGCTGCTAGGAGGCGTCACTTATAAATGCTCTCTTGGAACCAGGAGACAAGCACATTTTGAAACAAGCTGTAGTGTTACCGAGTAGCTCTGCACGTGTTTAGTTGCTCGTAACTGGTACGCAACTGACCTGCCCTCCCCTCCAGTTGCAACCGTTCTGAGGTGGACTCGTCCAGATACCACTGCGCATCGCTCTGCACTTTTAAAGATAAAAAAAATGCATCTGTACGCTCCCTTTTTCTAAGGATGAAGCTGCTTCAGTACAAATTCGTGACCCTGTGTGTACACTACCTACACCACAAGGTTACAGAGTTAATTGCTGGGATTTTGAAAAATCTACAATTGCCCTATATCCTGAGTTGGAGAGCTTTCGTAAAACTTGTTCATATTAAATATAATTTTTCTGCCCTGAGAATGAATAAATTCACGTTTATTGATCGAAACATCACTTCTCCCAGCTTCGAGGCACTTGTTCACACACTCGCATCACTAACACTGGAAAAAATATATGTGTATAATAATTTAATGTAATATTAACGTAATTTCAGTTGGAGTTCAACACACGACTTAACGATGCCATTCAATTTAACAAAACGACACCTCTACTCTGAAAACGAACTGAAAATTAACTCTGTTTCAAAGAGCGTGACTTTTGTTTTAATAGTAGGTGCATTATTTATTTATGCTTGAGATAAATGTTATGAGAAAAGAATGGTGTTGTTTTTCAGGCTTATCTGTGTTAAATGGATGGGTGTTGGGTGTAACCATAACCATTTGAAGATAAAAAGTGCATAGCTCACAATATAAGTATCATAGACACAGGACTTTTGTACAGTCATGATCAGAAAATAAAATTCTTTCTTGTTATAAGATTGGCATCTGTAATTTTCAAATATTTATCCGTAAAATTTAACCATAACCATATGAAGATAAAACGAGCATCGCTGGTGTTCTAAGTATCGTAGAGACAGGATTTTTGTACGGTCATGATCAGAAAATAAAATTCTTTCTTATAAGATTGGCATCTGTCATTTTTGAAACATTTATCCGTAACATTTAACCATAACATGTGAAGATAAAAAGCGCTTCGCTCGTGTTCTAAGTATCGTAGAGACAGGATTTTTGTACGGTCATGATCAGAAAAGAAAATTCTTTCTTATTATAAGATTGGCATCTGTCATTTTTCAAACATTTATCCGTAACATTTAACCATAACCATGTGAAGATAAAAAGCGCTTCGCTCGTGTTCTAAGTATCGTAGAGACAGGATTTCTGTACGGTCATGATCAGAAAATAAAATTCTTTCTTAGTATAAGATTGGCATCTGTCATTTTTCAAACATTTATCCGTAACATTTAACCATAACCATGTGAAAGATAAAAAGCGCTTCGCTCTTGTTATAAGTATCGTAGAGACAGGATTTTTGTATGGTCATGATCAGGAAGTAAAAATCTTTCTTGTTATAAGATTGGCATCTGTCATTTTTCAAACATTTATCCGTAACATTTAACCATAACCACGTGAAGATAAAACGAGCATCGCTCGTGTTCTAAGTATCGTAGAGACAGGATTTCTGTACGGTCATGATCAGAAAATAAAATTCTTTCTTATTATAAGACTGACATCTGTCATTTTTCAAACCTTTAACCGAGCGTAATTCATGAATATGATGTTCCAAGTTCAGGCGCGCGAGATGCGTGTATCACATTCGGCAGCGCTGCTAGGCGGGGCAAGCTTCGGGTTGGCTGGAGTCTGCATTACGGCCAAATGCCTTTAACTTTTGCGAAGATTATAATGCAAGGTAATACTGGAAAACAAATTCAAAACACTGCTCTGCAGCAAAATTGATGTTTTCCAATGATTTGAGTGTTCCTAAACGGAATTTTTGCAACGGTGCAATTTGCTTTTTTTCCTATCGCGTCAGGTTTTTGAGAAAATATAGAATTCGTATTTTATAAAATCTCATAGTAGGGCATGGAAAGTTTCTATTGCTAAAGTACAGTGCGATCCAAATAAACCTGAACCATTTCAATAGGCCATAACTTGTGAACTAATAACAGGACACACATGCAACTTTGGGAGAATATAATACACAATTGGGAGATTACATTACACTATTTACATCTCAGGGAAAAAGTTGAAAGTGTCCTCCACCAGCATCTATACATGTTTGCACTCGTCTAGCCATATTCTCTGAAATTTTACGGAGAGTATTCTCGCCAATGTTACTTATTTCGGTTCGAATGGATTCCATCAATTGTCCTTGTGGCCTATTCTTATACACTCTACTTTTCAGATACCCCCTACAAGAAAAACTCCAGTGAGGTTAGGTCAGAGGAACTGGGGGACCACAGACTTTTGATATTATTCGATTATCAAAGAAGCTGCTTACAAGTTCCACGGTGTCATTAGATGTATGGCACGTTGCTCCATTTTGCTGGAAATAACCTTCTCTCAATTCGATATCATCTCCGTAAAACTTCAGAGAATATGGTGAGATGAGTCCAAACATGTATAGATGCCGGTGGAGGACACTTCCATCTTCTCTGAGATGTAAATAGTGTAATGTAATCTCCAGAGAATTATTGGACTTGGTTTGTTATAGTCCTTGACTGTCCCTACCACTAGAGAATGAATCTAACACTGCATAGACTCTTCTGACATCAAAATGATGTAGCCAAGTTTCATCAGCAGTGATTACGTTTGAAAGAATTTCCGGATCTTCCTCTAACATCAACTTTAACTGCATGCAGACCTGCAAGCGAAAGCCCTTTTGTTCGGGAACCAACAGTCTTAGAACCCATCGCGCACAAACACGTCTCATGTGTAATGTTTCTGTCACCAACGTGTGGGTGGCACCCAATGAAATGTTCAGTATTTCAGCAAGTAATCTTAAGGTAATTCGTCGATCTCTCTCACAATGGCAGCAGCAGTGTTGATGTTTTCTTCCATAAGAGCAGTAGTTGGAGTACCGGCGCCATCTTCCTTTGAAATTGATTGTCTGCCCTCTTTAAACATTGTAAACTTCCTTCGAGCTATGCTATAGGGAAGAACAGACTCTCCATAGGCCTCCTGTAACATTGTATAGGCATCAACTGAAGATTTCTTGAGACGAAAGAAGAATTTTAAAGCCGCATATTGTTCCTCGCGTGTTACCTCCATTGCAGCGGTAGGCGATACTGAACATATCCAAACTTGCCTGGTTCTCACAGGCAGGAACCAGGAGTACCAACAATGAAACTACTACGACGTGTTGGTTTCACATTAAGCTAACAGAATGTAATAAGATTGCATTTTAGTGCGAAAAGGTTATTACCGTAAAAAATTTTGACCATTCTTTATTGAACAGCCCTCGTACAAAGCACCTACTGATAATTCAGTCATATCGTTACACTTTGGTACTGCCGCATTAGGTTTAGCGATATCGTTTCGGAGGCTGCAAGAAGGCTTTGCGATAATAATGATAATGCAAACTGTCACTCTGTGGTTACGCTGAGGGGAGAAAATCTCCAATGCAAAGTCTAGGAAAGCTGACATTTTCTCACGGCATCAATATACATGACAATACTACAAACACAATAGTCGAATGATACCAAAGCTAAAACCGTCGCCAAAGCTTATTGTTAGTGACTCATTGTTAGTGGGTATATGCACATGTCAGCCGTGACTAGGAGACTATGTTCGCTTAGGGGGTTTAGTGTGTAGAGTTGGGCGTAAAGCGATATATCCTTGATAGCCTGGTGGAAATGAAAATATTATTTTTTGTTTTCTCTGGTACTTGTGTACACAAATTAGGGGAAGCATTGCGTTTCGTCCATTTCGACATTTTACTGCAACTACGAATTGAATGCCATTGAAGAGGCTGTTACAGATGTTCGCAGAAGGCTGTTGAATTCTCCAAAGAAATCGTAGCGTCGATTGAGCCAGGAATCAGGGTATTCATATGGAACATGTCAAAGAGCTGCGACCTTACACAGTGCAGATGCTGCAACAACTGAAAGAAGCAGATTATGATAAACGAGTCAGTTTACTGTCGATGGTTTCAGAGTACTCTTATTCCACGTCCAGACATTCTCTCCATAACGTGGCTTACAAATGAGGCATGGTTTCATCTGTCGGGCTTCATGAACACACAAAACACCAGATATTGGGCTGCTGTAACTCCCAAGTGATCCACAAAACCCCACTGCATGATGAAAGGGTTGGAGTATGGTGCGTGATGTCAGCTTCAAGGTTCTTGGTCCCATTTTCTTTGATACGACTGTAGACACTGAAGTTTATATGGATATCTTCAAGACATTTGTGGAGCAGCTGGATGATATCGAATTGAGAGAAGGTTATTTCCAGCAAGATGGAGCAACGTTCCAATGACACCATGGAACTTGTAACTACAGTCCGGCCGCTCTATCTCCGGCTCTGACAGTTCTCGAGAGGGGGAAGCGCGCTGTTGCCAGTTGTTTAGCGGGAATTTCAAGCAGAGGAACATGTGTATTTTAAATATTTCACGCATTTGTAGATAGCACTTTGATCTGAATAAGAGCAGTGCCCCTAGAATAAAACCACGTACCCACCAGCATGGAGCAAAATCAATCTGCTTTCTTTTCCAACTGGCACTTTCATTGTTGCTGCAATAGTGTCATATGTCCATGCCTTTGTCTTAGTGTGTCCTGCATTCACCCACGTTTTATCAAGCCATACCACCTTTTCGGGACTGCTTTTTAGAATTTCCCGCAAAAACCTGCCTCTCCATGCAACAATGTCACTTCTTTCTATTAAAGCTTTCCTCCCAGAAAAATTTTTAAACTGAAAACCTAGTTCTTGTAGTACTTTACTTAGGCTGGTTTTTCCGCCGTCGAATAAGCCAGCTTCCTTTAAAGAACAGAGCTACTTCGCACGAGTGGGAAATTCCTTTCTCATATAATATTGATATACATGTCGCCTTATAGCATCCTTTTGAAAAGCATCAAGTGAAAATTTAAGGCTGCCTCGTTGCCTTTGCTTTCCCAGTGTACGCAGAACTGCAGACGGTGAACTTAAACCAGCTGGCACTATTTCTTTGTCACATTCCTCACGGTGGTTTTTCCCACCTTCATGGCGTCACAAACGCTGTCCAGCACTTTGGTAACAGGTAGTAGAGGTCCACCACTGTCCCGCTGCTTCTCGAAGTACTCACGTAGCCTGAATATAAATTCACGGCTTTGGCTTTTATAAGAGCCGATTTTTTTCATGAATCCTGACGAACCAGTAGCCTTATTGCTATAATAGCGATGATGGTAATAATAAGACTTACAGACGCTACAAATCGGAATTGACGCACACACAACAAATTAAACAAACCACCATCGCGGGCACCAAAGGCAACTAAAAGCCACGTGGTCCACACAAAATTGCAGCGGCAACACGGTGCTGGATTTGTAAGCCACGCCTAGCAGCGACAACGCTGATTGGCGCTAGCAGACAGTTTTAACCTCCTGACTACGACACCGGAGTACAGACTCCCAGTACCGCCAACAGAAGCAGTTGGTGTGCGTGAAAGGTGTGAACGAAATATTTGAATAGAGTGATGTTGTAAAGAAAAATCTTGCATGATAATGAAATTACAAGTTGGATTTCAATGTTTTGAAGCTAATATAGCCTATACTCTTATTATAAAGATAATTATGACGATATGTTTTCAATTACTCATTATTATATGTTGGTACTATTAACCTTCTCCCTCCACCTCCTGCAGCCACCAAACGTCAGAGCCGGAGATAGAGCGGCCGGACTGTAGTTTCTTTGATAATCGAATCATCTCAAAAGGTCTGTGGCTCCTCAGATCCCCTGACCTAACCTCACCGGATTTTTTCTTGTGGGGGTATCTAAAAACAGAGTGTACAAGAATAGGCCACGGACTATGGATGTTCTCAAGGAATCCATTCAAACCAAACATTCAAACATTCGCGAGGATAAAAGTCTGTCTAGTCAACGGGTGTGCAGTTCGGACTCATAGGAAACTGACCCTCCCGCCCACTAATGACCGTCATAAATCTATCTACACGCTTCACAAATGGAACACTGTCGTTGAGGACCAATAGCAACCCTGATTTTTTTGAAATGCCAGTCGCATGTCTACTCCACGTGGAGTCTCAGTTGCCAAAGTTCCAACTTCCAGTTGAATTGTTTCATTACGTGCAGAAATTCGTTGTGTGTCACGATATGGAGACCGTGGGAGGGAATTACAGTGGTAAATGCAAATGAAGTAATAGATAACTTTCAGTCAAGTGAAAGTGATGACAATAGTGTGAATAAATTGGAAACTTTGCTGGTCCGAGTTATGTTACTGGAGAAGCCCCAAAAAAGCAAAGTTATAATGGGGACCCTTTCTAAGCAAATTCAAGCGCTTGTTTTGAACACATATAAATATTTGCCGAAAAATAATCTTGGTAAGGGGTCGTACAATGAACTTGATGATAAATTCTGGGTATTGACAGAAATACAGTAAGAAATATTGTGACGAAAGGAATACCAAAGACGCCGATCAAGTGTGAAAACAAAAGGAAACGTTTCTCTAAAGTAGATAATTTCATATGAGATGTAATTTGCCGAGAAATTTATAAAGTCCATGGAAAAGGGAGAGCGCCCACCTTAGACGAATTAGTTGCACATTTGCAAGAAATTTGTGATTTTCTTTATGAGCACTACACTTTGCGTGGTCTCCTAAAGGAGCTGGGTTTCAAATACCGCACTTTGAATAAGATAAGGTTTATAATGGGATCCAGTAGCATTGTAGCTTGGATATATATTTGTCAAAACTAAGGAAGTTTCGCAGTAATTGACATAAGATAATTTATTTAGACGAAACCTTGTCTGACACCCATGACGTATTGAGACAGTTGGCAACTTTGCAGAAAGATCTGGGAGAAGGAGGGCCGGGGTTGTAAAGCGATTATAAGGGTTCCTCAAAGCAGTCGGCCGACGTGCACACGAGTTAACTAAACAGAATTTACTCTCCGCAAACCTTCAGAGAATATGGTGAGACGAGTACAAACATGTATAGATGCTGGTGGAGGACAATTCCAATATTTTCTCTGAGATGTAAATAGTGCAATGTAATCTCCCAATTGTGTATTATATTCTCTCAAAGTTGCACGTGTGTCCTGTTATTGGTTCATGAAGGATGAAGGATGTCTTTGTCTTGCAGTTGCAGGCTCGATTCCCGTGTGTGAATTTCCTGATCTCGGGTCACCAAACGACTTTTGGAAAGGGCCATAGATTCCATGAATTTCCTGTCAGGCCATGCCGTGTTCGAGTTGTTAGACCGTGGCATTTTCGACGTGTATTGCTGACAATGTAAATGTTCTCCTGATTGGGGTACATCTCCAGACCCGGGTTTCTCTAAGGTTTGTTTTGGAAGGCGAACCAGTGGCGCCACGGAGGGGTTTCAGTTTGGGTCTCTCCTCTGCTGAGATCCGACCTTACTTGTTCTCTAACCTCATCGTCCCTTCTGGGGACAGCACATCAGCATATTCCACCACCCAGGGGCCTACTTCGGTAGGTACGGGTTTGGCGCACCCGGGGTCCCGAGCCAACAGTCTCCCTCGTGTGGGCTCCTCTTCGTGGTTGAGGGAGACGGTCAACAGGCCCACCCACGTGTAGGCCGTGCGTGGAGACCCGTGGAGAAGGATTTTAGATTCTTTTCTAGTTTAGAGTTTAGGATTTAGTGAACGAAATTTTTAGTAGGTTTTGATTGATGTTTTTTTTTTATGTACGTGTATTTTTAATAGGTTTTGTTACACTTGTATAGTTTTTAGAACGTTTTATATCTGGCTTTTGCCATGACTAGTTTTTTAAAGGGCGCCGTAGCGCCTTATATATCATCATCATCATCATCGTTATCAGCAGCAGCATCTTCAACAGATCCAGGTGTTAAGTTCCCCTTTAAAACCTTGTCATAGGGTGAAAGTCAAATCCATTCGATATTGTGACTTTGTCGAATTAAAAGTCGAATTTGCCAAAATTCTAAATGTCCTTTATTTCTGTAGCAATACACTGTTCAATTCTCACGTAATAGTACTACATCTCATATACAACACCAAGGCGATGACAATAACAAACAGCCTAGTCAACTTCTACTGTTGACAAAACTCTTGTTACATGTCTTCACAACAACTCTTGTTTCACAACTTGCAACTCCCTCTTGGGGAGTCGTGGCCTCTTTAAATACCTCACTGATAATTTCTAGATTATTCGAAAATAAAGCAGAACCCGAACAGTCTCTATGAGTCAAGAAGTAACTAGGAATTTCCATTTATCTCATTTTTTTATTTATCCAGATTTATTGAACCCTATTTTACACTGTGGTATATTAGGGTTAGAGTTGATACAATTATAACAAAAATATTTTAAATACTAGAAGGAAGAAATTATGTTTTAATCTGATGCATGTTAATTTAAACTATTTCTGACGTTTAAACACTGAGTTTATAAACATCATGAAGTAGTTATACTGTTGTGGCTTCATTAGCAAAGATGTGAGCGGAGCAGAAAATTCAGTTCCTAGAGTCTAGCTTGAATATTAATTCTTGTCTTTCTCTCCAGAAAATGGGACTACAGAAAAGGAAATGAACCACAGTTTGAAATTCTTCACCACACATGCACTCGGGGTTGGATGTTAAGTGAAAGCGTGATAAGTATTCACCAAATTTACCATGTCCACTTAAAAATTGTGTCAAAACAAAATTTGGTACAAGAGTTTCACATTTTCCTCTGTCATATACACTAGGGAAAATGTTTTTGTTAAACTTCCATTTGGAGTTGTTAGCCATTGTTGGTTCCATTCTTCAAGAATATGTTGATGTATTATTCTCCTTACAGTAGAAATAGGGCATAAAGAGTATGTCACAGGAAGATTGGATTCTGCAGCCTTCTTAGCCAAGCAATCAGCTCTCTCTTTACCTAAAATTCCACTGTGTCCTTTAATCCATCCCATGCAAATATGTCTTGGATGGTTTTGAAGCAAGGTTCTGATTTCAGGTGGTAAAGAATTTAAATTGAATTTATCATTAATAGCGAGTAGAGCTGATTGTGAATCACTAAGAATACGGGCACTGTTCCCATTAACAGTACACCATTTTATAGCTTCTTTAATTGCTAAGAGCTCCGACTGGAATACAGAACATTCAGGTGACAATTTAAACATGGAGTGAGTTAGTTCCGTTTGGTTTTCATAAACAACAAAACCACATCCTACTGCACATATATTATCTTCAAATTGGAAACGCGAACCTCTGTATATATGTAATAATCATGAAAATTACATATTTCCTTTAAACAGGTTGCACAACTTGATGGGTGTCCTGCTGTGGTAGGATGCTCCGGGATTTGTAGTTTTAAGTGAGACAGATAAGACGCACATTCACGTTCATGTCTTAAATTCGTAATATTTGCTGTTGATAAACCAGTGAGAGCCAAAGGTTCGATGTTAGCTATAATCTGAGCTGCATCGGTGGAGATTGTACGATATCCTCGAATTATGCGAAGGAGGAATTCCCTTTGAATTTGTGCAAGTTTTTTAACTGCCCATTTTTTATTAACAACATCCTGGAATGCAGATACACCATACAAAATTATGGGCACTACAGCACCTTGATATATAATTTTAGGAATACTAGAAATCAGACCACAGGTGGGTCTTGTTTGTTCGTCTTGTTTGTCTGGTTTCGGCAGACCTTTATCTGCATGTTATCTTTTTCTGCCGGCTCTTGGTTTTCACACTGCCCGCCTATCAGTTCCTATTTTGTACACAAGCCACGTTATCGCGATGGGGTTCGCAACATTTTACATTTATATCAGGAATGAAATCTTTGAGAAAAAATCTGCAAGGGCCGTGAGCTCCCAAATGTACGTATTAGACATCGCTTTCCTGGTCTAGGTCCTAGTTCCCGAGGTCGTGGGTTGATGCCTGCTGGAGACCAAGTATACTCTTTTCGGGTGTGAAATTCCTTAGAATTGCTTTCTTTAGAAGGGAAGCCAAGCTCCCATGTCATTTATGACGGATATAAGAACTTCAGGCTTGGTGACGAGGTCTATGCAAAATTAAAGTCTTTCAAGCCCAACCTAAAATGGGACGCCGAGATTCACAATTGAAGGGTCCATATAAATAAAAATGTAAATTCATACCACGCGATTTCGTTCTATAACACTAGTTGACAAAAATGAACCTTTTTTCTTTCACAAGAATTAAAATAACATTTTCTAGAAGTATTTTTTGTGCTGAATTCAAATAAAATTTTAGTTTTTCCCCACCAGGTAGGAGTTTTGTGTGATATTGATTTGAATTTTTATAATATTTAAAAGAAATATGTAACTAGCTATCTAACTCAAAATTATAACTACTCATTCTGACTTAGCTAGAAAGTGGTAGGTAGTGATTTGCGGGCACATTTTGTATCTGGAACGTCTCTCTTCTTGGTCCAACAGTAGTCAGCCAGCATATTGGAACTCCACTTGCCTTAGTAACTCTTTTGCGTAGTAGAAATTTGCTGATGAAAACGCTCACCTTGCTCATCGCTGACAGCTCCAAGATTTTCGGGGAAGAAGTCTAAGTGAGAGTCCAAGAAGTGAATTCTTAAAGACGTGTTGCATCCCATAGCTTTTTACCATTTTCTTCAGAGAAGCAGTCCTTGAAATCACTATGGCGGCCACGATAACTACATATTCTTACTTCTTTTTGGAGCAGATTCCACCCTTTGAGTCTGGAAGTTAAACCTTCAGCTTGCTGTTTAGACAGATTTAAATCCCGAATCAGGTCATTAAGGTCTTTCTGATTAGGAAAGTATGTTCTGATGATCAAGTATTGGCTTCATATGTAGGAACATTTTTATTTTCATCTGAAGCATTTTCAGTTTCAGTTGGGTCAGAATCAGTTATCACCTAAGGTCGTATCTGCATATACTGGTACAGGGAACTGTTCATTGTGTAAGACAGGTCTTATTGCAGATTGCAAATTCGGATACTTAATTGTATGTTTTGTTTTAGATGTAATTCCTTTTATATTTGGCAAACAGAAATAACAATCACTTAAATTTTCCTTCAATTCCCTCCAAATCATAGGAATTGAAAATGGCATACGATGTGTACCATTTTTCCACCCAGCCAGCAATCCAACACACGAAACACAGCATGTATTTGGTGCTCAGCTCTTATCAAAATCGCCAGCCTGACAGCCAAGTAAAGTTGTCAACACTTCCTTTCTTGGAAGTGTTGAAAACAGTGTTGTTATAATAAATTAAATTTAAAGAGAGTCGATTAATGACACTAAACAACACTTTTAAATTTTTCCGGAACATGTTTCAGAGAATTTGCCTCCATCCTCAACCGGCCATCGACTGGTTCTCATTGGTGTAGTTGACAGAGGAGACCTATGACAAAATATTGTCAACTACACCAATGAGAACCAGTCGATGGCCGGTTGAGGATGGAGGCAAAGTCTCTGAAACATGTTCCGGAAAAATTTAAAAGTAAGTGTTGTTTAGTGTCATTAATCGACTCCCTTTAAATTTAATTTGACAACACTTCTTTAGAAGTGGGGTCAAATTTTGCCTCTGAGAAAATATAGCAGAAATTGTCTACATGATTGACACACTTTCTTGGCATGATGAAAAAACAAAGCACTAAAACACTGCATACACAATACAATTTCGAAAAGAAAGTAAGGAAATATTTCACTACTGTACAAACTCAGAGTCAGCTCAATATTGACTCATCATACAGCCAGATGAACTGGTCGGTACATATGCAAATAAAGGCCACGCCGTGGGTCAGTGGTTAGACCGCTTGGCTCTCACCAAGGCGGCCCGGGTTCGATCCCAGGCGACCGCAAAGTGAGATTTGTGGTGGACAACACGGCGTTGGGGCGGGTTTTCTCCGGGACCTCCGGTTTCCACCGCCATCTCATTCCACCGGTGCTCCATCCTCATCTCATGTATCATCAGTGTCACCGCCTGCGGTGCCGTATGTAGTAAAAGCGGGCGTTAAACACTACACATTTCATTTTTCATTTTTCATATGCAAACATGAATGAACCTGCACAGCTTTGTTTTATGGTTCTTCAGCATATTACAAATCATTCCCTTATATAAAGCTTGGATAAAATCACTAAATATGAGGTAACGTTTCCTATAACAGGTCAAAGAAAATGCTAAAATCCTATTTTAAAAAGTAGCGGTCACAAAAAAAAAAAAAAAAAAAAAAAAAAAACTGTGCCTGATGGAAAAATTCTGACCACATATCTGAATTCAGTATGAAAAGGTACACTAGATTCACTAATCAGATTTCTTGTGAAGAATATCTTGTCGACTAGTGTAATCCTTATAGGAACTGAGCAGTACCAAACTGCTGCTCGCATTATGAGGAGCACCTCTTTGCAGCACCTGAACGAAGTTCATTTTTTTGTGATCTATAGATGTTAACTAACCCTGGACGAAGAATTTATGAACTGGGTTGACACAGCAGTTTTAAAAGTAAATTTATCAGACGCCGACTGTACCAGTCCTCCGAACAAAGGTCTAGAAGTGCGTGCCTGGTGTGTGGTTGCCCATATATCTCGCTAATAAATACTCGTAAGCCAATATCCCAATGGCGATCAATAATGTAGTGGGAAGCTTTACGTTTTATTACCGCTCCGTCACTTTCACGTACGTCGACCTCTGACTGCCTCAGAGCAAACTTGAACATTTGTTCACTTAAAGCGTTACACTACAAATTGCATATCCAAGCTATGGAATACCGATTGTCATATTTTCCACAACTGATTGTTTTGCACTGGCTTTACAATTCCAAATGTTTTTATGTAAGCGTGAGAAGTAATTGGAAGTACAGGGGACTTCAACAAAAATCTCCTCCACAAAATATCTCGCGTCTGTAGCGTCAGAGGTACCGTGCCTGCCACACGTTCAAGAGATCGTGAGTTCGAATTCGGTCAGGGTGAGTTTCTGGATAAGGCTTTTTTTGGGCTTTTCCATTCTACTGAAGCATGAATATTGGATAACTCTAATGCCCGATTTCACCAACAGATGTTAAGGCTTAACACGAGTTTAGCAATAGTTAAAACAAAAATTGCATTTCACCAACAAGTATTAGCGTAACACTCGTGTTAAATCTCATGTTAAACTAACAAGCCGAATTTCTAATGTTAAGTCCTTAACAGTTGTAAATAGTCAAGATGGCGAGCATTCACTCAGCTGTTGATGTCGATTTGCTATATTTAAGACGTCTAAATGGCATTCATAATAGAGTACAGCCTATGAGGACAAGGGATTTTGAGGAACTATCCGAAGAAAATTGTTTTACGGAGGTATAGACTGTCGAAACAAGTTGCTGTGAAGGTTACTGCGGAAGTACAAGAGAGGTTAGAACATGCATCGAAAGGAATATGGCGATCTCGCCTTAGCTTCAAGTATTAGTAACCTTGCGATTTTATAACTCACTGACTTATGTGGATAATACATTGTTCACCTGCCGTCTTGAAACGTTCAAGTCACTTGCCCTGCTTCGCTCTTTGTTTTAAATTTACGTAATACTGACAAGTTGTTTGGTGCTTGTAGTAGTGACACATGCATTTGAATTAAATTCGTTTCCAATATTTTCCCCGCGACATCTTTCTCTTTTACATTCCCTGCATCTGTCCTCTTATTTTCCACGATATCCTTACACTTCGTCACCATTTCAATTAACAATTCTTTCTCCGTCGATGAGAAATTTGCCTCACGGCTTTGTTTATGATTTTGTTCATCCCCCATCTGTGAAGACGAAAATGAAAACAAAAGGGCATCGGAGTACGTTCAGAAAATCATCCATAGCCTTATATGGCTGTGATATTTACAAGTTTCTTGGCGTTAACACAGGTTTGTTAACATTTTAAGAAAACAGGTTGGTGAAATGCAAGAAATTTAACATTAGTTTTAGCGCTGTGACTATTGTTACGTTACAGTTGTTAACGTTGATTTTAACATCTGTTGGTGAAATCGGCCATAAGCTCTAAGACCCGTGGGTTGATTTGAGCATCGTTCCTATGACCTACCCAGTTAAAGGACGTTAAATTAAAAAAATCATAAAATATTGAAAAATTTTTGTTCATTCGTATATCTCTACATACTTTTGTGTGAATAAATGATTAATTATCTTCTTTAAGTTGCATAAAATGTTCACTATTTATTGATCTATGTTAGGTTTGTTTATTTCTGTCTCTTCTCCTTAAATTTAATATTATGTTTTATAGTGATCCATATAAACCTGGACCATAAGTTTTGAACTAATAATAGGACACACGTGCAACTTTGCGAGAATATAATACACAATTGGGAGACTACATTATACTATTTACATCTCAGAGAAAATGTTGGAATTGTCCTCCACCAGCATCTATACATGTTTGCACTCGTCTCACCATATTCTCTGAAGTTTTACGGAGAGTATCCTCGCCAATGTTATTTATTTCGGTTCGAATGGATTCCTTGAGAACATCAAATGTCCGTGGCCTATTCTTGTACAGTTTATTTTTAGGTACCTCCACAAGTAAAAATCCGGTGAGGTTAGGTTAGGGTATCTGGGGGCCCACAGATTTTTGAGATTATTCATTATCAAAGAAACTGGCTGCAAGTTCCATGGTGTCATTAGATGTGTGGCACGTTGCTCCATCTTGCTGGAAATAACCTTCTCTCAATTCGATATCATACAGCTGCTCCACAAATGTCTTGAAGATACCCAGTCCACAGTCGTAACAGAGAAAATGACACGTTTAAGATTGTCAACTGTCAACAATTGAAGATACCCATATCTTCAATGTATTGAAGATACCCATATAAATTTTAGTGTCTAAAGTCGTATGACTGTGAACTGCCAACAATTATCAGTGTTATCAGTTCTCCCAGAGCCACTGAGATCATTAAAAGAAATTTCTACATTCTACGAGATTTCAAAGGGAAATTATGGCTTATTCAAATGGTTCAGGTTTATATGGATCACACCTTGGTTTTTTGGGGGGATAGTTCTCATTTCATGGTCATAGAGAGAGCTTTGAGTTTCAAAGATGCCATAGTGACTCGATGTTTAAAAAGTTCACTATCGATTTGCAACGAAATGTGTAAATATAAATTGAAAACCGCCGTGACGGAGCGGTGAGACCCCTTGACTCTCACCTCACCAAAGGTTCGATCCCAGGCGACCGCATATGAGACTCATCCTGGGTAAAAGCAAAGTAAAGTTTTGTGAGAGTTATTTGTAGAACAGTGAATATATAATATAATGAAAATGCAACATATTAATTCTGTACAGTATTTTAACAGTGTAGTATATATTTATTTTCGTTCAATTATGAGCTCGGAAATACGAGTCTGTTCAATAAAGAATGATCTCATTTTTTTGACAAGTACCTTTACTCATTCTCATAATTTTTATGGTCATTTTCAAAATAGTCTCCGCTGAATGCGATGCACTTGTCCCAGCGTTTCTTTCAGTCTTCAAAGACATGGTGGAAACCATTTTTCGAGAGATCCTTCAAACTCACCTCCACAGCCTTCACCACTGCTTCTGATGATGGATAATACCTCCCACGAAGGCGCTTCTTCAAGTTAGGGAATAGAAAAAAGCCACATGGAGCTAAGTCTGGACTATAGGAATGGTGAGGGATGCACTTCACGTTGATTTTTGCAAGATATTCAGCAACAACATTGGCAATATGCGGCCGCGCACTATCGTGGTGCAACATCCGGCCTACATCACGGAAATGTGGTCTTTTGCGCCTGATATGGACTTGCAATGTTTTCAGGACATCCCTGTAGTATTGTCCAGTTACTGACGTGTGTGCAGGTACAACATGCTGATAAACCATTCCATGAATATCAAAGAATGAGATGACCATAACTTTCCCAGCAGAAACAACAACTTTTGTTTTTGTGATGAAGGAGATTTTCACAGTGAGCTTTGCTGTTTGCTCTCAGGATCAAAATGATGTAGCCAAGTTTCATCAGCAGTGATTACGTTTGAAAGAAACCCCGGATCTTCCCTTAACATCAACTTTAACTGCATGCAGACCTACATGCGAGTGTCCTTTTGTTCCGGAATCAACAGTCTTTGGACCCATCGCGCACAACTGTCATAACTCGTGGGTGGCACCCAATGAATTGTTCAGTATTTCAGAAAGTGATCTTAAGGTAATTCGTCGATCCTCTCTCACAATGGCAGCAGCAGTGTTGATGTTTTCTTCCGTAAGAGCAGTAACTGGAGCACCGGGGCCACCTTCCTTTGAAATTGACTGTCTCCCCTCTTTAAACATTTTAAACCACCTTCGAGCTGTGCTGTAGGGAAGAACAGACTCTCCATGGGCCTCCTGTAACATTGTATAGGCCTCAACTGAAGATTTGTTGAGACAAAAACAGAATTTCAAAGCCGCAGATTGTTCCTCGCGTGTTACCTCCATAGCAGCGGTAGGCGATACTGAGCATGTCTGAACTTGCCAGGTTCTTACAGGCGGGAACCAGGAGTACCAACAATAAAACTTCTATAGTGTTTGTTTCCCTTTAAGCTAACAGAATATAATAAGATTGCATTAGTGCGAAAAATTATGACCGTAAAAAATTATGATCATTGTTTGTTGAACAGCCCTCGTATTTACTGTAACTCAGTGGTACGCGTGCTACAGGTTGAGAAACCTGCTCTTCACGTCACAATTGGCGGTGTAATTACCAACATCCTCATCACGATTTTTCGGTCATGATTCAAGGTATAACAAGAAATTGCAACACTGATTACAACAGCCACGTCTGGTGTTCCAATCGCGTATGCCGATGACCCTTAAAGATGGAGTGCCATACAGCAGCCGGCACCTCAGTCATCCAGCCTTAGAGAAAGTTGCCTCAGATAACATGTTGTTTCTTCTGTTGAATTCCCAAAGTTGGCAATTCTGATAGCAACATTTCTGCGGCAAAGTGTGGAAGCGTATCGGAAAATTTGTAACAACCGGGGTTTTACGTAAGCCTATTACACATACACAGCGAGACAATGTATGTACACTCTGTTCAGATGTAATCACAACAATAAGAAATTAAATATGACGTGATTGAATATTTTAACAAGGAGAAAGATGAGGGGAAGAAGAGGGAATCAAGAGACAAACGGGCGGCTGCAAAGGCAATTTACATTTGTACGAGAGTGGGTCAAAAAGTAATGCCTCCTATTTTTTTTCCTTAAAAAGTAAGTTATGTGAAAACTTGGAACTTGGCGCAATTCCTCAATCCCTCTTGTCCAATCCCCTACAGTAGTAACTTCCTAAGTCAACAGGTGGCAGCACTGCATCCTCTTGCAAAATGGCTGACATCTACATTCGTATTAGACAGCGTTCTGTGATTGAATTTTGACTGCGGAAGGTGAAACGCCAATTCGCATTCACGAAAGGCTAAAAAATGTGTATGGTGATGCAATGGTGGATGTCAGCACTGTTAGATGATGGGTTCGTCACTGTAACGAAGCTGAAGGGCATACACCATTGGCAGATGAAAAGCGAAGCGGCAGGCTGGTGACTGCAGTGACTCCATGCAACATTCAGCGAGTAGATGACATTCGTGGTGATCGGCGGGTAACAACAGGTGAATTGTGTCACATTACCTCCCTCAGTAAAGGCAGTGTGATGATTATTCAACAACTTGGTTACTCAAAAGTTTGTTCACTTTGGATACCAAGAATGTTAACCGCCCAAAATAAAGAAACAAGGAGAACAATAGCCTCCGATCACTTGCAGCGCTTCAGTTTGGAGGGAGAGGAGTTTCTGGAAAAAATTGTTACTGAAGACGAAACATGGGTTCAATTTTTTTTGAACCTGAATCAAAGAGGCAGTCAATGGAATGGCATCACACAACGTCACCGAAAATAAAAGAATCATAACTCAGCGGTCGGCAGGGAATGTTATGGCGGCAGTGTTTCGGGATGCAGAGGGTGTGCTTATGATTGATTTTTTGAAGCAGGGATGCACAATAAATTCTGTCCAGTATGTCAGAGCTCTTAAAAAGCTGAAAGCACGTCTTCGTCGAGTTCGCCCAACAGAAACTATATCTGATGTTCTTCTTTTGCATAACAATGCAAAACAAAACATACCAGCCGTTACACCACTGCAGAAATTGAGAAATTGGGATGGCAAGTCTTACAGCACTGACCTGGCACCCTCAGACTTCCATCTGTTCGGGTCACTAAAGGAAGCTCATCGTGGAATGCATTTTGAAGATGAGAAGGCTGTAAAAACGTCCGTGCGTCAAAGGCTTAGGAAGCAAGACCGTGTGTTTTGCCACACTTGAATACATGCCCTAGTTAAAAGGTGGACCAAAACTGTGGAAAAGGACGAGATTATATTGAATAGTGACAAATTAATCGTCAATGTTGTAGCTTTTAAGCTATGTAAATTGGATTCAATTTTCTTGGCAATTAAAAGAGAAAAAATAGGAGGCATTACTTTTTGACCCATCCTCGTATATACAGGTTGTTTCAAAACGACACTGAACGATTATAGCCACTGCGTAGTTTATAGCTTAACTAGACCGAATTTCGGTGTCGCAGCTTCGAAGTTCTGTTAGATATTATTTTTGACAGCATTAAATATTACATCGTGTTGTGATTAGGCAGTGCAGGAACCACTGGTGTGCGAACCTCAAAAGTTATTGGGACGCACCGGCCACGAAAACAAAAGCATTGCTCCTTGCTCTTTATCAGTGACCCTAGCCTACCTTTCAGGTAATGGGGAAAAGGGCAGTTATTTGTGCAAAAGTCGACTAATGACTCGGACAATTCCAAGGTTACTCATTTTACTATGATCTTAATCGTATAATACTTTCAGCCAGTTTCTGTAAAACCAAGAGCTGCCTTTTCAGTTACAAATGCTTTATTTAGTATTATTAAACAGAGTGAAATAACATTCTTGTCTTATTGTATAAGGCACTTATTTAGGTTTGGTTAGCTTTATCTGCAGTTCTTTGACATTGTTCTGTGTTCTGTTTATCACTTAATGCTTGCATCGTCAACCTCACTAACATTAACTTCCCTCTAAAAGGTTTAAGCTGCATATGTCCACCATCTTACTTGCCATCAACGACTATTATAACGTAATGTTGGAACACGTTAAACGCCCATAAACAAATAACTAAAGAATAGCTTCTTTATTACGGTTTCATAAGACAAAGAAATTCTTAATAGTAGCAAGCTACCGTGGAGTATGTCGATATGTTTACAAACAGCTACAGCACGTGGCATGCTGTGTCACCTACCTGCGAAGTTCGATAGCGTGAGGCACGCGGCGTTTTTCCTGTCACTACCTAATCCACACTCATTCTGGAGCATATTTATGCGGCTCTTTTGGCGATAAAGACTATATATGTGTGTGTGCGTGTGTGTGCGTGTGTGTGTGACTCATAGGATCTGAATAATACTTCTATATATTCGTTCGGTGTCGTTTGGAAACACCCCGTGTAGTAATCAATTTGCTAATCTTTCATATCAGTCACACAGCTCCCAAGTGTTCTGTTTGTGTTCTCACACCGTACGGGAATTAACTAATATTTTGCTCCTCTAGTAAACAATATTACAGGCGAATACAGCGCTGTCAGTGAACGTCAGTATGCCTAAATGCTGTCCAATCTCTTGTTTCTTCTTCCTCTCTTATTTACCCTCCTGGAATGCCCGCCTCGGTAGCGTAGATGGTAGCATGTCTGCCTCACGTTTAAGAGGTCCCGAGTTCGAATCTCGGTCAGGGTGAGTTACCTGGATAAGGTTTTTCTCCGGAGCTTTCCCTTATCCTTCAAGACGAAAGTTGGTTAGCTCTAAGCTCCATGGACCCTGGACTTATTTGATCACCATTTCACCCAATTCATTCACCGTCCGCAATAACTTAATGTTGGGGCGGATGTAAATTAAAAAAAAAGGGTAACATATAATTATTATTTTAGATATTTTCTTCACTGCTCTTCAGTTCTATGAATTTTAAGCACTATTTACTATAGCAAATCAATTTATGGTTCAGATTAATAGTATCAACAGGATTTCATTATTTACGTGTAATTATTAGCAAGAGGCTTCAGGCCACAGGCAGGCTAGGGGACACGGCGCGCAGAGGTCTCTAATGATTCCTAATATGATGAGTCCGTTCATTGAAGCTGGAATCGGGAAGTACAGATCCACCTTTAGAGAAGACTGCCGTTAGCAACTGACGCTGTACAACTCTAGATCTACTTCAAACATCAAAAGTAAACCGAAATGATAGAAAATGATTTACTGGAAGTTCATGCAGAAGAGAAACCACCCCAACCTGGGAATCAGTCTCCTCAGGAATCAAATGCAGGAGCTCAAACGTTACTGCCGAGTAGTCTCGCTCGGTTTTGCTTCGCTATGTAAAACTAGGTTCTCATCTGTATGCAAATGTTATTCCTGGCTAAGGAAGATTAACACGCCATGTCGGCTAACCCTTCTTCGCCAACCTTTACTCTTAAAGATTGGAGAGCTCTGCTTTGTTTCCTTCACGTGGAGAAAAATGGGGGTAGGCTTATTTTCCTTCCTTCCTACCCCCGTTCTTTTGTTTCTTTTTTCTTCGATTTTACATTTTCTGTAGTCGACTGTTTTCTCCTTTTGTTAAATGCTGTTTCAGCATTAGTTAGCCTTATTTTCCATCTCCCACTCCAGCGTATATTATTTTTGTATTGTTTACGTAGACCATTGTTTCAATGGTATTACGTAACTTGGGACCACCCCTTTTTCTTCTTTTCTTTTTGGAGCATTATTTTGGCTTTTCCTCATGGGCTTGTTTTCCACCAGCACCGATCTTATTTGCACTTTTCTTTGTTTGGAGTATGCATGCACGTTTCTTTGTTCCTTTTCTATCATCCGTGGTAACTTTTTTCCGATTTAATTTTGTTCTTTTGACTAATGACTTCTTCTGTTTTCTCTGCTTCGAACCTAAGCTATATGATATTTCACATTCGAGCTAACAGTTAATCTTAAACAGGTCTCTAGAAATGCTGATTGAAAAACCATATGAGTAACCTAGTTTCAAAGATTGACAAGAACCATTTATTTTACACTAAAGAGATATTTGTGTTTTACTATCACAGCTTCATTTTGTTAACCTAAAAATTTCTGTGTATCCTTTTTGCAGCTCTAATACGAGGGCTGTTCAATAAAGAATGATCACAATTTGTTTTGACAACGTACCTTTACTCATCCTCATAATTTTGATGGTCCTCAAAATAGTCTCCCCTGAATGCGATACACTTGTCCCAGCGTTTCCGCCAGTCTTCAAAGACATCCTGGAAACAATTTTTGAGAGATCCTTCAAAATAGCATCCGCAGCCTTCACCACTGCCTCTGATGATGGATAATGCCTCCCACCAAGGTGTTTCTTCAAGTTAGGGAATAGAAAAAAGTCACATGGAGCTTAATCCGGACTATAGGGAGGATGAGGGATGCATTTCACGTTAATTTTTGCAAGATATTCAGCAGCAATATTTTCAATATGTGGTCGCGGATTTTGGTGGTGCAGCATCCAGCCTGCTTCACGGTAATGTGGTCTTTTGTGCCTGATATGGACTTGCAATGTTTTCAAAATATCCCTGTCGTATTGTCCAGTTACTGATGTGTGTGCAGGTACAACATGCTGATAAACCATGCCATGAATATCAAAGAATGAGATGACCATACCTTTCCCAGCAGAAGCAACCACTTGGTGATGAATGATTTCCACACTGAGCTTTACTATTTGCTCTCAGGATCAAAATGATGTAGCCAAGTTTCATCAGCAGTGATTAAGTTTGAAATAAACTCCGGATCTTCCTCTAACATCATCTTTAACTGCATGCAGACCTGCATGCGAATGTCCTTTTGTTTGGGAATCAACAGTATTGGAACCCATCGCGCAAAACACGTCTCATGTGTAATGTTTCTGTCACCAACGTGTGGGTGGCACCCAATGAAATGTTCAGTATTTCAGAAAGTGATCTTAAGGTAATTCGTCGATCCTGGCTCACAACGGTAGCAGCAGTGTTGATGTTTTCTTCCGTAAGAGCAGTAACTGGAGCACCGGGTCCACCTTCCTTTGAAATTGATTGTCTCCCCTCTCTAAACATTTTAAACTACCTTCGAGCTATGCTATAGGGAAGAACAGACACTCCATAGGCCTCCTGTAACATTGTATAGGCCTCAGCTGAAGATTTGTTGAGACGAAAGCAGAATTTCAAAGCCACATATTGTTTCTCGCGTGTTACTTCCATTGCAGTGGTAGGCGATACTGAACATGTCTTAAAATGCCTGGTTCTCACAGGCGGGAATCAGTAGTACCAACAATGAAACTACTACGGCGTGTTTGTTTCAGATTAAGCTAATAGAATATAATAAGATTGAATTTTATCGCGAAAAATTATGACCGTAAAAAGATTATGATCATTCTTTATTGAGCAGCCCTCGTATATTTCGCTATGTGAGAGTTTAAAACCTCGTCTTCTTTGTATGACCACTTGGGAAAATAAAGTACTGGAAAAAGCTATAAGCATTTGAAGATTCAAACCAATAACAAACATCTAGTAAAAGAGTCATAAAGGTAAATAATTAAATATAAATTATTGGAGATAAATTGATAGCTTTAAGGGGGGACGTACGAGAAAATGTCCTAAAAATCTAATTTTTTTATTGTTTTGTAAAATATTATATAGTGTTAGCTATCAAACACCAAAATATTATAACTGTACGTGGTCTGTATGTACCTTTAAAAAATTAAATGCCCTAGTGTTGCATAGTAGCATGTAGCGACATATAGTCTTCCATCAGCTGTCTTGGAATCTATAAAGCCCACCTACCAATTCTTAGCACACCCAGACTTGCTAAACAAATGTCTCTATGGAGAGACACAAAACCCAAATGAAAGCCTCAACAGTTTGATATGGAAAAGGTGTCTCAAAACATCATTTGTGTCTTCCATAGTGGTGAAAATTGCTACATTTGTTGCTGCAATAGTGTTTAATGATGGGAATGTTGACAGAAAGAAAGTTATACATCAGTTAGGGTATCAACCTGGTGTGTTTATGGAGTATCGACAACATTCGCATCGCTGGTGCAGAAAGAGCTATGAAATTAATGCAGAAAGAAGCAAGGCAGAAGAGGAATTTAAAAAGCAAGGCTGAGGAAGACCAGAATGAGGATACAGACTATGGATATGGGAAGTTCTGACTTAAAATTCAAAGGCAAACTGAATAATACTTATTGTATTTTTAGTTGTCTTTCCCCATAGCTTGCATTTTGTACAACTTCAACCCATTTTTCTCTCAAACTACTTCATCTACAGTGATGCAATTTAGCACACAGTTTTCTTATGCCACAATGAACATTCTGTTGGTTCTAGAATTTAATATTAAGCTCCAGATGGAATGTGATGATACAAAATATATGAAATTATATTAATTTTTAAAGGATGCATATGATTAACATTGTTTTAAATTCTATACAGCTTCAATAAGAAATCTAAATCCAACAAATTCATTTTTAGTGTGTTTTAAAATAACATACCAAATTTCAGAAAGATAGCATACGTGAATTTTGAAAAAAAAAATGGGCTTAAGTTTGTAAATATCTCTGCATATAGAAAACATATGTAGCATTAGTTATAAACAATGGAGAATTATGAAAAAAGTTGTGCATATTAACTGTATTATCTTAAATGAGTATACTAAGTTTCACTTCTCTAACTTGAAAACTTTGGATGTTATGGCTATTTATGTAAAACCCGAAATATTTGCATACGTCCCCCCTTAACAGGCTCTTAATTTGTTGTATGCTAGATTGTTTACCTATTACTCAAAAGTATTTCAGAATGACGATGAGCTAAGGAGCTATTCTGGAAAAGCCTAGATGTCGGTTTTTACTGTATAGAAATATGCTGAATCTATTTCCGACACGTTTAGTGCTTTCATATTGACATCTCCGAGGTGGCTCTGCAGGGTTTTGGTGGCATCTTACATCTTGGAGAGTAGAATTGCTAATTCTCGACTCGCCCACCGCGTTTGCTCTCCTCACTTCTTTGCGTGGTCTTTTACTGATGCCACGCCAAATTTCGCCTATACTCCCGCTGAATTGTAACTGTTGACTTATGTTTCATGAATTCCAAGACAAAGCGATGATGATAACACTGGGGAACAAAAAAAAAAAAAAAAAAAAAAAAAAAAAAAATATATATACTTTACATACCCGAAACAAAATAGGCAAATTCTTATGTAAACTGATCTGCTGATTCCAAAAAATGCCCCTCAAAATGCTGTATCACGTAACGTTTTTTAAGTATTCATATTTTTTATGAAAACTTACAGAAATGTGATGTGATAACTCTATTTGATTAATTGAAAATAATAGGTATCTTATTGCCAAATAACATTGAAAATAATAATAATAATAATTATTATTAATTATTATTAAAATAAACACAAGATAATGATGAAAACCAATACCTGAATTATCTCAAAAGTGTTTCACTGTTGATTTTTTTTTTTTTTTTTTTTGTATTGACTCTCCCGTTTGAGGAACCAACTATAGTCTCCGAACATGGCTGAATCCCAGCGATACCCTGGTAACGTCTTTCCATCTCAGAAATGTCCTGGTGAAAACGCTCACCTTGCTCATCACTTACTACAGCTCCTAGGTTTGTAGGGAAACTATCAAGGTGAGAGTGCAAAAAGTGGATTTTAAGTGACATACGGCAACCCATTTCTTTGTAGCTCCTTAATAGTTCTGAGACCAAAGTTTCATAATTTTCTTCTTTGTTATTGCCCAGGAAGCCTTCCACCACTGATTTAAATGATTTCCACGCTGCCAGTTCAACATGTTTAAGCTTTGATTCAAAAACACTGTCTTTAAGAAGTAGTCTTATTTGAGGACCGACAAATATACCTTACTTCAATTTAGATTCACTTATTTTGGGAAAGATACTTCTTAAATACTCAAATGCACTTCCACTTTTAACCAAACCTTTAACAAAATTATTCATTAACCCGAGCTTTATGTGAAGTGGGGGAGAAGAACTTTGTTTGGGTCTACTGGAGGCACATACTTAACATTGCTTGCTCCAGGGGTATAGTCTTCCGTTTTCCCCCATTCTTTCACTATAAAATGCTTGTCAGTTGCCCTACTGTCCCATAAGCACAAAAAAACACCAATATTTTGTGAAACCTCTCTGCAGTCCCGTTAGCGATGCAACTACCTTGAGGTCACTACAAATTTCCCAGCCATGGTTTTGATAACTAATAGCATCTAAAATGATGGACATGGAATCGTATGTCTCCTTC
Organism: Mantis religiosa; assembly: GCA_030765055.1. Lineage (NCBI taxonomy): Eukaryota > Metazoa > Arthropoda > Insecta > Mantodea > Mantidae > Mantis > Mantis religiosa. The sequence continues at coordinate 35,669,127 of CM060960.1, forward strand.
ATTCCTATGGCATGAAATAAAGGTATTGAAGGTAGTAAATTGCCATTATGAAGTAACACTGCCTTTAAGCTGTATTTAGAAGAGTTAATGGCTATTATTTTAAATTAAGTCAATATGAGTTGGTATCATACCTCATTTGTGTAATTTTATATAAAAGAATAAGAATATCTCAAAAACGTTACGTGATACAGCATTTTTAGAGGCATTTTTGGAATCAGCGAGTCATTTTGCATAAGAATCAGCCTATTTTGTTTCGGATACAAAAAACGTGTTCCCTAGTGTATCCCTAGAGTATCCTCTTTCAGAAGCTTGAACGTAGGCTTAGATCTTAATCTCGATTTCATTGAAGGTCCCCTTGAGTGGACCACGTCCTTGTTGTGGTCATAAAGGTCAATAGAAAGGGAGTCTAGAGTACATAGCTACCAATGGCGAAACTATATTTCTCTAGTACAGACTATGATTTCAGAAAGGTAACCCAGATTTTGCTGACCCTTCAATTAGTTCACTTCTCTAATATGTGTTTCAAATGGGATGATGTTTGTCCTTGAGCGCTACCAGATAAGCAACCAGTTGGAGTCCTGCGGTGTTGTATTGCATTCTCCCTAAGTGCTGTGTGACGAGCGCCAAACTAATCTGTTTCATATAACCTTACCCCACTGACATGTACCACTCTGCGTGCAACTACCTTCCCCCTCACCCTAATTGGCTAATGCTTTCGCGCCATAGGCGGTGCCTTCCCGTCACATTTAAACCTGCAGTAAACGTCATAATAATTGCCAGGAAGATAGATAAAATCATACAAATAAGAATATGAAGGCATGCAAAAATAATGAAGTTTATAATAAAACTGAGCAAGTTGAAACTTAATGATCAATGAAACTGAAACAAGTTTATAATGAAAGGCCTTCGGTCTTTTCCACTGAGATTTTTGAAACCAGCACACATATCTTGCAAAAATGCTTGTCTTTCAGTCTTAAAAGTCGTGTCACGCCATACTTATCGTGTGTCCATTCACTCAAGTCTCGTCAAGGTAGTATATTTTTCGATTTGTATCCCGGTACAGTCTGACTGTCCTTAAATAACGTCTTCGCCACACAGGAATATCGCCCCTGGAGTGGTAAGTTTTCCTGTTGTCTCAATTTCATGTCGCGATGTTCCTACGCATCTAACACACCTGTAAGTTCAGAGCACAGCTGTTCGACTTCTCTCACTGACAAAGACAGATTCTTTTCTGTGAGTGCATTAAACACATGCACCACAATTCCCTTTTCGCCGCTTTGTAAAGGTTTTCCCTTGCGATGCTTCAACGAAAAACTGACGGTAGACTCTGCCATTATACATATAATAAGTACACGCGCAATAAACGATCAATAAAATAATTTAGCTCTCGCATTCGGCACAACACACCGTCGAATGGCGATATATGACTAATCCAGTTCAAAACAAGGTCAGTGATAAAAGTCATATAAACAAATATGTCATCACTACCGCTAAATCACGTGCTATCGTGTCATGTGCTTGAGAGCAAAGGAACCTCCTCTTTACTTCGTTTAAGATTAACATGCATTTATGATAAATCAACTCTGTTGCGTAATATATTTAATTAAAACAGTTACGAAAATATAAATTTGACAATTCTCTTCCAACATATAAAGTATATAACCATGTTAAATAACGAACTAATTTTTACCGCACAATAGTCTGCACCACAATGAGATGTGATAAGGTCACGTGACCGTTAAGAGATACGGGGAAACCTTATGTGAAACAATGATTAATCAATCTCTAATAAATACTATTCACGCTAACACAAAAATTCAGATTTTACAAAAACTGATCCACGAGGAAGGAGATAACATAATTTAACATAACCGTAAAACCCCATATTTTTAGCTCAAATAGTTTTCCTAATGCAAATAAATAAAGTAGATACCATTATATTATAACAATGCATTGCGACGTAAGCTCTGTAATGAATATCATTATTGGTTGGCATGTATGCCTGAACGTATATTTGAAATTACTCAGAACTGAAACGTAAACATTTGACATGACGTGATAAAAGAAATATGTACTTTGAATAAGCCAAGGTGTTTGTTCAATTCAATGAGAGGAAACGATACACTTCTTGCTACTCTAGCAGAACGTGTCTGGTCACATTATATCTTTGTTCATGAATGGTTCGTAATCTCTATTTACTCTAGAGAGTTCAAAGCAGAACTACTCAGTTACTCTTCCATGAAAAAGCATATCAGCTGGATCAATGAGACGCGATCCACCTTCCCCCCTTACTACTGCTAGAACAATTTAATAGAGTTAATGTGGGCTCAAATTATGTTGCAAACGGAAATAATATTTTTCAACTGACTGACGTTGAACGACTTATTCACGAAAAGTTAACAAGAAACACAACAAGACAGGGAAAACTATGTGAGACGTCAGATAAACTACAAGAAGACGACTTTTGGAAAGAAATAACACGTAACGAGATTTTGGAACCTATCATCATTAATTTGCAGTACTCAAACGTTGAAGACAATAACAATGACGAATTATCTCTTAACGTAAGTAACATTCATAGCTATACGGATGTACCGCTGGCATTTTCATTGGATTAGAAAAATAAGTAATTGATAAACTATAATTAATTTTAAACTAAATATTTAAACCATTTGCGCAATATTCGAATATCCACGTTGCAATTGTGATTTCAACAGCTAAATTATTATAAAACTTTGGAGAATTCAGTTTGCGTTAGCGTCAAGAACACTCCAAGTGTGCAGAGAGGGAGCGAAATATTAAAAGTGTGGGGGTAACGAGGTGGCAACGCTGAAGGCGCTAACGCATTTGATTCGCTACAGGCGAGAACTCTTTCCATTTGAAACACATATAGTTGAAGTTTCGCTGCCGCTTCACTTTTGTTAGTGGCATAGCGGCGTGTTGACGCATGAACAATACAGGCTATTCTGATACTCTGTCTCACGCTAGTTTAATCCTGCTGTAAACAACAAGGCGGAGCTGACTCAACTCGTCACGTGTTAGATCCTACATGTACGCACTTAAGTTTTGTAACACTGGCAGTATATATAGCAGCACTAACTTCTAGATATTAAATAAATAGAGTTGGGTTACATGTTAACTTATTAAATCCATGAGTAGGTTCATTTGTAAAAAAAAAAAAGTCCTTAACTTTACTGCGTATAGCACTGTTCGTAAAATCGTTGTATTTCTCCACCTGCTGTTTGCATTTACGCGATTTTCCCAGTGTTCTTAGGAATTCCGGATGCTTGCTGTTGCATTCTAAAATTACATACACTACTTGCGGAAATATCAACGCGATTTTTAATTACTTAGAGCCAACTGAAAAATTCAATGCCATGGCGGGGATTTGAACCACGTATCTTCTGGTTTCTGTCCAGTCGCTCTACTTCTTGAGCTACGATGGCCAACGTGCCTTCCTGACATTAAGTTCTCCAATTGACTCATTATATTTCCCGGTAGACCACTTAGGTTTCTCATATTTGAGACAGCCACTTGTGGCGACTTACTATTGTAAGTACTTAATTACCAGGATTTTTATTGCTGATTATTTTTAATGTAAATTTATATTGAGGAATTAATCCTTAAAGAATTAATCCTTTGAAATACATTACTCCGGTATATGGGTGATTTTTAATTAATTAGAGCTAATTGAAAAATTCAATGCCATGGCCGGGATTTAAACCACGGATCTACTGAGAATTTAATGTCAGGAAGGCACGCTGGCCATGGTAGCTCAAGGGTTAGAGCGACTAGACGGAAACCAGTAGGTCCGAGTTCAAATCCCGGCCATGGCATTGAATTTTTCAGTTGGCTCTAATTAATTAAAAATCACCCATATACCGGAGTAATGTATTTAAAAGGAGTAATTCCTCAATATAAATTTACATTAAAAACCAACGCGATTGCCACTTGCTTTGTCAAAGCTTTTATAGACGATTCCGGATTTATTTAAGCACCGCAAAGCAATGCGCGATCTTTCGCCTCTCGCCACTTTCTAAAGGTTTGCCTCGATTGTGTTTCATTTCGGCTGAACCACTGGCCTGCTCTATGATGAAAAGCTTACTGATTTTAAATTGCATATACATAAGTGTTCTTGGGTTTGTGAGGTACGCGAGATGTATAGGAAATACAGTGTTAAATGTCAGAAGCAACTCAACACTATAAACAATAAAATGAAATGTGTAGTGTTAAACGCCCACTTTTACTACATACGGCACCGCAGGCGGTGACACTGATGACACATGAGATGAAGATGGAGCACCGGTGGAATGAGATGGCGGGGGAAACCGGAGGTCACGGAGAAAACCCGCCCCAGCGCCGTGTTGTCCACCAAAATCTCACTTTGCGGTCGCCTGGGATCGAACCCGGGCCGCCTTGGTGAGAGCCAAGCGGTCTAACCATTGAGCCACGGCGCGGCCAAATATAAACAATATCTTAATCAGCATTTAACTCGATATAGACCTTGTGAGAGGGCTGCCTAGTATGGTAATGCAAAACTATTTAATAATATCAGTAATTGTTAAATAAAGTGCAGCTTAAAATAAGAGCTGAAGCTTTCCTGGTGACGAATCCGCTCACTTTCTTCTCGGGCAGCCAGCTAGGTGAACGTTTCGGAAGTGTACATCTCTCCCATCATCAGGATATTTATAAAATGTTATAACTACACATGAAATACTGGATATAACACAACTATAAACAAAGACAAAACACAATCAAAATTCGCATTACTGAACAAAAGACTGTTTTAAGTAAATTAAATGTCAGGTCAGGAGATGGCGTGAGTATAGAAAATTGTGTCTAAGAAACGTAACTACTTAACTTGATTATCAAGCTGTATTGATCTTTGCTTCTTAATTCGACGGATTTCCATTTTAAGGCCGCTTTCCAAGAGGAGCTGAACTGAAATCCAGCGTCACGACTAAGCGTGCTTCTTTCAGAGGAAATCGTCAAAGCCTCCTTAATTCTCCGCTCCCAGTAACTGTTGCATTTTGCCAAGATGGTTGTCTCCCTAAAGGTTGATATCTAATCATCTTTTCACGTGGCTGGCTGCCCGAGAAGAAAGTGAAAGTGCAGCTTAATTTAACATAAGTTAATAGTGTGTACAATTTCACCTGTCTTCTGTCTAATCTGCATCTCATATACAGAACATATCTATGTGGTATGTGCAGCAGAAATATAAAATGTTGGGCTACTATTTAGTTCTATTAAATGTTTAATATATTTTTATGCCAAGTGAAATATCTTCAGTTGTTTGGTAATGTACTCAGAAATAATTTTAATTTCAGATAACTTCTGATGAGATGGAAGAAATGACGAGTACGTTAAAACAGCTGACTATATATATTTGCTGGAATTTTTAATACTTCTAGTTTTTGTCAGCTGAAAAACCGTTACTCATTTTTTTTTTATCGTAGGCCAGGCAAAGAGAACGGAATTTCAGAACCATCGCTTAGCCACCAGTTTTAAAACATTTGACTATCGTTCCTTTGTACCTACAAGAAAATTATCAATAAGAGTTTTATCTGAATTAAAATGAGGGATAAGAGTTTGTAAGTATAGCTTTTACAAGGGTAGAGGTGTGCAACACATTTCTTTTTAATTCGGGGGTCTCAAAACATGTATTTGTGGTGAAATCTTGGTGTCAGATTGGCACAGAAAAATCGTTTTATTCCTTAGTATGACATAAGCTTCAGTTGTCGAATTTGTTTACACTTTTAGTTTATTTTTCCATAGTTTATACGCATGTTTGGTTTTCTTTGTTTCAGGTAAGCCAATGTACTTACGGAGAGGAGTATCCCTCACTTCCTGAATAGGCTAAATGAATTGTGAGTGTTAAAATTATTTTTTTCACCATAAATATAGAGAATTGGACCTTTCGCTTGCCAATCTCTGTACTGTCTACATTTAACCAGTTATTTAAATAATTGCTTAGGTTTGTGCCATATATCTTTATCCTATATCTCCCAAACTTCATTATTTTTGCCGTCGAATAGTTTTGTTCTACGAAGTAATACATTTTCTTAATTAATATTAATTATACTAATATAAACATGTAAATCTTCAGTTTCACATTATAATAACCGTGTGCATAACTTTTGTTACGCAAAGTGGTTAATATATATTAATATATTGGAAGCATGTACAGCTCCCGGGCCTTAAAATCCCCACCCCCAGATGTGGAATTGATCTTGGGCGCATTCCGTAGCAAATCCTTAGCCCACTAAGCCAAGGGGTAGGACATTGGAGGGTAAATATTAAGCTTTATTTCCAAATATTTCTCTATTTCGACAGTATATTTCTTAGGATAAAACCTTTTATCAGATTTTTAAGTAAAAACTTTGTTGAATACCTTTCAATCTCATGCTGATTTGTAATTGATATAAGCACTATAAAATATTTAAACGTACATGACCTGCAGTTATAAATAAAATAGTTTAGAGTTCCACGTTCATCATTCAGTGCGCCATCATTCCCTCCGTTTATCTGTGCTAAGAATCCCCTTTTCATTGTTGTGAGCGTGATTTCATTCGTATATCTTGATATTTTATATCTGGTAAATGTATATCTTATATAAAAAGTGTGTGTGCTTTTTTGTTATCCTGAAAGTATTGCCTACGTAGCTGCCATGTTCTTGGTTCCACGTCTGTCACGCCTCTGGATGCTGTTGAGATCATGCCTTTATCTCCGTTTTCGTCTGCTGGAATCAGAATTGCTCCATAAACTAAATCAAATGTATCTTCAGGGCGAACTGAAAGTATGGAATACTGGCCATAAATTTTGAATAGATCAATAAAGTTTATTTGCTGACTATTTTTATTCTCATGGGGGCAGGAAGCTTCCAGAGAGTGTAAGAGACAGCATCTTAATGTAGCGTAAGTGGAGTGAAAGGGTGAACTTCCGCATTTTAAATGGAACTATGCTTTACATTTCATTTATAGTCCTTAATAAAAAGATAGTTGTATTCAAACATAGGCTAATAAAATTAAAACTAGAGAAGTTTGCTTTATATTGTACTATTTCAATCATAATATCTATCAATGCGATAAATACAGAGATTGTAAATGTGAATGTCAAATTTGAGGACTTCTACATTTGTTTTCCAACTGCTGGAGCGGATTACCAAAGCTCTGCAAATATCAATGAAATAGAATTAATAAATAATTTGAAAACTAAAGAGCTACTATGAATGAAACCTAGAGATAAGAATGACGTAACCATAGAAGTTTGTTTCATGTTATCTTAATGTTCATGTTCATATTGGCCGTCGTTGGAACTAATAGGACCAGAGATTTATAAATAAGCATAGAGGTTTGTAAGGTTCATGTTCAAGTCTGCGTGAAATATAAACGAGCCAATCCGAGAGCAATTCTCATCACGTGATATTCTTTTGCCATCTCTATAGCAGTGGTGATTTTCTGTGTAAGGTCATAGAGCAGAAATTACAGGGGTTTCAGAGCGAAACATACTGTGATGTTGGGTAATGATTTTTCTTTCTTTCTTTCTTTCTTTCTTTCTTTCTTTCTTTCTTTCTTTCTTTCTTTCTTTCTTTCTTTCTTTCTTTCTTTCTTTCTTTCTTTCTTTCTTTCTTTCTTTCTTTCTTTCTTTCTTTCTTTCTTTCTTTCTTTCTTTCTTTCTTTCTTTCTTTCTTTCTTTCTTTCTTTCTTTCTTTCTTTCTTTCTTTCTTTCTTTCTTTCTTTCTTTCTTTCTTTCTTTCTTTCTTTCTTTCTTTCTTTCTTTCTTTCTTTCTTTCTTTCTTTCTTTCTTTCTTTCTTTCTTTCTTTCTTTCTTTCTCTCTTTCTTTCTTTCTTTCTTTCTTTCTTTCTTTCTCTCTTTCGTTCTTTCTCTCTTTCTCTCTCTTTCTTCCTTCCTTCCTTCCTTCCTGCTTTCCTTGCTTCCTTCCTTCCTGCCTTTGTTTCTTTGTTTCTTTCTTTTCTTTGTTTGTATGTTTGTTTGTTTCTTTCTTTCTTTTCTTTGTTTCTTCCTGCCTCCCTCCCCTTTCCTTCCTTCCTTCCTTCCTTCCTTCCTTCCTTCCTCCTTCCTTCCTTCCTTCCTTCCTTCCTCCTTCCTTCCTTCCTTCCTTCCTCCTTCCTTCCTACCTTCCTGCTTTCCTTCCTACGTTCCTGCTTTCCTTCCTACGTTCCTGCATCTTTCTTTCTTTCTTTCTTTCTTTCTTTCTTTCTTTCTTTCTTTCTTTCTTTCTTTCTTTCTTTCTTTCTTTCTCTTGTTCTTTGCTTCTTTCTGCCTGCCTGCCTCCCTTTTCCTTCCTACCTGCCTACCTTCCTTCCTTTCTTGCTGCCCTCCTGCTTTCATTCCTTCCTGCCTTTCTTTCTTTCTTTCTTTCTTTCTTTCTTTCTTTCTTTCTTTCTTTCTTTCTTTCTTTCTTTCTTTCTTTCTTTCTTTCTTTCTTTCTTTCTTTCTTTCTTTCTTTCTTTCTTTCTTTCTTTCTTTCTTTCTTTCTTTCTTTCTTTCTTTCTTTCTTTCTTTCTTTCTTTCTTTCTTTCTTTCTTTCTTTCTTTCTTTCTTTCTTTCTTTCTTTCTTTCTTTCTTTCTTTCTTTCTTTCTTTCTTTCTTTCTTTCTTTCTTTCTTTCTTTCTTTCTTTCTTTCTTTCTTTCTTTCTTTCTTTCTTTCTTTCTTTCTTTCTTTCTTTCTTGCTTTCTTTCTTTCTTTCTTGCTTTCTTGCTTTCTTGCTTTCTTGCTTTCTTGCTTTCTTGCTTTCTTGCTTTCTTGCTTTCTTGCTTTCTTGCTTTCTTGCTTTCTTGCTTTCTTGCTTTCTTGCTTTCTTTCTTTCTTTCTTTCTTTTGCCTCCCTTTTTCTTCCTTCATGCCTGCCTTCGTTCCTTCCTTCCTGCCTTCCTCCTTTCCTTCCTGCCTTTCTTTCTTTCTTTCTTCCTGCCTGCCTCCCTCCCTCCCTTTTTCTTCCTTCATGCCTGCCTTCGTTCCTTCCTTCCTTCCTCCCTGCCTTCCTTCCTGCTTTCCTTCCTTCCTGCCTTTCTTTCTTTCTTTCTTTCTTTCTTTCTTTCTTTCTTTCTTTCTTTCTTTCTTTCTTCTTCTTTCTTTCTTTCTTTCTTTCTTTCTTTCTTTCTTTCTTTCTTTCTTTCTTTCTTTCTTCCCTGCCCCCCTACTCCTTGCTTCCTTGCTTACTTCTTTCCTTCTTTCTCTTTCTTTGTTAATTTTTCTTTCTTTCCTACTTTCTTTCTGTTGCATGACAATGATGTGGTTTCTTTCTTTAACTGTCCTCTTATACTACCACTACGTGGTGTCAGGGTATTTTTGTTTCTCTTAACCCTTTTGCCCATAAGCGGGGGGTTGAGGAACCGAATCTCTGGATCAGAGAGAGAGAGAGAGAGAGAGAGAGAGAGAGAGAGAGAGAGAGAGAGAGAGAGAGAGAGAGAGAGAGAGAGAGAGAGAGAGAGAGAGAGAGAGAGAGAGAGAGAGAGAGAGAGAGAGAGAGAGAGAGAGAGAGAGAGAGAGATTGAGTGAGAGAGACCAGGATGGATGATCAGTCCGGTGCCTGGTATGAGAGTGAGAGAGACCAGGATAGATGATCAGTCCGGTGCCTGGTATGAGAGTGAGAGAGACCAGGATAGATGATCAGTCCGGTGCCTGGTATGAGAGTGAGAGAAGTACATACAGAATGAGGGCGAAGTGAGTGAAGGGGAATATGACAATGAAGCAATTGGTAGAATGATAGCGGGGGAAATTGGAGATCCCGGAGAAAACCCAACCCCAGCGCCATGTTGTCCACCCAAATCTCTCATGCGTTCGCCTGGGATCGAACCCGGGTCGCTTTGTTGAGATCCAAGCGGTCGAACTACCCGGTCACGACGCGGCCCCTAGAGTGATACGCTCTGAGTACATCTTCCTCCCCGGTCTCCGAACCCGTTCTGGTGGGGCCGTTTCCTTTCCAGTACAGTGGGATGCCGACTCTTCTGACTTTCCAAGTGGTAATGTGTAGGGGCCGTGCCCTCTGCACTGTCGTGGCTCCTGGGAAAGCTGCCCTTTGTCTCCGCCTTATCTTTCCTCCCGGGGGTGCCCCACTTGAGAGCAGAAGTACAATAGACCAAGTATGAAGTTCCGTACTGAATTCCCTCCATGTCGTAGTCCAGTACAGTCCAGACCATGTGAGTACGTACAACGTATCAGATCTTTTGCCTGCGCGTTCCCTTAACCTGGATCTTTTGTCGTGTGTACTGTGGCGCTCAACTGTTTTACATTTACTTTCGATTGGTGGCTGTTTAATTATAACTATTGGTACTTGTGGATGACAACATACCTAATTAAGTTAACGTTTAGGTCTTAGATAGTTATGTTAAAGTTTAATTGCATTGTAAATGGGCTATAACTGCCGAGAGTTATAAATGTGCTGTGTGTAATTTTTGCGTTAGTTCTCCAGAGTGTACTTACATTAACCCTCAACTACTTTCTCAGAGTCAGTTCTCGTCGGTCTCTCATTCATCGAGAGGGTCGTTAAGTCTATAACATAAGAACTTATAATCTGCTCCCTCGTCGGGCTATAAAACCAACCAGCTTCTCAATTCAAAGCCGAAGAAGGAAGGAAGGAAGGAATGGGTTGGTTGCGATATTGCTGCGCGTGCTTTCATGGCCACGTCCCGTCAGTAATGAATCCAGCAAGCATACAAATTCCTTTTTCATTAGAGAGTTTCTCTTTGAAATGTAAGTGGCCAAGATAAGGGCAGGTAACGTACGGCATAGGACATCACATTCACAGGAATGTAGCAGGAAAGTGGAGTGGAGCTGAAAACGTGCTTCCGGAAACGCTTCAGTTATTCTTCTGTTACCTCTCTATATGTTTCTCTCTTCTACGTATAGTAAATTGTGAAACTGTAGCATCGTGCTCCAAAACTACACATCTCACTGGAGAATTGTTTTTTAAATTTAATATTTGGCTGATCAGCAGTATTGCTGTATAAGCCATTAATAAATTATAAACAACTGAGGAATTACTGTCCTCTAACACTTACAATATGTGATAAATTTATAATACAAACAAAAAACAATCAAGAACACATTTAAATGAAAGATAACAAAAAACAAAGGCCCAGTTGCATAAAACATAATCTCAGTTCAAGCATACGAAAATGATCTTCAGTCAAGCTGAACTTAGAATTTTGTTTGTACGTGGCATGTTTTTTAAGTCAGTACCGTTTTGGAATTACTAAAAGACGTGCATAGATATCGCAATAATTTTATTTTTACATGAAAGCCTGTACCTTAATCTACTTTTCTACATAATTTCCGTGAACATTGAGGCATTTGTCATAACGTGGCACCAGTTTTTGAATACCCTCCTCATAAAATTCTGCCGCCTGACGTGTTAACTCCTGTATCACAACTATTTTGACTTCGTTATCGTCTTGAAGACGCTGACCGCCCAGATGTTTCTTCAAGTGCAGGAACAAATGGTAGTCGCTGGGCGCCAGATCAGGGCCTTATGGAGGATGATCTAGAGTTTCCCATTGAAAAGATTTGATGAGATCTTTGGCCCGTTGAGCCACATGTGGACGGGCATTGTCATGCAGCAAAACGATACCCTTACTCAACTTGCCACGTCTTTTGTTCTGGATTGCACGGCGCAGATTGTTCAATGTCTCACAATAAGACGCTGCATTGATTGTCTCATTACGAGGCAGAAACTCCACTAGCAATACTCCTTTTCTGTCCCAAAAGAACTGTGCACCTGATTTTCCGGACAGAAATTGCTTAAACTTCACTTTTGTGGGTGATGATGAATGTCGCCATTCCATGGTTTGTTTCGATTCTGGTGTGACGTAGCCACCCATGTTTCGTCACCAGTAAGAATTTGGTCTAAAAAAATCTTCACCTCCATTGCGGTACCGCTCAAGGAAAGTCAATGCACTGCCTAAACGTTGGGATTTGTGCAAATCCGTCAACATTTTCGGAACCCAACGTGAACACAATTTTTGATACTTTAAGTTCTTGGTCACAATGCGATACAAAACACTACGAGAATATTGAGGAAAATAGTCGCACAATGATGCAATTGTAAAGCGTCTGTTTTCTCTCACCTTTTCGTCCACTTTCTGCACCAAATCTTCTGTAACGACCAAAGGACGCCCACTCCGTTCTTTATCATGCACATTTGTGCGGTCATCTTTAAATTCTCTCACCCATTTCCTTACCATTCCATCACTCATAATGTTTTGACCGTAAACTTCACAGATCTCACGATGAATATCGATCGGTTTTACGCCTTTAGCACTAAGAAATCGTATAACAGCCCGTACTTCACAATCGACGGGAGTCACGATTGTCGGAGGCATCTTAAACACTCAGTAACCAACGTATACAATGAAGAATCAGACTGTAATGGCGCCAGTGCGTAGACAAGAGATGTGGGTAACCAGCGCGCATGCGCGGAACGCCGACCGTAGCGCTGCGGCGGCGGAATCGCAAAACGGTACTGACTTAAAAAACATGCCTCGTATAAACATTGATCTAAGCTCATGGCCTTGATCTAAGATCAAACCTAACTGGTGAATTTTCTCCAGTTAACTTGATTGAACTTAGTTCAGCAGAACTGCAGAATTTACACAATAGTTTCTGAGAAGAAATAAGCAGTGCAGCTTTAAATAAATAGTAAATAAACTATTTTTGTGGTTACTTGTATAAATAATTAACCTCTTTATTAAACAAATGTATGTTAAAGATGAATTTTTTGTGTTCATAACCTATACATTTTTATTATTTTAAGAATTCAGATTACTCTGATATCTTTGAATATTAGAATTTTCAATTTGAAAGGTCTCCTCGTGTTTTCCAACATAGAGGAAATCCCATCTTAGAAGTAAATGAGAGAAAATTCAAAATGATATTTCGACTATCAAAGCATGCAGTTGAAGTGGAGCATAGGATAGAAGCACAATTAAGAAAACAAACCCTGAGGAATTATGCACTCAATCCAATATTTATGATCCTGCTCACATTACGGTTCTATGCAACTGAAAGCTTCCAAATGGCTACCGGGCAGATGCTTAATATAAGTAAAGGGACTGCGTTTAGAACAATACACAAAGTTACAAGGGAGATTGCAGTTTTAAGATCTCATTTCATCAGGATGCCTATGGAAAAGGGTGAAATAAGAAGGGTTATGCGTGATTTAAGGTTAGTGGAATGCTTCTCTTTTGCTTGAACTTCTATTTTTATATACAAATTTAATAATTTGTAGCTTAAAACTTCACTTATCTACCATTTTTTGTTTATATTTTCCAGCTCACTGTATTTTAAACAGACGAAAATGAAAAAGATGTACATGGGCATATAATGGAGATAAAGTAACCGAAATAATTAACTTTTGATAAATACTGTTTCAATATGGAGTAAATTCTTATACTGTTTATTTAAAATAACATTATTTCTAGGACAAATAACCACAAAGCTAAAGATTTATTTAGTTTTTGTTATGTTTAGATTGGCTACTCTGTGCACTGGAATTAAGAAGAGTCGAATAGTTGCGATAATACTCGAATCCTTTCGATACAACACGAAAGCTGCAACATGTTTGGCGATGTTGCTGCATTTGTTTTTGTGATCTCAGATCAGTACTGAACGGCGTTCATCTGATTTTACAACCCACGGGGCTTCGTAAACTTAGTTCAATTTTGATCTTCGATTATAAGTGAACTGCAGTTAGCGATTTTTATGCAACCGGGCCAAAGTATATACCCGGATAACTAACACAAACAATAACATTAAATACGATGGATAACAATTGAAGAGTGAGGTTAGATATGTGAGGCTAGATTATGATCAGTGGTGTTATGAGAAAAATAGAGGATGTACTTTGAATTAGTGAGAAAAATGAAATTGGTGAACTGATGCTCAAACGAGTCTGAGGTTCATGGAGCTTAGAGTTACCCGACATTCGTCTATCAAGATAAGGGGAAACCCCATAAAACCTTATCCGGGTAACCCACCCTAACCGAGATTCGAACTTTGGACCTCGGGAACATGAGGCAGACATGCTACCACCACGCTACCGAGGCGGGCAAAGTCGCTATCTTCTGAATCAGTGAGTAGGATGTCTTGAGGCAGTTTTTTTTTTTTTTTTTTTTTTTTTTCAATCTGTCCTTTCGAAGTTTCGCCGTCCAATGTCATAGGTTACAGCGCCTGTTACTTCGGATAATCTAACGAAGAATGTCTGATATCAATTTGAAGTACAGATGTATGGGAAGAATACCAAGTTCCTGATGAAGCTGATCATTCCTAATGAACCATGGAGCCTTTGTAATACTGTGGAGAAATTTGTTTTGTATAACCTGAAATCGATGAATCACTGGAGAATTTGTGTATATAAAAAGCAGTGTTTTAACACCAAACTTGGATTTAAATTCAGCATTTTGCACGTGATGTGGGCTAGAGCGTTGTACTCTGGTTCTTTGTTATAGAATGCACCCGCGTTCGATCACACCCTTGGTGGGTGTGGATTTTAAGTCCCGGGTGTAAAACCGGTGCCCACTAACCATCGTGAGGAATTTCAGGAACTGCTATAGGTAGCGAATCACGGTCAAGAACGCCAACTTTCCGGCTAAAGGTCCGTGAAGCTGACCACATCTCCTCTTCATCACCCTTTCTGTCTTGTGTAGGTATTTTATTTATAATTTACGTCCTCCAACGTTATGTCATATTGGACGATGAATGGAATGGGTAAAATGATGCTCAAATGAGCCCAGGGTCCACAAAGCTTAGATGATGATGATGATGATGATGATATATATAAGGGCGCTCAACTACGGCGGTCATCAGCGCCCTTTAAAAAACTAGTCATGGCAAAAGCCAGATATAAAACTTTCTAAAAACTATACAAGTGTAACAAAACCTATTAAAAATACACGTACATAAAAAACATCAATCAAAACCTACTAAAAATTTCGTTCACTAAATCCTAAACTCTAAACTAGACAAGAATCTAAAAACCTTCTCCTTCACGCACGGCCTACACGTGGGTGGGCCTGTTGACCGTCTCCCTCAACCACGAAGAGGAGCCCACACGAGGGAGACTTGGCTCGGGACCCCGGGTGCGCCAAACCCGTACCTACCGAAGTAGGCCCCTGGGGGGACAAAGCTTAGAGCTACCTGACATTCGTCTTTCGGGATAAGGGGAAAACGCTGAAAAAAGCTTATCCACGTAATTCACCCTGACCGAGATTCGAACTCGGGAACTTTTGAACGTGAGGTAGACATGCTACCATCTACGCCACCGAGGCGGACTCTGTAAGTATGTGGGTGTGAGGCCGGCAGCTGGGTTGGTAGTTTCAGGCTCGCTTCCAATAAATGCCTGCGGTGAAATATAAATATATATTGATTGCAAGGGTGGTCTGATAACTTTCCGACCTCAGCATGCAGATGGCAGCACTCCTAAATAAAAGCTGGTGAATACTCGTTGTTCATCTATTAACAGTTACTCACCAAATTTTCAGCCATTTTGGACGCTCAGTTGTTATGTGACAGTCGTTTGAGTGCGATAATGTGAGTGTTTTTATGAAAATAGACAAAATTGAGCAACAAGCTGTCATTAAATATTTGAGCTTGAAAGGCAATACGCCTACGCAAATCAAAGATGAGTTGGATTCTGTGTATGGAGACTCTGCACCATCATTCACCACAGTGAAATTTTGGACAGCTGAATTTAAACGTGGCCGTAAGAGCTTGGGAGACGATGAACGTTCGGGACGTCAAAAACGGCAACTACTGACGAAAACATCGCCAAAGTTCAGCAAATGTTGCTAGACGACCTCCGAATTAAAGTGAGAGAGATAGCAGAGGCTATCAACATGTCAAAAGAACGTGTTTGTCACATATTAAATAAACATTTAGTCATGGAGAGTTGTCCACGCGTTGGATGCCGCGTTTGCTCACGTTAGACCAAAAACGTGTTCGAATGAACATTTCACGCTCTGTTGGCGCAGTTTAGGCGCAATAAATCCGAGTTTTGGCGCCGAATAATTACTGTAGATGAAATTTGGATTCGTCCGAAACAAAAATACAGTCCAAACAGTGGACTGCGAAGGGGGAATCGGCTCCAAAACAAGCAAAAACTTTTTTTCCGCTAGGAAAGTAATGGTGACTGTTTTTTTTTGAGATAGTCGTTGAGTTATTTTAATCGATTATCTTCAAAAGGAAAAACTATTACAGGAGCATAGTATGCAACATTAGTTGATGAGATCAAGGCAGAATTTACGGAAAAACGGCCGCATTTGCAGAAAAGGGAAATCGTGTTTTACCAGGACAACGCACCGTCTCACACCTCAGCGGTTGCTATGGCGGAAATCCAGGAATTACGGCCTGAACTGCTTTACCATCCGCCTTACTTACCAGATCTAGCCCCAAGAGACTTCTTTTTGTTCCCTCATGTGCAAATTCGCTCGGAGGACAGAGGTTTTCGTCAAATGAAGAGGCAATCACCTTCGTGAACAATTATTTTGCAGAGAAAAACGCCGAGTACTATTTGGACGGGTTACAGAGATGGGAGAAGTGTGTAGAGTTACAAGGAGACTATGTTGGGAAAAAAAATGTAAAATATCTTGTGTGTTTATTAGGTCGGAAACATTTTAGACCACCCTGTACAAATTATTGAGAGTAATATTGCGTCAAGCATTAGCAATGTGATATATATATATATATATATACTGTTTGTATCCACATATACATTCGTTTAGCTTGAACCCTTTTTGCAGAATATGAAGGGAACTCAACGTTTGTATTTACATTTCTTGATTTATGACATCCAACAACACAACCGCTAACATGGCCTCGTCGCTCCTTCTCTTTTTCTATCTTCCTTCTATGTCAGTTTTAATGATCGTCCATACCCTCGGGTCCTGATGAGCGGTATAAAAAATAAGTTTAACAAGCACACACGTTGCGGCGCCACTAGTAATATCTCAGGACCTGCACAATAGCTACAGTCAGTTTTTTTTTCTGCGTTGTACTGCCAGTAAACAGGGAAAGTAATGCAAACATTTAATACCGAGTTTCCTTGGAATGCATGTTTTAAGGCAATTTAACACAAAACATTACCTTAAACAGGTTCGTGTATGCGTCCCGAAGATACATGTATCTCAAATACAATACGTGAGCTTTGTGTTTAAGGTGAGAAGATACTGATATGTACATGAAAATATGTTCTTAAAAACTTTATCTTTAATAATACCTATTAGTATCTGAAAATTTTGTACTTATAGTTTGTTATAATTAGGGCCCGGAAGTTGTTTACCTAAAAGTTCTCTAAAATGAGCTATAAAATCCCCTTAAAATATAAAAAATGTACATAAAATGTAAAAAAAATGACCTAAACAATTAATTTCTTTCATAATAATAAATTAATGACTCTTACAGACACATAATAAATATATGGTTCAAATAAGCACATTTTAAAATTAACTTTGTTAGTAAATAATGCACTTAATGCTACTAAATAAATTCAAAATTCATAAGGTAATTAATTTTCAATTTTATAAAATATGAAAGAGTAAATAATTTAAATATCAAAAAGGTATTAATGATATTTATACTCTTAAAAAATAAAAGATGATTATAAATTTAAAATATTTACTTACCATCCTTGGTTTAATAAACATTTTCAAAAAATTTTTTTTTTAAAGAAGTTGGTATAACTTTAGTTCCTCAAAATAAATATAGTATTAAAATTTATTACAATTTTCTGAAAAAGATAAAATTACTAATAATAAAAAATCTGGTATTTATCAATTTAATTGCTTAAATTGTGATCAGGTTTATATTGGAAAGACGAAACGTAGTTTGGAAACCAGAAATAAAGAACATTTTCGTAACATTAGATATAAATAAATTGATAAATCGGCCGTGGCAGATCATTTTTGGTCATTTAACCATTATATAAATTCCGAAGTTAAATTATTAAAACAATTAAATGTTCCCATAGATTTAATGGTTTGGGAAAAAATATTTATTCTAAAAAATAAAAATCGCGTAATGAATTTTGACATACCGGCAATTGATTCTGTTTTTAGGTTTGTTTGGTCTTTAGATGTTGATAATACGTAAATCCACAGTATCCTTGACAACGAATTGTGTTTGACTGAAGATGTGGGCAACTGTCCACGAAATTAATTTCGCAAAAACCTAATAGAAGTATTGTCTTAAGTTAAGTGGAGAATATTTACTAAATATTTTTATTTGTGTAATGAAAAAGTTACTGTACCCATTAGCCAAAACACATCTTACTTATGCCCGATTTCACCAACAAATGTTAAGACTTAACACGAGTTTAGCAATAGTTAAAACAAAAATTCCATTTCACCAACAAGTGTTAGCGTAACACAAGTGTTAAATCTCATGTTAAACTAACACGCCGAATTTCTAATGTTAATTCCTTAACAATTGTAAATAGTCAAGATGGCGAGCATGAACTCAGCTGTTGATGTCGATTTGCTATATTTAAGACCGTCTAAATGCCATTCGTAATAGAGTACGGCCTATGAGGAGAAATCATTTTGAGGAACTATCCGAAGAAAACTGTTTTACGGAGGTATAGACTGTCGAAACATGTTGCTGTGAAGGTTACTGCGGAAGTACAAGAGAGGTTAGAACATGCATCGAAAGGAATATGCCGATCTCGCCTTAGCTTCAAGTATTAATAACTTTGCGATTTTATAATTCACGTCTTGAAACGGTCAAGTCACTTGTTCTTCGCACCTCGTTTTAAATTTATGTAATACTGACAAGTTGTTTGTTGCTTGTAGTAGTGATACATGCATTTGAATTAAATTCGTTTCCAATATTTTCCCCGCGACATCTTTCTCTTTTACATTCACTGCATCCGTCCTCTTATTTTCCATGATATCCTTACACTTCGTCACCATTTCAATTAACAATTCTTTCTCAGTCGACGAGAAATTTGTCTCACGGCTTTATTTATGATTTTGTTCATCCGCCATTTGTGCAGACCAAAATGAAAACAAAAACGTATCGGAGTACGTTCAGAAAATCATCCATAGCCTTCTATAGCTGTGATATTTAGAAGTTTCTTGGCGTTAACACAGGTTTGTTAACATTTTAAGAAAGCAGGTTGGTGAAATGCAAGAAATTTAACATTAGTTTTAGCGCTGTGACATTTGTTACGTTACATTTGTTAACGTCGATTTTAACATCTGTTGGTGAAATCGGGCATCAGTGTTGCAGTACATCACCATGGTCATCCTCAAGTTATCAAACGTAAAGGAACGATGGTTGTCAGCTAAAACTGTTTTATATTTTGAGAAACTTCTCTCCCCTTCCACAGACGTTATAGATGCATATTTGAGAAACACTGTCACTGCTTTTAAAATCCTGTACAAAAATATCAGTTCTGGAGTTTTCTCCTGACAAGATATCGGCCATCTGACAAACTGTTGTTATTTATTTTTGTCCAACACAAATTTTAGTTTGTGTTTATTTTTGTCCCCAATCTCAGCTTTTACATTTTGTATCCCCTCCTCCACAATTCTCACTAACTCATTTGACTTATCCAATGTCATGCCACTTTCTTCAAGGCGGGTTATGGTATCCGCCAGAAGTACAAAATTTGATTTAATGAAAGCTAATTTACGTTGGATTTGAGTATCAGAAAACAGATCCTGTGCGCTCTCAATTGTCTTAGAATCTACGCTATCTAAGCTAGTGACCACTTCTCTCACTATTTCTTCTTTGGCCAAACACCTATACAAAAATTTTATTATCCTTTCCATTATTCCATTTCTTCTTGACTTTTCTAATTCTACTACTGATCTTGGTAAACCTAGTAGCTCTTTACAAAACTTCAGTAGTTTTGGTGTACCGTTTTGTTTACCTCTGTGGACCTCCCCCTCCCAACCACTTGGTTGTCATTTCTAGCTTATATAGGAAAGTTTAAAATATGAGTTTTATTTGTCACGTATGCATTTTAATATAGCGCGGTTTGATAAGAGTTATAATAAATAAAACATTTGGGAAAGTATTTCATATAAACGACTTTTGCTGTTTTTAAACACAATCCTCTTGTTGTGCAACATCCTCGCCATTAAGGATGGCATTATCAGTCTGTCCACTTCAAGACATCAAAAGGAGCAATGTTTTGTCACTTGTAACTACAGCCGACCCGCTTTACATGTTAGTGCAGCAGTGAAATAAGGACTTCGCTCCAACCACAAGATTCAGCGACAGAGTAGCGGAAAAGCTGGCGAAAATACTAACTCTGCAATGTTTTTATCGACGTAATAGATGAAATACCCGGCGTAACATGTGGTTTGATGATTTATTGAGACTTAGGTTGCGTTTGCATAGTACTAGTGTCCAGTTTCCTAATACACACAGAAAAATAAAAACAAAATCACTGAAAAAACACTATTAAGTCATTGTTGAACTACAAATGCCACAGAAAAAGAAGGTTACTTGAATAATAGTGACAGAAAATAATACAATAAGCTTAAGGCATCAATTTTACAGGAAATTATAACCCGTTTAAGTCAGCATTACTGTCCAATCACTTGTATCACTTTGGAAGAGCATTAAACATTACTTTTTATTTCTAATATGATTATTTTTAGAAAAGTATGAAGTATAATGAACCCAAATTTGATTACCATTCAAAGTTATTGAGTAATGAAAGTTTACACGAGGTGCGTTCAAGTTATAACTCATATTTTTCCAGGACTGGGGACCATATAGGAATTTCTGTTTTTTTTAAATGCATGTGTACACTTTGTGAATGTGTGACAGATGGCAGCACTGTACAGTGCATAGAACTCTAAGGGCAGCGAATTGCCAGTTTATCCTTGTTACGAGTGCTTTTTTTTTAATTTACGTCCTCCAACGTTAAGTCATATCGGACGGTGAGTGAATTGGGTGAAATGATGCTGAAATGATCCCGGGGTCCATGGAGCTTAGAGTTACCTGACATTCGTCTTTGAGGATATGGGAAAACTTTACCCAGGTAACTCAGCCTGACCGAGATTCGAACTCGGGACCTCTTGAACGTGAGGCAGACATGCTACCATCTACGACGAGTGTGTTGGTAATGTACATCAGCATTTACTTGAAAATTATTTATATTTGTATGAACATTTGTGGATGTTATGGCTCTCGAAAGGGGACACATTATTATTTGTCTACCTCCGTATAACTGTGATCTGAATGCAATTGAGCTGGCGTGGGCAAAACTAAGGAATGTTTTCAGAGGATGCAACGTTACTTGTGATATCTTCGCTTATCTTACACGCCATTTTGCTGAACTGTGTTTTCCAAGATTGATCACACTGCAGAAACAAGTGTTAGCTCTCGCTTCTTCCCCTCTGCCCGCACCACACCTTAAATCCAGCGCTCAACTTATCTTGCGCGTAATGTGTTGTATACCTGGGGTATTTTCTGACCCTGGTACACAAAATTAAAGACTTTGTGCGCAGTCTTGGGGTCTATAAAGGCCCCAGACCTCAAGCAAGCATTAATTAAACGAATATAATAAACTCCCTGATGACGTCACAGAGATGAACGAGTATTACATGAACTCGCTCTTCCTTTGTTATTTTGCGACACTTTAAACAGGTAGTTATTGAGTTGGCAGTGTTAGATTGGTGAAGTCTACCGGAGGGTGGCATGCGAATGTATGATTGTAATGAAGGTGCAAGCAATTCGCCAGAGGGTAGCGGTCGTGCAAATGACATGGTTTAACGGAATGAGACATTAAGTGACTATCCGGAGAATCGAGCTGCTGGATGGCATACTGAAATTTTTAATTTAGTAGGCTGTTAAACAAACACTCTGTAAGAAGCCATCTTATTCAATATTGACCTGCCACAGGTATTACTGGAATAGGTGTGCAAAAAATCTCGTGGAATTTCCAGCAGTTCTTTCATTTCATTTGAATAAAGGAAGCTGTATCAAGAAGCCTTATGACGTACAAGTTAAACTGGAGATCTTAAGCTTTCCTTCAAATTTAATTTCAGTAGGGTTGTTTTGTGATTGAAAACATCGATAAACATCCATTTTCTCTCCGACGTACTTGGTTGGTGGACGAAGTATTCAATCCTGTTAAAAAATTCGATGTAATATTAAGACTTCAGGTCAAATGTTAGGTATTTTTGCAACAAGATACGTTTGTATTGCCACTTCGTGGGTTCATAGAATTAAAAGTCCAGGCTGCTAAAATTAAGAAAGGCTCCTTATTTACGTAGAAAGACAGTTTGGACACCCTTGATAGCAGATTGACGTAACGTATACCAATACAATCTCTCGTGGCTTCTGCACATGTAAACTAAACAAAAGAGTTCACTTTCAAATCACAGCTGCAGCACTCAATTGTCGAGTCCAGTTACGACTATCCCGACAACCTGGCCGCTGCTTCTTTTATATCTCCACTCATTGTTATGGAAATATGGCAACGGTGTGTTCGAGTGATGTTCAATAAAGAATGATCATAATTTTTTACAGTCATAATTTTTCGCACTACAATTCAATCTTATTATATTCTGTTAGCTTAATGTGAAACAATCATTCCATAGTAGTTTCATTGCTGGCACTCCTGGTTCCCGCCTGTGATAACCAGGCAAGTTCAGATATATTCAGTATCGCCTACCGCTGCAATGGAGGTAACATGCAGTTAAAGTTGATATTGGAGGAAGATCCGGAGTTTCTTTCAAACGTAATCACTGCTGATGAAACTTGGTTACATCATTTTGATCCTGAGAGCAAACAGCAAAGCTCAGTGTGGAAATCTCCTTCATCACCAACCCCCCAAAAGCAAAAGTGGTTGCTTCTGCTGGGAAAGTTATGGTCATCTCATTCTTTGATATTCATGGAATGGTTTATCAGCATGTTGTACCAGCACGCACATCAGTACCTGGACAATAGTGCAGGGATGTCCTGAAAATATTGCAAGTCCATATCAGGCGCAAAAACACACATTTCTGTGAAGCAGGCTGGATGCTGTACCACGTAATGCGCGGCCGCATATTGCCAATGTTGTTGCTGAATATCTTGCAAAAATCATCGTGAAGTGCATTCCTCACCTTCCCTATAGTTCGGATTTAGCCCCATGTGACTTTTTTCTATTCCCTGACTTGAAGAAACGCTTTCCTGGGAGGCATTATCCATCATCAGAAGCAGTGGTGAAGGCTGCGGAGGCGATTTTGAAGGATCTCTCAAAAGATGGATTCCAGCACTTTTTTGAAGACTGGCAGAAATGCTGGGACAAATGCATCGCATTCAGGGGAGACTTTTTTGAGAAGGACTATCAAAATTATGAGGATGCGTAAAGGTGCGTTCTCAAAACAAAACAAAAAAAAAAAAAATCTTTATTGAACAGCCCTTGTACAAAAACAAATCCTAATTGTAAGCTCTTCTTGTGCATACAACTTATATGAATGTAATATGGTGTAACACATGGGCGAAATTGTCACTGTCGTCTTCACGCTTGTGCACGAGGGCGCGAAGTGATACAAAAAGTGGGTTTCTTAAGACGGATGCAGTACAGCTAGGGTTAAGTGGTTTGGACCTCAAAAGTACGATGGCTGGGAAGACGCTACGTGCATTGTCTTTATATCCTTCGGGATCCCTCTCTCTATTGTTAGGATTATACACAGTTGGCGCGAGGGAGCGATGGAAAACTCTGGAGTTCTCTTCTTGGGGCAATACCTTGAGTCTAAAAAGCCGGCCCCCCTCGACAACAACGTCAAGACGAGGTGGAAGTGGATACGCTATTTACGGGCGTCAACCCCGCAGGGAAGACCACCGAAAAACCTCGGTGGGACCGCCTGGTGATCTAGGTCACCTTCTATTATATCTGCAAGCTAGTATTCGGGACTGTTTAGGCAACGGGATGCAGAGTCTGGCCGGAGATACTAGATCTCCCGCTGGTGTCGGAAACACACTACCCCCGAGTCCAACCCAATCCGAACAACTCCCATTTAGGGAGGAGCTCGAACTTTCGGTCCGAGGTTCTTCTAATAACGTCAGAGGTACTACGAGTGCTTTGGGTCCGCAGCGCCCGCACCACGGCAGCTGAAGGGGACGGATCCCCTCTCCTATTGGACGTGTCAGGTTGATTTCGTGGGTGAATCAATGGAGAACCTGTCTGCTGCATTAGGGCTCCCGGCTTCGATCCCCCAATAGGATCCCTGGCCAGGATTGTGTAGCTAGACTTATTGCTTTATCATGCCAAGGAGATGGACTATGAATGAAAAGAGTAAAATGATGCTCAAATAAGCCCAGGGTCCACATAGCCTAGAGTTACCTAAATCTTCTATTCAGATAAATCTTCTATTCAGATAACTGACTCTGGCCTCTTGAACTTGAGGCGCGCACACTACCAACTGGCTACAGAAGCAAACTTTTTATAGGATGCCAACACAACACGCTCTCTTATAAGAATCACATTTTGTAAAAGTCATTTGTACAGGAACGAATACACAACGTCATGAGAATGTAACTTCGGGTTTATCTTCAAGGAATCACAAAGCACATCTGCTTGCTCCTACTATTTGCACTGAAATCCCCTGAGGCTTAAGATGACCTCATGTTTGACTCGCATGTTTAGTGCAATTCTTACTCAATCTGCAGGTGCACTGGTAAACAGGTACTGCGTCAAAGAAACGGAGGTAGGATGATGTAATACCCAACCTGGTTCTACAACTACCTTCACAGTACTGAATCTTGATTGTCTTTTGATGAGGAAAGTTGCACAGTTGCATCTAGAAGGTCAATAGCGATGCTTACAGAATGTCGAGTTCTCACAAAGAGATCATAATTTATAGGCGAGCTGTTCAATAAAGAATGATCATTTTTTTGACAGCGTACCTATACTCATCCCCATAATTTTAATGGTCCTTCTCAAAACAGTCTCCCTTGAATGCGATGCACTTGTTCCAGCGTTTCTGCCAGTCTTCAAAGACATGCTGTAAACCATTTTTGAGAGATCCTTCAAAATTGCCTCCGCAGCCTTCACCACTGCTACTGATGATGGATAATGCCTCCCACGAAGGTGTTTCTTCAAGTTATGGAATAGAAAAAGTCACATGGGGCTAAATCCGGACTATAGGGAGGATGAGTGATGCACATCACATTGATTTTTGCAAGATATTCAGCAACAACATTGGCAATATGCGGCCGCGCATTATCTTGGTGCAGCATTCAGCCTGCTTCACGGAAATGTGATCTTTTGCACCTGATATGGACTTTCAATGTTTTCAGGACATCCCTGTAGTATTGTCCAGTTACTGATGTGTGTGCAGGTACAACATGCTGATAAACCATTCCATGAATATCAAATAATGAGATGACCATAACTTTTCCAGCAGAAGCAACTACTTTTACTTTTTGGAGGTTTGGTGATGAAGGAGATTTCCATACTGAGCCTTGCTGTTTGCTGTCAGGATCAAAATGATGTAGCCAAGTTTCATCAGCAGTGATTACGTTTGAAAGAAACTCCGGATCTTCCTCTAACATCAACTTTAACTGCATGCAGACCTGCATGCGAATGTCCTTTTGTTTGGGAATCAACAGTCTTGGAACCCATCGCGTACAAACACGTCTCATGTGTAATGTTGTTGTCACCTACGTGTAGGTGGCATCCAATGAAATGTTCAGTATTTCAGAAAGCGATCTTAAGGTAATTCGTCGATTCTGTCTCACAATGGAAGCAGCAGTACTGATGTTTTCTTCCGTAAGAGCTGTAACTGGAGCACCGGGTACACCTTCCTTTGAAATTGATTGTCTCCCCTGTTTAAACATTTTAAACCACCTTCGAGCTGTGCTGTAGGGAAGAACAGACTCTCCATAGGCCTCCTGTAACATTGTATAGGCCTCAACTGAAGATTTGTTGAGACGAAAGCAGAATTTCAAAGCCGCATATTGTTTCTCGCGTGCTACCTCCATTGCAGCGGTAGGCGATACTGAACATGTCTGAACTTGCCTGGTTCTCACTGGCGGGAACCAGGAGTACCAACAGTGAAACTACTACGGCTTTTTGTATTACATTAAGCTAACAGAATATAATAAGATTTAATTATGATCATTCTTTATTGAACAGCCCTCATAAACAGGTTGTTTCAAAACGACAGCGAACAAATATAGCCGTTGCACCGTTCGGTGTT
Source organism: Mantis religiosa (assembly GCA_030765055.1). Lineage (NCBI taxonomy): Eukaryota > Metazoa > Arthropoda > Insecta > Mantodea > Mantidae > Mantis > Mantis religiosa. The sequence continues at coordinate 35,695,289 of CM060960.1, forward strand.
TCAGCTTCGAAATTCTGCATTAAATATTGAATTATTGAATTATTTTGTGATTAGGCAGCGCAGGAACCACTACATCACTATTGGGACGCACCGACCAAGAAAACAAAAGCATTGCTCCTTGCTATTTATAGTAGAATTTTGATCCTGTATTTTCAAAACTTGTTTTCCAGCAATCTCTGGGTATAGAACTTTTTACTTTCTGCTAATATTGATTACAAAAATTAAAAATATTTTTAAATTGTTGGTATACCGCAATTTCGTCCCACTGAAGTTCTGCTAGTTCAGAGACCTAAGACTTTATTTCCGTGTTACACATTTGGAAGCCGCGTAAAGCCTGATTATACAGTTTAGCTAGCACTAAACACCAGAGATGATAAACAATAGGCGCAGTTCATGTGTGAAGCTAATTATACTGCAGCGCTAAGTAATGGCTAGTGCGTGTTTTCAGTGATCGCATCACACTAAAACAAAAGAGCTGAGGGATTACACTGCAGTGGTGCGATCTCGTGTAAACCACACGTATGGCAGCAAATCAACAATCGCATTTCAATAAGCAGGCGACATCATTATCGGGTAAAAATTTAACAGAAATAAATCTGGGTACGTTCATGTGATGGTGATAATTTAACACTGATACCAAAATGTTGCCTCTTATGGAAGCGACATTGAAATTTCTTAGAATACAAACATACAAACTATGTATATGACAGGTACTTATTAGTTGATCCTGTGTACATCCTTAGATTTGTCTAATATATTGTTAGACGTAGAGATGCTTAAGTAACAACGGATATCTAATACCTCAGCCAGCAATTCGATCTTTTCTGTGTACGAATGGGATGAAGCAACCACCGGAGACTGACGACGTAAATGACAGAGACGTGCAGATTACCCTAACACTTGCTTCAGCATCCGGCTGACCATGGAATTAAGCGCCCTTATATACGAGGGATGTTCCCTAAAGAATGATCCTAATTTTGTTTACGGTCATAACTTTTCGCACTAAAATTCAACCTTATTATATTCTGTTAGCTTAATGTGAAACAAACACACCGTAGTAGTTTCATGTTGGTACTCCTGATTCCTGCCTGTAAGAACCACACAAGTTCAGACATGTTCAGTATCGCCTACCACTGCAATGGAGGTAATACGCGAGGAACAATATGCGGCTTTGAAATTCTGCTTTCGTCTCAACAAATCTTCAGCTGAGGCCTATACAATGTTACAGGAGGCCTATGCAGAGCCTGTTCTTCCCTACAGCACAGCTCGAAGGTAGTTTAAAATGATTAAAGAGACGAGACAATCAATTTCAAAGGAAGGTGGACCCGGTGCTCCAGTTACAGCTCTTACGGAAGAAAACATCAACACTGCTACTGCCATTATGAGAGAGGATTGACGAATTACCTTAAGATCACTTTCTGAAATACTGAACATTTCATTTGGCGCCACCCACACGTTGGTGACACAAACATTACACATGAGACGTGTTTGTGCGCGATGGGTTCCGAGACTTTCGATTCCCGAACAAAAACACGTTCGCATGCACATCTGCATGCAATTAAAGTTGATGTTAGGGGAAGATCCGGAGTTTCTTTCAAACGTAATCACAGCTGATGAAACTTGGCTACATCATTTTGATCCTGAGAGCAAACAGCAAAGCTCAGTGTGGAAATCTCCTTCATCACCAACCTCCCAAAAAAGCAAAGGTTGTTGCTTCTGCTGGGAAAGTTATGGTCATCTCATTCTTTGATATTCATGAAATGGTTTATCACCATAATGTTCCTGCACACACATCAGTAACTGGACAATACTACAGGGATGTCCTGAAAACAAGGCAGGGCCATATCAGGCGCAAAAGACCACTATAAAAATCAACCCAATGACTTAAAAATGTCTTTAAATGTAAACTGCAAAAAGTAAAATGTCTGATTTAAAAGGGTTATCGTGATAGGATAAATAATGTAATTTTATTACTTTTACTATCATTCTACTACATATAACAGAATTAAACTGTAATCCTAAAATATCAAAAAAGTTTGTGCACCTTACACCTCTGCTGCAACACTATAATGCGCGGCCGAATATTGCCAATGTTGTTGCTAAATATCTTGGAAAAATCAACGTGAAGTGCATCCCACCCTCCCTATAGTCCGGATTTAGCACCATGTGACTTTTTCTATTTCCTAAATGAAGAAACGCCTTCGTGGGAGGCATTATCCATCATCAGAAGCAGTGGTGAAGGCTGCGGAAACGATTTTGAAGGATCTCTCAAAAATTGTTTCCAGCATGTCTTTGAAGACTTTCAGAATCACTAGAACAAGTGCATCGCATTCAGAGAAGACTATTTTGAGAAGGACCATCAGAATTATGAGGATGAGTAAAGGTGCGTTGTCAAAAAAATTGTGATCGTTCTTTATCGAACAGCCCTCATATATTGTTTTCTCATACCAGATAATGGAGGTGACGTGAGAGGAACAGTACAGCGGAATCAAGTTCTGTTTTTGTTTAAACCATACAGCCACCGAAACTTATGCAAGCGTACAGTGAATATGTACTACCTCGTGCAACACTTTAGGGGTTTCAAGGATTTCAAAGAAGGCCGACTTGTCAGTATTAAACAAGGTGGACCTGGTGCTTTGGCTTCTGCTGTATCTGAAGTAAACATCAACACAGCTGCTGTGATTGTCCGAGAGTATCGGCTTTTAACATTACGTGAAGTGTTGAGAATTTCATATGACAGTGTGTTCACAATCAGGCACGGCCATCTCCATATGACCCGAGTTTGTGCTCGTTGGGTGCCACTTTGTAGACTCCCGAAGAAAAGGCTCTGCGAATGGAGACAAGTCGTGAGGTGCTGCGTTTCTTTGCTGATGGAGGGGATGCATTTTTTTAAATCGATTATCACCGGTGATGAGTCATGGCTGCATCATTATGATCCTGAAGCAAAACGATCCAGCACACTGTGGAAATCGCCAGGTTCTCCAACACTAAAGGAGGCAAAAGTTATTCCATCTGCAGGAAAAGTGATGGTGATCACATTTTCTGACTGTAATGGAATGATTCGCCATCATGTAGTTCCCCCTTACACTACTGTTACAGCAGCATACTACACATCAGTATTGGCTACACTGAGGAAGCACATTGCAAAGAAACGACCAGAGCTTTCTCGGACTGGGTGGCGACTTCATCATGACAATGCACGGCCTCATGTCGCAAATAAAGTCATGCATTTTCTGGCTCGATTCAGCATTATCTGTATACCACATCGACCTTATAGCCCCGATCTTGCACCCTGTGACGTTTTTGTTATTCACATCACTAAAGGCAAAGCTTAGGGGTATTCGATTTGAGAACTCTGAAGCAGTGCTCAAGAAAAGTGAGGCGATTCTCAAAGACCTGACAAAAAATGGTCTGCAGCATATGTTCAAGGACTGGCAGAGACGCTATAAAAAGTGTATTGAAGTAGGAGGGGGCTACTTTGAAAGAGATCATGTAAATATTGAATTGCAGTTGTGGAAAACAAGGTCAGTCTGTCTTTGTTGATCATCTCTCGTGTGCGTGTGTAAATATAGGAAATCATGTCATACTATCTTAATACTGAATAAATAATCATCATTATGATCATTGAAGATTTGTACCCTGGGGTCCGTCCCGTCCACATAATCAATATCTCTCCATGTATGTTTCTTCTACTAGTTGGACCGTAGTCGGTCACTGTACTGGGGAATATGTCCTTATTCATCCTGTGTACATGTCCTCTTCAACATTCTTTATTCTCTTTAATCCTTTAAGTTAAACATGTTCAATTCTTCTCTTATTTCTTCACTTGTTTTATAATCTAACTGAAAGCATCCAGCCACAGATCTTAAAAATCCCATTTTTGCTGATTCAATTTTTCTTTTGTTTTTCTGTTTTCTGTCCATGTTTCGCTTGAACACAGTAATACAGGGACTGCCATTGTCTTACAGAATTTAATTTGCGTTTCCCTTATGAGGGTTTTCTTTATTCTGACGCAGGCTAAATTTGTTTAGTTTCTTGTCAAAATCTTTCTCTTCTAATACAATGGTTCTTATAATCCCAAGTAGTTAAATGCTAAAACTCTTGTTTTATTTGCACATATTTTTAGATTGTAACATTCTAATCTTTTATATATTACGAGGGTGTGTCCTAAAGTGTTAACTACCACCCGGTGGTTTTTATGCTAGAATGATTTCAATTTTTCAGTGTCATCATTGATGCCTTGGGACATAATGTTAGTAGTTTCAGTGCTTTGACTGTTTTTTTTTTTTTTTTTTTTTTTTTTTTTTTTTTTTTTTTTTACAGTGAGTGCCAGAAGTGACTGAGGTGTAAGATGGAGTTGGGGCTTATAATGTGGTAAAGTTCCTGCATTTGAAGGGCAAAACTACCCGATAAATCCATGATGAGATGACGGCTGTTTATGGAAATGATGACCCATCGTATGACACTATTGTGAGGTTGTAAAGGAATTTTCAAACTGGTCACATGCCCCTGACAGATGAGCCAAGAGCTGGTAGACCGTCAGTTGTCACAGGGAAGAAAGTGGAGCGTTTAATACTGGAAGACAGACGAGCAACGATCCAAATGACCATGAATGAGACACGTCTTAGTTATGGTAGTGTGTGGAAAATTATTCATGACGAACTGCACACGTCTAAGGTGCCTTCACGGTGGGTTCCACGTTTGCTAACCCCTTTCCAAAAGCAAAAACGGCGTGACCTTTCTATACAGATGTTGATGCTGTTGGGATAGGATGAAGATTATTTTCTTGATCATCTGGTAACCATCGATGAATTTTGGATCTATCAGTATGATTCAGAGACAAGAACCATGAGCATGGAATGGAAACATGCTGACTTGCAAAGCTGCAAAAGTCAGCTTGGAAGGTCATGCCTTCAGTTTTGTGGGACTGTAGTGGAGTCATCCTTACAGATTATCTTGCCAAGGGTCAAACCATCACTGCCAGATACTACTGCAATCTTCTGCAAAATTCACGAGCAGCTCTGATTAAGAATCGGTGCGGTATGATCTCTAAAGATGTTCGTCCTCTGGCTGACAATGCACCAGCTGATTCATCTCAATTTGCAGGTGATAAAACAAGGGAATGATTAGATTAGATTGATTTCCGTTCAGTAGGTTCACTTGTAGCCAGAAAAGGCTGTGAACATTGAACATGCCCAGAGGTATAAAGTTTAATAGCATATATATGTACAAAAGTTAACATAAGACACACATTATAGTATACAGGCAATATGAACAACATTATGGAAAACAAAGCACGGATAATTATATATGATACAAAATCAAACACTTTATAATTCAGCTTTCACTTGGCTTGTGCCAGTATGTCTCAACCTTTTTGCAATGGATACCATTCTTCTTATTTCTTAAATACATATACATTAAAAATAAACTTTCAACAAGCATCAAAGATTTATTGGTAATGATTTGTCATTGGAACAGTTAGATACTACTTCCAGAGCTACAGAAGCATTACACTAGGGAACACGTTTTTTGTACCCGAAACAAAATAGGCTAATTCTTATGCAAAATGACTCGCTGATTCCAAAAATGCCTCTGAAAATGCTGTATCACGTAAAGGTTTTGAGATATTCTTATTCTTTTATATAAAATTACAGAAATGAGGTATGATACCAACTCATATTGACAATTTAAAATAATAGTCATTGACTCTTCTAAATACAGCTTAAAGGCAGTGTTGCTTCATAATGGCAATTTACTACCTTCAATACCTTTATTACATGTCATAGGAATAAAGGAGACCTACGATTCCATGTCCATAATTTTAGATGCTATTAGTTATCAAAACCACGGCTGGGAAATTTGTAGTGACCTCGAGGTAGTTGCATTGCTAACGGGACTGCAGGGAGGTTTCACAAAATATTGCTGTTTTTTGTGCTTATGGGACAGTAGGGCAACTGACAAGCATTTTATTGTGAAAGAGTCGGGGAAAAGGGAAGACTACACCCCTGGAGTAAGCAGTGTTAAGTATGTGCCTCCAGTAGACCCAAACGAAGTTCTTCTCCCCCCACTTCATATAAAGCTCGGGTTAATGAAGAATTTTGTTAAAGTTTTGGACAAAAGTGGAAGTGCATTAGAGTATTTAAGAAGTATCTTTCCCAAAATAAGTGAATCTAAATTGAAGGAAGGTATATTTGTCGGTCCTCAAATAAGACTACTTCTTAAAGACAGTGTTTTTGAATCAAAGCTTAAACGTGTTGAACTGGCAGCATGGAAATCATTTAAATCAGTGGTGGAAGGCTTCCTGGGCAATAACAAAGAAGAAAATTATGAAACTTTAGTCTCAGAACTATTAAAGTAGCTACAAAGAAATGGGTTGCCGTATGTCACTTAAAATCCACTTTTTGCACTCTCACCTTGATAGTTTCTCTACAATCCTAGGAGCTGTAAGTGATGAGCAAGGTGAGCGTTTTCACCAGGACATTTCTGAGATGGAAAGACGTTACCAGGGTATCGCTGGGATTCAGCCATGTTCGGAGACTATTGTTGGTTCCTCAAACGGGATTGTACATGTCATTAAAAAAAAATCAACAGTGAAACACTTCTGAGATAATTCAGGTATTGGTTTTCATCATTATCTTGTGTTATTTTAATAATAATTGCAAATAATAATTATTATTTGCAATGTTATTTGGCAATAAAGTACCTATTATTTTCAATTAATCAAATATGAGTTATCACATCACATTTCTGTAAGTTTTCATAAAAAATTATGAATACCTAAAAAGCATTGCGTGATACAGCATTTTGAGGGGCATTTTTGGAATCAGCGGATCAGTTTACATAAGAATTTGCCTATTTTGTTTCGGGTATATGAAATAATTTTTTTTTTTTGTTCCCCAGTGTTATCAGGATAATTTGTCATTCAGATAATCTTGTACAGAATAAAAAGAAATTAAAACTTTGACACACCCACCCCCTTGTATGTATACTTTCATCTGTAAGCCATCCACTGATTTTGCAACTAGTACTTGGTCGTCAGCGTATAATATAGTGCCCATTGTTTTTGTATTAATACTTAAATTATTCTACCAAATGACTTCTAAATGAGGTTTAGCTTTCTAGTCAATACCGGAACAAACAACAGAGTTCTGGCAATGGTCTCTGCGTGTCACTGACTTTTTCCTGTCTTAGAAGATAAACAAAATATAGGAACCAGCTGCTGCGATTACTCCCACTGTTTCTTTAGCTGTTGACGCACAAGGGTAGGGCGGGCGGATTGGTAGAAACTCCTCGGCAATAGAGGCCGGTGTTAGGAAGTTGAGAGAGAAAGGCAAGGAGGCTATCTTATAAAGATGAGGGGGTTTGGAGGACATAAGGGGACAGGAGAGGAATGTTTCTCCTTTAGAGATGCGAAATAAGAGAGGAAAGAGAACACTGCTTGACATCACAGATAAAACGAAAATAAGTAAACAAGGAAATACTTTCAGAGCAGCGGGAGAAAAGGTTGGAAGAAATAGAGATGATAAGGAAAGTTTTATTGACATTTGCTTCCTTCTCTCTTCGTAGTTGGCTCTTTAATTAAACCTGAAGTAAAAAAATCTGATAGCTAAAATTGACATGACCTTCCGTAATAGTCACCCTTGTACAAACTATTCTTACAAAAGCATGCTTCAACTGTTTGTTTTAATATAGACAAACTTTCTTTCAGCTATTCAGTAGGATATAGCGATAGTCGGACTTCTTATAGAGCGTGTCGCTAAGGAATGCCTTCAAAATTCACGCTTCATACACGATAAGTGCAAAGGAAAGTAAAGAAGGAAAGGAATAAGAACAGAATGGAGGAAGAAAAGAAAAAAAGGAATGGCGATATCACTACTTGAGAAAGACATAAATATTTTAAAATTTATATCAGCAACGAACAGTGGCGAAGCGCGCAATGAAGCTCTGTAAATGCCGCTTCCCCAAGAAATTCAGAAAAAAAGAAGAAAATCAAGAAAATTCATGCCAAACAATGTCTTTTTTCAATTTTTTTTCGTGAACTTCCGAGGTGCTTAGGACAATTTGGCAGCTGCATAGTTTTGACTGACCAGTTCAGTGAGCTCATTCAATACTGTGACTTTGTAGGGTCGTAGAATTAAAAGGCCGAGTTGCACATATTCCAAATATACGAGACATGTTTTTTAAGTCAGTACCGTTTTGCGATTCCGCCGCAGCGCTACGGTTGGCGTTCCGCGCTTGTGCGCTGGTTACCTAATCTCTTGTCTACGTACTGACGCCATTACAGTCTGATTCTTCATTGTATACGTTGGTTACTGAGTGTTTAAGATGCCTTCGACAATCGCGAGTCCCGCCGATTGTGAAGTACGGGCTGTTATACGATTTCTTAGTGCTAAAGGCGTAAAACCGATCGATAATCATCGTGACATCGTGAAGTTTACGGACAAAACATTATGAGTGATGGAATGGTAAGGAAATGGGTGAGAGCGTTTAAAGATGGCCGCACAAATGTGCATGATGAAGAACGGAGTGGGCGTCCTTCGGTCGTTACTGAATATTTGGTGCAGAAAGTGGACGAAAAGGTGAGAGAAAACAGACGCTTTACAATTTCATCATTGTGCGACTATTTGCCTCAATATTCTCGTAGTGTTTTGTATCGCACTGTGACCGAGAACTTGAAGAACCGGAAATTGTGTTCACGTTGGGTTCCGAAAATGTTGACGGATTTGCACAAAACCCAACGTTTAGGCAGTGCATTGACTTTCTTTGAGCGGTACCACAATGAAGGTGAAGATTTTTTAGACCAAATTGTTACTGGTGACGAAATATGGGTGGCCTACGTCACACCAGAATCGGAACAACAATCCATGGAATGGCGACATTCATCACTCACAAAAGTGAAGTTTAAGCAAACAATTTCTGCCCGGAAAATCAGTGCACAGTTTTTTTTGGGACATAAAAGGAGTATTGCTAGTGGAGTTTCTGCCTCGTAATGAGACAATCAATGCAGCGTCTTATTGTGAGACATTGAACAATCTGCGCCGTGCAATCCAGAACAAAAGACGTGGCAAGTTGAGTAAGGATATCGGTTTGCTGCATGACAATGTCCGTCCACATGTGGCTAATCGGACCAAAGATCTCATCAAATCTTTTCAATGGGAAACTCTAAATCATCCTCCAAAGAGCTCTGATCTGGCACCCAGCGACTAGCATTTGTTCCTGCACTTGAAACATCTGGGCGGTCAGCGTCTTCAAGACGATAACGAAGTCAAAACAGTTGTGATACAGTGGTTAACACGTCAGGCGGCAGAATTTTATGAGGAGGGTATTCAAAAACTGGTGCCACGTTATGACAAGTGCCTCAATATTCACGGAAATTATGTAGAAAAGTATATTAAGGTACAGGCTTTCATTAAAAATAAAATTATTGCGATATCTATGCACGTCTTTTTTAAATTCCTAAACGGTACTGACTTAAAAAAAAACATGCCTCGAATCTCATTCATATATTCTAGAAATTTCTGGGACAAACAAGAAGCCGGCTGTTGCGTATAATCACTAGATGTTTCTGGAGTAACAAGACATCGAATGACGAAATCCGAACCGTAACTTAATCTGCGCCGGCAAGTCCTTTACCTCAGCTAGCTTTATTTGCCGGCTCTTTGTGTACATTAGTCACGCTATCGTAGATCAGGGCTTCGCGACACTACTGCATTTACGTAGATCGGTATTTAGTGGTGACAATAGAAGGTTTAAGCTATTAGGAAAAAGTGTGTGAATTGCATACTTTCTCCATCTTAGCCTAACAGTTGAAGTGACGTGGGCCAGTTCTAGGAAAAAATTTGAACGTCTGAGTGGAGACGGGAAGCAGGAATATGCCTGCTTGTAGCGTGACCAGTCTGGCAATGTAAGAAGGACTAACGTGTGACTGTACAAGAAAGAGTAACTTTAGTTCTTGAGTCATTCTTTCTTACTTTAATGAAAATATGGCAGTATAATTAAATAATGTTTTCATATTCAAAGAAATACCTGGGAGGGTCTAAGGCACATAAAATGTATGACGTGTTGAAGCAGATAGGTATGGGTCATTCTTGAATAAATGCAGAATATGGGTATAAAGCCTTCTGGAAAGAAGTTAAGATTAGAGGATATTGACAGACAAGACATTTTTGCTAGTGCAAGTAACAAAAGGTCAACGATGTTATATAGAGAAATAAAAACAACCTGGGGGAGGTAAGGATATATAGACATATGTAATAAGTTAGGGCGAGAAGGTTTTGCTTGCGCGAGAACAGGAATAAGAAACTTGAAAGATGTAGGTCAAGAGAGGGAGCTAGATAAATGTCCATTGTGTGGAGAAGAGAATGCAGACTTCCATTGTTTATTATATTGTAGTCAAACAAAGATATGGAGAGAGCAGGTCTAGCTACGTAAATGGGACAATTTGGGGGGTGAAGTAGTATTTAGAAAAATTTTGTCAGTAAAGGGGGAAAAGAACAGGAGAAATATAGGGAATTATTTAGGGAAAGTTAAAGAGAGATGGCTAAGAACAATTAAGAGAAAAATTTAGACAAGGATAGGTGAAATGGCAAAAGTGTAAAAATTAGTAGAGTGCCTTTAATACACAAAAACCTAGTTTTAGGTGTTTGGGGACCGAATTATTATTCAATGGCAAGCAACATGGTTGGATTTTCAGGATTTAGGAATATATGGCGTTTTCCAGTGTGGAAATTATAATTGTAATTTTGACTTTGTATTTCAAGCTGATGATGTAAAAGGAAAGATGAGAACTAAATTACAAAGTACAGATAACTTTAATGAAAGTTATTATTTGGACCTTTCCTCACTTTGAAAGTCACGCCTCGCCACTAATAATAATAAAGAACAAAAGTTAATCAGAATGAATGGAGGGAACGTTATAGACAATTCTTAGAAATGGTAGAGCCAGGCTGAAAAATTCAATGCTATAGCCGGGATTTGAACCACAGATCTTCTGGTTTCCGTCCAGCCGCCTTAAACCATTTGAGCTACTATGGCCAACATGCCAACATGACATTAAATTCTCCAACTTACTCGTGTTTCTCCTGATAAACCACTAGGAGTTCTCATAAACACATGAGACAAGTACCTTAAACACGAGTCAGTTGGAGAATTTAAAGTCATGTTGGCATGTTGGCCATAGTAGCTCAAATGGTTAGAGCGGATGGACGGAAACCAGAAGATCTGTGGTTCAAATCCCGGCTATGGTATTGAATTTTTCAGCCTGGCTCTATCCTTTCATAGTGCGTCCTACATACGGCTTGTGTGAAAGAACAATTAATTTCCAATTCTTAGAAAGTTCAAGATTTAGGATCACCTTATGTTTCATATAAATATCTTAAACATATTAAAACCGCTGTTAGAAGTTCAAATGTTGAGATGTAAAGAGAAGTTTGGAGCAAGTTTGTTGAAAGGCACTTGAGTAATATTTAACTGATTTTTTGAGTTATACTGTTCACAGGGTGACACACGTGAAACTTCTTCTAGAAATGTCTGCGTTTGAGGGTTTAAGATGTCTCAAAATTTACACATGTACGCCTAAATAGGTTCAGAAGATATTATTCCGAGATTTATGAGAAAATACATACGGTTTTGAGCCTTCCGAATCGAACATTAAAAAAAAAATAAGTGCCCATTCTTTAGAAATTTGAAAACAACATAACTCTGACAAGGAGAGAACGTGACATGATGATTTTGAAGAAATGTGCTACTTACATGGAAAATGGTTTGAACATTTTAATTTTTTCAAAAAATATTTTTAAGACATTTTTATGAAAAATGAAATATATATCCTGAATTTTTTGGGAATTTTTTCAGAAGTGTTCTTTATTCCGAATGACTTTTGCATAACCAGAGAGATGCAAATCTCGATGACAAACACAAATTATATCAAAAGTAGTTTTGTTGAGTTAACCATTTGCAAGTTACTGGTCCTAATTGTCAAGTACTTGCACTTTTCTCAGACGAGAAAACGTCATTCTTTTGTTTACAGCAGAGTTTCAAAGGCATCTCAAATCGAGGGATTTTTCCATTGCTTAAGCCGATCTGTTCTCCCTTTATGAAATGTAGGTATAAATAAACCATTCCTGCAAATGCTTATTTCAGCCTTCATGAAGTAGCAAGAAATAGGTGTAGTGGGAACAGTTTGTGGAGGAGACGTAGAAAAATTATGAATATAACATGTCAATAATGATAGACGATGCTTACGAGAATGAAAGCGTTTGCTGTGTTGATGCACTGAAAGAATTTTATTTTTGCATAGACGTACATGCATGTTACTTTGATATTAGGAAAGGAAAGAATTTCTCTCCTTGTAAAAAGGGGGGATCAACAAGTCCCTAATGGGTTGTTCTCATCGGGCCAACGCCCAAAATAGGAAAACCGTTGGAATAGCTGACATTCAGATTGATAGATTAGGGCGTGTCGAAACTAATGATTTATCGTATTTACGGGCTTAGAAATAAGTAGTTCTGGAGAAAATTCGCAATATCTGCTGTCTTACAGTACCCTTTGGCAATAAGAGGTGTACAACGTGAGTGTAAAGACAGGTAACCAGAATCTCATAGAAGTTTCGTATTCTAGAACATTCTGTAACGAAGTGGAAACTTCCAACGCTATAAAAATTATTGTTCTACTGAAGCGAGTCAGGCAGTAGGTAAGTACAGATGTATTATTTTATCTTGACAGGAAACCTTTGCGGTAGGGTTGAGTAGCAACTGTGATGGGGATAGTGTACTTATCGCCACAATGCGTCACACGCGTAAGATACGAGAGGGGAGGGCGCTGCATAAGGTCTCTAAAAACAAATTTCATTCTCGATGCCAGTTTTGCAGCTCTTATAAACTAAGTTGTAATTCTTACTATGGTAGTAATCTCCACGCTTTTGTTGGGTCTTAAATAGTACATAGGCATTTGGAACAAAACCCTGTTCTCCTCCAGCAGGCATGATAAACAACTGCCAGCCTTTCAATATCGCTGCAGAGTCCCTGTAACGTATTTTACTCCAGGCATATGGTCCAGTATGTGCTGTATTTATATAAGTTTTATCCATATAAACTATATAAACTTCAGTTTGATATCTCCGAATATTTCTTAAATATTTAAGCCTTTATGCACGTATGGTGCGATGTTCGATTAAAATTTGTCTGTCACGTTTAGTGTTTTTTTTTTTTTTTTTCAAATAATTCTAGCTTCAAAAGAACTCTTCTTAATGTTCAGACACTGCCTTGGAAGTCAGTAGAATTTTTAAGCTTCATAAGCACTTTCTCAAAAGTTGGTCTTTGTTTTTCTGTGTTTTAAAAATTATTCATATTTCGCCTTAACTACTTCTGAATTAAAACATCCAAATTAGATTTTGTGCAGTTCTTAATCTTTGTTTACTGGGCATAGAGAAGGACGTTGTTGCACTAGCACCAATGGCTTTTCTTTCCTTAATAACTCTCCTAAACTGCTTTCAGACACAACTGAGATACCTTCCCCAGATTTTTATAGCTGACCCAGACCATTGCTCCTTTTTTATAAATCTATGGATATTGTTTATTACTTCTCGTGTTTTTAAATGTAGCACTTCATTCCCTAATGTGCTGTTAGGAGGCGTCACTTATAAATGCTCTCTTGGAACCAGGAGACAAGCACATTTTGAAACAAGCTGTAGTGTTACCGGGTAGCTCTGCACGTGTTCACTTGCTCGCAACTGGTACGCAACTGGCCTGCCGTCTCCTCCAGTTGCAACCGTTCCGAGGTGGACTCGTCCAGATACCACTGCGCATCGCTCTGCACTTTTCAAGATAAAAAAATACATCTGTAAGAGTGAGCCAGTTGGGTTAGCGAGCTTGCTTCTGGTGCGACGAAAAGTTTGCGAAGACAGTATGGCGTTCGGTTACTGCTGCAATCGATTGGACACATTTATGCTAGCTTTCCAGCAAGTAAACCGTCCGGAAGCGGCGCTGTCATGCAGCTTTCGTTACACCACTACGTCGCCAAAAGAAGTGAAGAGAATTTGAAATAACTGGGAGCAATGAAACTATAGTAATTAGAAAAAAATCGGTGAGGTTAGGTCAGGGGATCTGGGGCCAAAGACTTTTTGAGATAATTGCCCTGACCTAACCTCAGTGGGGGGTACCTAAAAAAGTAGAGTGTAAAAGAATAGGCCACGGACAGTTGATGTTCTCAAGGAATCCATTCGAACCCGAAATAAGTAGCATTGGCGAGGATACTCTCCGCAAAACTTCTGGAAATATGGTGAGACGAGTGCAAACATGTAAAGATGCTTGCTCAATCGCTTCTCGGGCAGCAAGCGAGTTGAAAAGACGATTGGATATCCACGTTTCGGGAGTGTGCATCTCTCCCATCATCAGGATATTGTCGCGGCGCTGGGAATAAACGTTTCGGCACAAATAGGTAATAGACGGCGGATAATGTTTCACGAACTTGTGTAAACAGATGGTGCCGGCAAGCAAGATAACTGAGGCAAAGGCCTTGCCAGCGTAGATTAAGTTACGTTTCTCGGAGGTGATAGAACGTTCGAATTATGTAATTAGATGCCTTATTTTCCAGAAACCTCTAGTGATTGACAGAACAGTCTGGTAATCATGAATGGAGATATAAAAGGGTTTGTGACACGCCAGCAGGACAGTTGTAGTTGTGAAACAGTTGTAAACAAGAGTGAGTAAGAAGAGCTATTGTAATCTGCTGTCACTATTTGTAATTATGATCGACCTTGGTAGACTGATGGTGTATGTAACGTAATGCTGCTGTAATCTATAAGAGTATTTCTACGAAAATAAAGGATATTTTTAATTTCTGCAACTCGGCCTTTTAGTTCTACGAACCCACAAAGTCACAATATTTATAAAATGTTATAACCACAAATAAAACACTTTATATAACACAAGTATAAACAAAGACAAAACACTATCAAAATTTGCATTACTGAACAAAAGACTGTTTTCAGTAAATTAAATGCCAGCTCAGGAGATGGCGTGAGTATAGAAAATTGTGTCAAAGAAATGTACCTACTTGACTTGATTATCAAGCTGCATTGATCTTGCTTCTTAAATCGACTAATTTCCATTTTTGAGGCCGGTTTCAAAGAGCAGCTGAACTGAAATCCATCATCACGATTAAGTGTGGTTATATTTGACTATTTTGAGAAGGACAATCAAAATTATGAGGATGAGTAAAGATACGTTGTCAATAAAAAGATTGTGATCATTCTTTATTAAACAGCTCTCGTAAGTATAAGTGCGAAATCATTTTCGTACTATAAACCATCGTTGTGTAGAAGTGTTTTATATACTGTAACGACATAGCTTCCATATTGAAACATGGTTACAGGTAATTGTTACTGATACTCTTGAGTAATGTAACTACAGCGTGATAACAATGTAAACGACTGACAATCGTCACTGGGAACCGTTAACGCACTGTAACTGTGTTACACGACACATTATTACGTGTCAATATCGGGGAGAGTTCTGTAGCAACAGTGATGATATCAACACCAGTGCAGCCCCGCCAATAACATGGGACCCCTCCATTCATCATCATCACCATCGTCATTAATTAGAGCTCAATCAATCATAAGTCCTGAAGATCAATATTCACCACTACCACCAACCATCAATAAATAATCCTGGAAAACCACACTTCACCGCAATCTGCCACATTCATATCACACGCCGTGTCGAAATAATTACACAGATTTCTGTCACATAGAGATTTTATTATAAAATACAACTTTGTATTTGAATGTTCACACCAATAAGAAGGAATATTTTTAAGATGGCTTTTCTTTCAGATGTGATAATTACACTGGGGAACAATATATATATATATGCCCGAAACAAAATAGGCAAATTCTTATGTAAACTGATCTGCTGATTCCAAAAATGCTCCTCAAAATGCTGTATCACGTAACCTTTTTAGGTATTCATAATAAACCATCAATAAATAATCCTGGAAAACCACACTTCACCGCAATCTGCCACATTCATATCACACGCCGTATCGAAACAATTACACAGATTTCTGTCACAGTGATTTTATTATAAAATACAACTTTGTATTTGAATGTTCACACCAATAAGAAGGAATATTTTTAAGATGGCTTTTCTTTCAGATGTGATAATTACACTGGGGAACAAAATATATATATATATGCCCGAAACAAAATAGGCAAATTCTTATGTAAACTGATCTGCTGATTCCAAAAATGCTCCTCAAAATGCTGTATCACGTAACCTTTTTAGGTATTCATAATTTTTTTATGAAAACTTAGAGAAATATGATGTAATAAGTCATATTTGATTAATTGAAAATAATAACTATTATTAATTATTATTAAAATAAACACAATATAATAATGAAAACCAATACCTGAATTATCTCAGAAGTGTTTCAGTGTTGATTTTTTTTTTTTGTATTGACTCTCCCGTTTGAGGAACCAACAATAGTCTCCGAACATGGCTGAATCCCAGTGATACCCTGGTAACGTCTTTCCATCTCAGAAATGTCCTGGTGAAAACGCTCACCTTGCTCATCACTTACTACAGCTCCTAGTTTAGTAGGGAAACTGTCAAGGTGAGAGTGCAAAAAGTAGATTTTAAGTGACATACGGCAACCCATTTCTTTGTAGCTCCTTAATAGTTCTGAGACTAAAGTTTCATAATTTTCTTCTTTGTTATTGCCCAGGAAGCCTTCCACCACTGATTTAAATGATTTCCATGCTGCCAGTTGAACACGTTTAAGCTTTGATTCAAAAACACTGTCTTTAAGAAGTAGTCTTATTTGAGGACCGACAAATATACCTTCCTTCAATTTATATTCACTTATTTTGGGAAAGATACTTCTTAAATACTCAAATGCACTTCCACTTTTGTCCAAACCTTTAACAAAATTCTTCATTAACCCGAGCTTTATGTGAAGTGTGGGGAGAAGAACTTTGTTTGGGTCTACTGGAGGCACATACTTGACATTGCTTGCTCCATGGGTATAGTCTTCCCTTTTGCCCCACTCTTTCACTATAAAATGCCCCATTCTTTCACTATAAAATGCTTGTCAGTTGGCCCTACTGTCCCATAAGCACAAAAAACAGCAATATTTTGTGAAACCTCCCTGCAGTCCCGTTAGCAATGCAACTACCTAGAGGCCACTACAAATTTCCCAGCCATGGTTTTGATAACTAATAGCATCTAAAATGATGGACATGGAATCGTATGTCTCCTTCATTCCTATGGCATGAAATAAAGGTACTGAAGGTAGTAAATTGCCATTATGAAGCAACACTGCCTTTAAGCTGTATTTAGAAGAGTCAATGGCTATTATTTTAAATTAAGTCAATATGAGTTGGTATCATACCTCATTTCTGTAATGTTATATAAAAGAATAAGAATATCTCAAAAACGTTAAGTGATACAGCATTTTCAGAGGCATTTTTGGAATCAGCGAGTCATTTTGTATAAGAATTAGCCTATTTTGTTTCGGGTACAAAAAACGTGTTCCCTTGTGTTATGTTTTCGGCTGTCTTCGTCATGCTCCAGGCTTCACATCCCTAAATAACTATGGGTAAAATGTATGTTTCGTAAAGTTTGTCTAGTCAACGCGAGTGCAGTTGCCTCACAAAAGAAACGGACTCCACCACTCACTACTGACCGTCATAAATCTATCTCAGAAATGTAACACTGTCGTTGAGGACCAATAGCAACCCTGATTTTCTGGAAATGACAGTCGCATGTCTACTCCACGTGGAGTCTCAGTTACCAAAGTTCCAACTTCCAGTTGATCTGTTTCATTACGTGCAGAAATTCGTTGTGTGTCACGATGTGGAGACCGTGGGAGGGAAATGCAGTGGTAAATACAAATGAAGTAGTAGATAACTTTCAGTTAAGTGAAAATAATCAAAGTGATGGCAGTAGTTTGAATGAATTGGAAAGTGTTGCTGGGCCGAGTTGTTAGTGGAGAAGTCTAATAAAACAAAGTAATAACGGCAAATTCAAGCGCTTGTTTTGAACACTTATAAATACGTGCTGGAAAATAATTTTGGTAAGGAATCATGCAATCAACCTCATAAATTCTGGGTACTCACAGAAATACCAAAGACGCTGGTCAAGTGTGAAAACAAAAGGAAACGTTTCTATAAAGTAGATAATTTCACATGCGATTTAATTCGCCGGGGAATTTATAGATTCTATACAAAAAGGAGAGCGCCCACCTTAGATGAATGGGTTGCACAGTTGCAAGAAAGCCCGCCTCGGTAGCGTAGATGGTAACTAGCATGTCTGCCTCACGTTCAAGAGGTCCCGAGTTCGAATCTCGGTCAGGGTGAGTTACCTGAATAAGGTTTTTCCGGGGTTTTCCCTTATCCTGAAAGAGGAATGTCGGGTAATTCTAAGCTCTATGGACGACGATGATGATATATAAGGGCGCTCAACTACGGCGGTCATCAGCGTCCCTTAGAAAACTAGTCAAGGCAAAAGCCAGATATAAAACTTTCTAAAAACTATACAAGTTTAAAAAAATCTATCAAAACCTACTAAAAATTTCGTTCACTTATTTCACCTTTTTTATTCACCTTTCCACCGACACGGCTCTCCACGCACGGCCTACACGTGGGTGGGCCTGTTGACCGTCTCCGTCAACGATGGACCCCAGACGCATTGAACATTATTTCACCCATTTTATTCATTTTCCAATATGACTAAATGTTGGAGGATTTAAATTATATAAAAAATTTGCAAGAAATTTGTGACTTTTCTTATGGGCACTGTGTGTGTGTGTGTGTGTGTGTGTGTGTGTGTGCGCGCGCGCGCGTGTGTGTGTGAGTTTCACAGTAATGGACGTAAGATAATTTATTTAGACGAAACCTCGTACGATACCTATGACGTAGAGAAACGTAAGCAACCTAGCAGAAGGGACTGGGAGAAGGAGGACCGCTGTTGTAAAACGAGTATAAGGGTGCGTCAAATGAGGCGGCCGAACTGCACACGCATTAACTAAACAGAATTTACAGCAAAACCTCTCTAAAATGAATGCTATCGTTCCGGCATTTGTTTTCCGTTAGGAGGGTTGTGTTTGAATACATAGAAATTACGAAACAGTCACATAGGTTTACAGTCAATGTATAATTTAGAATAAAGTGTAAATAATAATTGGCTGACATGTATTATGTATTATATTTTAAACTTATTTACAATAATTGTAGCTTATCCCCTAGTTTCTGTCTTATTTTCAATTTTCCCTCCCAATCTTCAACTATCTGCATATCAACATCATTTGCTTCATCACACACATCATTCAAAACAATGTCATAGCGATGTTTGAAACTCTCAAGGCATCCATTGGAAGCTCTGAAATTGTCTTTGACTAATTTTCTTGCTGTCTATAAAGGTTAAGTCTGAAGCAATGGTCCAAAAATGGGAATTTCTTTAGCAGGTGCACTAACAAACCACTAGAACACTGCACGATTTAGCTCGTCATACTCTGTAGATTTTGTGATACGTTTCACATTTAACCACTGTATTTTATTTTTATTCCTTAATATTTCATAAATTTGAATTTTCTCCACTTTAAACAACGTATTTAATTCTTTGGCTGAACGTTTGTGCTTTAGGTGTGCTTCAATGAGCTTATTTTTTTCCTTCCAGTGATAATGTCTTACGTTTAGAGCTCAGTTTGCAGTATCTGTGCACACAAACTATGTTTCTAAAAACCACCAACGTTCACAGTTTTTTCCCACTCATACTTGATCACTTGTAACTACGAAACTGAGAATGAACACACTGCAAAACAGTTGTACCCTTAGCATGTGTGTTGGAAGACAGTTGAGAGAGCTAATGGTTTGTTTTCCGTTTTCCTCGACGGATTACAGTTTGACTTATACGTCATGGAATTTCGATGCAAGTACAGTTGCCCTCAAAATTATTGCGCTTTCTAAATTACGTACCCTGTAACCCATTACACATAAAGTTATCAGATTTAACCAGGTTATTTACGCAAACGGTTCGCGAAAAATATTTCCTAGGCAGTTTTTCGACTTAAAGAACAATTTTACGTGGAAATAGCTCCGCTCCGAAGTTTAGTTTCCGTTCTCCCAGGTTTCCGACAAATAGAGGGTTCGTTTTAGGCAGGTTTTACTGTATAATACTATTTTTGTTTCTCTACCTCTATTAATATGAAGTAGATAGACCGAAATAGGTAGACTTTTAAGTGATAGTCAAATGTTTTAAGGTGAGAAGGAATTATAATAATACTTTGGGTTATAATTCAGTTTTTTTTTCATTTTTACATTTTATTATCATTTCATCCCTCTAGATTACAAATATAGCTAAAACGTTCATTGGAGCGATATTTTATACCTAATTTGCTAATTATATTAGTGGGTGTTAAGTTTTTGCCACGACCCTTTTCGTAAGCTTACAGAAAATCATTCATAACTTCTGTAATATTGAACAGAGAATTCTGAACTAAGCCTTGTTCTGTAAGGGATCTTCCAATCTTTCTGCTGGTACCACTGTAACTCCAATGATGCTAGTTTTTCTTTTGTCTTTGGCTGTGTATCTGAACAGTTATTTGTTCTGAATAATATTTTGTATTAGTTATTGGTGAACATATGATATGGGTAGGACAAAAACATTTCGAAAGAGAAAGTTTAGAGGCAATTGTTTTACTAAACATAGAAAAGTAAATGTAGAAAATATAAATACAATAGACAATGAAACCACGTGTAATATTGAGGTTAGTAGGCCCAGTTCACACAATACATGTGCTAATCCTGATAGTAGTCATATACAGAAATTGATGAGCTGCGAGTCCTGAAAGCAGATAAAATAGTTGAAGAACTGGCCAAGAAGGCAAGACAAATGAAGAGCAACTTGAAAAAAACAAGTGAGAATACAGAGGGTCAAGACTATGCAGCAGGAATGTTGTGACTCACGTAAGAAGTCAGTAATCAATAAACTTTAAAGCTGTTTTTCTCAGTTTCAGAGTTTTTCAGGTTCCGGTACACTTTTTCAAAAAACTATTCAACCAAAACATGTGAATTTTTTGTGTATTAAGCAGACTTATAAGAATAAAAGAGTGATTTTATTTTATTTTACCTTTTTACCCTAATTTGTGTAGCTTTTAGGTTTTAGTCTTGACTTCGGGCCCAAATGACCTTGCTGTCGACGGGCCCTAAAACACCACACGCTCACTCACTAAAAATCAGAAGCGTTTTTCTCTGAGTTTCATTATAATTGTTTAAAAAATAATATTTTCTGCAATTTCAGTGCTTTAATTTACTAAAACAAAAAAATTATAACAAATTATCAGTACAAAATTTTAAAGTAATAGATATTATTAAAGATAAAGGTTTTAAGAACATGCCTGAAAATTGTCATGTACATATCAATAATAATTTCTTAGTAACGTGTACCCAAAAATCGTGGAAATTCCATTGTGGACACAGGCAGTACCTTCTCACCTTAAGTGATAGTCAGATGTTTCAAACGGCGTGGGTTTGAAATTCCACGGTCTTCGCATGCCAAGAGATAAGAAAACGGCTCCTTATTGAGAAAAATATACTGTAAGCATAGAAAAATTTAAACAAATGACAAAAGGTATTTCCGAAGTAGTTCTTTTCATAGAAAAATAAGATATATTTTTCATAAATTCCTTGTTTTATGAATATTTGTATTTTTCATGGTACAATTTTGACTATTTCTTTTTACCAGTTAGCAAAAGTCATCGAGAATGAAGAAGACTTCTGAGACATTTGCCAGAAAATTAAATGTATACAGTTTATTTGTAATAAAAATATCTTAAAACATATTGTGACTTTCTGGATTCGTTAAATTAAAAGTCCAATTTGTAGAAATTCAACACGTTTTATATTTACGTAGAAATACACTTTGTACACCTCCAATAACAGCAGAAATACGTAACATACACAAATACAATCATCAAGGTCGTTGACCACAAGCAAAGAGTTCACTTTCTAAACACAGCTGCACGCTGCAGGCACATGATATCAGTTTGAATTACGACTTGCTACTCAACTAACCGCGGCTTTCTTTTGTACGTGGAATGTTGTCAATCGATCAATATGCCACTAGGAAGACGAACCTTCCAGTTATCTAACTTCATCTGTTTCGGCAAGCTTTTATCTCCGCGCTTCACTGTCTATTTGTACATGGTGGCCGCGCATCGTTGCAACAATGGGTTGGCGACAATATGGAATTTTAATGAAATTCCTTAAGAGAAGTTTTGGGAATAAAATAAAAGGTTTTGTATGTAAATGACAGGATTTTCTCGAAAATTGTCGTGTTTCCCTTGAAATACTTTTCATTTTTAACATTTTCATATACACAGACTCGTGTGGCTAATTTATTTCTTTAAAAAAACTGATTTTTTTCGAGTTCCGTGGATTTGAAAGCATGTATTTTGGGCGAAACCTCGACACTTAATTTTTGAATGGAATATAAAACTTCTAAGCTATATGATAAAGAAATCAGAATTTTTAGACTTTCCTAAGCTGGGTGACAAACATGAAAACACAAAACACATCTGAATATACCTACCCTTGGAGTTTCCTGTAGAAAATGTTGGGCTGGTTGCCAGGGGTTGTCTGCTCGTCATTTTTCCCTCCTTCTCGCAACCACCATAAAGTTCGCTTCCCTTCTCAGCGCTTCCGTTACGTATTTTAGTCCAAAAATACACACAGAGACATGGCGGAAGTGTAACAATTCCTTCAAGAGGAGAAACCTGTCGCTTCCGACTTATAAACTAGACTGGTAAATACAAACTAACACTACAGCAAATAATATGAGAAGCACGTTTTTAGACAGACACGTTTTTAGATAAAGAAGGCACTACATTCCACTCAACAGTTGTATACAGATGTGGCCAAAATACATGGTTTTAGATCCGCGAATTACAAAGATTGAATTTTTAGGAAGTGGTCTTAAAGTGTCTATGCGGGTCTATAGAATACTGTCCGACAGAGCGTATATGCAAAATCAGTCCAATTGATTTAACTTATTTACGGACGAGATAATAAACTAGGTTAAAGCAGGAAACCAGCATTGTTCCGTAATAGCAAACGAAGAAATTCCTGGACTGCTATATGTGGATCTATAACGGTAGTAGGATTGCAGAAGGTAATAAATGAAATCTAGATGTGCTGTGAAGAGTGGGGGAAAAATAAACATAAATAACTCGAAAGTTATGATCTTCAAGAGGACAGTTCCACTAAAGAAAGATAAAAAGTGGGTACTAAATGGCATAAAGGTAGAAGTGGTCAATGAATTTGAATAGTTAGGAGCAAAGTTGAATAACAATGGGGAAGTGGCGAGCACACAGGAGAAAACTGGAAGCAAGAGGAAGGGCGGCAATGAATGGGACAAGAATATGCAGATAAAAGCTAGAAATGACAACCAGGTGATTAGAAAGAATGTACGAAGCACTAGTTGAATCCAAAATATTGTATGCAGTGGAGATCTGGGGGGCGCAGAGGTAAACAAAACGGTGGACCAAAATTACAGAAGGTTCTGTAAAGAGCTACTAGGCCTACCGAGATCAGCACCTAGTGAAGTAGCTTTAGTAGAATTAGGAAAGACAAGAAGAAATGGAATAATAATGGAAAGAATAATAACATTTTGGTATGCGTGTTTGGCCAAAGAAGAAAGGGAAATTATGAAATTATGCATGAGACAGCAAAAAAGATTAGAGAATACACCAATTGGTGGAAAGCTTACCGCAGGTGTCCCACAGGGTTCTATCCTCGCCCCGACTCTATTTAATATATACATTTCTGATATTCCTGACTTTGCTCCGACTTCTTTAGCTCTTTACGCTGATGAGACAGTACTATATTATTCTCATGTTAATCTCCAGCATGCACAACAAGTAGTGCAGCTCTCTTTAGATCGCCTAACTCATTGCTTCAGCACTTGGCGGATCTCATTGAACCCTCAGAATACCGAAGCTAAAATCTTCACTCTTCGCCAATATACTCCGCTTACTCCGTTGTGTCTCTGCACGAACAATGTCCCTTGACTCCCTACTACAACTCCCGTTAAATACCTTGGAGTGCTTTTGGACTCTCGACTGACCTGGGTGCTCATATCGCTCGTCTTATATCACTGGCCTCCGGGCGACTTTCAAAACTCTCTCCTCTGATACATCGCCGTTTCAGCCTCGGCTTACAGCCTTCATTGTTACTCTACAAATCACTCGTTCGTCCGCTTATTACATATGCCTGACAAGTGTTGGGGGCCGCACACACATGTCATTTGCGTCGTCTTCAGGTCATACAGAATCGCTTCATGCGCATCGCTACCAACGCTCCATGGTTCATCCGTAATCAGCACCTCCATCACGAACTAGGACTGTTACCTCTTCACGACTACATTCGCAGGATCGCTCGTCGTTTCTTTTCCACGCAGCAAGAAGTTCCAGGAGCTGTGTATTATAACATCGGCGTCCGCACGCGCTAGTCCTCACGCTTGAAGAGGAGACTACCACAGGACCTGCTTCTAAGTGATACATCTGATTCGAGTGATTCTAGTGCTTGATGTCTGTCTTACATCTTCAATATTGACATAATTTCTCAGAGAGTATTATTGGAGTTCTAACTTAATGTAGTTAGGGGGCGGTCTGTTAGCCTACCCCTGAGTGTTATTGTTCTTATTGTACTGTTACCTTCTTTTCACTGTGATCTGTAAAGCATTGTACTGCTGATCGATCAACAAAAAATTATATAAAAAAAGAATACACCATTTGTGGCGACTTACTATTGTACTTCAGTCCCAGGCTTCATCATTTAACTCTTATTTCAGTTAATTGACTGCAAGAGCCCCTAGTGGTTTACCGGGGAAATATACGAATCAAATGGTGAATTTAATCTCATGACGGCAAGTTAGCCATGGTAGCTCAATAGATTAGAGCGACTGGATGGAAAACAGGAGATCCATGGTTCTAATCCCGCCTGTGGCATTGAATTTCTCATGTTTACTCTATTACTGATTTTTTGTTTCACTACTTCGTACTTACAGTAATTAGTGGTATATAATTACACCTGAAAAAGTGACAGACTTCCTGGGAGTCTCTCTCTGAATCCAAAAAAGGAGATTTTTAGAAAAGAAACTTATTTGTTTATGTGTGAATTAATACTTTCGTGAACAGACACAAAGCAATAATTGCATGAATATGTAGGAATGTAAGTTGTAATGCATTTTTCTGGCACAACAAAAAAAGCAATAAATTTACTGTGTTTAAGAAAAGTGCTCTACATTTTTCGATATGTTCGCCAAGCTAGGAAAAGCCGAATAGAATTAATTCATTCAACTTCTGCTCCTTTTCCCAGAGACTTATCCTGAACTTGACAGTTTGGCAAAGACATTTATTTAATTGAGAAGTCGGTGTTCGGATGAAGATTATTATCGATAAGTGCCAGCAATCACAGCGAGGTTTTGTCACCATTAGCATCCTTAGACATAGCTAAGAGCTCTCAAAGGCGCAGACAAGCTGGCTAATTGAAGTAAGGATGAGTAAGATCAACCCAGGATAGTGAAGTTAATTGGTGGAATTTAAGAGACGGCAGCAATTGCAAAGTTTCTCCTGACCCTTGACAAGATCTGCCCAATTTTCAATTACTCACGACAGAAACTTATCTCGGAAGAAGAGATGGGAAAAAAATCTGATCTGATCTTTCTCAACCCCAGTCGTCCACTAACTATATAAAAGTTGAACTTATCAATCTAAACGAGATAAACTTTCAGCACAAATTTCGTGACAGCTTTGAAATCTAATGCTTTTTGCAAGATTACGAGAAGAAACAAAGAGCGATTTAGCACTCGAAAAAGCTACAAGTACGAGAATCGCCTGGTAGGTCCCGCGCCTCCCAATACAAAAAAAAAACCCTTTATTCCTCAAGATAAAGTCCAGAGAGGCTAATACATCTGTCATATCAGTGTTCCAA
This sequence comes from Mantis religiosa, assembly GCA_030765055.1. NCBI lineage: Eukaryota > Metazoa > Arthropoda > Insecta > Mantodea > Mantidae > Mantis > Mantis religiosa. Next base: position 35,721,285 of record CM060960.1, read on the forward strand.
TTTAATGTGAGAAGGTACTGCCTATCTCTGCAATGCAATTTCCATGATTTTTGTGTGCACATTACTATAAAATAGTTATTGATATTGTGACTTTGTGGGTTCGTGAAATGAAAAGTCCAATTGCACCACTCAAAAATGTTCTTTATTTCCACCGACTTACAGTTAAACACTTGCCAATTACACAGAATTACGTAATGCACACAATTACGTTTCACCAGTTCGTCCGTTACAATTACACTTTGCTCTCGCAATTACGTACGATCCTCCGATGGACGTACACAGTCTTCTCGTCCGTACACTAGCACTGCACTCTTGCGCTGCTCGCCAAGAACTGACTGACTCAATTCACTCACTGCATCCCTTTTTATAGGAATATCGCCGTTTTCTCAAAGCCTCTAGTTTCCGTGAATCACCGCGAAGGTTCCAGATGGCAGTGGAAGGGGGGAAGAGGCGGCCAGCGACAAGTGACACTTCCCTAATCATCTCCTCAGTTAGTGACAGAGACTAATGGATAGGTGTAGCTTGGCTGCCTCTGGCCCCTTACTCAGCTGTCGTTGGTTGTGCTTTCCGCTAATTGGGTGACAATATGTACATGAAAAGTTTGTTATGTTCTTATAACCTCTATCCTGAATAATACCTATTATTATTATTTGAAAATTTTCTGCTGATAATTTGTTATAATGTATGTTTTTTTTTAAAAAAGCACTGAAATAAAGATAATATAATTTTTTTAGACAAGGATTATGAATCTCAGAGAAAAATTTCGTATTATTATTGTTAAAAGTCTGCTTTTTATTTAGAAAAGTGTACAGGGACCTGAAAAAAATTGTGAAACTGCTAAAACAGCTTTAAAGTTTATATATTCATTACTGACTTCTCACATGAATCAGAAAATTCCTGCTGCATAGTCTTGACCCTCTGTATTGTCACTTGTTCTCTTCAAGTTGCTCTTCATTTGTCTTGCCTTCTTGGCCAGTTCTTCAACTATCTTATCTGCTTTCAGGACTCGCAGCTCATCAATTTCTGTATATGACTACTATAATGATTAGCACATGTATTGTGTGAACTGGGCCTTCTAACCTCAATATTACACGTGGTTTCATTGTCTATTCTATTTATATTTTCCAAATTTAGTTTTCTGTATTTAGTAAAACAATTGCCTGTAAATTTCCCGTAGGGGAGGGGATCCGTTCCCTTCAGCTGCCGTGGTGCGGGCGCTGTGGACCCTTAGCACTCGTGGTACCCTGTACGTTACTAGAGGAACCTCAGGCCGAACTGCCGAGCCCCTGCCGTAGGGGAGTTGTTCGGATTGGGTTGGACTCGAGGGGGCAGTGTGTTCCCGACACCCACGGAGAATTTGGTAAAGTCTGTTTAGTTAACTCATGTGCACGTCGGCCGACTCCTTTGACGAACCCTCATAATCGTTTCATAACCCTGGCCCTCCTTATCCCAGTCCTTTCTGCAAGGTTGACACCTTTCTCGATACGTCATGGGTATCGAACGAGGTTTCGTCTAATTAAATTATCTTATGTCAATTACTGCGAAACTTCCTTAGTTTTGACATATATCGCCAAGCTACAATTCTACTGGATTCCATAATAACCCTTATCTTATTCAAAGTGCGGTATTTGAAACCCAGCTCCTTTAGGAGACCGCGCAAAGTGAAGCGCCCATAAAGAAAATCACACATTTCTTGCAAATGTGCAACCAATCTTCAAAGGTGGGCGATCTCCCTTTTGCATAAAATCTATAAATTTCTCGACGAATTAAATCGCATGTGAAATTATCTACTTTGGGTAAAAGTTTCCTTTTGTTTTCACACTTGATCAGCGTCTTTAGTATTCCTTTCGTCACAATATTTCTTACTATATTTCTGTGAATATCCAGCATTTATCATCAGATTCATTGCACGACCCCTTACCAAGATTATTTGTCAGCACATATTTATATATGTTCAAAACAAGCGCTTGAATTTGCGTAGAAAGAGTTCCCGTTATAAATTTGTTTTCTGAGGTTTTTCCAGTAATATATCTCGGCCCAGTTATTCACACTATTGTCTTCACTTTGATTATTTTCACTTGACTGAAAGTTATCTACTACTTCATTTGCATTTACCACTGCATTTCCCTCCCACGGTCTCCACATCGCGACACGTAATGAAACAGATCAACTGGAAGTTGGAACTTTGGCAACTGAGACTACACGTGGAGTAAACATGCGACTGTCATTTCAAGAAAATCAAGGTTGCTATTGGTCCTCAACGACAGTGTTCCATTTCTGAAGTGTGTGACGGTCATTAGTGGGCGGGAGGGTCAGGTTCGTTTGAGTCCGAACTGCACACCCGTTGACTAGACAGACTTTGTCTCCGGCAAGGCTATGGCTGCCCGGAAGGGGTAGAGGGTTGCCTCGTAAGTCCCGGGTACTATCCTGCAGAGCTAGTGGAAGGTGTGCTAGATCACCAGGCGGCCGCACCTAGGTTATCGGTAGTCTTCCCTGCGGGGTTGACGCGCGTAAGTGGTGTATCCACTTCCATCACGTCTTGACGTTGTGCTCAGCGGGGGGGGGGGGGGGGGGCTTTTTAATAAATCAGATATTGCCCTATGGAAAGATCCTCGGTGTATCCATCGCTCCCGGGTAGGAGGCCCGGGGTCCTTGCTTCTACGGGTCCAGAACAAATAACTGTACACATACACAGTGAAAGACAAAAGAAAAACTAGCATCATTGGAGTTACAGTGTACCAGCAGAAAGCTTGAAGGATCTCTTACAAAACAAGGCTTAGTTCAGTATTACAGAAGTTATGATCGATTTTCTGAAAGCTTGCGTAAAGGGGTGTGGCAAAAACTTAACACCCACTAATATAATTAGCAAATTAGGTATACGTTTTAACTATATATTTGTAATATAAAGAGATGGCATTATAGTAAAATGTAAAAATAAAAGAAGTTAATTTACTTTCTCACATTAATTAAACCATCTGTAGTGCGATTTATGATGTTGCTTAAAATAACTGTTTACCGAATCAGTGACCTCGTTTCTGTAAAATTTTAGTCCTCCAAGAAATGTTTTGGTGTTCGGGAACAGATGGTAGTCACTGGGTGCTGGATCTGGCAAATTGGATGAATGTTCAAGCAATTCGAACTTTAATTCCCACATTTTCCCCATTACAATAACAGAACGATGGGCCGAGCATTGTCGTGAAGAGACAAGATCTTTTTCTTTGACAAATGAGGTCTTTTTCTTTGCACCTCATCATTCAAACGTTGTACTAAGCTTACGTAGTGTCACTAGTGATACTTTTTACCCTTTTTCTAGTAATCAATAAAAATAATTCCCAGTGCAGCCCAGAAAACACTCGCCATAACCTTGCTAGCTGACAAAATTAACTTCCCCTTTTTCGGAGTTGAATCACCCGGCGTAATCCACTGTTTTGACTGTGATTTACTCTCTGTAGTATATCCAAGTTTCATCCATACGCTAGAGCTCCAAATTCTCAACATTGATGCCCGATTTCACCAACAGATGTTCAAATCGACGTTAACAAATGCAACGTAACAATTGTCATAGCGCTAACAAAGCTGTTAAATTTCTTGCAGTTCACTAACCTGTTCTCTGAAAATGTTAACTGACACTTGTTAACTCCAAGAGATTTGTACATATTACAGCTATAGAAGGCTATAGATGAGTCGTATTATTTTCTGAACGTACTGTGTTGCGCTTTTGTTTTCAATTTCTTCTGCACACAGCTGAAAAAATGACGGGAGAACAAAATCGTAAGAGAAACCGTGAGACAAATTTCTCATCGATGGAGAAAGAATTGCTAATTGAATTGGTGACGAAGTGTAAGGGTATCGTGGAAAATAGGAGAACGGAGGTGGAAAATGTAAAATAGAAAGATGTCACGGGCGAAAGATTGGAAAAGGATTTAAGTCAAATGCCTGTGTCACTGCCTGTGTCAGTATTACGTAAATTTAAAACGAGGAGCGAAGAAGGACAAGTGACAAGTGAGACTTGAATGTTTCAAGACGGCAGTTGCAAAGTGTATTATCGGCATAATTTAGTGAATTATAAAATTGCAAGGTTATTAATACTTGAAGCAAAGGCGAGATCGGCATATTCCTTTCGATGCATGTTCTAACTCAGTATTACGTAAATTTAAAACGAGGAGCGAAGGACAAGTGACGAATGACATGAACGTTTCTTGACGTGAGGAAGGCAGTATATTATCCACATAATTTAGTGAATTATAACATCGCAAAGTTATTAATACTAGAAGCAAAAGCGAGATAGTCATATTCCTTTCGATGTATGTTCTAACTCAGTATTACGTAAATTTAAAACGAGGAGCGAAGAAGAACAAGTCAGGAGTGACCTGAACGTTTCAAGACGGGAGGTGGACAGTGTTTTATCCACATAATTCAGTGAATTATAAAATCGCAAAGTTAATAATACTTGAAGCAAAGGCGAGATCAGCATATTCCTTTCGATGCATGTTCTAACTCAGTATTACGTAAATTTAAAACGAGGAGCGAAGGACAAGTGACGAATGACATGAACGTTTCTTGACGTGAGGAAGGCAGTATATTATCCACATAATTTAGTGAATTATAACATCGCAAAGTTATTAATACTAGAAGCAAAAGCGAGATAGTCATATTCCTTTCGATGTATGTTCTAACTCAGTATTACGTAAATTTAAAACGAGGAGCGAAGAAGAACAAGTCAGGAGTGACCTGAATGTTTCAAGACGGGAGGTGGACAGTGTTTTATCCACATAATTCAGTGAATTATAAAATCGCAAAGTTAATAATACTTGAAGCAAAGGCGAGATCAGCATATTCCTTTCGATGCATGTTCTAACTCAGTATTACGTAAATTTAAAACGAGGAGCGAAGGACAAGTGACGAATGACATGAACGTTTCTTGACGTGAGGAAGGCAGTATATTATCCACATAATTTAGTGAATTATAACATCGCAAAGTTATTAATACTAGAAGCAAAAGCGAGATAGTCATATTCCTTTCGATGCATGTTCTAACTCAGTATTACGTAAATTTAAAACGAGGAGCGAAGGACAAGTGACGAATGACGAACGTTTCAAGACAGGAGCTGGACAGTGTATTATCCACATAAGTCAGTGAATTATAAAATAGCGAAGTTATTAATACTTGAAGCAAAGGCGAGATCGGCATATTCCTTTCTAACTCAGTATTACGTAAATTTTAAACGAGGTGTGAAGGACAAGTGACGAACGTTTCAAGACGGGAGGTGGTCAGTGAATTACCCACATAAATCAGTGAATTATAAAATCACAAAGTTATTAATACTTGAAGGAAAGGCGAGATCAGCATATTCCTTTCTCTTGTACTTCCGCAGTAACCTTCATAGCAACTTGTATCCGGAAGTGCTCATTGTTGACAGCTACTTTCTCATTTTCGGCGACCTTTTTGGATTTAGAAACAGATACCCAAGTCCTGCACAAACAGAGCAGTAGAAGAAAAATTTTCTCGTATCCTTTTTAAAGTATCGGGGTGAAATATTTGCACGAATAATCGCTGAAAACGAAAAATATATTCATAAATGTCCACAAATTCGTTAAATATGTACTAACCCCATAAATATACACTGTAAAACTTCTGTGATAAACTCCTTATAATATGGAATCTATTTATTACTTGCATCTATTTAACTATCAAGGAATAAAACAAGCGAAAGTGCAGAAATCAGAGCTCTACTTATTACCATCGCAGCCCAAGAAATATACATCCAATAGAACCATTTCCACAAATATAGTATTGGAAGCGTATTTGTGTAAGAATTCTTTTTTGAAGTTTGTAGAAAAGGTCATGTGAACGTAGCACATATCAGATTTTTTTTTAAACAGCGGAAAACATGAGCGGTGACTTGCTGATAAACATCTTTATTACAGGGATAAACACAGTTGGTCAGTGTAAGCTTGTTATTATGACCATAGCCCCTAGGTAATTATCCTGTAATACCAGAGAGCACGCAAGCACCACGTGGAATACCTTATCTTCATATGCCATATGACACGTGTTCAACCAACAGCTTTAATGAGGACGTTTCCAACCCTAGCGACAAGGCGCTACACGTGGAGTAACATAGCAGCAGAATTAAAAAGGCAGCAACAGATATACAGCAAAGCATGCCTAAATAAATACGGAAGATATTTATGAAACATTTTTACACCATGAATCTCATGTACAAATGTTATGCTTTGTGCGCAGAAGTTTGTAACGGTATGTTTTAGTTAGAACTTCTATATGAATATTGTTTTCTGATATGACTTAGTAGGCCATGTAATGACAATATTAAAAACAAATACATGTGTAATTTTGTGATTGACCGTAGTACGTAATGCGGTGACGTAGCAGTACATCGGCCAATCAAAAAATTAATAGAGTAAGGATAGTTACTGAAAATCAATAATCTTGAGATGGACATATGTTCTTCAATATGGTTTCATGACGATGGAAAAAATGTTGCGGTGAATATAATTGTAACGGAAAGTTAATAACCTTTAAAAAGAGTTATTCGGTATTTGTGATAGTGACGAGTGGACGTTAGATTATACAATCAAATTAAATAATATATCAAACTCAATCATCAAGAAACAATTCGACCTGCAATGATTAAGAGGGACGGTCCAAAGATTGCTGCCAACTTTGGGACTGATTAATCATCGAGAAACGAGACGACCTGTTATATCGCCACAAATACTAACTTAAAAATAAGGATTTATCAATGTGTTGGCGGTAATTTACAGTGACTGATTAAGAAAAAGTTCGAGTGAATTGTAATCCAAATTATACAATTGGCTGGCCCCGTAGCTCAGTCGGTAGAGCACCTCCCTGCCGTGCTAGGGGTCCCGGGTTCGATTCCCGGCGGTGGGGATGGGGATTTTTCCCCGACCAAGATAATTCCCCATCTTCCCCAGTCTGGAAGTATGAATGAGAGTGTGAAATGGAACAAGTAAAAAAAAAATATATATATATATATATACAATTAAATAATATATTACGAAATCGGAGTATATAAAATTTTATTTCCGTCACCAAAAATTAATCTAAGCCGGCAGTTTACAGATCCTCGGGACCGCGACGCCGCCTTGGCCTCAGGTCTGCCCATCTTGGGACAGCTCCTGAAGGTGGAGGCCAGTAAACTGCAGCGACACATCCCGTGCCGGAACTGCTGTGCCTACGGGCATAGCGCCGACACATGCACCGCGCCGCCACGGTGCCATTACTGTGGCTTTCACGCTCCAACTTCAGCGTGCAGGGCCCACGATCTCCGCCGACGCCGCCGGTACTGCGCTACCTGCGATGGCTTCGGCCACTTCACAGGGCAGATGCAGTGCCCTGCGTACCCTCGCGCAAACTCAGTGAGGCCAACACCCCGGAGCAACGCCACCAGCGAACCTGCGGCATGGCAGCAAGCACTTGGTTGCCTCCGCGAGGACCTGCAGCAAGTCAACAGCAGACTCCAGTCCCTAGAAGAGCTCCTCACAACAGTCACCGCCGCCAACCGCCGGACTCCAGCGGAGGAGGTTCAGGACCTTCATTCAGAGGTCCTTAATCTCAACCAGCGCTTGGGCAACCTGGAGGAATCCGTCACCGCCGCTGCCCAACAACAAAACGACAACCACGCCACCCTCATCGACGTCCTCGACACACTGTCAACTACACAACGACTAATAACCGACGGACTTACTCCGCTGGGCAGTCTCACCACTTCAATGACCATCCTACAACAGACTGCAGAAACCATCAGCTCCCAACTTCAACACTCCGAACAGCTAGCCAAGGAACATAAGGACACTCTCGCCTCACTCCAACGTAAGATGCAACGTGTGGAGGCTCACCTCACCGACGCGCGTCCCTGCCAGCCAACGGACTCTTCCACTCTCCGCGATAGACTAGACCAGCTCCACTCCACACTTAGGGAAGTATACAACAGCCTCAGCACACGAATGAATGATCTGAAATCCCCAGAAGAAATCATCACCGACTACAATGCAGAAACCACCAGGAGGCTCAAGGCCCACTTCGACAACTGGAACCCCCACCGCGCACCACCATACAAATGACGACGCCACAACACTCCCCCACTCGGCAACAACTGCCGGATATGATGCCCTCCCATACTAGATATATGTTACAATAAAGACTTACCCTGAATACCTTACACTTTTTCACCCTTACTCTCCACGCGCCTCGTTCAGGGCCTTTTGGTCATGTTCGACGCCTGGCCATCATTCTTTACCCGCTCGCCGTTATTGACGGCCAGCTCCTACATTTCACCTCTACTAACGGGAGTGCTTTTAGCGGGATCCCACAAAGCCACTCAAACTACCTTCCTAACTTTCACCTCCTAACCTTAGTAGTTTAAAAAAAAAAAAAAAAAAAAAAAAAAACTAAGCCCGCCTCGGTAGTGTCGATGTTAGCATGTCTGCCTCACGTTCAAGAGGTCCCGAGTTCGAATTTCGGTCAGGGTGAGTTACCTGTATAAGGTTTTTCCGGGGTTTCCCTTATCCTTCAACACGAATGTCGGGTAACTCTAAGCTCCATGGACCCTGGACACATTTGAGCATCATTTCACCCAATTCATTCACCGTCCGATATGACTTAACGTTGGAGGACGTAAATTACACACACACACACACACTCTCTCTCTCTCTCTCTCTCTCTCTCTCTCTCACACACACACACACACACACACACACACACACACACACACACACACACACACACCAAGAATCTACACCTGAGAACAGATCTCATGACTCACCTGGATCTTCCAAACAGTCGACGTGCTGCCTATCTGCTGCGAGTGGAGGAAAAACGCCACAAGATTTAGTGTTGCAGCAACAATATAGCTCCTTTCAAGCAGAAATTTGCCAACATCATTAAATTGGTCAGCTTTTTGGCAGTTGGATATTCACCCTTGTCATATATATCATAAATTTTTCTACGTAAAACGCACTTTTAAAAATTGTATAACTTGGTAGCACGTTTTTAACTGCTCGATGTTTCCCTGGAGATCTAAATATAAAAACTAATCCTAATTTGGTGAATTGTTTGCCTTCTTTAACAATGTTCGTCACAGAATAAGCACTCACGTGACAAGTTTGTAACATTAATTCTCAACTCTGAGCGAAATTTCTACTTTCGAAAATGTCTTTAGTTGACATCTGTCTGAAAAAGGAAAACACATTAACAAGAATGGCCTATTTATGTAAAATCTTATGAGTTGTTTTGCATTTACTACTAGGTGCACCAGTACTTGGCTTGCTAAGCAGTATATTTACAGATGTATTATTTTATCTTGACAGGAACCCTGCGCGGTAGGGATGAGTAGCAACTGTGGTGGGGATAGTGCACCTATCGCCACAATGCGTCATACGCGTAAGATTACGAGAGGGGAGGGCGGTGCATAAGGTGTCTAAAAGCAAATTTCATTCTCAATGCCAGTTTTGCAGCTGTTATAAACTAAGTTGTAATTCTTACTATGGTAGTAATCTCCACGCTTTTGTTGGATCTTAAATAGTACATAGGCATTTGGAACAAAACCCTGTTCTCCTCCAGCAGGCGTGATAAACAACTGTCGGCCTTTCAATATCGCTGCGGAGTGCCTGTAACGTATTTCACTCCAGGCATATGGTCCAGTATGTGCTGTATTTATATAAGTTTCATCCATATAAACTATATAAACTTCACTTCGATATCTCCGAATATTTCGTAAATACTTAAGCCTTTTTGCACGTATGGGGCGATGTTCGATTAAAATTTGTCTTTCACGCTTAGTGTTTTTGTTCAAATAATCCTACCTTCAAAAGAACTCTTCTTCATGTTTATACATTGCCTTGGAAGTCATTAGAATTTTTAGCTTCATAAGCACTTTCTTCAAAGTTGGTCTTTGTTTTTCTGTGCTCTAAAAATTATTCATAGTTCGCCTAACTACTTCTGAATTAAAACATCCAAATTAGATGTGCATGTTCTTAATCTTTGTTTACTGTGCATAGAGAAGGACGTTGTTGCACTAGCACCAATGGCTTTTCTTTCCTTAATAACTCTCCTAAACTGCTTTCTGACACAACTGTTGCCTCAGATACCCTTCCCCAGATTTTTATAGCTGACCCAGACCATTGTTCCTTTTTTATAAATCTATGGATATTGGTTATTACTTCTCGTGTTTTTAAATGTAGCACTTTATTTTCTAATGTGCTGCTAGGAGGCGTCATTTATAAATGCTCTCTTGGAAGCAGGAGACAAGCACATTTTGAAACATGCTGTAGTGTTACCGAGTAGCTCTGCACGTGTTTAGTTGCTCGCAACTGGTACACAACTGACCTGCCCTCCCCTCCAGTTGCAACCGTTCTGAGGTGGACTCGTCCAGATACCACTGCGCATCGCTCTGCACTTTTCAAGATAAAAAAAAAAAATACATCTGTACTAACTTTAAAAAGCACGTGTGCACTCTTAAAAGATCTCCACTTTACTGAATGTAAGGTACAAAATACAACTGCAGCATAGCACATGCGTGCTTTTCTTCACTGACAGTTAATAATTCTTTTGTTTCTAGTCAGGCGCCTTTTCTTTCCATATCACCGAAACCAGATGTGCTACAAACATGGAGTTTGGACAGTAATCGTCAGAAAATATAGCTCTGTAACATGGGAGAAACAAAATAATTCTTAAATTGGTACCTTTACAGTGCGCAAAGAAATTAGCTGTATGGCTCCGCAAAGCGAGCCAGTGTGCGTGGTTAACTGTACAACGTTGCACGCACCTCATTGGCTTGTAGCGATAGAACAACCACGCCTAGCCCCGTCTTATTTTCATTCCTATTTTTTAGCTACCTTGGAGTAGATGTTGGAATGGTGACTATGCTACTCAGCAATGCTTGAAGGCCTGGGAGCGAAACAGGCTGAGCTACCTAGGTTAAAATATTGCAGCAGGCAATTTATACAACTAGATTAAGCAAATATGTATGTAATGTTGATAACAAAATTGTACACAGCAATAATATTCTATTCTGTTATCTACCTCTTCGTACATCCCTTCACAATCTTAAGAATTTAATTTCTGAAGCCTGTATTTTACTTCCTTACTTTTAAGTTAGTGTCCAAGACTCACTTCCGTATGCCAATTTAAATTTTTATTTTGCATATTTTATTTCTACGAGAGCTGTTCAATAAAGAATGATCACAATTCTTTTTTGACAACGTACCTTTACTTATCTTCATAACTTTGATGACCCTTCTCAAAATAATCTCCCCTGAATGCGATGCACTTGTTCCAGCGTTTCTGCCAGTCTTCAAAGACATGCTGGAAACAATTTTTGAGAGATCCTTCAAAATGGCCTCCGCAGCCTTCACCGCTGCTTCTGATGATGGATAATGCCTCCCACGAAGGCGTTTCTTCAAGTTAGGGAATAGAAAAATGTCACATGGGGCTAAATACGGACTATAGGGAGGGTAAGGGATGCACTTCACGTTGATTTTTGCAAGATATTGTGACTGTGGGTTCGTGAAATGAAAAGTCCAATTGCACCACTCAAAAATGTTCTTTATTTCCACCGAATTACAATCGGCACACTTGACGATTACACAGTTACGTAATGCACACAATTACAATTCACCAGTCAGTCCGTTACAGTTCCACTTTGCGTTTACAGTTACGTACACTCTTCCGATGCACGTACACAGTCTTTTCGTCCGTACAGTAGCACGGCGCTCCTACGCGGCTCGCCAAGGACTGACTCAACTCACTCACTGCAGCCCTTTTTATAGGAATATCGCTGTTTTCTCGAAGTCTCTCGTTTCAGTGAATCACCGCGAAGGTTCCAGACGGCAGGGGAAGGGGGAAGAGGTGGCCAGCGACAAGTGACACTTCCCTAATCATCCCCTCAGTTAGTGACTGAGATAAATGGATGGGTGTGGCCCTGATGTCTCTGGTCGCTTACACAGCTGTCGTTGGTCGATAATTGGGTGACAATATTCAGCAACAGCATTGGCAATAAGCCTCCGCACATTATCGTGGTGCAGCATCCAGCCTGCTTCATGGAAATGTGGTACTTTTCCTTTTTTGGGGGGTTGGTGATGAAGGAGATTTCCGCACTGAGCTTTGCTGTTTGCTCTGAGGATCAAAATGATGTAGCCAAGTTTCATCAGTAGAGATTACGTTTAAAAGAAACTCCGGATCTTCCTCTAACATCAACTTTAACTGCATGTTACCTCCATTGCAGCGGTAGGCGATACTGAACATGTCTGAACTTACCTGGTTCTCACAGGCGAGAACCAGGAATAGCAACAATGAAACTACTACGGCGTCTTTGTTTCACATTAAGCTAACAGAATATAGTAAGGTTGAATTTTAGTGTGAAAGATTATGACAGTAAAAAATTATGCCCATTCTTTAATAAACAGCCCTCGTAAATGTCCTATTAATTTACCAGATTTGTGCTTTAAATAACTGTAAAGCTATAGAGAGTATTACTAAACACAGACAAAAGAGGTACGTGAGGCACACAAAGCAAAAATTTCGTCTGAGTATTGGAGAAAAGTGACTGTCAGTAGCTAATACTGGCTGACATTTGAAAGTATGACAACCCTGCTTCCGGGATACCGCACGTGCTGCCGAAATGCCTGGAGCCAGTGAATGCAATTATGGAAATACTAGCAACATCAACCTAACACAATCCAAAACACATTAGTGACGCCTCATATAGAATAATTTTCCGCTTCGACTGCATCCCAAACTGATCCCGGCTTCAATTTCTGCCTCCAAAATACCGTAGCTTATCTTCGCGTGCTGGATTTGCTGGGATATGCATCGCTGTGGAGCCTCGCAGCTTTGTGGGAAGGCAGTGATTCAAAATTTGTCCAATACGTCATATTTTAAATAGTACTGTCAAGGGAAATGAACCCGAGTTTCTATTCATGGATTTTCTTTTAACTGCTTGGAATCTCGGCTTCCTGTAATATATTAGGCAAGAAATACCGCTTAGATTTTACTGAGAAGTTTCGTTATTAAACTTGAAAACATTTTACCAATTATGTATACATGGGCTGTAGATTAATGCAATGACTAAGAATCATCAATATATAATATACAGGTTGTTTCAAGACACTCTTACGAATATAGCCGTTTTGTAGTTTATAACTTAGCTAGTCCTAATTTCGGTGTCGCATCTTCGGCGTTCTGTTAGGTCCAATTTTATGCAGAATTACATATTACATGATTTTGTGATTAGGCAGTGCAGGAACCGCTGGTGTGCGAAACTCTAAAGGTGTTACTGGGATGTACCGGCCACGAATACAAAAGCATTACTCCTTGCTCTTTATCAGTGACCCTAGCCCACCTTCACGTAATGGAACTAAGGGCAGTAATTTGTGAAAAAGTCGACTAATAACTCGGACAGATGCAAGGTTGCTCTTCAGTTTTTTTTTATTTTTTTTTTATTTTTTTTTTTAAGTTACGTCCTCCGCTGATATTCATATCGGACGGTGAATGAACTGGGTGAAATGATGCTCAAATGAGTCCAAGTCTATGTAGCTTACAGTTACTTACATTCGTCTTGAAGGATAAGGGAAACCCCCGGAAAAGCCTTATCCAGGTAACTCACCCTAACCGCGATTCGAACTCGGGACCTCTTGAAAGAAAATTATGTAAATTTTCTTATTAATTGCTGGGTTCGAAAATTTTCACATAAATGTGCTGTTTTCAATAATTTGATTCATAGAGTAATAAATACACCCCTTAATAAAGAGGAATTTAATATAGAATATAAAATATTAATAATAATTTTTAATTTATGTTTGTAATAAAGAATGAATACACTAACAGATTGAAAAATTTAAATATCAAATAACTGTTAATGATATTTCTACCCTTAAAAAATAAAAGACGATTACAATTAAAAAAAATAGTTACCGTTCTTGGGTTAACAAACATTTTCAATTTTTTTTAAAGATTTTCGTATAACTCTAGTTTCTCAAAATAAATACAGCATTAAAAATTTACTACATTTCTCTAAAGAAGATAAAATTCCTAACAATCTGGTATTTATCAATTTAATTGTTTACATTGTGATCAGGTTTATAGTGGAAAGACGAAACGTAATTTAGAAACCAGAACGAAAGAACATTTTCGTAACATTAAGTAATAGTAATAGTAATTTATTTCCTTTTGCATCAACAAATGGAAATACAAAATCAAGATTACAATTATAAAATCCATACTGAAATATGCCATATATTCCTAAATCCCGAAAATCCTATCATGTTATGTTGCCAACCATTGAATAATAATTCAGTCCCCATACACCTAACCCTAGGTTTCTGTGTATTGGAGGCCCTCTGCTCCTTTTTACACTTATTGTCATTTCACCTATCCCACTCTACATTTTTCTCTTAATTGTTCTTAGCCATCTCTCTTTAACTTTCCCTAAATAATTCCCTATATTTCTCCTGTTCTTTTCTCCTTTTACTGACAACATTTTTCTAATTACTACTTCACCCCCCAAACTGTTCCATTTACGTAGCCAAGCCTGCTCTTTCCATATCTTTGTTTGACTACAATTTAATAAACATTAAGTATAAACAGACTGATAAATCGGCCGTAGCAGATTATTTTGGTCGTTTAACCATTAAGAAAGCCAGAAGTTAAATTACGAGGGCTGTTCAATAAAGAATGACATAATTTTTTATGGTTATAATTTTTCGTATTAAAATTCACACTTATTATATCCTGTTAGCTTAATGTGAAACAAACACGCCATAGTAGTTCCATTGTTGGTACTCCTGGGTTCCGCTTGTGAGAACCAGGTAAGTTCAGACATGTTCAGATTCTCCTACCGCTGCAATGGAGGTTACACGCGAGGAACAATATGCGGCTTTGAAATTCTGCACTCGTCTTAACAAATCTTCAGTTGAGGCCTATAAAGTGTTACAGTAGGCCTATGGAGAGTCTGTTCTTCCATACAGCACAGCTCGAAGATGGTTTAAAATGTTTAAGAGTGGAGACAGTCAATTTCATAGGAAGGTGCACCCGGTGCTCCAGTTACTGCTCTTACGGAAGAAAATATCAACACTGCTGCTGCCATTGTGAGAGAGGATCGACGAATTACTTTAAGATCACTTTCTGAAATACTGAACATTTCATTGGGTGCCACCCACACGTTGGTGACACAAACATTACACGTAAGACGTGTTTGTGCGCGATAGGTTCCAACACTGTTTATTTCCGAACATTCGTTATTGAACAGCCCTCGTATTAAAGCAGCTCAATTGTCCTATAAATGTAATGGTTTGGGAAAAAAAATGTTTAAAAAAATAAACATTGTGTAATGAATTCTGAAATACCGACAGTCGATTCTGTTTCTAAGTTTATTTCATTTTCAGATTTTGGAAATACTGGAAAAAACGTTGTGACCTCTAGTGATGGTAACGTTACAACGCAGTTGTTTGTGACTGAATATGTAAACAAGTGTTTACGAAATCGATCTCAGATTTTAATAAGGAAACTTTACATCATATAATTTTAAGGTGAGAAGGTATTTCACTTGGGGTTAAAATTCACTTTTTTATATTTACATTTTATTATGTCATTCCTCTAGATTCCAAATATATAGATACAAAGCTCATTTGAGCAATTATTTTGTACCTAATTTGCTAATTATATTAGTGGATGTTAAGTTTCTGCCACGCCCCTTTCCGTAAGCTTTCAGAAAATCGATCATAACTTCTGTAATACTGAACAGGTATTTCCGTTTTGTAAGAGATCCTTCAAGCTTTCTGCTGGTACCACTGTAACTCCAATGATGCTAGTTTTTCTTTTGTCTTTGGCTGTCTATGTGAACAGTTATTTGTTCTGAGTAATATTTTGTACTAGTTATTGGTGAATATATGATATGGGTAGGTCAAAAACATTTCGAAAGAGAAAGTTTATAGGCAATGCTTTTACTAAAAACAGAACAGTAAATGTGGAAAATATAAATACAATAGACAATGAAACCACGTGTAATATTGAGGTTAGTAGGCCCAGTTCAACAATACATGTACTAATCATGATCGTAGTCATATACAGAAATTGATGAGCTGCGAGTCCTGAAAGCAGATAAAATAGTTGAAGAACTGGCCAAGAAGGCAAGACAAATGAAGAGGAACTTGAAAAGAACAAGTGAGAATACAGAGGCCCAAGACTATGCAGCAGGAATGTTCTGACTCATGGGAGAAGTCAGTAATTAATATATAATCTTTAAAGATGTTTTTCTCAGTTTCAAATTTTTCAGGTTCCGGTACAGTTTTGTAAAAATCTAATCAACCAAAACATATGAATTTTTGTGTGTGTATTAAGCAGACTTATAAGAATAATAATCAGAAGGGAGTTTTCTCTGAGATTCATAATACTGTTTAAAGAAACAAAATTTTCGGAAATGTTAGTGCTTTTTTTATTACAAAAATTAAAAAATTATAACAAATTATTAGTACAAAATTTCAAATAATAATAGATATTATTAAAGATAAAGGCTTCAGGAAAATGCCTGAAAATTTTCATGTACATATCAACAATAGTTTCTTAATAATGTGCACCCAAAAGTCATGGAAATATCATTGTGGAGGTAGGCAGTACTTTCTCACCTTAAAATAAGTGAAGTTAGTATTAAAATAGTTATATATTTGTATAGTATTTGTTGCTTCACGGTAGCTAATTCCATTTTTTTACGTAATGAAGCACACGTGTCTTTAAGAATGGTTTATACTTGAATGAGTAGAGAAAATCATGAGAGTTCACTAGTGACTGCAAGCTATCAAGACCAGGGTACCAAGTTCACACAAAGGTAGCCTTGTTGTGACTGAATACTCGATAAAATAAGCAAAGCTGGAAAGACCTCGTGACCTCACAGCGCCGGAGTCTAAATTAAATCAGCTGATGTTTAGGAAGGCGTTGAACTGAGGCACAGCCCGCCCTTTTTCATTAGCGCCGGGCAGTTAAAACTCTCTCATCATCTCACAGAGATGCTGTGAGCTACAGCATGCCCCGACATACCTATTCCATATCCCTTCCAACATTTGGGTTTTCAGTAACCTATACGTACGAAGGCTGTTCAATAAAGCATGATTATAACTTTTCTACAGTCATAATTTTTCGCACTAAAATTCAATCTTATTATATTCTGTTAGCTTAATGTGAAACACACACACCGTAGTAGTTTCATTGTTGGTACTCCTGATTCCCGCCTGTGAGAACCAGGCAAGTTCAGACATGTTCAGTATCGCCTACCGCTGCAATGGAGGTATAACGCGAGGAAGAACCTGCAGCTTTGAAATTCTGCTTTCGTCTCAACAAATCTTCAGTTGAGGCCTATACAATGTTACAGGAGGCCTATGGAGAGTCTGTTCTTCCGTACAACACAGCTCGGAGGTGGTTTTAAAGAGGGGAGACAATCAATTTCAAAGGAAGGTGGACCCGGTACTCCAGTTGCTGCTCTTACGGAAGAAAACATCAACACTGGTGCTGCCATTGTGAGAGAGGATCGACGAATTACCTTAAGATCACTTTCTGAAATACTGAACATTTCATTGGGTACCACCCACACGTTGGTGACAGAAACATTACACATGAGACGTGTTTGTGCGCGATGGGTTCCAAGACTGTCGATTCCCGAGCAAAAGGACATTAAAGTTGATGTTAGAGGAAGATCCGGGGTTTCTTTCAAACGTAATCACTGCTGATGAAACTTGGCTACATCATTTTGATCTTGAGAGCAAACAGCAAAGCTCAGTGTGGAAATCTCCTTCATCAACAACCCCCAAAATAGCAAAAGTGGTTGCTTCTACTGGGAAAGTTATATCATCTGATTCTTTGATATTTATGGAATGGTTTATCAGCATGTTGTACCTACACACACATCAGTAGCTGGACAATACTACAGGGATGTCCTGAAAATATTGCAAGTCTATATCAGGCGCAAAAGACCACATTTCCATGAAGCAGGCTGGATGCTGCACCACGATAATGCGTGGCCGCATATTGCCAATATTGTTGCTGAATATCTTGCAAAAATCAACGTTAATTGCATCCCTCACCCTCCCTATAGTCCGGATTTAGCGCCAGGTCACTTTTTTCTATTCCCTAACTTGAAGAAACGCCTTCATGGGAGGCATTATCCATCATCAGAAGCAGTGGTGAAGCCTGTGGAGGGGATTTTGAAGGATCTCTCAAAAATGGTTTCCAGCATGTCTTTGAAGACTGGCAGAAACGCTGGGGCAAGTGTATCGCATTCAGGGGAGACTATTTTGAGAAGAACCATCAAAATTTTGAGGATGAGTAAAGGTACTTTGTCAAGAAAGCATTGTGACCATTCTTTATTGAACAGTCCTCGTACATCTGCACGTACCTTTTAATCTAGTTTTCAGTGCTTTCTTATAACCCTAAACTAATCCATGTTTATTTTTTCAAAACTTTTTAAAGTGTACAGTAAAACCTCGTCTGACGGGATCAACTGGAACCAGGACCGATCCGAGTTAACGAAAATCCGATTTATCCAGAGCATGACGGAAAAACTAGTTCTACTACTTTGTTTTGTACCATTGAGAATCGGGTTCTTCCCAGATACGGGGCAAAACCGTATTTTTTGAAAAGTACTACCATTTTTATTAAGCGGAATATGTATAAAAATATTGATATGTTGATATATGTATTACGTATAAAACATTCCATTGTGATATGAAATACATTACAACACAATGTTTTGTTTGTTTCCTTAGAGTCTTGGTCTTATACATGTGCTCCTAACTTTATGCCCGATTTCACCAACAGATGTTAAAATCGACGTTAACAAATGAAACGTAACAATTTTCACAGCACTAACAAAACAGTTAAATTTCTTGCATTTCACCAAACTGTTTACTGAAAATGTTAACAAACACGTGTTAATGCCGTAAGTATTACAGCTATAAAAGGCTATGGACAAGAAGAAATGGAATAATAATGGAAAGAATAATAAGATTTTGGTATAGCTGTTTGGCCAAAGAGGAAGGGGAAAATATGTAAAATGTAAAAATTATGTATGAGACAGCAAAAAAAGATTAGAGAACTCAAATAGTTAGTGGGCAGAGATAGGAGGAATTATGAAAAAATAGGAAAGGGAAATATATGGAGATTAGAGGAAAGGAATACAAGCGATGTGAGTAAATTGGTAAAATGCAGAACAAAAGATATAGAAAGGTAGGAAATATGGGGAAGTCTAGAAAATATGAAATTATTACAATTTTACAAGCAAATAAAAAGAAACTGGGACGAGAAGCATATGTAGATTACTGCAACAGGCAAAAGAGAGAAGGGTTAGCTTGGATGAGAACAGGAACAATATTTCTAAGAGGGATAAGAGGTAGGGAAAAGGGAATTTGTGAATTGTGTGGGGGAAAAGAAAGCATAGAACACTATGTAACAGAATGCAAGGAGGTTGCAATGTGGAGAGAAAATGGGAGAAAGTTGAGAGGATAGTAGCTATAAAACTGTTAATGGGCAGGGGGGAAAAGAAGGTAAGAAGTATTGGTGAGTTCTTGCAGAAAGTAAAAGAAAAATGGGCCAGAAATGTAAAGAATATAAGAAAGGAAGATGACGGGGAAAACTGGGACTAATTAAGTAACAAGGAGGCATAGAGGTGAAGAGCTACCTGGCAGAGCAGAAGACGAGGGTGTCGTAAGCCAAGGTAGCAACAAGGTAAAGGCAAATAAATGTTGCCAAAACTTGTAAATTGTAAAATTGTGGAATAAGCACAATAAATAATCTAATCTAATCTGAAAATAAAATGCTATAGATGAGTCGATATTGTCTGAACGTACTGCTATGCGCTTTTGTTTTCATTTTGGTCTGCATAGCTGAAAAAACGCCGTGAGGCAAATTTCTCATCGATGGGGAAAGAATTGTCAACTGAATTGGTGATGATGAAGTATAAGGATATCGTGGAAAATAGAACGGATGCGGTGAATAAAACATGTCACGTGGAAAAGGATTGGACACGAATTTAATTCAAATGCACATGTCACTACTACCAGCACGAAATAACTTCAGCATTATTATATAAATTTAAAACGAGGAGCGAAGGACAGAAGTGGCGGGTGACTTGAACTTTACAAGACGGGAGGTGGACAGTGCATTATCCACATAAATCGGTGAATTATAAAATCGCAGTCGTTAAAACTTGAAGCAGAGGCAAGATCGGCATATTCCTTTCGATGCATGTTCTAACTCAGTATTACGTAAATTTAAAACGAGGAGGGAAGGACAATTGAGGAGTGGCTTGAACGTTTCAAGACGGGAGGTGGACAGTGAATTTTCCACATAATTCAGTGAAATAATAAAATCGCAAAGTTATTAATACCTGAAGATAAAGGCGAGGTCGCCATATTCCTTTCGATGCATGTTCTAACCTCTCTTGTACTCCCGCAGTAACCTTCATAGCAACTTGTTTGGACAGTCTATACCTCTGTAGAAAATTTTCTTCTGATAGCTCCTCAAAATAATTTCTCCTCATAGGCCGTACTCTATTACGAAGGCCATTTAGACAGTCTTAAATATAGCAAATCGACATCAACAGCTGCGTTCACGCCCGCCATCTTGACTATTTACAATTGTTAAGGACTTAACACAAGTTTGGCTTGTTAGTTTAACAAGAGATTGAACACGAGTTTTAAGCTAACACTTTGTGAAATGAAATTTTTGTTATAACTATTGCTTAACTCGTGTTAAGTCT
The DNA here is from genome assembly GCA_030765055.1 of Mantis religiosa. Lineage (NCBI taxonomy): Eukaryota > Metazoa > Arthropoda > Insecta > Mantodea > Mantidae > Mantis > Mantis religiosa. Next base: position 35,742,068 of record CM060960.1, read on the forward strand.
TAACATCTTTTGGCGAAAATGGGCATTAATGTGCTATCCTCAAGGTCCGCCACCAACGCTTGCTGACGTGAGGGTCTGAGATCGCGTTAGGTTTTTGTTCAAGCAACTTGAGTCAGCGCTGCACTTTTAGCACACAGTCTTTCCTGGAGGATGATGCAGTGAATTCCACAGACATGCTGATTTTTTACTTTTTCTTCTTCCTTCAGAGTATTTAGAGGAAATGCTCAGGACTTCAATACTGTGATTTCACCAAGATCTCGGAACTCCAAAAAAGCCTCTTTTAGAAATAGTTCTGTGTATGAACACCAAAACAGCTGTGCAATATGACGTAACTTCGAAGATGATAAATAAAAAATGTTAGGCGCATGTTTTTCGTTTTAAATCCTTTATTTTTCATAACTATTAAAAATTAACAGTCACAAAAGTTCACGACAGTCTGTTTAAAGTTAGAAATCTCTTTTGTTATTTAAGTAATCGAAAGTAAAGGGTCTTACTGGTTTGTGTGTTAATTTGTTCTTCATTCAGTTCTCTGGTCTGTTTAAAGCACTTCAGCAGCTGTTATTAGAAAATTCAAGATATCCTCTTATTTATCTTGAAAATGTCTTTAATGTACTGTATGCTCACTACAAGAAGGCAAAGCAGAGGAGTGTGTAATGTAATCATTTCTACTGTTTATGCGTATCTTCCGGATATCATAAGCATGCGAGGTCCATGTAAAATACACTGTTGTCACATGCATAATGCCTATCACTGCAGTTACTCAAACGAGCATTACGTAGGTGGTCTGAAAAGCTTCCGGCCTAATAAAGATACAAGACATTTTTTTCAGATATTTTTTTTTCAACATAGTCTCCTTGTAGCTCTACACACTTCTCTTAGCGATGCTCCCATCTCTGTTACCGTCCAAATAGTACTTGACGTTTTTCTCTGCAAAATAATTGTTCACGAAGGTGACTGCCTCTTCATTTGACGAAAATCTCTGTCCTCCTAGCGCAATTTTCAGATGAGGGAACAAAAAGAAGTCGCTTGTGGCTAGATCTGGTGAGTAAGGCGTATGGTCATCAGTTCAAAACATAATTCGTGGATTTTCGCCACTGCAACCGCTGAGGTGTGAGTCGGTACACTGTCTTAGTGAAAGAGAATTTTCTTTTTCTGCAAATATGGCCGTTTTTCCGCAAGTTCTGCCTTCAGCTTGTCAAGTAGTGATGCGTAGTATGCTCCTGTAATGGTTTGGCTTCCTGAAAATAATCGATTAAAATTAACCCCATGACTATCCCAAAAAGCAGTCAGTCGTCATCACTTTCTAAGCCGGAAAAACTGTTTTTTTTTCTTTCCTTTTTCTTTGAGCCGGGGCCTCCTTTGTACTCCACTGTTTGAACTGTAGTTTTATATCGGGCATATAATGGTGTATCCAAATTTCATCTACAGTAATTAATTGGCGCCAAAGCTCGGATTTATTGCGCCTAAACCGCGCCAACAGAGCGTTTGAAATGTTCATTCGAACACGTTTTTGGTCTACCGTGAGCAAACGCGGCACCCAACGCGGGGACAGCTTTCTCATATCTAAATGTTAATTTAGTACGTGACAAACACGTTATTTTGACATGTTCATAACCTCTGCTATATCTCTCACTTTAATTCGACGGTCGTCTAGCACCATTTGGTGAACTTTGGCGAGGTTTTCGTCAGTAGTTGCAGATTTTGGATGTCCCGAACGTTCATCGTCTCCCAAACTCTTACGGTCACGTTTAAATTCAACTGCCCATAATTTTACTGTGGTAAATGATGGTGCGGTGTCCGCATACACAGAATCCAACTCATCTTTTATTTGCGTAGGCGTATTGCCTTTCAAAAACAAATATTTAATGACAGTTTGACACTCGATTTTGTCCATTTTCATAAAAACATTCACACCAACCTACTAAAACGACAGTTATATAAAAATTGAGCATCCAAAATGGTTGACACTTCGGTGAAGAACTGTCAACAGATGAAGAATGAAATTCACTAGCTTATATTTACGAGTGCTGCCATCTTCATGTTGAGGTCTGAAACTTTTTAGACCACCCTCCGTATATCTGGCAGCATGGGCGACTCATATACACTCTCACACACTCATTCCGTAGTAAACAGATCCACTAACATAGGAGATAAACAGTTGAAGCCCCTCTTCCTCTTCAGGCCCCGCTTGTCTTATTGTAATAGGCAGACAGTATAGTACTGTCACAGTCATTTTGTAACAAAACAAAAATGTTACATATAAAGGGTAGTTTAAGGTGGAAGATTAATATTGTAGTGTGATTCAGTTTGGAGTTGTGCTTAAAGTTTCAGGTCGCCAGGTGACTGTGAAGTTAGTTTGAAACAGATTTCATAATTTGTGCACAACAGATAGAGGGGCAAGCGAGTTAATAGAAGCGTTTTAAAATGAAGGTGAAGTAAATCCTCGTTAACCCGCTTGTATGGATTACCCAGACTTATCCTAGATAAAAGAAGATAAAATATTTGTTAGCGTAGTAAATAGCGGCTGATTTTACAGACAATAGATTACTATTTCTGACAGCTATTCTTGAATTCTCTTGCAGCCGTAAATTCATTGCACTTACCTGTACCATCTGCTTCGGACAAGGTTCCAAGAGACACTTTGATAAATTCGTGGAAAAGGTTGTGGCCTGGTGATGTATGACTTGCCTGAAGAACAAGAAAAAATAGGTGAGGAAGAAGATTTTATAGATATTTTTAGAAATGTCGATGGCTGTTCCGATGTTGATGAAGACATTGACAATGATGGAGGGTATAAACCGAGGGAGGCGTTATGGCATCATGCAGTGTTGATGAACCAGTTCTTGTTATGACCTACACAAGCACTAACAAACATTGCAATTGTTTGTGATAAACTCATAAACAATGCTCTAAAATTACTAAATTTGCAAGATAAAGCTATAATATTTACATTAGAACCTGAAATTAATGGATTTCTTCCTTTTGTAGATCTAAAGATAATAAGAAATAATAGTAAATTAAACTTTGGTATTTATAGGAAGTCTACTCATATTGATAATTACATAAAAAATAAGAGTTTTAACCCTTTTTCACATAAATTTGCTGTTTTCAATAGTTTGATTTATAGGTTAATAAATATACTCCTGAATAAAGATGAATTTAATAAAGAATATAAACATATTATTAATACTGCTTTATTAATGGTTTTAATAAAGATTTTATACATAAACAACTGAAAAATTCAAACATCAAAAACTGTTAATGATATTTCTACCCTTAGAAAAATAAAAGATTATAATTTTTAAAAAATGTACTTATCTTTGGGTTAATAAACATTTTTAATTTTTTTAGAGAGCTTGTTATTACTTTAGTTTCCTCAAAATAAATATAGTATTAAAAGTTTACTGCATTTCTCTAAAAAAAGATACAATTCCTAATAATAAAAAATCTGGTATTTATCAGTTTAATTGTTTGGATTGTGATAAAGTTTATATTGGAAATACAAAACGTAATTTGGAAACCAGAACGAAAGAACGTTTTCGTAACATTTAGTATAAACAAACTGATAAATCAGCCGTAGCAGATCATTTTTGGTCATTTAACCATGAAATAAATCCAGAAGTTAAATTTTCAAAACAATTGAATGCTCCGATAGAATTAATGTTTTGGGAAAAGATATTTATTTTAAAAAACAAACATCGCGTAATGAATTTTGAAATACTGGCAGTCGATTCTGTCTTTAAATTTGTTTTATTTTCAGATTGTGGTAGTACTAACAAGAACATATTAACATCTAGCGTTCGTAACGATGACGACAGCTTTGTTTCCGGCTGAGGATGTGTATAAGTTTTACATGAAATCGCGATCCCGGACAATTTATAATAAAATTATCGTCATTTCTTATAAGTGAAGTATTTAGGGGGGACGTACGAGAAAATATTCAACAAATCTATTTTTTTAATTGTTTTGTAAAATAGTGTATAGTATTAGCTATCAAACACCAAAACATTATGACTGTATGTGGTCTGTATGCACCTTTAAAAAATTAAATGCCCTAGTGTTGCATAGTAGCATAGTAGCAACACATAGTCTTCCATCAGCTGTCTTGGAATCTATAAAGCCCACCTACCAATTCTTAGTACACCCAGACTTGCTAAACAAATGTCTCTATGGAGAGACACAAAACCCAAATGAAAGCCTCGACAGTTTGATATGGAAAAGGTGTCCTAAAACATCATTTGTGTCTTCCATAGTGGTGAAAATTGCTACATTTGATGCTGCAATAGTGTTTAATGATGGGAATGTTGGCAGAAAGAAAGTTATGCATCAGTTAGGGTATCAACCTGGTGTGTTTATGGAGTATCGACAACATTCGCATCGCTGGTGCAGAAAGAACTATGAAATTAATGCAGAAAGAAGCAAGACAGAAGAGGAATTTAAAAAGAAAGGCTGAACAAGACCAGAATGAGGATACAGACTATGGATATGGGAAGTTCTGACTTAAAATTAAAAGGCAAACTGAATAATACTTACTGTATTTTTAATTGCCTTTCCTCGTAACTTGCATTTTCTAAAACTTCAACCCATTTTTCTCTCAAACTACTTCATCTACAGTGATGCAATTTAGCACACAGCTTTCTTATGACATAATGAACATTTTGTTGGTTCTGGAATTTAAGATTAAGCTCCAGATGGAATGTGATGATACAAAATATATGAAATTATTTTAATTTTTAAAGGATGCATATGATTAACATTTTTTTTTTAAATTCTATAGAGCTTTAATAATAAATGTAAATGCAACAGATTCATTTTTAGTGTGTTTTAAAATATACAAAATTTCAGAAAGATAGCATATGTGAATTTTGAAAAAAAAAAAAAAACCATGTTCTTAAGTGTTTATATATCTCTGCACATAGAAAAAATATGTAGCATTAGTTTCAAACAATGGAAAATTATGAAAACAATCGTGCATATTAACTGTATTATTTTAAATTAACATACTAAGTTTCACTTCTCTAACTTGAAAACTTTGGATGTCATGGCTATTTATGTAAGACCCTGAATATTTGCATACTTCCCCCCTTAAGTTACAAATCGTTATTTTTGTATATATTTGTTTGCTTCACTCTTAATTGCTTCATATTTTACGTATTTGTAGAAAAATTGAGGTTTTGTTTCGAGAATAAAGCCGAAGCATTGCCAAAAGAACTTCTAATGTTAAAGCGGATGCGAGATTACGCTGGTCGTTAGCGATACACTAAACTGGGACAGCAGAAGCACGCTGCCATTTTTACTACCGACTGGTTTGTAGCACAGTGCAAATACGTAGGCCATTACAGTACATAGATATGTTTTTATTGGCAGGTGTGCCGATAATAATTTCTAAACTCCATTAAAAGTATTTCGATGATGTTTTCCCGACCCGGATCGGTCCTGGTTGCAGTTGATCCGGGTAGACGAGGTCCTACCGTATTTGTATAAGAAACACAGAATCTGAAATGTCCACAGGTTGGTCCGTTGAAACAAAAAACGCTCGAAGGTTGTGGTGTTCACAGAGTGAGAGCTTGTGCACGGAAATGAAACATTCTTATTGAGCAAGCGGTGCAGTTCACACACAGAGAATACACAGAGAAAGAAGGGACGTCTTTATGTCGTGAGAAAGAGATGAGAAATACAATAACAATCCCTGCCTTACCAACTTGTTTCTGCTTTCGGCGATATAGCCGACTTCTAAACTTTCTTTTAAGGGTCGAAATAAAAAACGCTACCAGAGCTCAGCGTTTGGATATACAGTCATCTAGAAAGGTGGTGGAACGTATAGGACTTGGGGTCACACCTTCCTGACTCATGATTTTTGGGGGGTTTACCTGGTTGCTATGGAGAAATGAGGTGGGAGGATATAACAGTGGCAGGACCTGAAGATAGTTCACTAGTGCACAGAATAGAGGACTTCGATCTATCTATTCTGGGGTCGCTATTTTCCTAGCAGGTTGCTTCGCGAAGCCTTGGGTCTTCCATGCGTGGAGGACGAGGACGAAATTAGGCGTCGGGCATCAAAATTCTAAGCTGCATTACTCTCCCATAAAAGCGCCCTATTATGTGTTTCAACTAGGTTAGCAACCAGTCGGAGTACTGCGGTGTTGTCGAATTGCATTTCCCCTAAGTGGTGTGTGACAGCGCCAAACTAATCAGTCTCTAATAAATACGATTCGCGATAAGACAAAAATTCAGATTTTGCAAAAACTGGTCCATGAGGAAGGAGAGAGTAATGTATTTAACATAACCGTAAAAACCCCATATTTTTTAGCTCAAATAGTTTTCCTAATACAAATAAATCAAGTAGATACCGTTATATGATAACAATCCATTGCGACGTAAGCACTGTAATGAATATCATTATTGGTTGGCATGTATGCGTGAACGTATATTTGAAATTACTCAGAACTGAAAGGAAAACATTTGACATGACGTGGTAGAAGAAATATGTACTTTGAATAAGCCAAGGTGTTTGTTAAATTCTTTGAGAGGAAACAATACACTTCTTGCTAGTCTGGCAGAACGTGTCTGGTCACGTTATATCTTTGTTTATGAATGGTTCGTAATCTCTATTTACTCTAGAGTTCAAAGCAGTATTATTCAGTTACTCTTCCATGTAAAACTGTATCAGTTGGAGCAATGAGACTCAAATGGGCTCAAATTATGTTGCAAACAGAAATAATATTTTTAAACTGACTGATGTTGAACTACTTATTCACGAAGAAATTGACAAGGAACACAACAAGACTGGGAAAACTGCGTGAGACATCAGATAAACTAAAAGAAGACGACTTTTTCAAAGAAACAGTAACGAGTTTTTGGAACCTATCATCATAAATTTGCAGTACTTAGACGTTGAAGACAATGACAAATGACGAACTATCTCTTAACGTAAGTAACATTCACAGCTATACGGATGCACCGCTGGTATTTTCGTTGGATTAGAAAAATAAGTAATTCATAAACTATAATTAACTTTAAAGTAAAAATGTATTACATTTGTGTAATATATGGATGTTCATGTTGCAGTTGTGATTTCAACAACTGCATTATTATAAGACTTCGGAAAATTCAGTTTGCGTTAGCGCCACGAACACTCGCAAGTGTGCGAAAGAGAGGGAAATGTTTAAAGAGTGGGTATAACGAGGTGGCAACGGTGAAGGCTCTAACGCATTTGATTGGCTACAGGCGAGAACTCTTCCCATTTGATACAGATAATAGTTAGAACTTTGGGAGATCATGACCCCACTACACACCGATTTGGAAGGAGCTGATCCTAACAGCAGCTAAAAGTGAGCTCCATATAAACCTTCCAATCTGTTTGGCATCAAAATTTCTTCCCAAATGAAGAAATTTATAAAAGAAATCACCAGATCCTTTCCTCACACCCCGAGGAACATATGTATTACCTCAGAACAAAATACTATCTAAATTGGGTACGTGTGCACGCAGCCAAGAGCCAAGAGCAGGTGCGGGTCACACGAGTTCTCCCGGGGGGAGGGTTATACGCCACGGTACCTATCCGCTGTGCGGATTTACCCGTGCGCTATAAAATATATAGTAATATGCGCGAGCTTGCGTGTAATTGCAAGGGGAGGGGATCCGTCCCCTTCAGCTGCCGTGGTGCGGGCGCTGCGGACCCTTAGCACTCCTGGTACCTCTGACGTTACTAGAGGAACCTCGGGCCGAACATCTGAGCCCCTTCTCCGGGAGTTGTTCGGATTGGTTTGGACTCGAGGGGGCAGTGTGTTCCCGATACCCGTGGGAATCGGGTACGTCTTCGGACGGGGTTGACGGAAGCCATTAATTCTCCCGGGTACTAAGCCTGCATAGCTAGTAGAAGGTGTGCTAGATCACCAGGCGGCACCACCGAGGTTATATCGTTAGCGTTCACCTTTGGTGTTGGCGCACGTAAGTGGCGTATCCACTACCATCCCGTCTTGTGTCCTTGGACCAGATGGGGAGGGCCTTGTTTGTCACCCAGGTCTTGCCCTATGGAGAGCCCCACGGAGGACGCCGAGCGCCCTTTGGGACAGCTCGGATAACTCTCTGGTTTTAAAACGCCCGGGTCTTTGTCCTACGGCTCCAGGACTGATGGGAGTAAACCCTCTGGACTCAACTGTCATTGCGTAAGACGGCGCAGTTGGCCTCTACTGATGCTGCTGGTGCCGGGATGTCCCTCCATGAAGGGGGGGGCAGTGCCCGCTCCACCTCGCTTCGGGCGGTCGCTAGCGATCCGTCAAGCAGAGGGGGGAACCAGTAGCGAGATACCAGATGGAAATTTTGGCATTTAGGTTTAAGTGTCCAGGTCATGCGCGCGCTCTCGGGCGCGACTGCAGGTGTTAACCTTCCAGCCGCGGCCAAGGTGCGACGTGACCTGGCGGTGATTGGGGGGGACAGTTTGAGTCCAGAGGTTCTACTCCCATTAGTCTTGAACCCGTAGGAACAAGACCCGGGCCTCTTACAACCAGAGAGTTTTCCGAGCTGTCCCAAAGGGCGCTCAGCGTCCTCCGTGGGGCTTTCCATAGGATCAGACCTGGGTAACAAACAAGCGCCCCCCCCATCTGGTCCTAGGACACAAGACGGGATGGAAGTGGATACGCCACTTACGCGCGCCAACACCAAAGGTGAAGGCTACCGATATGACCTCGGTGGGGCCGCCTGGCGATCTAGCACACCTTCTACTAGCTTTGCATGCTAGTGCCAGGGAGAATTAATGGCTTCCCTCAACCCCGCCCGAAGACGTACCCGATTCCCACGGGTATTGGGAACACACTGCCCCTTCGAGACCAACCCAATCCTAACAACTCCCAGAAGGAGGGGCTTAGATGTTCGGTTCGAGGTTCCTCTAGTAACGTCAGAGATACCACGAGTGCTAAGGGTCCGCAGCGCCCGCACCATGGCAGCTGAAGGGGACGGATCCCCTTCCCAACGGGGATACAGGAGGAGAGGCAGACTTTACCATCCAAGGGCATCCTTGGGGAGGTGGTAGCTCCTCCGTCTCCTGGGGAGACGGTGGTCGTATTGACCCAGTGTATTCACCAGCTGATTAGGGTGAGGAGTGATCTCGACTAACAACGTGCGCGTTCATTCACGCATGACGTCCTCAAGGTATTGTTCTTTATTTCCACCGAATTACAGTTGGAACACTTGCCGATTTCACAGAATTACGTAGCGCACACAATTACAATTCGCCAGTTCGTCTGTCACAGGTCCAATCTACTCTCACAATTACGTACAACTCCTCTGATACACGTTCACAGTCTTCCAGTCCGTTCACTAGCACGGCGCTCCTCCGGCTGCTCGCCAACAACTGAACTCTCTCGCCAACTGCAGGCCTTATATAGGCAAGATCGCCGTTTCTGGAAGTCTCGCGATTCAGTGAATCTTCCCGATTGTTCTAGACGTCAGGGAGGAGGAAAGAGATGGCTAGTGATGTTCCAACCATCCCCCTCGTTAGAGCTACAAGATAAATGGATAGGCGTGTTCTAAATGCCTCCTGTCGCCCTCCCAGCCGCTAGCTGTTCAGGCCTTCCGATAATTAGGCGACAGTATGGTATGCCAGACTGGGTGTGCAGGAAGTATGATCGGACCCTGTGGTTGGTACCGTAGATCATTCTTAAGGCTCTGTTCTGTATGCCCTGCAGCCTGCTGAGGGTGGTATGAGCCACCGAACCCCTAGACTTCGCATCCATACAAGATCAGGGGTGGAACGATCGCACGATACGCCCGCAGTTTGAGGCGGATGGTGCACGCAGCAAAAATCTTGTGGATTTATATAGCCCACCAGTATGATGGACAGAGAGAGAGGTCACAAGCAGAGCGGGTGGTATAGACACGCTGTTCGAACGGTTACATTGGATTTATCTTTCGTTATAGATACCTCTCATATTTATATAAGAATCTCGACCAAGTCATCAAAGAAATGCATATTTTTGAAAGTCGCAAGATGAAATATTATTTCTTATTGCGGAGTCCAATTTGGTATACCTATATATATGAGCCCCTCCCTATCCAAGTTTTAATTTTATAGATAGGAATCCAGCTGTGATCTGAAAGCAATCGAAATTTCCCTTGCCATTTCCCTCCTTGCCCCTGTATTCATCTGCCCCTATCGCCCTCTCTCTCTCTCTGATTGCTTCTGTAATAGGATTTGGGGTGTACAATGTCATCGCATTTGGCATATGCTAAAAATATGTTGCAGGTTGCCCAACCATAGCGTTGATTACACAGGTGCACCTGGGCTACCCTGGATATAATAGTGGCGAGTTGTATACAGCTTGTTTCAGAACGACACTGGACGATTATAGCCGTTTTGTAGTTTATAACTTAACTAGTCCGAATTTCGGTGTCGCAGCTTCGAAGTTCTGTGAGGTATAATTTTATGCAGCATTATTTTGTGAGGCAGCGCAGGAACTACTTTTGTAAAAACCTCAAAAGTTGTTATTGGGACGCACCAGCCATGAAAACAAAAGCATTACTCTTTGCTCCTTATCAGTGACCCTAGCCGACCTTTCAGGTAATGGTGCAAAGGACAGTCATTTGTGAAAAAGTTGACTAATAACTCGGACAGTTGAAGGTTGCTCTTCAGTGTAGAACTACACATTCCGTCCTAACAGGGAGGATTTTGCGTATACTTAGATAGCAAATCCAAGCAATATGGAGCGCTATACGAACACCGAAATGACGGATATGGTTTTGATGGATGGAAGAGTTGAAGGGAGTTCAACGAACACACAATACATTTAGTTTAACAATATGAGTTATTATAAAATAAGTTACATCAATGATAATATATATTTGTTTAACTTCAGAGCAGTTTGTTATTATCTTAACTGTACAATACTTTCAACCACTTAGTGTTAACATCAACAGCTTCCTTTTCAGTTACAAATGCTTTATTTAGTATTATCAAACAACTGAAATAAAATCCTTGTCTCATTGTATAAGCCATTTAGTTTTGGTTAATTTATCTACAATTCTTTGATGTTGTTTTCTGTTCTGTTTATCATTTAATGCTTCCATCCTCAACCTCACTAACATTAACTTCCATCTAAAAGGTATAAGTTGCATATGTCCACAAGCTTATTTGCTGGAGCACGTTAAACACTCATAAGCAATAATTAAGCAATAGCTTCTTTATTGTGCTTTCATAAGCAAAAGAAATGCTTAATGGGAGCAAGTTACTACGGAGTATGTCGGTATGTTTACAAACAGTTACTGCACTTGGCATGGCGTGTGACCTATACCTGCGAAGTTCGCCAGCGTGAGGCACGCGGCGTTGTTCCTGTCACTGCCTAATCCACACTCACTCTGGAGCACATTTTTATGCGGCTTTATTGGCGGTAAAGATTATCACATAGAAGCTGAGCACTAACTTCTATATAGTCGTTGGGTGTCATTTTGAAACGCCCTGTATGATTGGTATGGGCGTAAATGTAACTGTGCCTGGATCACATTTAAGATGTCTTTACTTGAGACTACTTTGGGAATATACCGAGCCGTTACCGTTGCCTGGATCGGCAGGCGGATGCTCAGTCGATTAATTGCACCTCTCGAATTATATTCGGGGCCCAGGATTGAATCATACTTTTAAGTTCCTTTGAAACTGTAAAAATCCAATTTTAGAAAAAAAAATTATTTTTAGTTTTTAATTCTTGTCTTAAAACACACACACACACACACACACACACACACACACACACACACACACACACACACACACACACACACACACCCGCGGAACTTCTATTTCTTTTTTGGTGTGTAAATAATCATATATCTATATGTAAAAAAACTGAAGCTGCTGACAGTGAAGCAGTTAGTTTAAAAACTAACACAATAGTAACACAACTTCACTATTATCGTATTCACAAGCCTTGGGATCGGTTTCGAAGCAAAGTTTACTTCATTTTCAACCTGTCACCCTGACACGGTGACAATTAACACACTGCCTGGCTGACCTTGACCACTACCAGAACATTTTTATCTGAAGTTCTTCCTGTTTTAGAAAATTGTAATAAATTTTTATACTGTATTTATTTTGAGGTGCCAATTCTCTAAATAAATAAAGGGAAGACAAAATTTCAGACACTAAAAAATCTGGTATTAATCAAGCTAACTGTTTAGAATCCGATAAGATTTATATTGGTAGGATAAAACGCAATTTCGAAACAAGAGCGAAAGAGCATTTCCAGGAATATTAAATATAAACAAACTGATAAATCGGCAGTGTCTGATCATTTTTGGTCATCGAAACATGAAATAAACCCGGAAGTTAAATTACTGAAACAGTTGAACGAAGCGATAGATTTAATAGTTTGTGAGAAAGTTTTTACGAGGCCTGTTCAATAAAGTATGATCGCATTTTTTTCTGACGACATACGTATACTCATCCTCATAATTTTGATGATCCTTCTCAAAATAGCCTCCCCTGAATGCGATGCACTTGTCCCAGCGTTTCTGCCAGTCTTCAAAGACATGCTGGAAACCATTTTTTGAGAGATCCTTCAAAATCACCTCCACAGCCTTCAACAACGCTTCTGATGATGGATAAAGCCTGCCACGAAGGCGTTTCTTCAAGTTAGGGAATAGAAAAAAGTCGCATGGGGCTAGGTCCGTCCTATAGGGAGGGTGAGAGATGCATTTCACGTTGAATTTTGCAAGATATTTAGCAACAATATTGGCAATACTCAGCCGCGCATTATCGTGGTGCAGCATCCAGCCTGCTTCACGGAAATGTGGTCTTTTGCGCCTGATATGGACTTTCAATGTTTTCAGGACAACCCTGAAGTGTTGTCCAGTTCCTGATGTGTGTACAGGTACACATGCTGATAAACCATTCCACGAATGTCAAAGAATGAGATGACCATAACTTTCCCAGCAGAAGCAACCACTTTTGCTTTTTTTTTTGGGGGGGGGTTGGTGATGAAGGACATTTGCACACTGAGTTTTGCTGTTTGCTCTCAGGATCAAAATGATGTAGCCAAGTTTCATCAGCAGTGATTACGTTTGAAAGAAACTCCGGATCTTCCTCTAACATCAACTTTAACTGCATGCGAATGTCCTTTTGTTTGGGAATCAACAGTCTTGGAACCCATCGCGCACAAACACGTCTCATGTGTAATGTTTCTGTGACCAACGTGTGGGTGGCACCCAATGAAATGTTCAGTATTTCAGAAAGTGATCTTAAGGTAATTCGTCGATCCTCTGTCACAATGGCAGCAGCAGTGTTGATGTTTTCTTCCGTAAGAGCAGTAAATGGAGCACCGGATCCACCTTCCTTTGAAATTGTCTCCCCTCTTTAAACATTTTAAACCACCTTCTAGCTGTGCTGTAGGGAAGAACAGACTCTCCATAGGCCTCCTGTAACATTGTATAGGCCCCAGCTTAAGATTTGTTGAGACGAAAGCAGAATTTCAAAGACGCATATTGTTCCTCCGTGTTACCTTTATTACAACGTTACGCGATACTGAACTTGCCTGGTTCTCACAGGCGGGATCCAGGAGTATAAACAATGGAACTACTACGGCGTGTTTGCCTCATATTTAGCTAACATAATATAATAAGATTGAATTTTAGTGCGAGAAATTATGACCGTAAAAAAGTTATTATCATTCTTTTTTGAACAGCCCTCGTATTTTGAAAATTAAAGATCGCACGATGAGTTTTGATATCCTACAAGTAGATGTCATCAGTAACGTGGTGTTGGGGGCTATTCAAATTCTGGAAGTGGTCAGTGTGACTAGTGTTACCCTGTCAGGCTGACAGGTTGAAAAAGAAGTAAAATTTACTTCGAAACCAGTCCCAAGTATTGTGAATAAGATAAGGAATATTGAAGATGTGTTATTATAGTGTTAGTTCCTACTGTTAATATGTCTTTATGCTTAATTTTCTTTATTTCATTTATACACCGTTCTCTTTTGGAACATATCGAAGGTGTTAACTCGCATTCGTTGGGTTTCAATCATTAGATCACGCACACATTCGTACTCTCATTCATACTTCCAGATCCTAGGGAAGAAGGAGAATTATCTTTGTTGGAGAAAAATTCCCACCCTATCCGGGAATCGAACCCGGGATCCCTGACACGGCAGGCAGTTGCTCTACTGACTGAGCTACCGCGCCAGCCTTATTTTCTTTGTGATGTTATTTGATTTATCTTTGCAACTAAAATTTGTTGAAACTGCTTCTATAAATTCTTATTTTTACTTATTCTTTTTCTTTATGGCAACTTTTTTCTATAAAGTGTAATCAGAAAACGTTTTGCATTTTGTTACAGAATATCCTCTGAGGGTTGTAAAAGGAAGACACATTAATGAACCCGTATTTACTTGCTCCCTTCTTCCTGCTTTAATATCGCTCAAAATGTTTTATCTTAAACCGTCTGGGCTGTACCGTCCATCTCCTAAAATTCCAGCTCAGTAAGCCCGTATCAAATCGAACCCTTTTTCTTCCTCAGCTTCCTTCTTCTTTTTTTTTCACCGCAATTCTCCAACAAGTGGAGTGGAACGAACCAGAAGTTAGGCTTTTCTTTCTCTCCTCTTTCAAGAAAAAGTGGAAGGACCTTATACGTTATTTTCTCTGCTATTCATTTAGCGAACTGGATAACCGGAAATATACGTGGCAAAGGGAAAGCTTGGGTCATCCACCTGCAATATGGAAAACGGAAGAGCTGGTTAAAACACTCTGTAATACTTGTACAGACATCGGGTTTAGGTAAACTGTCTGATTTCACCAACAGATGATAAGAATTAACACGGGTTTAACAATAGTTATGAATAGTTGTTACCTAACACTCGTGTTAAATCTTTTGTTAAACTAAAAAGTCAAATTTCTGTTGTTAAGTCCTTAAATAGTCAAGACGGCGGGTGTGAACGCAGTTTTGTTGATTTGTTATATTTAAGACCGTCTAAATGACATTTGTAATAGAGTATGGCCTATGAGGAGAAATGTTTTTGAGGAGCTGTCAGAAGAAAATTTTCTACAGAGATATAGACTGTCGAAACATGTTGCTATGAAGGTTACTGCGGAAGTACAAGAGAGGTTAGAACATGCATCGAAAGGAATATGGCGATCTCGCCTTTGCTTCAAGTATCAATAACTTTGCGATTTTATAATTCACTACATTATGTGGATAATACACTGTCCACCTTCCGTTTTGAAACGTTCGTCACTTTTCCTTCTTCGCTCCTCGTTTTAAATTTACGTAATACTGAGTTAGAACATGCATCGAAAGGAATATGCCGATCTCGCCCTTGCTTCAAGTATTAAAAACTTTGGAATTTTATAATTCACTGAATTATGTGGATAATACATTGTTCACCTCCCTTCTTGAAACGTTTAAGGCACTTGTCCTTAGCTCCTCGTTTTAAATTTACGTAATACTGACAAGTTATTTGGTGCTTGTAGTAGTGACACATGCATTCGAATTAAATTCGTTTCCAATATTTTCCCACGTGACATCTTTCTCTTTTACATTCACCGTATCCAACCTTTTATTTTCCATCATATCCTTATTCTTCTCACGGCTTTTGTTTACGATTCTGTTTACCCGCAACTTTTCTCAACTGTGTGCAGACGAAAATGAAAACAAAAGCGCATCGCAGTACGTTGAGAAAATCATCCATAGCCTTCTATAGCTGTGATATTTACAAGTCTCTTGGCGTCGACATGTATTTGTTAAGATTTTCAGGAAAACAGGTTGGTGAAATACAAGAAATTTAACAGCAGTGTTAGCGCTGTGACAATTGTTATGTTACATTTGTTAACGTCGATTTTAGCATCTTTTGGTGAAATCGGGCAATAGAGTATTTTACGGCAACGTTCTTATGACATGTGTTTCCTAATAAGTTTTGTGTGTAACAATCTTATTTTTATTTAATGGAGGGAGTTACTATTTCAGTGCTTGATTAGATTTTTAACCCCAGACATTTCTCGATGGAATGTAACAATTTCACTCGCCATGTCTCTTTAGGGGGAATTTGTAATTCACGTTTGGAAGCTTTCCCACCTAAATTTAATTCTGAACTGGTTCGATCTTTCCTATTCAAGACCGTTCACATTAATAATTACTGCACTATACTTCTGCGTGGTTTAAAGCTACCATGCCACCTCTATTACAGCTTTTGATTTCCCATTTTTGATAACGCGAAACTAATGTTAAGTTGCTCTTCTCCAGCCCACCCTTGGGATTTTGTTTTGTAGTTAATATGCCTTTCGGTTACATAATGAGTACGAAGGCTGTTCAATAAAGAATGATCATAATTTTTTACGATCATAGTTTTTCGCACTAAAATTCAAACTTATTGTATTCGGTTAGCTTAATGCAAACACGCCGTAGCAGTGTCATTGTTGGTACTCCTGGTTCCCGCCTGTGAGAACCAGGAAAGTTCAGACATGTTCATTATAGTCTACAGCTGCAATGGAGGTAACACGCGAGGAACAATATGCGGCTTTGAAATTCTACTTTCGTCTCAACTAATCTTCAGTTGAGGCCTATACAATATTACAGGAGGCCTACAGACAGTCTATTCTTCCCTACAGCACAGCTCGAAGGTAGTTTAAAATTTTAAAGATGAGAGACAATCAGTTTCAAAGGAAGGTGGACCTGGTGCTCAGTTACTGCTCTTATGGAAGAAAACATCAACACTGCTGCTGCCATTGTGAGAGAGGATCGACAAATTACTTACAGATCACTTTTTGAAATGCTGAACATTTCATTGGGTGCCACCCACACGTTGGTGACAGAAACATTACACATGAGACGTGTTTGTGCGCGATGGGTTCCAAGACTGTTGATTCCTGAACAGAAGGACATTTGCATGCGGTTAAAGTTGATGTTAGAGGAAGATCCAGAGTTTCTTTCAAACGTAATCACTGCTGATGCAACTTGGCTACATCTATTTGATCCTGAGAACAAACAGCAAAGCTTAGCGTGGAAATCTCCTTCATCACCAACCCCCAAAAAGCAAAAGTGGTTGCTTCTGCTGGGAACGTTATGGTCATCTCATTCTTTGATATTCATGGAATGGTTTATCAGCATGTTGTACCTGCACACACATCAGTACCTGGATAATACTACAGGGATGTCCTGAAAACATTGCAAATCCATATCAGGCCACAATTCCGTGAAGCAGGCTGGATGCTGCACCACGATAATGCGCGGCCGCATATTGCCAATGTTTTTGCTGAATATCTTGCAAAAAATCAACCTGAAGTGAATCTGTCACTCTCCCTATAGTCCGGATTTAGCCCCGTGTGACTTTTTTCTATTCCCTAACTTGAAGAAACGCCTTCGTGGGAGGCATTATCCATCATCAGAAGCAGTGGTGAAGGCTGCGGAGGCGATTTTGAAGGATCTGTGAAAAAATGGTTTCCAAGATGTCTTTGAAGACTTGTAGAAACTCTGGGAAAAGTGCATCGCATTTAGGGGAGACTATTTTGAGGACTATCAAAATTATGAGAGTGAGTAAAAGGATTTTTTCAAAAATAAATTTCTGATAATTCTTTATTGAACAGCCCTATTAGATAACTGTGGTGTCATTTCCATCATTTTCTTTTCGTAACAATTAAAAATATAAAATCGAGTGACCGCTTCAACCATCTGTCCCATACTGACAGACGCTACCTAACCCAATACGGAATATGAAATGGAACGTGGCGAAAGTGACGAGTCCAAGAAATCAAACCCAGAACCTCTCGGATGCGACTCTCTCTTGGTACTTCGATAAATTCAGCGAAAGTTCACTTTTTTAGCTTCTGGTTTTATGGGCGGAGGACAAGAAAGCAAAGGAAGGAAATAAAAAGCTGGTGCAAAAATTCGTTCTAGGAGGAGAAAAAAGAGGGAGGTAGGAAACTGGCAGTACATTTGCAGTTGGACAAGTGAATGGGATGCGGTTGATTGGTTTTGTGCTACCTGTTCATCGATCAGGTGTGACAGTGCAAGAAACGTATCGCCTCCTTTATTGCACACGTCTTCTGGGGAATCCCCACATGTCTGAACTAAGCAATCCCTGCATTCGAAGATGATTGCTAACTTCAGTCTACTCTACGCTTCCATATAATATAAGAATAAGTGCTTTCAACTTTTAAATACTTAAATGAAGCTGTATGTCAGGGGTGACCAATACATTTTGAGCTGGGGCCCTGCATATTGATATTTTCGCAGTCACTGAGACCAAATTTATATGAATCAACTTAAGTATTAAATATGTATATACTTAAGTGTATCAGAAGCCGAAAAATACAGGGTGTATATAAAGCAATATCGGGGTTTTAACTCTTAATAATATTTATTAAATTCAACTTACAGTTATAAATGATACGTCAAATGAAAAAGCAACTCAAACAGTTTTATTAAGACCGTTATAAATGTTCAATGCGACTACCCTTTGTCACAAGGCACAGATCAAGTCTATAGCCGAGTTCTTCCCAAACATTGATAAGTGTGTATTCAGTAATTGTAGCAACAGCTGCTTCAATCTGGTTTCTTAATTCAGGAAGGTCAGCTGGTAGCGGAGGCACGTACACACGATCCTTGATGAAGCTCCCATGGCGTTAGGTCAGGAGAACGTGGAGGCCATGCATAGCAAGTCCTGTCATTGGGGCCCTTGCGGCCTATGCAACGCTCGGGTACAGTGACGTTCAACCAATCGCGTACTTCGTTATGCCAGTGAGGTAGCGCACCATCTTGCTGGAAAATGAAGTTCTCTAGCTCATTTTCTTTCAACTGAGGGAAGAGCTATTGCTCTAGTGTATCAAGGTAAGAAGGGCCAGTTACTGTAGGTTCACCAGAAAAGAAGGGCCCATAAACTTTTCGCCGGGATACGGCACAAAAACATACACTTTAGAGCAATCTCTTGGCCGCGTCGTGGCTCAGTGGTTAGACCACTTGGCTCTCACCAAGGCGGCTCGGGTTCGAGCCCAGGTGACCGCTAAGTGATGTTTGTTGGGGACAACACGGTGCTGGGACGGGTTTTCTCCGGGAACTCCGGTTTCCCCCGCCATCTCATTCCACCGGTGCTCCATCTTCATCTCATGTATCATCAGTGTCATCGCCTGCGGTGCCGTATGTAGTAAAAGCCGACGTTAAACACTACACTGCTACCTTAGAGGATTCTCATTGCATTTGTACCATCTCCTGAAGATTTTCTGAGCCCCAGATACGCACATTAAGTGTTAACATGTCCACTAAGCTGAAAGGTCGATTCAACACTGAAGACAACACGATCTATAAAATCGTCATCGTCATGAAACAACATGTCGTTTGCGAAGTTGACACGTAATTCGTGGTCTGTCGGCTTTAGAGCCTGTAATAACTGTAAACGGTAAGGGCGTAAGCGTTTTCTTTCAACTTTCTAAACAGTCGACACAGGAACTTGTAATTCACAGCTAGCCTTCCGGAATGAACGAAATCACGAGTGAACGACTCTCTCACTAGCTCAACAGTCTCTTCACTTACTCTTGGTCGTCCCGTGCTCTTCCCCTTTACAAAGGCAGCCGGTACCTTCAAACTGATGATACCATCTACGAATGTTATTATTACTAGTAGGATCACAACCGAACTTAATGCGGAACGCACGTTGCACAGTAACTACAGGCCACGCCGTGGCTCAGTGGTTAGACCGCTTGGCTCTCACCAAGGCGGCCCGGGTTCGATCCCAGGCGACCTCAAAGTGAGGCGTTGGGGCGGGTTTTCTCCGGGACCTCCGGTTTCCCCCGCCATCTCATTCCACCGGTGCTCCATCTTCATCTCATGCATCATCAGTGGCACCGCCTGCGGTGCCGTATGTAGTAAAAGCGGGCGTTAAACACTACACATCTCTCTCACAGTAACTACAGATTCGGTCTTTGCAAACTGCAAAACACAAAACGCCTTCTGTTGACTAGTCGCCATCTTTGCTACTAGCGCTGTCTAGCAAACTGCGGCAGAAACATTGCACGCACTTGCGTACTGGTGCCAACAAACAAAACTGAGTTGCTTTTTCATTTGACATGTCATTTATAACTGTAAGTTTAATGTAATAAATATTATAAAGAGTTGAAACCCCGATATTCATTTATATACACCCTGTATAAAACGTAATATCTTAAACCATATAGTTATCAATAGGGATAAGTCCACATTACTTGCTATACCTCGATACCCGCGATATTCAATACTTCGGTGATGATTCTGCAATTTAAAAGTAGACTTGACCCCGAAAGACTGAAAATACTAGTACTCGTATTTCTACGGGGCATGGATGTGAACAAATGCCTGGCGAAAGTTTCACGAGGAGATACTTCGCATTATATGCCAGATAAATTCATAACAAATGAATGAGCTCGAGTGTTTACACAACCAATATTAAGGCAAGTTTCTAATAGCATTGCATTTATTTTGAAAACGACAAGAATATGTTATATGCGTTTTTATAAATGAATGTGGTCAAAATCGTGTGCAAGAAAAACATAACGCTTGCACGTCAAAGATTGGAACTGATGTTATCTACTTGCGAGACATGCGTTTCACCACTCAGCTGTCATCTATACGGCCTATCTGTCACATAGCTTTGAAATGAAGCCGAGTGGTATCAAAGCGTACAGACACCGACATAAGTATTCGAACGTAAACGTATTTATTACTTATATTAAAGCTACGCAGAGTAAGCATACGTAAATACAACTGGTACAAAATAAACTTGAGTCGTCCATTAAACATATAAACTCATAAACAGCAACTGAAACTAATTTGCACTACAAGGAGAAATAATACTGTTACTTTACATCTGGACATAAGTATTCGAACAGAGAACAGCTAGTGTTTTGTTCTCATCCCCTTTCTTTGAATTACTACTGATAATCGTTCGTACATTGTCTGTATGTGTTGTTTAGTGACTGCAGAGTCCATATTTCTCCACTTTGAAGAAGTTCTTTCAGATGGTCCTTGCTTCTGATGTGATGCTTCCTTACACGCTCCTCGAGTTCCTTCCAGAGGTTCTCTATAGGATTTAAATCTGGAGATTGTGGCGGTGTCTTCAAAGTGTGAGGAGTGTTGTACATGATCCAAAGCCTTACAATTTCAGCAGTATGCTTTGGGTCATTGTCCTGCTGGAAGTAATAATCATGCCCTAAACCCCGCTTCTCTGCACTCTTTTTAAGATTTTTTTTAAGAAACCTCTTCTATTCAATTTTGTCCATGATCCCATCTATGAAGACCAGTTCACCAAAGCCAGATGAAGCTATACAGCCCCATAACATCACACTACTGCCACCTTGTTTCACTGTAGCTACCATGTTCTTAGGTTCACATTCTGTATTTGGCAGTCTCCACACTTTAAGACGTCCATCACTCTTGTATAAGCAGAATTTGCTCTCGGCCGACCAGAGAACCTTATCCCAGAATTCTGTTGGTTTCACCACATACTGTTTAGCAAATTGTATACTCTTTATCTTATTCGCCTTATTAACATTTGGTTTCTTCCTAGGAACGCGGGCATTGTACCCAGTACTATTTAAAACCCGTTCAATTGTTCTGGTGTGAACCACAGTGCCAGAATGTTGTTCAGGGCATCCTCTAATCTCAGAGGCAGTGACTCTCAGATTCTGCTTCATCATTTTTATTATATGCCTACTTTCTCTGGTGGTGAGTTTAGAAGGAGCGCTATTTCTAGGTTTATTTACAACAGTATTTGTCTGTTTGAAGCGTTGAATTATGCAGAACACTGTACTTTTGCTTCTGTTAATGATTTTGGCAATTTCAGAGAGAGATTTGTTTTGTTTGTACATATTTATCACGATATTCCTCTCTGCCACCGTTGTCTCCTTACCTTTACGTCCCATATTACCTGTGAGTTCGCAATTGGCTGAATAACTTTGAGCACACTGTCTCGAGGCATAGCATAAACACAACTACTACGTGGTAGGGGCGTGTAGGGTACGTGCAACCATCTTTCTCTCTGTTCGATTGGGTACGTTCGAATACTTATGTCCTCCAATAAGAGGTAACATAGAATAAATACAGTACAGATTGTGTAATAAATAGATGCAAAGTAATATTTTAAATGTTGTTTCCTAGACACTAAAGGTTAATGTTTACATGTTTAACAGTATTTATAGTACGTGATAGTTTTAAGAATTAGCCATTTTGAATAAAATTACATGCTTTAATGTGTAAACAAGGTTGGAAGTATGAAATTAAAGATGAATAGTAACTAATAAAAGTGTTTAAAATGAAATGGATATAGCAATGGACAAAATGACAGGTGTTTACAATCAATCCTCACAAATACTTGTTGTGCATTGGCTACATATTGGTGTACTGCAAGTTACACAACATGCTTTTGTTTTGCTATCTTTTGTTCTAGGACATTTTGCACATCTAACCCGTTTTGTTATTACTCTTAATTGCTTGCGGAATTCGCATTTGAGCATCCTGGCATTGTTATTTCTTAAACCACGAGGGAGGTGTGGAATAGTCATCCTTTTCTGTAGAAACGGTTCAACTAGCTGCCATGACAGAGACTTGGTGAACTGGAAGCGTCATTTTTTATGGTTTTCCATTAATGATGAATGTATTACAAATGCTTTCAGCATGGAAATGTTCAGCATGGTGTAGAAAATAGCAAGAGGCCACCTTCTACAGCGTCTATTAGCCGCGTAAACAGTGCATTTTTCATCAAGTACATCTATTCCTCCTTTTGAGGCACCTTAGTAGTCAATCATCTCAGTGCTCAATTACCACTTCTTCTTCATCTCCATTTTGTACGAGGCCTGTCCGTAAAATAAATGTTATTTAATATAGAAAACATGTTTATTGTCAGTGAATGTTACATTGATAGAAAGGCGGAACTTACAGCTATTTTTCAACGTAATCACCATTGCGATCGATGTACTTTTGCATGCGCTGTGGCATTTTTTGTATACTCTTGTCATAGCACTCTCCCGCCAAGTTGCGCAGGTAGCGCTCAACCTCGTTTTTCAAATCATCGTCGGTCTGGAAATGTGTTCCACCCAGGTGTGACTTCAACTCAGGAAACAGATGATAATCACTAGGTGATAAGTCTGGACTGTAGGGGGGATGGGTGAGGATATCCCATCCGAACTGGGTCAGGAGATCAGCCCTTGCATGTGCAGTATAGGGACGAGCGTTGTCGTGATGAAAATTCATTCCCTTCGTCAGCATTCCCCTCCTTCGATTTTGAATGGTACGTCGCGGTAGCTAGCGGCGTTTATAAACTCGCACAATACACCTTTTCTCTCCCACAACACACTGGCCATCATTTTGCCGGCAGAAAATGTCTGTTTGAACTTTCGCGGCTTCGGTGAATTCGAATGCCGCCACTGGCGAGAACGTTCTTTAGTTTCACCCAGGTTACATCGTTGGTGACAATTGAATCCAACAATTCCTCGCCCTGTTCTGCATAGCGCTCCATGAATCGGCGGGCCGCTTCAGCACGTTGCCGTTTATGGTCTTCGATGAGCATTTTTGGGAACCCACCCCGCACACACCTTGCGATAATGCAAATGTTCGGTCAAAATCTTGTCAATCGTAGTCTTACTGACTTCAGGGATAAGTTCGCACAGCTCGCGAACTGTCACACGTCGATCTTTAAGCATTTCTTGATTCACTTTTGCAATTGTTTCGGCTGAAACCGAAGGCCGACCAGAACGCTCTTCGTCAGTCTTTGAACTTTCTGACCCACTTTCGCATGTTTTCCACGTCCATGCACTGTGGCCAATAGACCTCGCATAACTGACGATGAATTTCAGTGGGGGTAGTGCCGTAGGCACTCAAAAAACGGATACTGCACGCAACTCTCACTTGGCGGCGGAAGTGATAGGAAGCTCCATCGCAATCGGTTGCCCAGCCAAGACTAATGGTTACAACGGGTTGTTTGGGGTGGGGATTTAAATGGGTAAAGCCAAGCTACGCGCCAGTGTTGCCGGATCTCGCCTAATAGCGTTCCTCACGGCTCCAGCGCCTTGGAGACATTTTACGGACACGCCTCGTAATTCTACTAGCTTTGAATCACTGTCATGAACATTTCATGGTCTGGGTCATGTTGTGAATCATCAACATTACTAAAGTCACTCTCCAAATCATTTGCAATGGATAACATCAATTCCTCAAAATGAGGTTCATCAGCTTTCGTTTGCTTCTGTGAAGTTGACGCCATCTCTCTCTAACAACATACCATGCAATATAATGCATTTTAAATTAATTGGGAGTCGATTAATGACACAAAACAACACTTACTTTTAAATTTTCCCGGAACTAGTTTCTGAGGCCTTCCCTCTATCTTCAGCCGGACATCGACTGGTTCTCATTGGTGTAGCTGACGATATTTTGTCACAGGTCTCCTCTGGTGGCGGTTCGAGGAACTTGCTGAACAAATCTTTCTGGGGGATGTCGAAATTGAATACTTTGTTCCTATTTTTTGAAATAAAGATTTGTTCCCATGTGGACAGTTCTTCTTTTCCTGTTGTATGTTTTAGTAATTTTGGTTCTGGATTTATGTTGTGATTTTTTTCCCAAAAATGCGTGGCAACTGCTGATTTTTCTAATTGTTTGTATTTTATGTTCCTAAAGTGTTCCTTTGCTCTTGTTTCTAAATTTCTTTTGGTTTTTCCAATATAAATTTGACTACAGTCACAGCATTCAATTTGATATATCCCAGATTTTTTGTTAGATGGAATGGCATCTTTGATGTTTGAGCAAATTAGGTTTTTTAAGGAGAAATGGTTGACTGGTGCTAGTTGAATGTTTTGTTTTTTGAAGACTTTTTTGAATTTATCAAAGGCCCATGGATGGTAAGTGAATTTTTTGAAGATCATTTTAGTTTCTGTAGCTGAGAGGGCTGTGGTTTCCTTTAGTAGTTTCTTCTTATTTGCTCAGCTACAGAAAGTAAAATGATCTTCAAAAAATTCACTTACCATCCATGGGCCTTTGATAAATTAAAAAAAGTCTTCAAAAAACTAAACAGTCAACCATTTCTCCTTAAAAAACCTAATTTGCTCAAACATCAAAGATGTCATTCCATCTAACAAAAAATCTGGTATATATCAAATTGAATGCTGTGACTGTAGTCAAATTTATATTGGAAAAACCAAAAGAAATTTAGAAACAAGAGCAAAGGAACACTTTAGGAACATAAAATACAAACAATTAGAAAAATCAGCAGTTGCCACGCATTTTTGGGGAAAAAAAAACACAACATAAATCCAGAACCAAAATTACTAAAACATACAACAGGAAAAGAAGAACTGTCCACATGGGAACAAATCTTTATTTCAAAAAATGGGAACAAAGTATTCAATTTCGACATCCCCCAGAAAGATTTGTTCAGCAAGTTCCTCGAACCGCCACCAGAGGAGACCGATGACAAAATATTGCCAGCTACACCAATGAGAACCAGTCGATGTCCGGCTGAAGATAGAGGGAAGGCCTCTGTCGATGTCCGGCTGAAGATAGAGGGAAGGCCTCTGAAACTAGTTTCGGGAAAATTTAAAGGTAAGTGTTGTTTAGTGTCATTAATCGACTCCCAATTAATTTAATTTATACAACAACACTGTTATCAACACATCCATGAAAGGATTTATAATGCATTTTGTTTTCGTAAGCTGTTGACATTTCCTCTTGAAACATACCGCAATACGAGTATGGTGGGGTCACCCTGACCCCGCTAAGGAGAAAAACAACTGTTAATGGTGTGTACGCACTCTTTTCACCACAATCTCAACAAGCATACTGACTGAAAGGTACTGAGAGCCGCAGTGCCACACTGCGGAGAAAATAGGTTTCACATGGTAAACAGTTTTAACCGGGGTCCTCCTGACCCCACCATACCGGTTACGGGTTAAGGCTGTATGTATGCAGGAAATAGTAAGAATGGTTTGTACAGAAGTGAAAAGAAGAAGTGATGTAAATGATTGTGGAATGTTTTTATTAGCTGTGCTTTAGCAACGAAAATGTGTCTCTACCGCCCGCAGCACTCGAGTTTAACAACGCTGGAGTGAAAGTTTACGTGTGGTGTAGCTCTTAAATCTATCTGTGTTGAATTTTAATACCATATTTTCATAAAGAAATGATGTTATCTCCCTCTGTATATACAGAACATATATAGAGACTGGCCGAAGACATCAGTGCGTTTAACGAAGTTAAAACTAAGGGATACAGCTGAAGGAATCTAGACATAGACATGTTGAAGACATCTAATGATGCTGTTGCCAAGGAAACCTGTGATCACCACAAAGCCGAATTAGGAGATGTTTGCTTCCTCGTATTTCTGTTTGAAGCGTGTGCCCACGTGCGAGGTGGATGACCCTTGAGTTGGAGTACGCTGCCATTATGGACTACAACTTTCACGGCATCTTTTAAAAGATTACGCAAAATTATAGCGCCTGTTCATTGTTTGTTTGTAATTACATACATTCATATCAGTTGTTGACGAATTAGGTGGCTAGTTGTAGCTTCTGTATTCGTAATTTTGAGCTGTAAATTATATACTAGCGACCATTATCTCTTACATCATGTTGGTCACACATCAAGCATCATATACAGCGTGTTACTTAAGGGGGGACGTACGAGAAAATGTTCAAAAAATCTAATTTTTTTATTGTTTTGTCAAATAGTATATAGTGTTAGCTACCAAACACCAAAATATTATGACTGTACGTGGTCTGTATGTACCTTTAAACAATTAAAAGCCCTAGCGTTGCATAGTAGCAACACAAAGTCTTCCATCAGCTGTCTTGGAATCTATAAAGCCCACCTACCAATTCTTAGCACACCCAGACTTGCTAAACAAATGTCTCTATGGAGAGACACAAAACCCAAATGAAAGCCTCAACAGTTTAATATGGAAGAGGTGTCCCAAAACATCATTTGTGTCTTCCATAGTGGTGAAAATTGCTACATTTGATGCTGCAATAGTGTTTAATGATGGGAATGTTGGCAGAAAGAAAGTTATGCATCAGTTAGGGTATCAACCTGGTGTGTTTATGGAGTATCGACAACATTCGCATCGCTGATGCAGAAAGAGCTATGAAATTAATGCAGAAAGAAGCAAGACAGAAGAGGAATTTAAAAAGAAAGGCTGAAGAAGACCAGAATGAGGATACAGTCTATGTATATGGGAAGTTATGACTTGAAATTAAAAGGCAAACTCAATAATACTTATTGTATTTTTAATTGCCTTTCCCCGTAACTTGCATTTTCTACAACTTCAACCCATTTTTCTCTCAAACTACTTCATCTACAGTGATGCAATTTAGCACACAGATTTCTTATGCCGCAATGAACATTTTGTTGGTTCTAGAATTTAAGATTAAGCTCCAGATGGAAAGTGATGATACAAAATATATGAAATTATTTTAATTTTTAAAGGATGCATATGATTAACATTTTTTTAAATTCTATACAGCTTCAATAAGAAATCTAAATCCAACAAATTCATGTTTAGTGTGTTTTAAAATAACATACCAAATTTCAGAAAGATACCATATGTGAATTTTGAAGTTTGTAAATGTCTCTGCATGTAGAAAAAATATGTAGCATTAGTTATATACAATGGAAAGTTATGAAAAAAATTGTGCATATTAACTGTATTATATTAAATGAGTATACTAAGTTTCACTTCTCTAACTTGAAAACTTTGGATGTTTTGGCTGTTTATGTAAGACCCTGAATATTTGCATAGTCCTCCGTTAAATTGGAGGAGTATTATTATAGGGGCTTTTGGAAAGAGGTAGAATTAAGGCTGGAAGATTTAGATAGCCAAGTTATATTTACCAATGCAAGGGATAAAAGATCACTGAGGACATATAGGGATATAAAGACAGTGTGGTGGAGGGAGAAGTACATAGATATGTGTAATAAGTCAGGGCGAGAGGATTTGCCTGGGCAAGGACAGGAGTTAGAAATTTGAAAGGTATTAGATATGAAAAGGATACAGGAAATGCCCTATGTGTGGAGAAGAGGATACAGATTGGCATAGTATACTTTATTGCAAACAAACAAAGATATGGAGAGAACAAATTTGGCAACAAAAGTGGGACAGTATTAGGGATGGCGGGAGGTATAAATAATAAAGGATATGTTGTTGGTAAAACGAGAAAAGAATGTAAGAAATATAGGTGAATATCTGGGGAAAGTTAGAGAGAAGTGGTTAAGATTGATGAAGAATAAATAACAATTAAGGGCTGGAAAACTAGAATGAGGGATACAAGGGAGAGGAGGGTCATCAATACACGGAAAACCTGGGGTTATGTGTATTGAGAGCGAGACTCGAGGCAAGCAGGTAGAAAGGGTATGTTAAATGTGAATAAGTCATTTTGTTATTGTGTGAAAGAAATGTTATAAATGTCAATGTACCAATGAAATTGTATGTAGAAGAAAGATGAGAAATAAATACAAAAATACTTAAATTGCCGGACTCCCTGCCCTTGGAGACCTGTCTAGTACTGTAGGAATTATTCCATTTTAACTTCCCCATTACTTATAAGTAGGCTCCGATGGAATGCACCTTCATTTTAGGTTTCCTTTGCGCGAAAATAAGTTGTTTTCCTACGTGGATCACTACAGGTACCAAATATTTTATGTTTTTCTAAGTTTTAAGAAATATGGTTTCGAACTTTTTCCACATAGTATGCCATATCAATGACATGCACAGGAACTGAAGGTTTTTTTTTTATTATTATTAAGGTTTTCCTACGTGGATCACTACATGTTTTCCTTTTTTTTTTTTTTGTTAAGTTTTAAGCAAAATAGCTGAAAACACTTTCCACAAAAATATGTCTTATCAATGACATACATAAAAGCCCAAAGAGAATAGGTATTAGTGTTTCTTTTGTAGGTTATGTTAATCGTCAGGTCCATCTTGAAACATAGGAATTAGAGAACGCTGTTAAGGGTAACCAGCCTAATTCTACATCACATCACTTCCATGTAATTTCCGATTAACTCCACGTGATTATAGGTATATTGTAGCTTTTATCTCTTTATGTAGTGCGATCCATATAAACCAGAACCATTTCAATAAGCCATAACTTTTGAATCAGGGCTGGAGTTCCGGGAGTTCCACGGTTGACCTTGACGATACCGTAGGTTTACAATCTGTAAACGGTAGAGACCCTGGTCTCTGTTATGTCGTGGCTTATGTCTCCTCACACCTCTTCCTTCCTTACTTCCTTACCTTCTTACTTCTTTACTTCCTTCCTTACTTCCTTACCTTCTTCCTTCCTTCCTTACTTACTTCTTTACTTCCTTACTTCCTTCCTTCCTTCCTTGCTTCCTTACCTTCTTCCTTCCTTCCTTAATTACTTCTTTACTTCCTTCCTTACTTCCTTACCTTCTTACTTCCTTACCTTCTTACTTCCTTACTTCCTTCCTTGCTTCCTTACTTACTTCCTTACTTCCTTCCTTCCTTACTTCCTTCCTTACTTACTTCCTTCCTTACTTACTTACTTCCTTACCTTCTTACTTCCTTACTTCCTTCCTTACTTTCGTCCTTCCTTCCTTCCTTCCTTCCTTCCTTCCTTACTTACTTCCTTTCTTACTTCCTTTCTTCCTTTCTTACTTAGTTACTTACTTCCTTACCTTCTTACTTCCTTACCTTCTTACTTCCTTACCTTCTTACTTCCTTACCTTCTTACTTCCTTACCTTCTTACTTCCTTAACCTTCTTACTTACTTACATTCTTACTTACTTTCTTCCTTTCTTCCTTTCTTCCTTTCTTCCTCTCTTCCTTTCTTCCTTACTTCCTTTCTTCCTACCTTCCTTTCTTCCTTCCTTCCGTCCTTACTTATTTACTTTCCTACTTTCTTACTTTTTTACTTTCTTACTTACTTCCAGAACACTCATCACGGGCAGCGATACTAAAGGTTTCTGTTCCAGCTTCATACAAACAGCATGTTTATTCTACAGTGTGATCCATATAAACCTGTACCATTTCAATAGACCATAACCCTTGAACCAATTATAGGACACACGTGCAACTTTGGGAGAATATAATACACAATTGGGAGATTACATTACACTATTTACATCTCAGAGAAACTTTTTGAAGTGTCCTCCACCAGCATCTATACATGTTTGCACTCCTCTCACCATATTCTGTGAAGTTTTATGGAGAGTATCCTCACCAATATTACTTCTTTCGGTTCGAATGCATTCCTTGAGAACATCAATTGTCCGGGACCTATTCTTGTACACTCTAATTTTAGATATCCCCACAAGAAAAAATCCGGTGAGGTTAGATCAGGGCACCTGGGAGGCTATAGACCTTTCGAGATTATTCGATTAGATTAGATTGATTTGCGTTCAGTAGGTTCACTTGTAGCCAGAAAAGGCTGTGAACATTGAACATGTCCAGAGGTATAAAGTTTAATAGCATATATATGTATAAGACACATATTATAGTATACAGGCAATATGAACAACAATATGGAAAACAAAGCAGGGATAATTATATATGATACAAAATCAAACACTTTTTAAACCAGCTTTCACTTGTCTTATGCCAGTACGTCTCAACCTTTTTGCAATGGATACCATTCATTGTTATTTCTTAAATACATATACATTAAAAATAAACTTTCTACATGCATCAAAGATCTATTGGTAATGATTTGTCATTGGAACAGTTAGATACTACTTACAGAGCTACAGAAGCATTATCAGGATAATATGTCATTCAGATAATCTTGTACAGAATAAAAAGATTTTGAGCAAAGGTACTCTCTAACAGCTTTTTTAAAAGCAAGGAAATTATCAATTTTTTCTTTAAGAACATTAGGAAGTGCGTCAAATATTTTGATAGTTTCATAATGCACACCTTTCTGGAAGCAAGAAAGTTTAGCACTGGGATAATGGATATTATACTTTTGTCTAGTCTTTATTCTGTGAATTATATTATTTGTTGCAAATAAGGCACGATTGCATACAAAGAATTTTAGGATCGAGAATATATACATGCAAGGAAGCGTTAATATCTTCAATCTTGTAAAAAGATCTTTACAGGAGCATCTGTTGTAGGTGTTAGTAATGATTCTTATAACCTTCTTTTGCATAAGAAATATTTTTTTAGTCTACTGAGTTGCCCAAAATAATATTCCGTATTCCATAATAGAGTTAAAGTATGCGTTACCAAAGAAACTCGTTACAAGCTTCATGGTGTCATTAGATGTATGACACGTTGTTCCATCTTGCTGGTGAAGCAACTATATTTTGGTGGCAAGGGTTCCACGTTGTGGCGACAGTTTGAAGCTATAATATTGGGCGAGCAAAGGTTATCACGTTGGCGCTACAGTTTGAAGCAATAATGTTTGGCTCAGGGTAAAGCAATGAGGTTAATCACAGGGTATGCGTGGATATGTGTGAGAAGGGTGGTTTTATTGACACTGGAATGTCCGTTTCAAACTGATTTATTGACTGCTTCTTTTATCCGAACATCAAAATTGAAGTTGCCGACTAAGGGTTACCAATATCCCTGTTTAGAGTTACTAAAGGCGGAATGTTTATTACTCGATAAACTTGATTCGTTCCTCACGTATATATGAACCGACAAAAATCTTCTCTCATTTCTGGTATGCCAGGCCCAAGACAGAGCAAGAGGACTGCCCTAATCGCCCTCGGACTGTCTTAGTGGCTTGCCAGCCACGAACTGCTCTAATCGGCCTGCCGCCGAAGACCGCACTCCACATATGCGCGTGGGTGTTTGTGTCACTTTCACTTTTTGAAAGCCCTCTTCATTCAACCAAAGATTCCCTTTGTAACAATTTTGTCTTTGTCATTATTAGGAACCGAAGAATACCTCATTCAACAAGTCAAGTGCTATCCTTTAGAAATCTGCTAAGGACAGTGTTTCTTACATTTCTTGCCCTTGCACGTGTTGTAACAAAGAACCAACATTCCTTTGACATCCATCATGATTCTTTATACATTCCAATCCTTTAATTTCTGTATCACTGGAAATAACCTTCTCTCAATTGGGTATCATCCAGCTGCTCCATAAATGTCTTGAAGATACCCATATAAACTTCAGTATCTACAGTCGTATCAAAGAAAATGGGACCAAAGACCCATAGATGCTGGTGGAGGACACTTGCAACATTTTCTTCTATATGTAAATAGTGTAATGTATTCTTCCAATTGTGTATTATATTCTCCCAAAGTTGCACGTATGTCCTATTATTGGTTCAAAAGATATGGCTTGTTGAGATGGTTCAGATTTATATGGATCACACTGTAGAATAAACATTCTGTTTGTATGCAGCTGGAACAGAGGCCTTTAGTATCGCTGCTCCTGATGAGTGTCCTGGGAGGAAGGATGAGGTGTGATGAGGCAGGAGCCCCGACGTAACAGAGGGCAGGGTCTGTGCCGTTTACAGATTGTAACTCGATGGTAGCGTCTAGATCAACCGTGGAGCACCCGAGACACCAGCCCTGAAACGACCAAAAGTAGGGAGAAGAAATTTAGAGGGATGTAAGAAATCTTTCCAGCAATTACCTAGTCACTGGGGAAAAAACAGTAACACAGGAAGGTCTGCCATGGATATGGAACCGTTGACCTCCCAACAGCTCGGTTCAAAACAAGAAATGTAGGATTGGCAGACACTCCGCGTTGCATCTTAGCTTCTCTGCAGCATTACTGACAGCATTGCCAGCTTCAAATAGATATGCGAAACATTCCCGTCCAAGGCTCGACTTCACGAGCGTTACCGTTGCCTCGATAAAGGCCATTAGCGAAAAACAGGTTGCGTTGCCAGGCTTCCAAATAAGGTTACCGTGCACACAGGGAAACTGGATAAAAATGTTAATTTTCTGAAGGCAACACTGAAACTCTATATTGCAATTAGGCGCCTGAATCGCATTTGCTACCCTAATGGCCCGCACATAACCGACTTTGTTAAGGTGCTCTTTGTTGCTAGGTAACACCTGAGGAAGGAGCAAAATGCAGAGACCTGGTTTTTCCTCTCTCAATATTAAAAATGACTCTCTACGCTTGTAAATCTATTCTTATAAATGCTAATTCCTCTGTTTCCTCTTAATGATTATTGCTAATTATATTACAGTTGCAAGGGGAATTTGTTAGTACAGTATTTTGTCCGCCACCATAAAAAACACGTCACTATGTGACACTTTTGTTACTGAAAAGTAGGCTTTTAATATAATTGGGTTTATACTTACAACTGTAAGTATACAACTGTAATTATACAACTGTAAGTACCAGGGCTGTTTAATAAAGAATGATCACATTTTTTTTTTCTGACAACGTAGGTTTACTCATCCTCATAATTTTGATGGTCCTTCTCAAAATAGTGGCCGCGCCGTGGCTCAGTGGTTAGACAGCTTGGCTCTCACCAAGGAGGCCGGGGTTCGATCCCAGGCGACCGAAAAGTGAGATCTGTGGTAGACAACACGGCGCTGGGGCGGGTTTTCTCCGGGACCTCCGGTTTCCCCTGCCATCGCATTCCACCGATGCTCCATCTTCATCTCATGTACCATCAGTGTCACCGCCTGCGGTGCCGTATGTAGTAAAAGGGGACGTTAAACACTACACATTTCTCAAAATAGTCTCCCCTGAATGCGATGCACTTGTCCCAGCGTTTCTGCCAGTCTTCAAAGACATTCTGCAAACCATTTTTTGAGAGATCTTTCAAAATCGCCTCCGCAGCCTTCACCACTGCTTCTGATGATGGATAAGGCCTCCCACAAAGGCGTTTCTTCAAGTTAGGGTATAGAAAAAAAATTAAATGGGGCTAAATCCGGACTATAGGGAGGGTGAGGTATAAACTTCACGTTAACTTTTGCAAGATAATCCACAGCAACAACATTGGCAATATGCGGCCGCGCATTATCGTGATGCAGCATCCGGCCTGCTTCACGGAAATGTGGTCTTTTGCGCCTGATATGGTCCTGCAATGTTTTCAGGATATCCCTGTAGTATTGTCCAGTTACTGATGTGTGTGCAGGTACAACATGCTGATAAACCATTCCATGAATATCAAAGAATGAGATGACCATAACTTTCCCAGCAGAAGCAACCACTTTTGCTTTTTTGGGGGGTTGGTGATGAATTGAAACAAACTCCGGATCTTCCTCTAACATCAACTTTAACTGCACGCAGACCTGCATACGAATGTCCTTTTGTTTGGGAATCAACAGTCTTGGAGCCCATCACGTACAAACACGTCTCATGTGTAATGTTTCTGTCACCAGCGTTTGGGTGGCACCCAACGAAATGTTCAGTATTTCAGAAAGTAATCTTAAAGGTAACTCGTGGATCCTCTCTCACAATGGCAGCAGCAGTGTTGATGTTTTCTTCCGTAAGAGCAGTAACTGGAGCACCGGTCCATCTCCCTTTAAATTGATTGTCTCCCTTCTTTAAACATTTTAAACCACCTTCGAGCTGTGCTGTAGGGAAGAACAGACTCTCCATAGGCCTCCTGTAACATTGTATAGGCCTCAACTGAAGATTTGTTGAGACGAAAGCAGAATTTCATAGCCGCATATTGTTCCTCGTGTGTTATCTCCATTAAAGCGGTAGGCGATACTGAACATGTCTGAACTTGCCTGGTTCTCACAGGCGGGAACCTGGAGTACCAACAATGAAACTACTACGGCGTGTTTGTTTCACATTAAGCTAACAGAATATAATAAGACTGATTTTTAGTGAGAAAAATTATGACCGTAAAAGATTATGATTATTCGTTATTGAACAGCCGTTGTATATTGCGGCGGCTGCGGCGACGTACACAAAAGTTTCGGCGCAGAGGTGGAGATAAACAGCTTGCCTAAGCAGACAAACATAGCGAGGAGATAAAAGACATGCCAAAACAGATACAGTGGGGTAGACGGAACATTCTAGTGAGATCCTGATTGATAGCGAACATTCCGGTTCTTGTTTGTTTGAGAAGAGTCTAGAATTATCAATGCAGGTATCTCTGAGACATCGTGACACGCCAGCGGATAGTTGTAAACAGAGCAGTAGTCGCTAACACTACCAAACCGAGTCGTAATGAGAGAGTGTAATCAGAACTGTATTGTGTGAACGCGTTTGTTTGTGGTCAACGGACTTGAGGCCCGCCTCGGTAGCGTAGATGGTAGAATGTCTTCCTCTCGTTCAAGAGGTCCCGAGTACGAATCTCGGTCAGGTTAAGTTACCTGGATAAGGCATTATCCGGGGTTTTCCTTTATCCTGAAAGACGAATGTCAAGTAACTTTGAGCTCTATGGACTCTGGAACCTTTTGAGCGTCATTTCGCCCATCTCATTCATCGATGACTAAAGGTTGGAGGACATAAATTAAAAAAAAATCGTACTTGAGCATTGTATTTGTGTACGTTACGTAATTCTGCTACTAGAAGGGTAAAAGAGTGTATTTTTATAGAAATAAAGAACATTTACAATTTCTGCAAATTGGACTTTTAATCCTACCATTTTTTAAAGCTTTATTGAAACAAAAACAAGGAGCTTCGCTTCTTGCGAGGAAGTGGGGTTAGGTGAGGGAAATTGTGGGTGGGTTTATGCAGATCCCGCGTTAAGCACTCTGGTGATTATCCTTAATTTCTAGCAGCATGGATCATGCTGCCTGGCGTAAGTGTATAAGGCCTGGCTGGCAGGCATGGCTTGCGCCCTGGAAGCCAAACTGGGGAGTCATGGTGGATTTGGTCGAGGTGTGCTCGGTGGTAAAAAGTTCAGTCGGCGAAGATGGTCCAAGTATGGGTTAACTGTTAGGTTGATTGCTCTGATTTGTTCGCCGATGGTGTGTTTGTGGTCTAAGAGTCGTGGTAGGCTTTGAGTGTTCGAACGATCCTGTGCAGGTCGAGCTTGCTTTTGTCTAGTCCGTTGGCTAAGGTCTGAAGTGTAGATGTGATGTCCATTGTAGCAGATTGGTGTGTTTGCTTGATGAGTGGCTCGAGGTTATGGTAGTTGTCTTCAGTTTGTGAAAGTTTGTTGAGATCCTCCATTCGATCCAGGCGGGCTGAGAATTTTGCGAGTTCCGATGTGAAGAAGGTCTGAAAGGTGTTGTATCTCTCCGCTGTCGCGTCTATGATGGTTTCCTCGAGTTTTGTGATTATCTCTGCGGTGTCAGGTGCTGTGTCCGTGGAGGTCGTCTGGATGGTCGTGGCGGTAGAAGCGAGCTGCCTCTCCAGTGCAGCCAGGCGGTTGTTCGTGTTGTGAAGTTCGGTCTGGATCTTGGTTGAAGCAGTCCTGAGTTCCTCGCAGAAGGCTGGCGTAGGTGGTGAGGAATGGCCCGAGACAGGAGCGCCTGGTATGGTGGTTTTGCGCCTGTTGTTCGGGTTGAGTGGACACTGTGCCTGACCTGTGTAGTGGCCAAGGCCATCGCAGGTGACACAGTAGCGGCGGCGGCGGCGGCGGCGGCGGCGGCGAAGGTCATGGCGCGTGCATTCGAATGTCAGTGCTGAGGCACCGCAATAGTGGCACCGAGGTGGAGCGTTGCACGTTGTGGCGTCATGTCCGTAGCCACAGCAGCGTCAACATGTATGGTGACGTAACGCTCTGCTTGCCTCGATTCTGAGACACTGCCCTAACAAGGGCAGGCCCGTCCTTAAGGCAGTTTCGTAGTCGGCTATGTTGGCGAGCTGCAGCCGGACAAGGGTAGAAGGCCCATGGCGTGTGTTGATTCTGGAGGCCTTCAGAGTAGAGGGCCATAGCTGTTGAGCGGCGACGAGTATGTAGCGGATCGGCAGATCTCGTGGGACCCCGCGGATAACTGCCGAGTGCGGTGCGGCGTGTTCCGGAGTGTAGACGGCGTAGGACTCCCGCGGCTGGAGAAGAACAGAGGGCTTCGGCGTAGATTAGCTGGCTTGAGGCGGCTGCGATGCGGGGAGACTGGCTGGCTGGTGTAGCTGCGGATTGTGCTGGAGTTGCTTCCTGCTGCATGGACGTGGAGTCCGCTAATGCAGGCCGAGAGCGTCCGGCAGCCAGGCGTGTCTGCGGTGGACTCGGCGGGCGGGCGCTGACTGGAGCCGATTCAGCCTGATCCTACGAACCAACAAAGTCTATATCTATATAGCATTAGCAATAGTAGTTTACCTAGATTGGTATTTAGTGGTGCCAAATTGGAAATTCATGTGAAGTTTTAAGTTATTGGCAAAAGTGTGTGAATAGTTAGGCTTACAGTTCACGCGGTGTAGGCGCGTGAACGTCTGAGTGGGGAGGGGAAGCAGCAGCAATGTGTCTGTTTGTATTATGACCAGTCTTGGATACAAGAAGGCGCTACGTGTGACTGTATAATAGAAAGAGTATTGAAGAGTAGCCTTAGTTCTTTGAGTCATTATTCTCTCTTATTTTAATGGAAATTACCGTTACGCCTCGCTACTGGCAACCAGGTCGTAAAAAATTCAAAGATATTGTAGGTAACAAAGCCACTTCTTTACATCTATCTCAATAAATAATAAAAATAAGATTTTGTTAGAATAGTTTGTGCAAGGGTGGGTAGAGAAAGCGATAACGTTATTCAGGATGAAATGCAGGTTTTTTTTTTGTGGAATATCAATACGTACTACACGGTGTATAGAAAGTAAAGTAATGCATTCTTGCTTCCTGAAAGAGCCTCCTGCGTCTTTGCAAGGCTTTCTCTATCGAGCATGGCTGTTGAGTAAAGAATGTGATAACTATTTTAAACCCAGTAGAGGAGTGGAAGGAGAGGTTGCATTGATCCAAGTTTTACAAGTTTCCATACTAAAGCGGAGTAGAGGAAAATGGGGCTTTATCCTGATGAAAAGTTGTGTTTCTTGTGCATTCAAACATTCATATGAGATGAAGTTCATTCTTTCCTAACCTTTATTGAAATAATTGCAGATAAGTTACGCGAAGCTTAATTTTTGTAATGCTGATTTGTGAAATAATTACTGTTAGCACGTATTTGGCCATTAACACTTAGGATTCTAGTTTTCAATACTTAGGGTACTAAAAGGAAATGACGTAACAGCAAACAGCATAACACTTGCCATACCAATAGGAAATGAAGTAATATGGATGGACGAATGAATGAATGATTTATTGTGCATATAGCAAAGTTTTACAATTTACAACTTTAGGCTACATTAATTTGTCTTTACCTTGAAAGGATAGAGCTAGACTAAAGAATTCAATGCCATAGCCGTGATTTCAACCACGGATCTTCTGGTCTCTGTACAGCCGCTCTATTGAGCTACTATGGCCAACGTGCCGACATGGACATTAAATTCACCAACTGACTCTTGTTTTTCCCGGTGAATCACAAGGAGTTCTCATAAACACATAAGACGGCTACCTTAATGGCGACTTACTATGCAGTAAGTACTTTAAGGCCTGGCTTTATAGTTCGGACCACTTAATGGAAATTAATTGTTCTTTCACACTAGCCGTGTGTAGGACGCACTATAAAAGGGTAGAGCCAGACTGAAAACTTCAATGTCATAGCCGAGATTTGAACCACGGATCTTCTGGTCTCCGTCCAACCGCTCTAATCCCTTGAGCTACTATGGCCAACGTGCCAACATGGCATTAAATTCTCCAACTGACTTGTGTTTCTCCCGGTAATCACTAGGAGTTCTCATAAACACATGAGACAACTACCTTAATGACGACTTACTATACTGTAAGTACTTTAAGGCCCGGGCTTTATATTTCGGGCCGCTATTAGGTACAATTAATGGAAATTAATTGTTCTTTCACACTAGTCGTGTGTAGGACGCACTATGAAAGGGTAGAGCCAGACTGAAAACTTCAGTGTCATAGCCGAGATTTGAACCACGGATCTTCTGGTCTCCGTCCAGCCGCTCTAAACCCTTGAGCTACTATGGCCAACGTGCCAACATGGCATTAAATTCTCCATCTGACTCGTGTTTCTCCTGGTAACCACTAGGAGTTCTCATAACCACATGAGACAACTACCTTAATGGCGACTTACTATGCTGTAAGTACTTTAAGGCCCGGGCTTTATAGTTCGGACCACTATTAGGTACAATTAATGATAATTAATTGTTCTTTTATAACAGCAGTGTGTAGGACGCACTATGTAGCTCAATGGTTAGAGTGGCTGGACGGAGACCAGAAGATCCGTGGTTCAAATCCCGGCTATGGCATTGTATTTTTCAGTCTGGCTCTACCCTTTCATAGTGCGTCCTACACACGGCTAGTGTGAAAGAACAATTGATTTCCATTGTCTTTACCTTGTTGCTACCTTGGCTTAAATAACACCCTGGTCGTCTGCTGTGCCAGGTAGCTCTTAACCTCCATGCTTGCTTGTTATTTAATTAGCCCCATTCTTCCCCCTATCTTCCTTTGTTATATTGTTTACATTTC
This sequence comes from Mantis religiosa, assembly GCA_030765055.1. NCBI lineage: Eukaryota > Metazoa > Arthropoda > Insecta > Mantodea > Mantidae > Mantis > Mantis religiosa. Next base: position 35,781,407 of record CM060960.1, read on the forward strand.
TTTCCCATTTTCCTTTTACTTTCTGTAGGAACTCACCAATACTTCTTATCTTCTTTTCCTCCTTTCCCTATAACAATTTTATAACTACCTTACTCTTCTCTACTTTCTCCCATTTTTCCTCCCAAACCTTTTCCTTCCATATTGCAACCTCCTCGCATTCTGTTCCACAGTGTTCTATGCTTTCTTTTCCCCCACACAATTCACAAATTCCCTTTTCCTTACCTCGTATCCTTCTTAGAAAAATTGTTGCTGTTCTCATCCAAGCTAGCCCTTCTGTCCTGCCTGTTGCAGTAATCTACATATGCTTCTCGTCCCGAGTTTCTTTTTATTTGTTTGTAAAATTGTAATGATTTCATATTTTCTAGACTTCCCCATATTTCCCGCCTTTCTATATCTTCTATCCTGCATTTTACCAATTTACCCACATTTATCTTGAATTCCATATATCTCCCATTCCTGTTTTTTCCACAGTTCCTCCTATCTCTACCCACCAACTTTGTGAGTTTTCTAATCTCTTTTGCTGTCTCATGCATCATTTCATAATTTCCTTTTCTTTTTTGGCCAAGCACCTATACTAAAAATTTTATTATTCTTTCCATTATTATTTCGTTTCTTGTCTTTCCTAATTCTGCTAAAGCTACTTCCCTAAGTGCTGATCTTGGTAAGCCTAGTGGTACTTTACAAAACCTTCTATAGTTTTGGCTCACCGTTTTGTTTACCTCTACACCTCCTAGATCTCCACTGCATGCAGCATGCTGGATTCAACTAGTGCTTCGTACATTCTTTCTAACCACTTGGTTGTAATTTCTAGCTTATATTTGCACATTCTTATCCCATTGATTGCTGCTCTTCCTTTTGTTTCAATCGTTCTGTGTGGTCCCCATTTTCCATTATACCAACAGCATAGTAACCTAAAAATAGGTTACAATTGAATCTTTGGCAAAATATACAAACGTGTGAACGTATTTCTTCACTACATCTTGAGGTAGAATCCGGATTTTCATATGGATTAGACAAATTATTATCTCCTATCACTATAGATGCATATTTTTCACTTTTATCATGAAAATATGCCAATAAAACTGTCTCACTAGTGCAACTTTTAACGCTTTTATCAAGGCACTGCTTTCGAAAAACTTTGTAAGCTTTAACATACCTTTCCTTTAACTTCGCTGATAAAAGTGATGCACATGCTAGATCCGCCGGTTCTTGAATAGCAATGACGCTAATTTTTATAAAATTTTACTGCTTTATATTAACCATCAAAAGTAGGAAGTATCAATTTGATTAAATAAACAAATAATCTAACAAGGAAGACATGGTTACTTTAGTTAATTCCTTAACAAAAGAGTGGATAAGAATAATTTGCCCATTATACGAGGCATGTTTTTTTAAAGTCAGAACCGCTTTAGAATTAAAAAAAGACGTGCATAGATATCGCAATAATTTTATTTTTACATGGAAACCTGTACCTTAATCTACTTTTCTACATAATTTCCGTGAATATTGAGGCACTTGTCATAACGTGGCATCAGTTTTTGAATACCCTCCTCATAAAATTCTGCCGCCTGACGTGTTAATCACTGTATCACAACTGTTTTGACTTCGTTATCGTCTTGAAGACGCTGACCGCCCAGATGTTTCTTCAAGTGCAGGAACAAATGGTAGTCGCTGGGCGCCAGATCAGGGCTTTATGGAGGATGATTTAGAGTTTCCCAGAGAAAATATTTGATGAGATCTTTGGTCCGATTAGCCACATGTGGACGGGCATTGTCATGCAGCAAAACGATACCCTTACTCAACTTGCCACGTCTTTTGTTCTGGATTGCACGGCGCAGATTGTTCAATGTCTCACAATAAGACGCTGCATTGATTGTCTCATTACGAGGCAGAAGCTCCACTAGCAATACTCCTTTTCTGTCCCAAAAAACTGTGCACATGATTTTCCGGGCAGAAATTGCTTAAACTTCACTTTTGTGGGTGATGATGAATGCCACCATTCCATGGATTGTTGTTTCGATTGTGATGTGACGTAGGTCACCCATGTTTCGTCACCAGTAACAATTTGGTCTAAAATATCTTCACCTTCATTGTGGTACCGCTCAAGGAAAGTCAATGCACTGCCTAAACGTTGGGGTTTATACAAATCCGTCAACATTTTCGGAACCCCACGTGAACACAATTTCCGGTACTTCAAGTTCTCTGTCACAATGCGATACAAAACACTACGAGAATATTGAGGAAAATAGTCGCACAGTGATGAAATTATAAAGCGTCTGTTTTCTACACCTTTTCGTCCACTTTCTGCACCAAATCTTCATTAACGACCGAAGGACGCCCACTCCGTTCTTCATCATGCACATTTGTGCGGCCATCTTTAAATGTTATCACTCATTTCCTTACCATTCCATCACTCATAATGTTTTTCCGTAAACTTCACAGATCTCACGATGAATATCGATCGGTTTTACGCCGTCAGCACTAAGAAATCGTATAACAGCCCGTACTTCACAATCGGCGGGACTCACGATTGTCGGAGGCATCTTAAACACTCAGTAACCAACGTATACAATAAAGAATCAGACTGTAATGGCGTCAGTGCGTAGACAAGAGATGTAGGTAACCAGCGCGCATGCGCGGAACGCCGACCGTAGCGCCTCGTAATTAGGTATAATTCTTTTTTGTTCTTAATGTCCAGTAGAATATGGAAAAACAGTTGAAGCCTCGATCACCAAAGCTAGGAAAGGGAAACCTGTAATACAGCAAGCGTCAGATAAGCCTACCGCTACAGTCTGCATCCCGTTTACCGGCAATCTATTCGACAGAATCAGCAGAATTCTCGCCAAATACAACATCAGGACCATCTACAAGCCACCTCCGAAGATTAAGCATCTGTTGAGACCAGTGAAAGACAAACTGGACTTCTAAGTTCCGGGAGTGTACCGCATTCCCTGTGAATGTGGGATACCATATATGGGACAAACCGGCAGGACCATCGCTACTAGAATAATCGAACATGAACGGAGCATTCATTTAATGAAACTTGAGAAGTCTGGACTGGCAGAGCATTGTTTTGATAACGACCATAGAGCCAATTTTCGGGAGACGACCATCTTGGCAAAATGCAACACTTACTGGGAGCGCAGAATTAAGGAGGCTTTGGCGATTTCCTCCGAAAGGAGCACGATTAATCGTGAAGCTGGATTTCAGTTCAGCTCCTATTGGAAACCGGCCTTAAAATGGAAATCCATCGAATTAAGAAGCAAAGATCAATACAGCTTGATAATCAAGTTAAGTGGTTACGTTTCTTTGACACAGTGGTGGTGGCGGTGGCGGTGGCGGTGGCGGTGGCGGTGGCGGTGGTGGTGGCGGTGGCGGTGACCACAGCTGAGGTCATTAGCGCTCTTTGACACAGTTCTCTATACTCACTCCATCTCCTGACCTGGCATTTAATTTACTGGAAACAGTCTTTTGTTCAGTAATGGGAATTTTGATAGTGTTTTGTATTAGTTTATAGTTGTGTTATGTCCAGCATTTCATTTGTGGTTATAACATTTTATAAATATACTGATGATAGGAGAGATGCACACTCCCGAAATGTTGATATCTAATCATCTTTTCACCTGGCTTGCTGCCCCAGAGGAAAGTGAGCGCATTCGTCGCCAGGAAACCTTCAGGTCTTATATTAGTTTTGATTTATTATTGCATTTTCTGGTTTTCTCAAGTATTCCAAAACGTAATTCGCTAACCACGAAATGTAGCTTATTTATCAGTAACTGCTGGCCTCGCATTCTCAATACGCATTTTCTACCCGATAAGTGTCACTTGCAATTTCAGTACACAATATACTATTTATGACAGTTAAATGTGATGTGCTACGTTCGTATGTTTTTTCTTTGCAGTCATTTATTATGTTCTCTACTACCTATCTAGTACGTAGAGTAGGCTATGCGTTCCATCCCAGATTGAACGCCCGCGTGCGGCTGTGCCAGTGAATTAGGTTGGTAGAACTGGTTTCCCAATAATACAATGCGCGGCGTGTCACGTGCATAAACAAACCACTAACACTTTCGCCTTGTCGCGTCATTCGTTGTCGCGCGACACGAAATCGCTTCCATAAATGAGGCCTTAAGAAGCCCGAGGGTATAAATAAGATTTTTTTTTTGCACTCACATGACCTTCTCTACTCATTTTTACAAACTACTGTTCTAAATGCTTACCATTCTATCTACTTTGTTAATCGAGATAAAAATTTTGTGGAGACTACGAGGGCTGTTGAATAAAGAATGGCCCTAATTTTTTTAAGGTCATAATTTTTCGCACTAAAATTAAGTCTTATTATATTCTGTTAGCTTAATGTGAAACAAACACGCCGTAGTATTTCCTTTGTTGGTACACCTGCACAAGTTCAGCCATGTTCAGTATGGAGGTAACACACAGTTAAAGTTGATGTTAGAGGAAGATGCAGAGTTTATTTCAAACGTAACCACTGCTGATGAAACTTGGCTACATCATTTTGATCCTGAGAGCAAACAGCAAAACTCAGTGTGTAACTCTCCTTCATCACGAATCCCCAAAAAAGCAAAAGTGGTTGCTTCTGATGGGAAAGTTATGGTCATCTCATTCTTTGATAATCATGGAATAGTTTATCAGTATGTTGTACCTGCACACACATCAGTAACTGGACAGTACTACAGGGATGTCTTGAAAACATTGCAAATCCATATCAGGCACAAAAGACCACATTTTTGTGTGAAGCAGGCGGGATGCTGCACCAAGATAATGCGCGGCTGCAAATTACCAATGTTGTTGCTGAATATCTTGCAAAAATCAACGTGAAATGCATACCTCATCCTCCCTATAGTCTGGAGTTAGCCCCATGGGACTTTTTTCTATTCCCTAACTCGAAGAAACGCCTTCGTGGGTGGCATTATCCAGATGAGAAGCAGTGATGAAAGCTGCTGAGGCGATTTTGAAGATACTCTCAAAAAACTGTTTCCAGCATGTCTTTTAATACCGAAATTAAGGTTTGCCAGAAGTAAAGAATCATGATGGATGTCAAAGGAATGTGGGTTCTTTGTTAGGACAAGGGCAAGGCCAGTTGAGTTGTGGGGAAAGTGTTATAACAAAAGCAATGTAAGAAGCCGTGTCGTTAGCAGTTTCTAAAGGGGCTCACTTGACGTTTATGAATAGGGAATTCTTTGGATCATTTACAATGGCGACAAATCAGTCACAAAGGGATTTTGGATGAAATGGAGTTTCCTGAGAGTGAAAGTTATATATACATACACGCGCAGCTGTGGTCATTCAAGCACTCTTCGGCGTGGAGCCGATGTGGCCAGTTCGTGGCTAGGAAGCCATTAAAAGAGTCTGAGGCGTGAGGGCGATTAAGGCAGTCCTCTGGTTTTGTCTGGAGTATTTGTCGGTTCGTGTATATATGAGGAACGAATAAATTTATCGAGTAATAAACATTCTGCAGTCAGTAACTCTAAGCAGAGATTGGTAACCCTTGGTCGGCAACTTTCATTTCGATGTTTTAAAAGAAGGCGCAGTAAATAAATAAATAAAGTGGTAACGGGCATTCGAGTGTTATTAAAATCTCCTTCACGCATCCACGCATACCCTGAGAGAAACCTTATTGCTCGCCGACTTATTTGCTCGCCATTAAATTATTGCTATACATCTAATGATATCACGGAACTTGTAACCAGTTTCTTTGACAATCGAATAATCTCAAAAGGTCTGTAGCCTCTCAGATCACCTGACCTGACCTAACCTCACCAGATTTTCTCTTGTGCGTTTATCTAGAAAATATACTGTACAAGAATATGCTACGGACACTTGATGTTCTCAAGGAATCCATTCGAAACGAAATATGTAACATTGGCGAGGATACTCTCCGTAAAACTTCAGAGAATATAGTGAGACGAGTGCAAACATGTATAGATGCTGGTGGAAGACACTTCCAACATTTTCTCTGAGATGTAAATAGTGTAATGTAATCTCCCAATTGTGTATTATATTCTCCCAAAGTTGCACGTATGTCCTATTATTGGTTCAAGAGTTATGGCCTATTGAAATGGTTCAGGTTTATTTGGATCGCTCTATATTGTAACTTTGTGGGTTCGTAGAATTAAAAGGCCGAGTTGCAGAAATTAAAAATCTCCTTTAATGTCGAAATGCACTATTCAATTCTCACGTAACAGCTTCACATCACTTAATCTTCCAAGGTCGAAGACAGTATCAAACAGTGACAGCAGATTACATCCTTAGCTCTCGTTACAACAACACATCTGGCTGTCTCATTTCACAATACTGTTTCACAACTGTCTTTCCTGGCGTGGCACAATCCCTTTTATATGTCCATTCATAAGTCGAGAACAAATAAGAAAACAACCACTCTCCGTCAATCGAGATATCTCTAGAAATTTCCAACACTGAAACCCTATCTGAGCGGAAAATCCTTTACTTCAGTTGTCTTGCTTGCCGGCGATATCTGTTTACACTACGCGCTATTGTTAACTGCTTAGCAAGGCTCATTATTACCATGAAACTGTATCCGTCGATTGTTTCCTTATTTTTGCCGAAACTTTTATGCCTGTTGCCGTGACAATATATTTCCTGTGAAATTTCAGTATTAAATTTGTTGGTAAAAAGTTGTAGTTCATTCTTATTATTCACTCTGCGCAGCAAAGAAAGTAAAAAGGAAATATACAGTTTTGGCAGCACTGGGTGTACTGACTTGCTATGTGTCATTGCATTGTGTAATGGTAATTTTAAGTCAATGTACCCTCAAACCGTATCGCACTTGTCCTGGACACGAAGTAGAACTAAGGGCAAAATTATTGTTAACTATCACATGGGAGGGGTGCAAATTCCACAGGTGGACAGCTGCAAATACTTGGGAGTGTACCTGGCAAGTAATGCTGGATGGGACGAACAAGTAAATTCCACATCTAGGAATGCGTGGAAGGCATTACATTTCGTAATGAGAATATTGAAAAAGGGGAGCGCTAGGTCCAGGGAAATTGCCTACAAGGCCTTAGTGCGGCCGGTTATGGAATATGGAGTAGCATGCTGGGACCCGTATAGAGCTAACCAAATCGATCCATTAGAAAAAATACAGAAGAGGGCAATAAAATTCATAAAAGGAGGCAAGTATTTTGGGCCTATAAAAGGAGATGAGACTAAATGGGAGGAATTAAGAATTAGGCGTAAAAAACATAGGTTGGTAGCATTATTCAAAGCTAATGCTGGTGTAAAGGCATGGGTGGACGTTAGTGTAAGGTTAGATAATCCGGATTATTATGAACGAAACGATCATAGGTATAAAATTAAGGGTAGAAGATACAGAACCGACGTAGGAAAATTTTCTTTTGTTAATAGAACCATTGAAGAATGGAATGAATTGCCTGTAGCAGTCTTTCAGGGCTGTCCCCTGTCGATGAAGAAATTTAGAAAAAATCTAGACAGTTTATAGTTTAACTTTTAAATTATAACGGTATATAATATGTAAATAGAGAAGTAATTAGATATGTTTTAAGTGACTAAACTAAAATAATATCATGTTTGTATTGTTTTTTGTGTTATTGTTGTAAATCTAGTATTTGTAATTTGATCTGTATTCTTAACTCTGCCACCGGGTAATACCCAATTGCAGTGAATAAATATATACATACATACATACATACATACATACATACATACATACATACATACATACATACATACATACATACATACATACATACATACATACATACATACATACATACATACATACATACATACATACATACATACATACATACATACATACATACATACATACATACATACATACATACATACATACATACATACATACATACATACATACATACATACATACATACATACATACATACATACATACATACATACATACATACATACATACATACATACATACATACATACATACATACATACATACATACATACATACATACATACATACATACATACATACATACATACATACATACATACATACATACATACATACATACATACATACATACATACATACATACATACATACATACATACATACATACATACATACATACATACATACATACATACATACATACATACATACATACATACATACATACATACATACATACATACATACATACATACATACATACATACATACATACATACATACATACATACATACATACATACATACATACATACATACATACATACATACATACATACATACATACATACATACATACATACATACATACATACATACATACATACATACATACATACATACATACATACATACATACATACATACATACATACATACATACATACATACATACATACATACATACATACATACATACATACAGAACCTCAAACCGATCGGAGACCGGAGGTCGTGTATGGGCTCAAGGCGTAGGGGACCTCTATAAAGGACAAGAGGATTGTAATCGCTTCCTTTGCTTTTTTTCCTACATAGAATGCCCAGGATGAGAAGGAAAGCAGGTCTAAGATGAGAGTGCTTCATGCTTCGTTAGCTTTGGGAGAAAATGCCAGTGAACTACACAGTCTCGGTATTTCACGCTAATCTAATCTAGCTTTAAAGAATAATTTAGCGTGCCGCCATTATAAGGGCACAATGTCTTCTCTCGCATAAGATGTTCCTCTGCCTTCCTTCTGGGGGGGGGGGGGGGGGAACCTTAACTTACACTCTGCGGCACAAGGGTTTGAAAATCCGAAGTGTGGCATTCTTTACTCTTCTACAAACTGTTCTTACAAAAAGGCGATTGTTTTAACTACTCCTTAGCAGACATAAAGTTTGTTTCACGTTTCTTGCAGGTGAAGTAGGGATAGAGTAGGCAAAGTGGCAGATTTTGAATGAACAGACCTTATAGAATAATTTTAAAATTTCGGTCTGTTTGTACGACTACAGGAATTTAGAAAGAATAACAAAGGAATACCGACTTTCCACTAAAAATGAAAGAAGTTTTTTTTTATTTAATTCTTAGCCAGAACAAGAATATGTTAGAAACATTTAATGCTACCAACAATTATATAAACAAAGAAATTCATGGACTGCTATATGGTAGGATCTATAACAGTAGTAGGATTGCAGAAGCAAAAATGAAATCCAGAAATTTTGTGAAGAGTAGGGAATACAAATAAACATAAATAAGTCGAAAGTTACGGCCTTCAAGAAGGGAATTAAACTAAAAAGAGATGAAAGTGGGTACTAAATGGCATAATGGTAGAAGTGGTCAATGGATTTGAATACCTAGGAGTAAGGTTGAATAACATTGGAAAGTGGGGAGCACGCAGGAGAAAAATTGAAGCAAAAGGAAGGGCGACAATGAATGGAATAAGAATATGCAAATATAAGCTAGAAATGGCAAGCAAGTGGTTAGAAAGAATGTATGAAGTTCTAGTTGAATCCAAAATGATGTATGCAGTGGAGATCTGGTGGGGGGGGGGGGCACAGAGGTAAACAAAACGGTGAACCAAAACTACAGAAGGTCTTGTATAGGGCTACTAGGCTTATCAACATCACCACTTAGGGAAGTAGCTTTAGGAGAATTAAGAAGACAAGAAACAATGAAATAATAATGGAAAGAATAACACAAATTTGATATAGGTGTTTGGCCAAAGAAGAAGGGGAAATTATGCATGAGAGAGCAAAAAAGATTAGAGAACTCAAATAATTGGTGGGCAGAGATAGGAGTAATTACGGAAAAAATAGGAATGTGAGACATATGGAGATTAGAGGAAAGGAATACATGTGATGTGGGTAAATTAGTAAAATGCAGAATAGAAGATATATAAAGAAAGGAAATATGGGGAAATCTAGAAAGTATAAAATCATTACAATTGTACAAGCAAATAAAAAGAAACTGGGGACGAGAAGCATATGTAGATTACTGCAATAGACAAGAGAGAGAAGGGCTAGCTTGGATGAGAATAGGAATAATATTTCTAAGAGGGATAAGAGGTAGGGAAAAGGGAATTTGTAACTTGTGTGGGTGAAAAGAAAGCATGGAACAGTATGTAACAGAATGCGAGGAGGCTGCAATATGGAGAAAAAAGGTTTGGGAAGAAAAATGGGAGAACGTAGAGAAGAGGATAGTAGCTATAAAAATGTTAACGGGCAGGGAGTAAAAGAAGGTGAGAAGTATTGGTGAGTTCTTGCAGAAAGTAGAAGAAAAATGGGCAAGAAATGTAAAGAATATAAGAAAGGAAGAGGAGGGGGAAGAAAGGGACTAATTAAGTAATCACGGAGGCATGGAGGTAGCTACAAGGTAGCTACAAGTTAACGACAAATATATGTAACCTAAAGCTGTAAATTGTAAAATTTTGGAATATGCACAATAAATATATCATATCATCATTATAATAACATATATTGTGTGTGCCTTAACCAGATATACATTGTTTTACTTTCTCTGTCACTGTGTTTTCCACCCAAAGTTCTGTATCCTGATTTCATCAAATATGTTGTGATGCAGTAGCTACAGGTCAAGGCTATGAGGAAGTCGACGCCAGGCAATCGGAAGGCTTAACGGATAGGCAGCACTCTCCTAGCATAAACGTTGAAAGCGTTATGCAAGACAATCTTCTGGGAGTTCCGCCTTCTCAAAAGTTCTGGAATTCTATGGCTATATAAACGAGCAAGTCAGCGTGCGAGTTAGCAACTTTCAATGACTTCTGTTACGGCAGGAGATTCGAGATATCTTGTGTTTGACTCGCCTTTGAGCAAACCATGTCATAGAAGTAGCTGCGTCTCTACGATGTCAGCCAAATGATATGATAGTGATAAATGGAACTAATTTGCGCTGCTGAAGTGATAGTGTGAAAATTTGGTACTCAATATGTTAAGTAACAGATGAAAAACTACAAAAAATCGCATTATTTTGAGGTACCTGAAATCTAAATCATTTTCAAATTTCTCTCTTTAGGTGTCAGTATCTCTGTCCAAGGAACAAAAAGAATGATTAATACAAAACGTTATATTTTAAGTGTATAACCTTTCAAGAATGCGAAACACAAATAATACCAAAAATCACCTGTTCAGATTACCCTTTACATGGTCGATATTTCGAAATTTTTATTGTCTCTTAAATGCCTTTAACTATTTTATCTCCAAAGTTCTGGCAATAATTTATAGTACTGCAACGCTTAAAACAGGCAACGTCTATTTTTAACATTATTTTAGACTTAAACGTTTGTGGTTCGTTATTAAAGAAAATTCATGTGGTTCCTACAATAGCACATTCGGAAAGTCGTTCCTTTTCCAATTCTGGTTTCTTTCTTTTCTTTTGTGTTCTTTATGGTCCCGTTGGCTTTTAATTCTTTACAGGCAGAAGTAATGCACCACTTTAAAACACCGGCGTAATTTACATTTAGTTTAGCAGTGTTATTTACAACTACAAACGGATTCTCCTACATTCATTTGTTAAAATCGTTGAACACAGTTTGTTGCTCCCGCCTTTTTGCTGCTTACCTTCATAATGCTGCATTATTTCGCATTTTATTTGTCACTTTCTAAGCCAACAGCACAGGAAGTTTATCGCTTTACTAATTACTAGGTACAGTGCTTTTTCCGGAAAATAAAAATTCGCTAATAAAAATTGTTTGTATTTTCATTTTTCACGACCTCTAGACTAAATACGAAATGTATATTGCAAATCATGGATTCTTTCTGAGATGAAAATGTAAAAAGCAAAATGAAAACACATTTACGGAATGTTTGCGTAAGGGTAAGCAAAGAAGATTTAAGTGGAAGTAAAAGAAACATTAATTTTTTAAGTTAATAGGTATCTCTGCTCTTTCTTTTTGAGATATACAGGGTGTTCATAAAGTCTTCCCAACATTGCAACTTCCTTTAAAATAAAAACTATTACAGCTAGTGTTATGTGGTTTATGGCTGTATGTACACTCTATTCAGATGTAATCATGTCTTCAAGACAGCAACGTGTGATACATCGGCAGGCGTGAGAAATCATGATAGACTATTTCACAGGAAGAGACGTATTTTAGCCGGGAGCGAGGCCTGTACTGCGTGTGACGTAGGGCAAGAGCCGTGTCGTACCAAGTTGTCTATATAAATGACATTGTGAGTACAGAATCTGAGGGTTCAGTCAGGTGTAGTGCGCTCGATGACAACAATGTAGCTGCCACGTACTAAATAGAACTGTTAAATTTACAATGTGACGATTTATTGAAGGACAAATGTACACACAAGAAAGATTTGGCTGATTTTTACAAGAATGTCCTCCAAACCAGTTGCCGTACGGACATTGTGTATGTTTGGCTCGACATATGTGTGCGAACAATTTTTTCTCTGTTATGAAATTAGCTAAGTCCAAACCCCGAAGTACCTTATCGTATCAAAATCTAACATAGAGCCTTCGATAACAACTTTCCCAGACATTACTTCCTGACATTGATAAACTAGTTAATGAAAAACGAAACAAAGTGTCGGAAAATGTCCACGTAATTTTGTTCTGAATGGGTCTCTTCTAATTTGCAGAGAAAATTGCTTTATTTAATTTGGGTAGTTTATAACATGCCTGACCCTCAGATAAACTACGAGTTGAAGTTTTATATATTTTCTCATAGCGCAGAGCTAAAATGCAATTGTTTATAAATTGTGACCGATTGTGTAATTAAAGCAGTCAGCATTAATATTACAAAACCCAAGATATAAGTTGGACATATTATTAATACGCGATACGTATCCTGTCTTTCCTACGCTGTCGGAAACCCAACACATCAAACCGTTTCCTTCCGCTTGGGCAGCAGAAATGAGCGTGGCGACGTCACACGCTAACCTGCCTTTCCTTCGGGGGCATATTTGGCAGTTAAAGCTGACAGCTGACGTCACACCGCCACTGCCTGTCTTCCGCTGGACTATTTTAACAAGAGGAAAGAAGAAGGAATGTATATAATTAATTGGTTAACATTCCATATTACACACACAGCTCCCAAGGTGCTCTATTTGTGTTTCGTCTCTTACTGTACGTCAGGTTACTAGTATTTCGCTGTTCTACTTCACAAGATAACAAACGACTGCGGCGCTCGTCAGTGTACATTAGACGCCTCAGCGTTGTGCCTTGTAGTTTGTTGAAAGCTAGACCAAATTTTTCGAGAGGCAACGTTAGTATTGTTGACGTCAATACATTCTTACAACCACACTCTGTCATAGGAACAAGAAGGGCGTGGTTGGTAGTTTTAATTGGCGCTACAGGACCAGAATTGTAAGGATCTTAATGACAACTAGCACAGCATTAAATATATACAAATATAACAATTTGTAACTTAATACTTCACTTATCTTATAAGAAATGGTGATAATTTTCTTATAAATTGTCCGGGATCGCGATTTCATGTCAAAATTTTACACATCCCCAGCCCGAAACAAAGTTGTTGCCATCGCTACGAACGCTAGATTTTAATATGTTCTTGTTAGTACTACCAAAATCTGAAAATAAAACAAATTTAAAAACAGAATCGACTGCCGGTATTTCAAAATTCACTATGCGAAGTTCGTTTTTTTAAATAAATATCTTTTCCCAAACCATCAAATCTATCGGAACATTTAATTGTTTTAATAATTTAAGTTCAGGATTTATTTCATGGTTAAATGGCCAAAAATGATCTGCTACGGTCGATTTATGAGTCTGTTTATACTAAATGTTGCGAAAATGTTCTTTCGTTCTGGTTTCTAAATTACGTTTTTTCTTTCGAATATAAACTTAATCACAATAGAAACAATTAATCTGATAAATACCACATTTTTTTATTATTAGGAATTTTATTTTGTGTAGAGAAATGCAATAAATTTTTAATACTATATTTATTTTGAGGAACTAAAGTTAACCCAAAATCTTTAGAAAAAAAATTGAAAATGTTTATTAACCCAAGGATGGTAAGTACATTTTTAAAAATTATAATCGTTTTTGTCTAACGGTAGAAATATTAACAGTTCTTTTATATTTGAATTTTTCAATTTTTTTTATTTATAATGTCTTTATTAAAACCTTTAATTAAAGCAGTATTAATAATAGGTTTATATTCTTTATTAAATTCATCTTTATTCAGGGGTGTATTTATTAATCTACAAATCAAATTATTGAAAACAGCAAATTTATGTGAAAAAGGGTTAAAACTTTTATTTTTTATGTAATTATCAATATGAGTAGACTTCCTATAAATACCAAAGTTTAATTTATTATTATTTCTTATTATCTTTAGATTTAGAAAAGAAAGAAATCTATTAATTTCAGGCTCTAATGTAAATTTTATAGCTTTATCTTTCAAATTTAGTAATTTTAAAGCATTGTTTGTGAGTTTATTAGGAACAATTGCAAAACTATCATCAGCATATCTATACCAAACTTTAAAAATTAAAGGGAATGCAAGTTACTGAAGTGACTTTTGTTTTCAGATTTTGGTAGTACTAACAAGAACATATTAACATCGATGGCTTCACTGTTAATAACTTCATATTTCAGCTATTTACAGCACCAAATCTTCATTTATTCCTTCATGTGTTAGTACTCCATGAATTCGAAGACATATGCAGTTATTTTCCTGCTCTATGTGATACCTTAGCTTTGAAAACTGGCAGCTATATTTATAAATGTCACAAAAACAAAATATGAGTACCTTACTACCCTCTCTTTGGAAACCCAACCAGACGTGGAACATCTTTAATGCAGACTGTATTTGTTGTTTACTGTGAGTAGGCCGAGTATCATATCGCTTATTCCGAGTAAGCTAAATAATTTCTAACTGGGTTGCAACAAAGCTTTCGAAAAGTTTTGCTCTTTCTCTCTCTTTGCAAACTTCATTGCTGTATAGTTTTAAGTGTGTATCAACAATTGAACAGAGTAACAATAACGGTTTTTTTTTTTTTTTTTCAGGAATTAAGGGTGATGTCTAGGACTGACGGTGCTCTATCTTCACAACTGGAGTAAGCCTCTGCACAGCTGGCGGCCGGTAAGTCTTTGAAAGCTCTTCATAAGACAAATATTGAAGTTTTACGTACATGATATCGAATTGAGGGAAGGTTATTTCCAGCAAGATGGAGCAACGTGTCGTACATCTAATGACACCATGGAACTTGTACAGTTTCTTTGATAATCGAATAATCTTAAAAAGTCTGTGGCCCCCCAGATCCCCTGATCTAACCTCACCGGACTTTTTCTTGTGGGGTATCTAAAAATAGAGTGTAGAAGAGTAGGCCACGGAGAATTCATATCCTCAAGGAGACCATTCAAACCGAAATAAGTAACATTGGCGCGGATACTCTCCGTAAAACTTCAGAGAATATGGTGAGACGAGTGCAAACGTGTATAGATGCTGGTGGAGGACACTTCCAATATTTTCTCTGAGATGTAAATAGTGTAATGTAATCTGCCAATTATGTACTATATTCTCGCAAAGTTACACGTGTGCCCTATTATTGGTTCAAAGGTTATGGCCTATTGAAGTGGTTCAGGTTTATATGGATCGCATTATAGACGTAGAACGACGGTATCGAGAAAACTGGTATTGACCCAAATGTAGCCGTTAGTTATTTTTTGGAAAAATTCAGAGTTGCCGAAAAATATTGCCGTGAACGCATTGTTGAGGCGAGGCGACGCGGCCAACGAGTTCAAAGAGACGGGCGGAGATAAAAGCTCGCCGAAACGGTGGGGGCAAGGAGAGGGATTTCTGGAGAGTTCGTGTTTCTTCTAACGCCGTCTTGATTGCTTTAGAACACTCCGGATAGTGAATAAGCTATAAATAAGGAAGCCGCAGGTCGTCAAGGGGACAGTTGTTAATTGAACTTGTGTGCGCGAACAGCTGTGTGAACTTTGTTTGTGGTCGATGACCTTGAAAGTTGCATTGTGTACGTGACGTGGATGGATGGATGGATGGATGGATGGATGGATGGATAATTGGGTTTAAGGGCGCTCAATTACAACGTCATCAGCGCCCTTGAAAGTCAATGGGGCTAAAATCGATCTAAAAGCCTAAAACTGACATTTAAATAAAATCAAGATACAAACCTGTAGAACGGTAGCTCAAATACTAAAAATAAATATATAGAATATGAGTAGTTGTCATGCAGTTTTTGAGATTACTCACTCAGATAAGATGTTCTCCATATCTCCATAAGCGCTGTTCGGTCTAGTTTAGACCATCTTCAGTGGGTGCTGACCAGCTACTAAGGTTGAGAAGAGCCAAACCTTCCAAGAAACTTTTTTACTCCTGTTGATTGTCATTTGGTTATCGTCTGATTTGTAATACCAAATAAGTTGTAAGTTAAAAAATCCAATATCGATGTTGTTGAAACCAATTTAAAGAACATAGATCCAGTTGAAATTAATCCATATTTCAACCAATCTAGTTTACTCCAGGAACATATGAGTGAGGAAGCACATCTCCCACAGACAACAAGTAACTTAAATATTGGTCCAGAGAACGAGATGGAAGACGAAATTCATCCGCCACCACAGGTCTACAGTTCAATTGATTCGCATCCAGAGAGGAAACGGCTACAACCAGTCAACATCACAGATGACAGTCAGTCACCTGTGCCCAGCCACAGTGTTCCAGTCCTAGACGTTGGTATTACAAATCAGACGATAACCAAATGACAATCAACAGGAGTATAAAAGTTTCTTGGAAGGTTTGGCTCTTCTCAACCTCAGTAGTTGGTCAGCACCCACTGAAGATGGTCTAAACTAGACCGAAAAGCGCTTATGGAGATATGGAGAACATCTTATCTGAGTGAGTAATCTCAAAAACTGCATGACAACTACTCATATTCTATATAAAATATATCTCACTTTTAACACTGGACAATGTCTTCTTAAAAAAAAAACTAAAAATAAAGCTTAAAACCATAAAAAGAATAAAATTCCAAATAAATGGGTCCTATATTCTAAAATGTAGATTTAAAAAGAAATCTAAAGCCTTGGTCACCGCTTGCTCGTCGTCTGCCAGGGTCTCCGCCATGTTGGCCGGCAGCTGGGAGACCTGCGGAGACCTGCTAACCTAAAACAATTTAAGAGTACGTGGCGGACCGTCAGATGTGAACCGCACAGCGGACAAACAGGTTCTGGAGCCCTACTTAATAAAAAAACTATGACTAAAATTAGCAGTGACCAATACGCAGCCGAGGCAATATCACCTCCTCCCGCCTGGATTATCGACAGGTCACCCAGTGAATTGGCAGCCCCTTCACGGTCCTTAGCTTGTTGCCACGCAGAGCCGACCACTCACGAGAGCGTCGCCCTACGGACAACAAGCCTGAAGTCTTCCGCGGTGGCCAAGGGGAAGGTGCCACCAGGTGCTGTGGCGGATACCTTAGCCGCCGAATGCGCCCTTTCATTACCCTGCAAGCCATCGTGACCAGGAACCCATGCACACACCACGCTTACGCCAGAGACGTGTAAAACGTGAAGGGCGTCCTGGATACGCTGTACAAGGGGAGTAGGTGACGTAATTCTGCTACTGCCAGGTTGACTAAAATGTGTTTATACGGAAATAAAGAACAATTTTTTGTATTTGTAACCTGGACTTTTTATTTCACTAATCCACAAAGTCACAATATTCCTTGTATAGGATAGCTTATGATGGGGTTTCTTGAAAACCTTTTGTGTCCCATATTTGGAAGATTTGGTATTTTACTTCTTTTTATTTGTTCCATTTATACCCGGCCTTTAGCTCCAATGGTCATATCGGCGGCCGTTCTCCTTTGGAACATATCGAAGGTGTTATCTCGTATTCGTTGGGTTTTAATAATTCGATCACGCACACATTCGCACTCGCATTTATACTTTCAGACACTCGGGAAGACGAGGAATCATTTTGGTCAGAGAAAACTCCCTACTCCCAGGACCCCTAGCGCGACGGGCAGGTGCTCTACCAACTGAGCTACCGCGCTAGCCAAGTAATGTTGTTTACACACAGATCTTTTATTATAAATATTACTTTAAGATTCAGGGAGCCCCTCAAACATGTATATTTTGTGAAATCACCTCCTTGATAAATATAGAAGCAAACAGAGAAGTATTATGAAATTGAGTTGAGGTAGGTACTTTTTTAGGTATTATTGTCGATGCACGCTTCATCATTCTCTAAATATTAGCATTCTTAGATGTTTTCCCTGAAACTCTTCTGTAGAAGGGAAGGGCAAGTTTCGAGATGGAAACTGTAATGGAAAATCGATCTCGACATTAATTCCAAGTGACTGCTAGGGGTTCTGCAAATGTCACGTCATATCCTGATCAGCGATTCAGTCACGCCTTCAGCTACCCCCCCCCCCCCAACTCCTTTCGGATCTCCGATTAGGGAATAGAGCAAATATACTTTACCTACCTGCCTATTGGATAACTGTCTTTCGAAGTCCTCGCTTAAACTTTTATCTCTCCTGGAGAAAATAAGTTGGATTGTATCCTAAGAGAGGTTGTTTCTGTTTCATACTAAGTATTCAATTCAACAGTGCAACAATCCTTCACGGGCTACGCCTACTGGGATGCAGCATGGAGGGTGGGACATGAGGGTCCATCCAGAGGACTTTCACTACAAACATTAACGAGCTTTCATTGAGAATTTCATGTTTCAAGGTCCTTTGAACCCCCTTCACCCAAAGGGCCTTTAGGAGAAAAAGGCTTGTATATATCCGCATAACTCAATAACCACGGTGTGTTCTAAAGATACGTCGTGAACACTTTCAAGATTGATCTCATACAAAGCTGACATTTTATTAATATTTTTTACATGCTGCTACGCTTTCAATTAAAATAGATATCACATATGAGACTCAGCAAGGTGTCGTGGTTTCGATCCTTGCTTACTGCACATTCTGGAGTTGTTTTTTTTTTCCCCTCCCTTGTCACCTAGTGGATTCTCAGGTATTCAACCAAAGCTGGCCATGCACAATTATCTATACCAATCATTCGCTTTTCATTCATTTCAGGTTTGTAGTAGGAGACGACGGTGTTCCGGGGTTGACTGTATGAAAGCTGGATAGTTTTAAATGAATTTAAAAGAAATGGAATTGCTGATTAAAACAGAAGTAAACAATTTATAATTTTAAGGGAAATTAATCTCTAGCTAGCAGAAGTTGTGGCTAACACTTGGCTATATTCCTTGTACATCCAAGATTTTCTCGGGAAGCAAGCTAGGTGAAAAGACGATTAGAAATGGATGTTTCGGGTGCGTACAACGCTCCCATCATCAGGATATTTTAAAAAAGATTTTATAACCACTCGCATTACTAAACAAAAGACTGTCTTCAGTAAATTAAATGCCAGGTCAGGAGATGGCGTGAGTGTACAAAATTAATTAGGTCATAGAAACGTAACTACTTAACTTGATCAAGCTGTATAGATCTGTATTCTTAAGGGGGGACGTATACAAATATTCAGGGTCTTACATAAATAGCCATAACATCCAAAATTTTCAGGTTAGAGAAGTGAAACTTAGTATAATCATTTAAGATAATACAGTTAATATGCAATTTTTTCCATAATTTTCAATTGTTTGAAACTAATGCTACATATTTTTTCTATATCCAGAGATATTTACAAACTTTTTTTTTTCAAAATTCACATATGCAATCTTTCTGAAACTTTGTATGTTATTTTAAAACACACTAAAAATGAATTTGTTGGATTTAGATTTCTTAGTGAAGTTGTATAGAATTTAAAAAAAAATTAATCATATGCATCCTTTAAAACTTAAAATAATTTCATATATTTTGTATCATCACATTCCATCTGGAGCTTAATCTTAAATTCTAGAACAAACAAAATGTTCATTGTGGCATAAGAAAGCTGTGTGCTAAATTGCATCACTGTAGATGAAGTAGTTTGAGAGAAAAATGGGTTGAAGTTGTAGAAAATGCAAGTTACGGGGAAAGACAATTAAAAATACAATAAGTATTATTCAGTTTGCCTTTTAATTTTAAGTCAGAACTTCCCATATCCATAGTCTGTATCCTCATTCTGGTCTTCTTCAGACTTTCTTTTTAAATTCCTCTTCTGTCTTGCTTCTTTCTGCATTAATTTCATAGCTCTTTCTGCACCAGCGATGCGAATGTTGTCGATACTCCATAAACACACCAGGTTGATACCCTAACTGATGCATAACTTTCTTTCTGCCAACATTCCCATCATTAAACACTATTGCAGCATCAAATGTAGCAATTTTCACCACTATGGAAGACACAAATGATGTTTTGGGACACCTTTTCCATATCAAACTGTTGAGACTTTCATTTGGGTTTTGTGTCTCTCCATAGAGACATTTGTTTAGCAAGTCTGGGTGTGCTAAGAATTGGTAGGTGGGCTTTGTAGATTCCAAGACAGCTGACGGAAGACTATGTGTTGCTACTATGCCACTATGCAACACTAGGGCAATTAATTTTTAAAGGTATATACAGACCACGTACAGTCATAATATTTTGGTGTTTCATAGCTAGCACTATGTACTATTCTACAAAACAATAAAAAAAAAATAGATTTTTTGAAAATTTTCTCGTACGTCGCCCCTTAAGCCAACTGATTTCCATTTTAAGGCCGGCTTCCAAGAGAAGCACAGATCTATACAGCTTGACCATCAAGTTAAGTAGTTACATTTCAATGACCCAATTAAATTTCTATAGTCACGCCATCGCCTGATCTGGAATTTAATTTACTGCAGTCTTTTGTTCAGTGAGGCGAGTATTGGTAGTGTTTTGTCTTTGCTGATTTTTGTGTTGTATCTAATTTATTGGTTATGACATTTCTTAAAGTATTCCTTTAATGGGAGAGATGTACACTCCCGAAACGTCCGTTTCTGATCATCTCTTCACCTGGCTTGTTTCCCGAGAACACCTTGAACATATTCGTCGGCAGGATATAGGTCTTATTTTATATTATTTGTAGTTTTAGTTGTAAGAAACTTAGTACAAATAAATAAATAAATTCATAAATAAGTACATATTGATGTATTAAAGAATGTCTGTAAACATTATTCTCGATAAGGTGGATAAAGAATGGAAGTGTTCAAGAAGAGTTTCTTCAAGAATGAGTTGAAAATGAATGAATAATGAATGAATGAATGAATTATTTACTGCGCATATTCCAAAATTTTACATTTTACAACTATAGGTTACGTTTACTTGTCTTTACCTTGTTGCTATCTTGGCTTACATGACACCCTGGTCTTTTGCTCTACCAGGTAGCTCTTAACCTCCATGCCTCCTTGTTACTTAATTAGCCCCTTTGTTCCCCTTCATCTTCCTTTCTTATATTCTTTACATTTATTTCTGTTTACCTTGTTGCTACCTTGGCTTACACTACACCCTGGTCTTCTTCTCTGTCAGGTAGCTGTTAACCTCCATGCGTCCCTGTTACTTAATTAGCCCCTTTGTTCCCCTTCATCTTCCTTTCTTATATTCTTTACATTTATTTCTGTTTACCTTGTTGCTACCTTGGCTTATACTACACCCTGGTCTTCTTCTCTGTCAGGTAGCTCTTATCCTCCATGCGTCCCTGTTACTTAATTAGCCCCTTTGTTCCCCTTCATCTTCCTTTCTTATATTCTTTACATTTATTTCTGTTTACCTTGTTGCTACCTTGGCTTATACTACACCCTGGTCTTCTGCTCTGTCAGGTAGCTCTTATCCTCCATGCGTCCCTGTTACTTAATTAGCCCCTTTGTTCCCCTTCATCTTCCTTTCTTATATTCTTTACATTTATTTCTGTTTACCTTGTTGCTACCTTGGCTTATACTACACCCTGGTCTTCTGCTCTGCCAGGTAGCTCTTATCCTCCATGCGTCCCTGTTACTTAATTAGCCCCTTTGTTCCCCTTCATCTTCCTTTCTTATATTCTTTACATTTATTTCTGTTTACCTTGTTGCTACCTTGGCTTATACTACACCCTGGTCTTCTGCTCTGTCAGGTAGCTCTTAACCTCCATGCGTCCCTGTTACTTAATTAGCCCCTTTGTTCCCCTTCATCTTCCTTTCTTATATTCTTTACATTTATTTCTGTTTACCTTGTTGCTACCTTGGCTTACACTACACCCTGGTCTTCTGCTCTGCCAGGTAGCTCTTAACCTCCATGCCTCCTTGTTACTTAATTAGCCCCTTTGTTCCCCTTCATCTTCCTTTCTTATATTCTTTACATTTATTTCTGTTTACCTTGTTGCTACCTTGGCTTATACTACACCCTGGTCTTCTGCTCTGCCAGGTAGCTCTTAACCTCCATGCCTCCTTGTTACTTAATTAGCCCCTTTGTTCCCCTTCATCTTCCTTTCTTATATTCTTTACATTTATTTCTGTTTACCTTGTTGCTACCTTGGCTTACACTACACCCTGGTCTTCTGCTCTGCCAGGTAGCTCTTAACCTCCATGCCTCCTTGTTACTTAATTAGCCCCTTTGTTCCCCTTCATCTTCCTTTCTTATATTCTTTACATTTATTTCCGTTTACCTTGTTGCTACCTTGGCTTACACTACACCCTGGTCTTCTGCTCTGCCAGGTAGCTCTTAACCTCCATGCCTCCTTGTTACTTAATTAGCCCCTTTGTTCCTCTTCATCTTCCTTTCTTATATTCTTTACATTTATTTCCGTTTACCTTGTTGCTACCTTGGCTTACACTACACCCTGGTCTTCTGCTCTGCCAGGTAGCTCTTAACCTCCATGCCTCCTTGTTACTTAATTAGCCCCTTTGTTCCCCTTCATCTTCCTTTCTTATATTCTTTACATTTATTTCCGTTTACCTTGTTGCTACCTTGGCTTACACTACACCCTGGTCCTCTGCTCTGCCAGGTAGCTCTTAACCTCCATGCCTCCTTGTTACTTAATTAGCCCCTTTGTTCCCCTTCATCTTCCTTTCTTATATTCTTTACATTTATTTCCGTTTACCTTGTTGCTACCTTGGCTTACACTACACCCTGGTCTTCTGCTCTGCCAGGTAGCTCTTAACCTCCATGCCTCCTTGTTACTTAATTAGCCCCTTTGTTCCCCTTCATCTTCCTTTCTTATATTCTTTACATTTATTTCCGTTTACCTTGTTGCTACCTTGGCTTACACTACACCCTGGTCTTCTGCTCTGCCAGGTAGCTCTTAACCTCCATGCCTCCCTGTTACTTAATTAGTCCCTTTCCTCACCCCATCTTCCTTTATTATATTCTTTACATTTCTTGTTCATTTTTTATTTACTTTCTGTAGGAACTCGCCAATACTTCTTACCTTCTTTTCCTCCCTACCCGTTAACATTTTTATTGCTACTATCCTCTTCTCTACTTTCACCCATTTTTCCTCCCAAACCTCTTCCCTCCACATTGCAACCTGCTCGCATTCTGTTACATAGTGTTCTATGCTTTCTTTTCCACCACACAATTCACAAATTCCCTTTCCCCTACCTCTTATCCCTCTTAGAAATATTGTTCCTGTTCTCATCCAAGCTAACCCTTCTCTCTCTTGCCTATTACGGTAACCTACGAATGCTTCTCGTCACCAGTTTCTTTTTATTTGCTTGTAAAATTGTAGTTATTTCATATTTTCTAGACTTTCCCATATTTCCTGTCTTTCTATATCTTCTATTCTGTATTTTACCAATTTACCCACATCGCTTGTATTCCTTTCATCTAATCTCCATTTATTTCCCATTCCTATTTTATCTACAATTCCTCCTATCTCTACCCACCAACTGTTTGTGTTCTCCAATCTTTTTTGCTGTCTTATGCATAATATCATAATTTCTCCTTCTTCTTTGGCCAAGCAACTGTACCAAAATTTTATTATTCTTTCCATTATTATTCCATGTCTTCTTGTCTTTCCTAATTCTACTAAAGCTACTTCCCTATGTGCCGATCTTGGTAAGCCTAGTAGCTCTTTACAAAACCTTCTGTTATTTTGGTCCACCGTTTTATTTACCTCTGTGCCCCCCCCCTCCCACATCTCCACTGCATACAGTATTGTGGATTCAACTAGTGCTTGATACATTCTTTCTAACCACTTGGTTGTCATTTCTAGCTTATATTTGCATATTCTTATTCCATTGGTTCCTGCCCTTCCTTTTGCTTCAATTTTTCTCCTGTGCGTTCTCCATTTTCCATTGTTATTCAACCTTTCTCCTAAGTATTCAAATTCATTCACCACTTCTACCATTTTGCCATTTAGTAACCCAATGTTCGTCCTTTTTTAGTTTAGCTTCCTTCTTGAAGAGCATAACTTTCGACTTATTTATGTTTATTTTTATTCCCCACTCTTCACAGAATTTCTGGATTACATTTATTGCCTTCTGCAATCCTACTACCGTTATAGATCCTACCATTAAGTCATCCACATATAGCAGACCAGGAATTTCTTTGTTTGCTATTACCGGACACTGCTGATTTCCTTCTTTAAGCATGTCTATTATCTCATCTATAAATCAAATAAAATTGGACTCATTTTGCATCCTTGTCTTAGGTCTATTTTTTGTTCTGTCATCTACGTAATTACATTTATTTCCCACCTTATGCAAAATTTAACCCCTTCATAGATTTTCTCTATTTTTTATATAATTTACACTTACCCCTTTCATCCTCAATTTCCAAACTAGAGCTTTCCTGTTTATGGTATCAAAAGCTTTCTCAAAATTCACAAAGAATATAACCTTCCTGAGGTATTTGTCTATTATGGTATTTATTATGAACAGATTATCTATTAATTGTACTTTCACACCAGCCGAGTGTAGGACGCACTATGAAAGGGTAGAGCCAGACTGAAAAATTGAATGGCATATCCCGTATTTGAACCACGGATCTTCTGGTCTCCGTCCAGCCGCTCTAACCCAATGGTTTACAGCATACCAATGGTTTAGAGCGGCTGGACGGAGACCAGAAGATCCGTGGTTCAAATCCCGGCTTTAGCATTAAATTATTTAGTCTGGCTCTAGCCTTTCTTAGTGCATCCTACACACGGCTAGTGTGAAAGTACAATTAATTTCCATTAATTGTACCTAATAGTGGTCCGAACTATAAAGCCCGGGCCTTAAAGTACTTACAGCATAGTAAGTCGCCATTAAGGTAGCTGTCTCATGTGTTTATGAGAACTCCTAGTGCTTTACCGGGAGAAACACGAGACAGTTGGAGAAATTAATGTTGTATCTGTACGTTGGCCATAGTAGCTCAATTGTTTAGAGAGGCTGGATGGAGACCAGAAGATCTGTCGTTCAAATCCCGGCTATGGCATTGAATTTTTCTGTCTGGCTCTACCTGTTCATATATTATCTATTGCCCGTTTTCCTTTCCTGAAACCTGTTTGAAATTCAGACAGCTTTCTTTCTGGTTCCACACATATTGTTAGCCTTTCTGCTAATATTCCTGTGTATATTTTTCTTAATATAGATAACAGACTTATTCCCCTGTAGTTTTCTGGTTTATTTGCACCTCCCTTCCACTTATAAATAGGCACGATCATGCTTATTTCCCAACTTTCTGGTATGTCACCACTTTCTTTTATCTTGTTTATCACCTTTGTCATTACTTCTATACCCATTTTTGTTTCCCGATGCACTTTCCAAAATTCTCCTGGGATACCATTGAGTCCTACGGCCTTCTCTTTTTTTATAGATAAAATAATTTCTTTAAATATTATTCTGGATATGGTGGATAAAGAATCGGAGTGTTTTAAGAGAAATTTCTTAAAGAACGAGTTGAAAATAGCGTGTGAATGCACGCACTTGTTTTAGTATTAAGGGGATGCAGCACTGAAAACCCCAAATCCAGCAACTTTTATCCAATCTTGCTGAAATTTTTACCACTTAGTTCTGATGCATAGTGAACTCAGAATTTAAAATTTGGTTTTTGTATCTTTAATAGTTTTTGAGTAATTAATTTGGAAAATTCAAAATTTATGCAAAATTAAAACCACTCCACGCGATGAAAATTTTCAAAATTTTAGTTTTTCTGTTTCTTGAAATATTCAGATGGTTATGAAGAAAAGGTCTATAACATGAATTTGTTATACTGCTTTTAGCTCCAGAGGGAGAAAAAATAAGGTACGGAACAAAAAAAATAATTTAACCTTTGACCTTATATATCAATAACGTTAAAAATATAATGGAACATTAAAAATTCATACGATAGAAATCTTTGTTTGCTTTCTAAGAATATGTTTTGAAAATTTTAGAGGAACTGAATCAAAACTGCATCGCGTGGAACATTTTGAATGACAAAAAATGTTGAAAAAACTATAACTGAGTAAATCACATTTTAAAATCCAAAATATTTTCCTTCTCAGCTACATGCCTTGAAGCAGACTAAAACCCTCCAGATAGATAAGTTGGACCCTATTGCCTCTTCCTTCTCTCTTCTGCAGCAGTTTTATTCAATTTTAGTTTACTTCCGGATGTTTCAGAAGTTACCTTGGCAGAAATGTCTGAATGAAGTAAGCGTAAAGTGTCCTTCCCTTGGCTAATTTTTGGAGATGCTGGTGAAATCTGTATCCATTATGTCTGATGGCAGCTTGAGGGAGGCAGAACAACCAAAATTGAATTCACTGATGGTTGATGTCACAGCAACCTGAAGTCTCTTCTTTGACACAAATATTTCTTTTGGGGATTTACGCCATATTATGTTATGTAAACTTTCATTTGCATTTTGTGTCTTACCCAATGTACATCTCCTTAGGATTTCATCTGATGCCAGCCTTTGGTACACAGGCATTAGTTTTCTTTCCACATCAGGCCTCAAGTATGTTCTCATTGTATTGTTTTGTTTAGGTGTTTCTTCCCAAGTATCTTTTAGTCTTAAATATTAAAAGCAGAAGCATTATTAACAGTGAAGTATTCTTCATATTTAAGTTTGATTTATGAGTCACTATGTTTACACTCAAAATTCACTTACTTGTTGTTGTATAATTGGAAACGTTTTCAAGATCATTCGATCTCATCCTCAGCTGCTTGGTGACTAAATGAACCTCCCTCTTCTTCCACTACTACGGAGCTCCGATCACTCTGTCATCTGGTATTAGGGGCACTAAGTTTTAATAGTTCATTTAATGCCGGGATTTCAAAATTTATAACTTAATCACGGTTTTTGTTTATCAATATTTTTTCCCAAATATCCAATTCTATGGGTGTACTTAAAGATTTTAACAGTTTAATGTTGTGGCCAATGTTGTGGTTTTCTGTCCAAAAATGGTCTCCAATTATATAACAACAAGTAAGTGAAGTTTGAGTGTAAACATAGTGACTCATAAATCAAACTTAAATATCTTTTAGCCTGTTCATGATCCTATGTACACAGTCAACAAAAGGTCTGTTGTTTCAAAAATGTTTTACCTATAATCTATATAACAGTTATATGCACGTTTTGATGTATAAAACACCTTTATGAATGTTAAATGTCACACTAAAACTCATTAATTATGTATAAACAGAATGCAGTTTATTGAAAACACAAGAAAATCACGACCAAGTTAGAAACTCACACAAAAGCAAAAATATAAACTTTATTATTTGCTTGCAATATTTGTAGCCAGTGTTTTGTTTCCATGGTGCCACATATTGTAAGAAATAACTATCACACCAACACACAAAATTCCACCAGAAACTTTGCCCGCTAATTTCTTCTTCTTTCTCTAACTCCTTTGTGCTGTTAAGCGTGGAGTACAAGCCCTTTCTACCCATTTCCTCCACTTTTCTCGGTCCATCATCATTCTCTTCATTTCTGTCATGGTTTTCCCTCTATCCTTCCCTAACTTCTCAATGTATTCCTGATACAAATTCCCCTAATTCTTTTACCTTCTGGTCTTGCTTCTAAATATTGTTTGGGTTTTCTTTCTTCTGACATGCGGAGTACACGTCCATACCATTTAAGATGTCTTTTTTCCAATATTTCTTTAACGGAGTGTGTACCCAACTCTTCCCTTATTGTTATCTCTTCTCGTCTTCCCCACAGTTCGTCTTAAATATCTCACTTCCATAGCTGTTATTTTGCTTTCTTGTTTCTGTAGGAGAGTCCAGCTCTCTGCTCCATATAATAGAATTGGTAGTATTATTGTTTTAAATACTATAATTTTTGTATCTTTTGTTATTTCCTTTTTTCCCCACAATAGTATTTATTAATCTGATAGTAGACCGAATTGGCCTTTCTTATTCTGTTTAAAATTTCCTGCTCTATTTTTCCATCCTTATTTATAATTGTACCCAGGTATTCATAACTGTCTACCTGTTCTAAGATTTCATCATTACATTTAATTTTAACTTCTTCTTTCCTTCGTATATACATGGTTTTACATTTGGGTATGTTTAATTCTAAACCTTTTCTAGTTAACTCTTCTTTCCATTCATTTAGCGCTAATTGTAAATTATTATTACTATTTGCTATTATGACGTCATCAGCATATTTCAACGATTGTGCCCAAACTGGTCTTAAATTTGTATATCCTATCATAGTTCTTGCTGTTCTTCTTTTGCAAATTTTCCATATTTCATCCATCACAATAATAAATAAGAGTGGGCTGAGACTATCTCCTTGTTTAACTCCTCTATTCATCAGAACCCGGTAATTTCAAATGTATTAATTTAGTACATTCAATCGAACTCAAATGACAAAATTCTGTGAATGCAAGGGCCGGCATGCACGTGCAAACGGACATTTAAATTGTCATGTGAGGATATTTAAAAGCCCGAAACTCATAAATTTAGTTGGATTATGATACTCTAAGGTTCAAAGTATTTTATTAGCTCAATATACAGGATGTTACAAAAAGGTATGGCCAAACTTTCAGGAAACATTCCTCACACACAAAGAAAGAAAATATGTTATGTGGACATGTGACCGGAAACGCTAAATTTCCATGTTAGAGCTCATTTTAGTATTTCTCTTAAAATGTACATTCAAATCATTCGTGCAGACAATTGTCAAAATACCCCATTGTGGTTCATGCACGATGGAGCTCCTGCACATTTCAGTCGAAGTGTTCGTAGGCTTCTCAACAACAGATTCGGTGACCAATGGATTGGTAGAGGCGGACCAATTCCATGGCCTCCACGCTCTCCTGACCTCAACCCTCTTGACTTTCATTTATGGGGGCATTTGAAAGCTCTTGTCTACACAACCCAGGTACCAAATGTAGAGACTGTTCGTGCTCGTATTGTGGACGGCTGTGATACAATACGCCATTATCCAGGGCTGCATCAGCGCATCAGGGATTCCATGCGACGGAGGATGGATGCATGTAACCTCGCTAACGGAGGACATTTAGAACATTTCCTGTAATAAAGTGTTTGAAGTCACGCTGGTACGTTCTGTTGTCGTGTGTTTCCATTCCATGATTAATGTGATTTGAAGAGAAGTAATAAAATGAGCGCTAACATGGAAATTAAGCGTTTCCGGACACATGTCCGCATAACATATTTTCTTTCTTTGTGTGTGAGGAATGTTTCCTGAAAGTTTGGCCATACCTTTTTGTAACATCCTGTATATATATATCCCATTATTTTAGCCACTGTCGGTGCTGCATTCCCTTAAGCCATCGTTACAGGTTTGTTGCTATATTAAGCCAACATTAGCCAATGTGAACACGTACATTTAAGTTTATTTAAAATAAACGTTTATGTTTCAATTCTCCTTACGTCTTAAGTGAATGGCCTCTAAAGTCGAGTGGGCGACCTAATGCTGCTAATTGCAGGAAGGCAAGTTATAAACATCGAAGTGAAATCCTGTGGGCTTGAAGCAAGAACAGGGAATATCTCAGTGGTATTCTGCGATTGTACTTGAAACTTCTTGTCTGTCTCTCCCATTTCCTTTTGGCAAACATTCACTCCAGAACGTTCTATTAAGCCTCGGGTTTGTTCTTCCAGTTAGCTCTCTTCTTCCTCTCGATGTAGAACGATGGAGTGATTAAGTGTGTGCCTAAATTTAATATAGCACTAACTAGTGGGAAGGTGTTTGCCTTTGTAAACCTTTCGAGGCACCCTCAGCGTGTAGTGGGTTTAAAGGGGTAACCTCGTTTCGTCTACACGATTTTTCGTTTGTCGTGCTATAATCTGCAAACATAATCGGATTTCGATGTTTGGGTGGATCGTGCTTAGCGGAAAGAACAAGTTCCAGTATTATATCTTTAAACAGCTTCTCTTTTGTTTGCATTTCATTTCACCAATGTTTTGAAATGTCTTATTACTTGAAGTATCTAGACCTTTCTGTTCTCTCCCAGTTCGATTGTCATTGACTGACCCTCATACTTGGGTTTTTCAAAGATTCCCTGAACGGTAAACAATTACTGAGGTAATTTCTCATTTACCACGAGTTATTTTCGGCGGGTTTCTCGGTGTTGCATGGCAGGATGATATGCTCTTGGTAGGACGGTCTCCAGTCTCCGAGCTGGCCAGGAAGGCCCATTTCAGGACCACGGCAGGTGGAATTGTACAACAGGTCTACCCAAAAGTTCGAAGACTCCGGCCTCTATCAATCCGGGAGCCATAGAAAGCTCCGGGGTGGTTATCTTCGTGCAATACCTGGAGTCTAAAAAGCCCGTCAAATCAAGATGGGTGGAAGTGGATACGCCACTTACGGGCGTCAACGCCGCAGGGGAGACTACCAAATAACCTCGGTGGGGCCGCCTGGTAATCTAGCACACATTCTACTGGCTCTGCAGTGTCAGTGCCCAGGACTTTTTAGGAAACCCTCTGTCCCCTCCCTTAGGGGCCTACTGCGGTAGGTACGGGGTCCCGGACCATATCTCTCGACTGGGTGCCTCTGAGTGGTGAGAGCTAATGCCAAATGCCCAAACAAGGTCCACATCCGGATTGATCGTAAGCTAAGTTAAATAATATAAATTAAACTAAATTCAAAGTGAAGCCAAAGCGAAGCCAAAGCGAAGCCAAAGCGAAGCCAAAGCGAAGCCAAAGCGAAGCCAAAGCGAAGCCAAAGCGAAGCCAGAGTGGAGCCAGAGCAAAACGAGAGCCTAGCCAGAGCCAAGCCAGAGCGGGACCCGAGTGGTGACCGGGGCCTAGCCAGAGCGAAGCCAGAGCCAAGCCAGAGTTAGGTTACAGTATGAACTTAGTGTGAGGCCAGAGCAAAGTCAGAGAGGGACCGAAACCTAGCAAGAGCCAAGGCAGAACGAATACAGAGCCTAGCCATAATTAAAGAATGATGTTAGACTGAAGCCGGAGCGAAACCAGAGCCGAGCCGGAGCGGGAACGTAGCGGTGACCGGAGCCTAGCCAGAGCAAAGCCAGAGCGAAGCTTGAGCGGAGCCAGAGCCAAGCCAGAGTCAAGCCTCTGTCTCCTCTCGCCTCAGCCTTCCTCACGGGGATGCCGAACTTGGGGCTTAGGTGCAGTAAACCACACGTTTCGGCACTGAATCCCCTCCGTAGTCATTCTAATCCTAACCACTTAACAAAATATATTTTACTGAAAATCATTAAATCAAACCTTTTAGAAAATGTTCTATGTTGAGGGTGGTCTAGGGTAAAAAGATTTTCTGGAAAAAGAAAAATACTTCATGTCTTAAACTTGAAAAATTCTGAACAACAAGTCTGGTGTATAACCATCTTTTTTTACGTACACGCCCTCACACATCAAGACATTTGCTGAAAAATACTTTCATCGAATTTTTGGCCGGAATACAATGCTTCCCTTAATACATATAGTTTAGAAGATAACAATCAGTAAATGTCAAGGTGCTACGTTTTGGGTGTAAACGTTCTCTGTTATACAGCAGCTACAACTGTATTACATACACCTCTGATTTATACCCGATTTCACCAACAGCTGTTAAGACTTAACATGACTTTAGCAATAGTTATAACAAAAATTGCATTTCACCATGTGTTAGCTAACACTTGTGTTAAATCTGTTGTTAAACTAGCAAACCAAATTCTGTTGTTAAGTCCTTAGCAATTGTAAATAGTCAAGATGGCGGACGTGAATTCAGATGTTGATGTCGATTTGCTATATTTAAGACCGTCTAAATGGCATTAGTAATAGAGTACGGCCTTTGGGGAGCTATCAGAAGAAAATTTTCTAAAGAGGTATAGACTGCCGAGGCAAGTTGCTAACAAGTACAAGAGAGGTTAGAACATGCATCGAGAGGACTATGCCGATCTCACCTTTGATTCAAGTATTAATAACTTTGCGATTTTATAATTCACTGAATTATATCGATAATACACTGTCCACCTCCCGTCTTGAAACGTTCAAGTCACTGGTCACTTGTCCTTCTTCGTACCTCGTTTTAAATTTACTTAAAACTGAGAACATGTATCGAAAGGAATATGCCGATCTCGCCTTTGCTTCAAGTATTAATAACTTTGCGATTTTATAGTTCACTGAATTATGTGAATAATGCACTGACCACCTCTCGTCATGATACGTTCAAGTCACTCGTCACTTGTCCTTCGCTCCTCGTTTTAAATTTACGCAATACTCAGTTAGAACATGCATTGAAAGGAATATGCCGATCTCGCCTTTGATTCAAGTATTAATAACTTTGCGATTCACTGAATTATGTGGATAATACACTGTCCACCTCCCGTCTTGAAACGTTCAAGTCACTCGTCAGTTCTGTCCTTCACACTTCGTTTTAAATTTACCAAGTTGTTTTGTGCTTCTAGTAGTGACACATGCATTTGAATTAAATTTCTTTCCAATGTTTTCCACGTGACAACTTTCTCTTTTACATTCACCGCATCCGTCCGCTTATTTTCCACGATATCATTATACTCCGACAGTTAATTCTTTCTCCATTGATGAGAAATGTGTCCCACGATTTCTCTTACGATTTTGCTTACCCGCCATTTTTTCAGCTGTGTGTAGACGAGAATAAAAACAAAAGCGCATCGCAGCACGTTCAAAAAATAATACGACTCATCCATAGCCTTCTATAGCTGTAATATTTAGAAGTCCCCTGGCGTTAACACGTGTTTGTTAACATTTCTAGAAAACAAATCGGTGAAATGCAAGAAATTTAACAGTTTTGCTAAGGATGTGACAATTGTTACGTTATATTTGTGAACGTCGATTTTAACATCTGTTGTTGAAATCGGGCATTAGTCTAGTTGAATGGTCACTAATAAACGAAGATAACACATTAATTTAAGAAATGATCCAACAAATGGTGCCATCCTGAACACTGAACTGTACCAGAGAGAGAATACACTGCACAGACTTCCTCGCCTCCGGAAAAATTATGAACATTTTTAAAACTAAAATTAGCCATGCAGATGCGCTCGGTCCAACTCGATTACGTCCTCCGCTGACTACCGTGACCTGGAGCGACATGTTACCGTTTATATCATCCACATCCTTCCTGCACCTGGAGGTCACGTTCACTTCTGCACGATTTAAGGGAGAGATCCAAACTCGTTATTCACAAATTACCAAATATGTCAGCACTTTGGAAGGTTGGCGATTCTGATAAACTTTGAATGTTACATGCCTTCCATTGTTTACTTCATAGAAATATTGGAAACAAAAGGTTGAATACCACGCTGTCGTTTGATCAGCTATAAATGGCAGAACTAATAGTTCCAAATTTTATTTTAATCGAACAACAATTTATCAAGATATGTAGTACTTTTAGATGTGAAGTACATGTAAGATAGCCAGAGTAATGTACAGTGTGATCCATATAAATCTGAACCATTTCAATAACCCATAACTTTTGAAACAATAATAGGACACACGTGCAACTTTGGGAGAATATAATACACAATTGGGAGATTACATTACACTATTTACATCTCAGAAAAATGTTGTAGGTGTCCTTTACCAACATCTACAGAATGTTACAAAAAGGTACGGCCAAACTTTCAGGAAACATTCCTCACACACAAAGAAAGAGAATATGTTATGTGGACATGTGACCGGAAACGCTTAAATTCCATGTTAGAGCTCATTTTAGTATTTCTCTTTAAATGTAAATTGAAATCATTCGTGCAGACAATTGTCAAAATACTCCATTGTTTCGTTTGTCTTCATCGATTCACCGCCAGTTGACCCAATTGAAGGAAGGTAATGTTGGCTGCAGTGCTTGTGTGGACATGCGACTCATTGCTCTACAGTACTAGCATCACGCACATCAGTACGTAGCATCAACCGGTTAGTGTTCATCACGAACGTGGTTTTGCAGTCAGTACAATGTTTACAAATGTGGAGTTGGCAGATGCCCATTTGATGCATGGATTAGCACGAGACAATAGCCGTAGCGCGGTACGTTTGTATCGAGACAGAACGAAGGTGTCCCCACAGGAAGACGTTCGAAGCAATTGATCGGCGTCTTAGGGAGCATGGAACATTCCAGCCTATGACTCGCGACTGGGGAAGACCTAGAACGACGAGGACACCTGCAATGGACGAGACAATTCTTCGTGCAGTTGACGATAACCCTAATGTCAGCATCAGAGAAGTTGCTGCTGTACAAGTCTGTTGACCACGTCACTGTAATGAGAGTGCTACGGGAGAACCAGTTGTTTCCGAACCATGTACAGCGTGTGCAGGCACTATCAGTAGCTGATTGGCCTCCACGGGTACACTTCTGCGAATGGTTCCTCCAACAATATGCCAATCCTCATGTTCTTTTTACGGCTGAGGTTTCATTCCAACGTGATCAAATTGTAAATTTTCACAATCAACATGTGTGGGCTGACGAGAATCCGCACGCAATTGTGCAATCACGTCATCAACACAGATTTTCTGTGAACGTTTGGGCAGGAATTGTTGGTGATGTCTTGATTGGGCCTCATGTTCTTCCACCTACGCTCAATGGAGCACGTTATCATGATTTCATATGGGATACTCTACCTGTGCTGCTAGATGTGCCTTTACAAGTACGACACAACATGTGGTTCATGCACGATGGAGCTCCTGCACATTTCAGTCGAAGTGTTGGTACGCTTCTCAACAACAGATTCGGTGATCAGTGGATTGGTAGAGGCGGACCAATTTCATGGCCTCCACGCTCTCCTGACCTCAACCCTCTTGCTTTCATTTATGGGGTCATTTGAAAGCTCTTGTCTACGCAACCCCGGTACCAAATGTAGAGACTCTTCGTGCTCGTATTGTGGACGGCTATGATACAATACGCCATTCTCCAGGGCTGCATCAGCGCATCAGGGATTCCATGCGACGGAGGATGGATGCATGTATCCTCGCTAACGGAGGACATTTTGAACGTTTCCTGTTACAAAGTGTTTGAAGTTACGCTGGTACGTTCTATTGCTGTGTGTTTCCATTCCATGATTAATGTGATTTGAAGCGTTTCCGAACACATGTCCGCATAACATATTGTGACTTTGTGGGTTCGTGAAATGAAAAGTCCAATTACGCCACTCAAAAATGTTCTTTATTTCCACCGACTTACAGTTAAACACTTGCCAATTGCACAGAATTACGTAATGCACACAATTACGATTCACCAGTTTGTCTGTTAGAATTCCACTTGCACTCGCAATTACGTAAACTCCTCCGACGCACGTACACAGTCTTCTCGTCCGCTGCTTCGCTGCTTGCCAAGAACTAACTGCCTTTCCTCCAGCCCGACGTGTTGCTTATATAGGGTCAGCTGGCCAATCAAATTAGACGAAACAACCCGCACGTTCGAGAACCTAGGGGGAGGGTAAAGAGACGGCTCAGTGGCTCGCAATCCCTCTCCTAATCATCCCTTCAGTTAGTGACAGGAGACAAATGAGTGGGTGTGGCGTGGCCTCTGGTCCCTTCTCAGCTGTCGTTTGTTGTGCTTCCCGATAATTGGGTGACAATATTTTCTTTCTTTGTGTGTGAGGAATGTTTCCTGAAAGTTTGGCCGTACCTTTTTGTAACATCCTGTATACCTGTTTGCATTCGTCTCTAAAGTTTTACGGAGAGGATCCTCGCCAATGTTACTTATTTCGGTTCGAATGGATTCCCTGATTCGCCTATACTCTTTAATATCTAAATTGATAATATGGTACAAGAATGGCAGCAAAGTATAAAACAAAATGTACTCAATGGAAACAATTTTAAATACAATATTATTTGCTGATGATCAAGTGATAATATCCCACTTAGAAGATGACATGCAAAGAGCAGTATATAGTTTAAACAACATAGCGGAAAAATATTAACCTTTCTATCTCAGAACAAAAAACTTAAGTAATGGCTTTTAGAGGAAAGAACAACATAAGAGCAAAAATAGTTATAAACAATAAAATAATAGAACAGGTTAATAGTTTTAACTATCTAGGCTTCACAATAGCAGTAGCAAATAACAACAAAATATGGAAGTGAAATTAAACAGATTTAGTCAAATGTGTGGGACTATAATAAGAACGCTGAACAGGAAAACACGATAGAATGAAATTTTATAAGATAATGGCAGTCCCAACGTTAACATACGGTTCCGAAATATGGACACTGGCAAAGAACCAACGCAAACAGCTAGAATCGGCAGAGATGAGATTTTTGAGAAGCGTGGCAGGTGATAAAAGACAGAGGTTATAAGAGAAGAGCTTGGGATTTTTAATTTGAACAGTAAAATAATAAAGAAAATAAATGAATGGAAGAGTGGACTTGGAACGACTTCCAAGAAGAGTTTTAGATTATATGCCGATGGGAAAGAGAGATGTGGGAAGCCCAGCTCTACGCTGGAAGGATCAGTAGGCTCTTGAAGAGAACGGAACATGATGATGATGATGATGATGATGATGATGAAAATGAAATGTGTAGTGTTTAACGCCCGCTTATACTGCATACGGCACCGCAGGCGGTGACACTGATGATACATGAGGTGAAGATGGAGCACCGGTGGAATGAGATGGCGGGGGAAACCGGAGGTCCCGGAGAAAACTCGCCCCAGCACCGTGTTGTCCACCACAAATCTCATTTTGCGGTCACTTGGGATCGAACCCGGGCCGCCTTGGTGAGAGCCAAGCGGTCCAACCACTGAGCCACGGCGTGGCCAATGATGATGATGATGATGATGATGTTGTTGATGATGATGATGATGATGATGATGATGATGATGATGATGATGATGATGATGATGATGATGATGATGATGATGATGATGATGATGATGATGATGATGATGATGATGATGATGATGATGATGAAGGATTCCTTGAGATCATCAATTGTCCATGGCCTTATTTTGTACACAATTTTTAGATACCCCCTCAAGAAAAAATTGTTGAGGTTAGGTCAGGGGATCTGGGGACCACAGACCGTTTGAGATTATTCGATTATCAAAGGAACTGGCTTCAAGTTCCATAGTGTCATTTTAAGTTCCATAGGTTATGTTTACCTTCAGGACAAATATCTTTTTGAGGAGCTACAGTTATTACTAATTTACTTTCAGCAATTCCATATTTAGGAATTGAATTAGTTCAATGAGTTTGAGGAGGATTTGCAGTTGATAATGCAACTTTAAATCGTTTTTTTTTTCACTTTATTAATATGTGTAATTTTTTTAGGTACTGATTTAAATTCATTTACTTTTTATTTAAAATTAATTTTTATTGCTTTTTTATATATTTGAGTTATGTATGGCACGTTGCTTCATCTTGCTGGAAATAACCTTCTTTCAATTCGATATCATCTCCGTAAAACTTCAGAGAACATGGTGAGACGAGTGCACACATAATTGGTGGAGGAAATTTCCAACATTTTCTCTGAGATATAAACAGTGTAATGTAGTCTCCCAATTGTGTATTATATTCTCCCTAAGTTGCACCTGTGTCCTTTTATTGGTTCAACAGTTATGGCCTATTGAAATGGTTCAGGTTTATTTGGATCACACTGTATTTCTGATAGCTTCGATATTAACTAAGGGACTTTACACCCATTCTGTGGACTTATTGTGGCTGAGGGGCAAGTTGACATAGAATTTCAGACGAGGCATACGTATATACTTACCCTGTCATCCATATTCCACCTATTAGAAGGTGAGAATATCGGTACCAAAACATCCATTGCAGTTAAAGTGGCTTTTTTATTTTATTTTTCAAGCTCTGTGTTTCTCAACGTCCCATTCTGCATTGGGCATGAAGGACCATTTAATTTGCTCAGACGTCTCTTCATCAGGCTTGAGGCTGCTTTATGTACCGTAAATCTACAACACAAGACCCTGGCTTTACTTCCCTTCCGCAGTAAAACGTCCATGGGTCTGTCAGAGGTAGTATGTTCCTCTCCAGTACATATGTGGTGCTTTGAAGTTATATCATATTTTTTTCTGGTTTCTTTTAAAATACACGTGGACTCTTTGCGAATGCGTGACAGAGATGTCAGCACTGTACAGTGCATAGAACTCTAGTGGTAGCGACGAGAGTAGGATACTTAAAATGGCGACGTTTTTAATACAAGAACAGCGTAATCAATTGTTTTCTCCATTTTCGTGGTGTGACATCTGTTGAAATTATTGCCAGTTGAGTTAGGCATGTGTTGATGTACCATGGATGTGTCTAATGTGTGTTCCTGGGTGCGACAGTTCAATGAAGGCAGAACATCGTGTGACAACAAACCAAGACAGTTGCAGACATCGCCTCAAAAATGGGCATTTCCTTGGGATCTCCGCACACAATCCTACATGAAGATCTGAGTTTGTTCAATCAGCGATCCTCCAAAACAACGTTCTCCACTCACTGGATCATGTCATCAGACCGGCTGGTGCGAGGCCGTGAGAGAAATGCATGAATTTGATTTAAATTACTCGTGGATCATTATTCTTTAGCAGAATTCCATAAGATTTTTCGTGTAGATAATGTCTATACTTATTAACCAGTTCTATAATTAACCTTTTCGTACAGTTAAACATTTAGTTCCATTGTACCTAAATAATTCAGTTGAAATGGCTGTTCTAACCTCAAACAATCGGGGGTATTAATTGACAGTTGAAGCACTGAGATTCAGAAGGTAAGTCAATGTTTTTGAGAAATCCATTTAAACACACGAATATTAGTTCTATAATAGTGGTAAAAAAATTTGCGCATCGGAAGATGTTAGGTCGAACATATTATGACCTTGGAATGTTGAATGGGCATCAATTTCAGAAATAAAAGTTGTTAAGTCAGCCTTTTCGAGTTAGAAGTTGTTAAGTCAAGTAGTTGCCGCATTAGCCGCTTGGTGGGGCAACTACACTGTGCCACTCAAGCTCTGATATCAGCTGTTGATACATTTTAGATTAGACATTTAGACAGTTTTAGACATTCTTCAAGTGCACTTTCAGAAAGTTTATCTGTACTTCCTAATACCAGGGCACTCTTTCATAACGTCTGTTTAGTTAACGCGTGTGCACGTCGGCCGCTGCCTTTGACGAACTCTTATAATCGTTTTACAACCCAGAACCTCCTTATCCTAGTCCTTTCTGCAAGGTTGCCACCTTTGTCAATACGTCATGGGTATCGTACGAGGTTTCATCTAAATAAATTATCTTATGTCCATTACTGCAAAACTTCCTTAGTTTTGACGGATCTACTGGATTCCATAATAACCCTTATCTTATTCAAAGTGCGGTATTTGAAACCCAGCTCCTTCAGGAGACCGCACAAAGTGCATTGCTCATAAGGAAAATCACAAATTTCTTGCAAATGTGCAACCAATTAGTCTAAGGTGGGCGCTCTCCCTTTTTGCATGGAATCTATAAATTTCTCAGCGAATTAAATCGCATGTGAAATTATCTACTTTAGAGAAACGTTTTCTTTTGTTTTCACACTTGATCGGCGTCTTTGGTATTCCATTCGTCACAATTTTTATTACTGTATTTCTGTGAATACCCAGAATTTATCATCAGGTTCATTGCACGACCCCTTACCAAGATTATTTTTCAGCACATATTTATATATGTTCAAAACAAGCGCTTGAATTTGCTTAGAAACAGTTCCCGTTATAACTTTGTTTTTTTTTTGAGGCAGTAATATAACTCGGCCAAGTTATTCACACTATTGTCTTTACTTTGATTATTTTCACTTGACTGAAAGTTGTCTACTACTTCGTTTGCATTTACCACTGCATTTCCCTCCCACGGTCTCCACATCGTAACTCACAGGGAACTTCTGCACGTAATGAAACGGATCAACTGCAAGTTGGAACTTTGGCAACAGTCGCCAAGTGGAGTAAATATGCAACTGTCATTTCCAGAAAGCCAGGGTTGCTGTTGGTACTCAACGACAGTGTTCCATTTCTGAAGTGTGGAGATAGATTTATGACGGGCATTAGTTGGTGGTGGGGTCCGTTTTGTTTGTGACGCAACTGCACTCGCGTTGAGTAGACAGAGTTTACCATTGACAGAATTTTTGGTAATATTGATAAGAACAATCAATGGATAAAGTCTTAGGCCTTTCCGCATGGGTGAAACTGATCAAAGATTCACTATAGAAGAAGCCCATTGATGATCTCCATGTCAAACGTCCACTGACCAATAACGGGGAACGCAGTGGCACTCCAGTAGTTGAAGTTTTTGACTTCAAGGATGCCTACGACCATGTCCTTGTTGGAAGTACTTCTGAATTCACTTTAATCCGGGGTGTGTATTACCAAAGAGGATGTGTACCAGAAGTTCGCACACAATGTCTTCCTCACTTTATCGTCCTCAGTCTCTTTTTAGGAGAGTAGTGAGGTCACAAGTCTTACACAAGGCATGTGGTAGTGCGAAAAACACACCAGATAGGCTTCCGAAGACTAAGAAGGCAAAATATTACGATTTTAGATAATTGATGGAAATTAATCATTTCTCCACACTAGCCTACATAGGCTGATTTTTTTATGGATAGAGTCAACATGAAAAATTCAATGCCGTGGACGCGATTTGAACCACGGATCTCCTGGTTTCCGTCCAGTCGCTCTTAACCTTTGAGCTACCACGGTCAACGTGCCTTCCCGACACTAAATTCTCCATTTGACTCCTACTTCAGTACCTACTTCAGTACCTACTTCAGTAGGTACGGGTTTGGCTCACCCGGGGTCCCGAGCCAACAGTCTCCCTCGTGTGGGCTCCTCTTCGTGGTTGAGGGAGACGGTCAACAGGCCCATCCACGTGTAGGCCGTGCGTGGAGACCCGTGGAGAAGGTTTTTAGATTCTTGTCTAGTTTAGAGTTTAGGATTTAGTGAACGAAATTTTTAGTAGGTTTTTA
This sequence comes from Mantis religiosa, assembly GCA_030765055.1. Lineage (NCBI taxonomy): Eukaryota > Metazoa > Arthropoda > Insecta > Mantodea > Mantidae > Mantis > Mantis religiosa. The sequence goes on from CM060960.1 coordinate 35,822,536, forward strand.
TTGATGTTTTTTTTTATGTACGTGTATTTTTAATAGGTTTTGTTACACTTGTATAGGTTTTAGAAAGTTTTATATCTGGCTTTTGCCATGACTATTTTTTTAAAGGGCGCTGATGACCGCCGTAGTTGAGCGCCCTTATATATCATCAGCAGCATCATCATCATCATCATTTCACTCTTATTATTTTAGTTAATTGATGGAAATTAATCATTTCTCCACAGTAGCCGTATATAGGCTAAGATTTTTTATGGAGAATTTAATGTAGGGAAGGCACGTTGACCATGGTAGCTCAAAGGTTAAGAGCGACTGGACGGAAACCAGGAGATCCTTGGTTCAAATCCCGGCCATGGCATTGAATTTTTCATATTGACTCTATCCATAAAAAAATCTTAGCCTATGTACGGCTAGTGTGGAGAAATGATTAATTTCCATCAATTAACTAAAATAATAAAAGTTAAATGATGAAGTCTGGGACTCAAGTACTTACGGTAGTAAGTCGCCATAAACAGTGTATCTCGGATGTGAGAGCCCCTAGTGGTCTACCGGGGAAATATACGAGTCAAATGGAGAATTTAATGTCAGGACAGCACGTTGGCCATGGTAGCTCAAAGGTTAAGAGCGACTGGACGGAAACCAGGAGATCCGTGGTTCAAATCCCGGCCATGGCATTGAATTTTTCATGTTGACTCTATCCATAAAAATATTACGATGTTCGTTCACTACTGGAACATGTCACTCTGCCAGATATTATGACACAATGACATATTAAGTTATATAGAAGATGATGTAGTAGAGATGGAATGATGTTTTGATGACAATGTTGTATGTCAATACATGAAGTGCATACTGAATTGGTCCATACGTAATAGTTTGTCCATGGCTACATATTATATTGTATAATGGAAAAACTCTAACATTAAGAATCAGATGCTGTTAAGTCAAATGAATTAACAAGTTTTCATCCATTTTAAATTAAAAGTTGTTAATTTCTAATAATAAAATATGCTGTCACACATGCTACGTACGTCAAAGAATGAGAAACACTTCAACACTGACTTTTGTACCTCCAAACGGACTCATCATATAAAATTCTCTCCTTTGTATTACTATTTTGATATTTAAAATTAATTTTGATGAGGAGCTCTCCTGCACAATTTTGAAACAGTGACTTAGCAACTTCTGCCTCTGACCGCTTCAATTATTAGTTGAGCATGAATGCTGCCTGCTACAGACAGGGCTGTGATCACAGACCCTCTCGAAAGTTACCTCCGTAGTTGTGTTTAACGTTAACAAGATGTTAGCTAACAATGGTTTTAAATTGTTAAACCTTTAACTAAATGCTAGCAAACAAGATGTTAAAAGTATTTCTAGCATCGATTGGTGAAACCTGTTCTCAATCACATTTTTTCTGTATATAATTATTATGTTTTACCAATAAAAGTGGTTCTTTTGATTTTGACAGTCTAAAGCGAAAATTTCGTGTTTTTTCCATTGACTGTAATCTTTGCAGGCAACAATAGCGAGTGTTTTGGCTTTCAGTTTACTATAGTTGGGATGATAGGTTAAAATAATTCAGAAGTTAGTGACTCTGGCAGTTGCACTTTTAAGAAAGTAACCTCCATGACTGCAGTGCCATTTGTAGGAGCCATGAATGAAAACAGGCAGAGTTCTTTCAAGTCTGAAGCGAGCTGTGCATAGTGAGGGCATTCATCACTTTTAATAAAACGATCCCTTTGAAGCCTGCAGCACACAAAAAATGAGTACCATGTTGATGTTAGCTTTGATTTGCAACGAAGCATCCCATGTATACAAAATGTTGACTGATGCCTGCATCAAAACCCTAGCATATGGGGGGTTAAAGAGCAGGAGAAAATATTAACACTGAACTTTCAAAAAGTGCATTAGCACCAGTTAAATTTTTTATGCATATTACTGCATGAAAAACATATGCTGCATCAATGATGCAGTTTTATTTAGAGATCTGATGATGTGAAGTTATCAGAGTGCAGAGGTTCTCCAAGTATAGGGAGGCACTTTGCACACTTAAGCCTATGCACATTCATTGTGGTTACTACCCCTCAGGAGGGAGGGATGCACTCAAGGAACTACAGCAAGCTATAGGCTCCAGAGAAGCCACATAGACGTGGAGGTCCCTGTTGCAGGCGCCGGAGCTGTCTAGAGGGCATGAACAACGCTTAAACCAATCCGATCTTTAGTAGTGACCACGGTGAGTATTGTTTCCTTTACGCGCCACCTCTGAGGCCTTCTTAAAACAAGAAATCCAAAAGCAACCCTGAAAGGTGAAACAGAAAATAAAATTTAAGGAATGCAAATCGTAGGGGATAAGAAGCTACCACAACAACCAGGAAACCCCACCAAAAATGCAAATTCGGACGGAAATCGAAGCCCGACCCCCACACAAGAGCCTCATATGTCAGGGAGCCATCTGCTTTGGTTTGCGGAACTGCTAATGATCGCTTGACAAAATCAACATTTTAAAGGAAGCGGGAAGTTTAAAATGGACAAAAATGTCATTTACATTACACTTAATTCTCTGATATTTTCTGTACAAGAATATATATAGTTTTATGGCTTTATAAACGAGGGCTGCTCAATAAAGAATGATCACAATTTTTTTAGACAACATACCTTTACTCATCCCCATAATTTTGATGGTCCTTCTCAAAATAGTCTCCCCTGAATGCGATGCACTTGTCCCAGCGTTTCTGCCAGTCTTCAAAGACATGCTGGAAACCATTTTTGAGAGATGCTTCAAAATCGCCTCCGCGGCCTTCACCACTGCTTCTGATGATGGATAATGCCTCCCACTAAGGCGTTTCTTCAAGTTAGGGAATAGAAAAAAGTCACATGGAGCTCAATCCGGACTATAAGGAGAGTGAGGGATGCAAGATATTTGCAAGATATTCAGCAACAACATTGGCAATATGCGGCCGCGCATTATCGTGGTGCAGCATCCAGCCTACTTCACGGAAATGTCTTTTGCGCCTGATATGGACTTACAATGTTTTCAGGACATCCCTGTAGTACTGTCCAGTTACTGATGTGAGTACAGGTACAACTTTTTTTTTTTTTTTTTTTTTTTTTTTTTTTTTTTTTTTTTTTTTTGCAATTTACGTCCTCCAACGTTAGGTCATAATAAAATGGGTGAAATGATGCTCAAATGTTTCCGTGGTTCATGGAGCTTAGAGTTACCCGACATTCGTCTATGAGGATAAGGGAAAAATCCGGAAAAACCTTATCCTAACTCACCCTGACCGAGATTCGAACTGGGGATCTCTTGAACATGAGGCATACAACATACTGATAAACCATTGCATGAATATCAAAGAATGAGATGACCATAACTTTCCCAGCAGAAGCAACCACTTTTGCTATTTGGGGGGGGGGGGGTTGGTGATGAAGGAGATTTCCACACTGAGCTTTGCTGTTTTCTCTCAGGATCAAAATGATGTAGCCAAGTTTCATTATCAGTGATTACGTTTGAAAGAAACTCCGGATCTTCCTCTAACATCAACTTTAACTGCATGCAGAACTGCATACGAATGTCATTTTGTTCGGGAATCAACAGTCTTGGAACCCATCGCGCACAAACACGTCTCATGTGTAATGTTTCTGTCACCAACGTGTGGGTGGCACCCAATGAAATGTTCAGTATTTCAGAAAGTGATCTTAAGGTAATTCGTCGATCCTCTCTCACAATGGCAGCAGCAGTGTTGATGTTTTCTTTCGTAAGAGCAGTAACTGGAGCACCGGGTCCAACTTCCTTTGAAGTTGATTGTCTGCCCTCTTTAAACATTTTAAAGCACCTTCGAGCTGTGCTGTAGGGAAGAACAGACTCTCCATGGGCCTCCTGTAACATTGTATAGGCCTCAACTGAAGATTTGTTGAGACTAAAGCAGAATTTCTAAGCCGCATAGTGTTCCTCGCGTGTTACCTCCATTGCAGCGGTAGGCGATACTGAACATGTCTGAACTTGCCTGGTTCTCACAGGCGGGAACAAGGAGTACCAACAATGAAACTACTACGGCGTGTTTGTTTCACATTAAGGTAATAGAATATAATAAGATTGAATTTTACTTCGAAAAATTATGACCGTAAAAATTATGATCATTCTTTATTGAACAGCCCTCGCATAGTGCTTATTTATTTAAATACGCTTTAAATATAGTGCGACCCATATAAACCTGAACCATTTCAATATGCCACAACGTTTGAACCAATAATAGAACGCACCTACAACTTTGTGAGAATATAATACACAATTGGGAGATTACATTACACTATTTACATCTCAGAGAAAATGTTGGAAGTGTCCTCCACCAGCGTTTATACATGTTTGTACTCGTCTCACCATATTCTCTGAAGTGTTACGGAGAGTATCCTTGTCAATGTTACTTACTGGTTCGAATGGATTACTTGAGAACATCAATTATCCGTGGCCTATTCTTGTATGCTCTATTTTTAAGATACCACCACCAGAGGTTAGGTCAGGGATCTGGGAGGCCATAGACTCTTTGAGATTATTCGACTATCAAAGAAGCTGGTTACAAGTTTCATGGTGTCATAGGATAGTGACACGTTGCTCCGTCTTGCTGGAAATAACCTTCTCTCAGTTCGAAATCATCCAGCTGTTCCACAAATGTCTTGAAGATACCAATATAAACTTCAGTGTCTACAGTAGTATCAAGGAAAATGGGACCAACAATCCTGGAAGTTTATTTCACGTACGATACTCCAAACTTTTCATCATGCAGTGGGGTTTCGTGAAACACTTGCGGGTTTACATCAGCCCAATAGCTGTGTGTTTATGTAGCCTGACAGATGAAACCATGCCTCATCTGTAAACCACGTTATGGAGAGAATGGCTGGACGTGGAATAAAAGTACCCTGAAACCATCGACAGTAACTGGTTCGTTTATCATAATCTGCTTCTTTCAGTTGTTTCATGATATGTACTGTGTAAGGTCGCAGCAGACCAGCAGAAGAGTCGAGTCGTGCAGGTTTACCTGGACGGAGTGTTTGCTGCCCAGCACCTAGCCGCTTATTGCGTCTTTATCTGTGCAGTATAAAAGAGTCATCTTCTGTCTCAGGCGGTTGTTTTCGGCAGTGGTATATCTAGCCTTATGCGTACTGTTGCCCTTTGGGGGGTTATGCGCCCAGTGCTGGCTGCGCTCTTCCGCCTGCCTGGGAGGCATCTGAGCACAGTCCGCTTAACAGGCTAGAGGAAAAGGAACAGTGTTTAGGTATTGAATTTAGTAAGTCCATTTCTGGGCTTGGGGGGTTGCAGCCAGGGGAATGTGGCCCTGTTCAGTTTTAGTTACCCAAAGCATCTTTGGGCAACCGGTACCTCGGTCGGCGGCGAGGAGCCCTGTGGTCGTAACGGCCAAGGGTGTTCACCAGGATGTTTGGATGGGAGTCCAGCTTATCGTAGATGGTGTGGGATCTCTCCCGCACCACGTCCACGATGTACGGAGCCCCAGAGTAGGTGTGGAGGATTGGGACGGGAATCTACGCCCGGTATCGTAGATCATGCGCAGTGCCCTGTTCTGGACGCGCTGTAGTCTGCGAATAGTGGTGGGAGCCGCTGATCCCCCGACTTCGCAGCCGTACAGAATCAGGGGCGGTATAATCGCCCGATACAGGCGTAGTTTGAGGTGCGTTGGCTTGGTGGATTTGAGTATTGGGTATAACTGCGTTAGCGCTGCATGCCCTTGTCCGGCTTTGACCCGGACGTGAGGTGCGTAGGTGAGACCGCGATCGAGGTGGGCGCCAAGGTATTTGGCAGTGGGGACCCAAGGGATTTGCCTCTGCCTCATCCTCAGCGACGAATCCGGTCGCCCAGCTCGGACCTTAGCCAGGAGAAGAGCAGAGCTCTTCTCGGGGCTAATGGCTATTCTCCACTTCTCACTCCAACGGCCAATGGCACGGAGCTGGCGCTGCAGCGGAGGATGGCAATATCTTATGTTTTTGTTACGTGCCATTATGAGGACGTCGTCGGGATAGTGGCACGTAACAGTCTGTGGTTCTAAGGGGAAGTCAGACATGTATGCCGCAAAGAGTAACGGGGACAGTACACTGCCCTCCGGGACTCCCGCGGCTATTGGTCTGATAGATGACATTCGTCCTTCCACTCTCACCCTGAACGTGCGGTCTCTGAGGAAACTACTAATCAGGGCGAGATCGGGAGGAGGTACGTTGGCCTCCCTGAGTTTGTACAGTAGGCCTTGGTGCCAGGTTGTGGCAAAGGCTTTCTCTACGTCTAGGAGCTCGCAGCTCTTTGACATGTTCCATATGAATACCCTGATTCCTGGCTCAATCGACGCAACGATTTGTTTGGAGAATTCAACAGCCTTCTGCGAACATCTGTAACAGTCTCTGCATTCAATGGCGGTCTATGTTTTCCACTCTCACTAATGAATATACCAGTTGTCTTATGCTTTCTTAGGAGTGGATCATCGGAATATCGCATACATTAAATTCTCTTTGAAATTCCCTTTGTGTTGTTACCAAGGAATTTGTCTTCCAATATGTTTTCAAAATGTAAACACGCTCTCGTAATGAGACTGCATGTTGCTGTTATGACTGCAGAGCTACTGAGATCATTAGGGAAATTATGGCCTATTGAAGTGGTTCAGTTTTATATGGGTCGCACTGTATATGCATGTTATTAGTTATTAATAGATTTTAATAATTGTAACAAAATCTTTAAAGGCATTTTTGTGAAAATCAGACTTTTGGGGAAATGTTCTATATAATTTGGTAATTTGGAGAGGATTTTTTTTTTTTTTCGTGTATGTAGTTCCTATACAATAATTCCTTTGAATAAGTAGTAGAGAGGAGTGAAAACAAAGTAATCAATATGGTCCTCTGAGGAACTTCATTGTTTACATTCCGCACTTTAGAACATTCGTCAGTAACACTAACCACATGTCGCCTGTTTTCTAAACAACTTCAGTGTACGTAAGCTTTCTCCCTTGATGTGGTAATGTTAAAGTTTGGACAAAAGCTATTTGTGTGATGTGCAGAGAGAAACTCATGTGAATTCAGCGTAATCTATAAATGGCTACACCACAGTCAAGGTTCCGAGGGAACGTGGATCTCGTCTCAAAGCTTGCTTTGTTACTACCCACGGGCACAGAGAGGGCGCTAACGTACGGCGTCAATTTGTTTCACTCTGTGCTGATCCTTTTACATAACGCCTTATGATCCCTCCATTGCTCGCGCTCTTCCAACCCCCATTTCTTTAATGTCCAACCAGACGCTATAATATCTTCGCCATTTTAGAGAGTATTAAGACAGTATTTTCATAATAACTGCACCTTCCCCAGACCTCGTGGATGAACTCAACTTATGATCACACTGAAGATTTAAGGAATGTCATGTGAGTAAAAAAAAAAAAAAAAAAAAAAATGAAATTTACAGATGCTGCCTTATAAGTAATGTCTTTTTAAGAGAAACAACCATTTAAAATGTATTCTGACAAGCAGTTAACTAATTTTCAAAGTCAATATGAAAAATTCAATGCCATGGCCGGGATTTGAACCACGGATCTCCTGGTTTGCGTCCAGTCGCTCTTAACCATTGAGCTACCATGGCCAACGTGCCGTCATGACATTAAATTCTCCAGTTGACTCATATATTTCCCCGGTAGACCACTAGGGGCTCTCGCATCCGAGATACACCGTTTGTGGCGACTTACTATCGTAAGTACATGAGTCCCAGGCTTCATCATTTAACTCTTATTATTTTAGTTAATTGATGGAAATTAATCATTTCTTCACACTAGCCGTATCTAGGCTAAGGTTTGTGATAGACCGAGTCAACATGAAAAATTAATGCCATGGCCGGGATTTGAACCACGGATCTCCTGGTTTGCGTCCAGTCGCTCTAATCCTTTGAGCTACCATGGTCAACGTGCCGTCCTGAGTCGTATATTTCCCCGGTACACCACTAGGGGCCCTCGCATTCGAGATACACTCTTTGTGGCGACTTACCCCAGGCTTCATCATTTAACTCTTATTATTTAATTAATTGATGGAAATTAATCATTTCTTCACACTAGCCCTATATAGGCTAAGGTTTTTGATAGAGTCAACATGAAAAATTCAATGCCATGGCCGGGATTTGAACCACGGATCTCCTGGTTTCCGTCCAGTCACTCTTAACCTTTGAGCTACCATGGCCATCGTGCCTTTCTGACATTAAATTCTCCAGTTGACTCATATATTTCTGTCTGTCAAAAACCTTAGCCTATATACGTCTAGTGTGAAGAAATGATTAATTTCTTTCAATTAAGTAAAATATTAAGAGTTAAATGATGAAGCCTGGGACTCTAGTACTTACAATAGTAAGTCGCCACAAACGGTGTATCTCGTATGCGAGAGCCCCTGGTGGGCTACCGGGGAAATATATGAGTCAACTGGAGAATTTAATGTCAGGAAGGCACGTTGCCCATAGTAGCTCAAAGGTTAAGAGCGACTGGACGGAAACCAGGAGATCCGTGGTTCAAATCCCAGCCATGGCATTGAATTTTTCATGTTGACTCTCTCTATCAAAAACCTTAGCCTATATATGGCTAGTGTGAAGAAATGATTAATTTCCATCAACTAACTAAAATATAGACCGTTAGATTCTATGGCTTTGAGCCATCGTTCAGCCAGGTTTATTATGCCACGATGGTACCAGTCTGGTTTTCTATGCAAAGAATTCGGTGACAGCCACTTGTTCTGCTTCAGTGTTCTCAATATTTCTTCTACGTAGAAAATGGGCAACGGATCGCAAAAGTTGATAATCTGATAATTTAACTTCATGACAACCTAAAACTAACAACTGAGTATCTGGATGTATTAAAATTCAGCACTTGGATCTTACAACGTACACTCCTGACCTTGTGGCATCTTTTTGTTCCCAAAAGTTAAAGATAAACAGTGAGAATTAACGCTATAGAAACTAAACGATGGATATAACAATATACATCATTATGGTGGCAACGAAATGAAGAGAATGAGATAATTAACGAAGAAGAAATGAACGTACAGGCTCACATGATCTCAATGGAAGAGTTACTAGAAGCACTTAAGGAATGTAAAAATAGAATAGCAACTGGACCAGACGGAATAAATATGGAAATGCTAAAATATGGGGGTATAATACTGCATTTAAGATTATTGCACTTAATAAATGAATATTGGAAGGGGTGTAAAATTCCAGACATGTGGATTAATGCAGAAGTTATATCCAGCTTTAAAAAAGGAGACAGGAGAGAATGCCAAAATTACCGAGGTATAAGTCTTCTCAACACAGTCTATAAGGTGTATTGTGACTTTGTGGGTTCGTGAAATGAAAAGTCCAATTGCATCACTCAAAAATGTTCTTTATTTCCACCGACTTACAGTTGAACACTTTCCAATTACACAGAATTACGTAATGCACACAATTACGATTCACCGATTCATCCGTTACAGTTCCACTTGCACTCGCAATTACGTAAACTCCTCCGACGCACGTACGCAGTCCGTCCCCTCACTGGGCGCTCCTCACAGCTTGCCAAGAACTGACTGAACTCACTCACTGCAGCCCTCTTTATAGGGATATCACAGTTTTCTCGAAGTCTCTCGTTTCAGTGAATCACCGCGAAGGTTCCAGACGGCAGGGGAAGGGGGAAGAGGCGGCCAGCGACAAGTGACACTTCCCTAATCATCCCCTCAGTTAGTGACTGAGATAAATGGGTGGGTGTGGTCCCTTACTCAGCTGTCGTTGGTCATGCTTTCCGATAATTGGGTGATAGTATGCAAGGATTATAAATAAAAGATTGAAAAGAACAGCCGAGGTATTAATAGAGGAAGAACAGAGCGGCTTTAGAGCAGGACGATCGACAACAGATAATATATTTATTTTGCAGCAATAATTGAGAAAAGTCAAGAGTATAATTTACAAACAGATCTGGCATTCCTAGATTTCAAGAAAGCATTTGACACTGTTAATAGGGAAAATCTATGGAAAATTACGGAAAATAGTGGATATCCACAAAAATTAAAGTATTCAAAAATATGTATAGCAACTCCAAAATAATAATAAACACAGGAGTTCATAAAACCGAACCAATTTTAATTAATAGATGTGTAAGACAAGGGTGCAGTGTATCACCTACTCTTTTTAATATATGTAAATGACATCATCCAAAATTGGAAAAGTGTTATTAAATCAGGAATAAAAATAAATAAGAACAAAGCTTTAAATATTTTACTATATGCAGATGACGTGGTTTTAATAAAAGAAACGGAGGATAAATTACAATATGCACTTCACCGCTTGAACCAAGTATGCCAACATTATGATCTTATAATATCGACGAAAAATCTAAGCTAATGGCCTTTTGGGGAAAACAACATATAAGATCAAAAATAATTTTAGACAACAAACCACTAGAACAACTAAAAAATTCAGCTATTTAGGATGTAATCTTAATTATATGATGAAAACAGACAGAGATGTGAGCAAAAAGCTTGCAACATTCCAAATGATGTGTGGAACAGTGCATAGAACTTTAAGAAATAAAACAAGAAGAGATACAAGATTAAAGTTGTACAAAACAATGGCAGTCCCTGCACTACTTTATGGAAGTGAGGCATGGGTACTCACGAAGAAAATGAAAAGCCAAATTCAAAGTGCAGAGATGAACTTTTTAAGGAAAACAAAGGGATGCACAAGGTTGGATAGAATAAGGAATGAAGGCATAAGAAAGGAACTCAAAGTAGACTCGATAAGTAGCAAAATTTCAAAATATCAAAAGGAATGGATGCAGCATATACAAAGAATGTCCGAAACAAGACTGCCTAAGATTGCATTCCAATATCAGCCACAAGGAAAGAGAGATGTTGGTAGACCTAAGAAGAGATGGAAGGAGCCATTATTGTGAGACGGAACGGGCACTCTGCCCATGCCGTGAAGTGAAGAAGAGGAAGAAGAGGAAGAAGAAGAAGAAGAAGTTAAAGATAAACTGCTGGGATTACTTAAGTTGTGACCATAGTAAAAGCCTGGTTTCTAAAACATAACAGCATTGAAAACCAATAAGTTGATGTAAACCTTTTTAAAAATTCTCTGTTCTCCTCTTATACACGCGGCATCCTTAGTTTATATGGCGATGTAAACAAAAGGGAGTATACGTGTGTGACATCATTAGCTGTTTAAGCTTGTAACTCTATATGGATGAAACATACAGTTCGTATATCATTTTTAAGGACGTTAGAACTAATGCAGAGGCAGATCTTGTGCAGATAACATTTTTATTGTTAAACAACTAATTGAAAAACATAGGGAGTTTAACAAAGAAACGCATGTGAGGAACAATGGTGAAATTTCTAAAAAAAATCTTATTAATCAGGGTGTCAGACAAGGGTGTACTTTATCACCTACACTTTTTAGTATTTATATTGACGACCTAGTGTGCAAATAGAAGCAGCTAGTGAATGTAGGTTTTAAAATTTCAAATAAAAACTTTTTAAATATTTTATTGTTTGCTGACGACTTAGTTATTATACAAAATAGCGAGTCTGCCCTGCAAAAATCTATGTTTAAACTTAGTGAACTTTATAAGCAAGGTAATAAAATCAAAGGTAATGACATTCATTGGGAAAGAGCCAATTAGAACAAAAATAATTATAAATAATCGTTGCGTTGAACAGGTAAGCCATTTTAACTACTTGGCAACTGATGTTAGTTATGGCAAGGAATATGATGTCTACAATAAAATATGCAAATTTCAAAGAGTGTGTGGAACAATAAATAGAACATTTAGAAACAAAATACGTAAAGAAACAAAATTAAAGTTCTACAAAGTTATGGCTGTACCTATACTGACATACGGAAGTCAGACTTGGACGTTAACTAAAAAGCAACAGAGTAAAATACAGGCTTCAGAAATGAAATTCTTGAGAAGTGTGAAAGGATGAACGAAGAGGAACTTAATAAGAAGTAAAATATAAGAGAAGAACTGGACATTTTTAGTATGAATAATAGGTTAAAAGATCTCAAACAAAAATGGAAGGAACATGTTGAAAGAATGCCAGATAATAGACTTACAAAACAAATATTACAGTATCATCCTAAAGGTAGGAGATCGGTTGGCAGACCCAGGAAACGATGGCTGGAGTACTTCGAAGGTGGAACAGGCACTTGATTGCCTATACCATGAAGTGAAGAAGAAGAAGAAGAAGAAGAAGAAGAAGAACTAATGCAAAATGCATAAACTTCATATCATTACAATTGCAACAGCCAAACAGTAAATAACTTGTATTTTTTATTTGATATCTGTAGGCATAATTCGTATGGATTAATCAGAGTGCAAGAAGTAAGAAGTAAAGCGGAAGGAGCTGCGACAACATGGCTGCTTAGGTGCAATATGTATACATCATAGAGGGATACCGTTAAAAATGGTGAAAAATAGACTATACTGAAGGTATTGAGAACAACCAAACACTATAACACCAGAACTCCACTATCAGCTGTCTTATTCACAAGCCTTTGGGACCTCTTTCGAAGAAACTTTGCTATAGTTCCTGAGAGATGCTTTAAAACTTCAAAATTTTCAGGTAAAGCTATGAAGCTCACATTACAAATTGAAATCAGTGGTTACCTCCCCTTCCTGGATCTGAAGATAATAGGAAATAAAAATAAATTAAACTCTGGCATTTATATGAAATCAACTCACACTGATAACTATATATGTTGTAGGACGTAAATAAAAAGAAAGTGATAACTATATAAAAATAAAGCTTCAACCCTTTGTCACCCAAATTTTCTGTTTTTAATTTTTGTTGTTGTCATTTTACGCCCTCCTACGTTAAGTCATATCGGACGGTGAATGATTTGGATGAAATAATACTCAAATGTGCCCAGGGTCCATAGAACTTAGAGCTACCCGACATTCATCCTTAAGGATAAGGGATAACCCCGGTAAAAACCTTACCCTGACCAATATTCGAACTCGAGACCTCTTGAACGTGAGGCAGACACGCTATCATCTGCACTACCAAGGCGGCATTTAATAATTTGTTTTACAGATTGGCAAACATACCTCTAAACAAGGAAGAATTTAAACAGAATTTAAACACGTTATTAACACTGCTTTAATTAACGGTTTTTAATAAAGATTTTATACACTAAAGGCTAGAAAAATTTAAATATAAAAAGAAATATAAATGATGTTTCCACTCTTAAAAAGGTAAAAACTGTTTCTATTTTCAAAACATGTACTTATCACCCATGCCTATAAATAAAAAATTGGAAAAGCTTTTCAAAGAAGTTGGTATAATACTGGCACCTCAAAATAAATACAGCATAAACAATTTACTACCATTTTCTGTCAAAAAAAAAAAAAAAAACAACAGATAACTAAAAATCTGGTATTTATCAAGTTAACCGTTTAGAATGCGGTAAGAGTTATATTGGTAGAGCCAAACGTAATTTGGAAACCAGAGCGAAGAAACATTTCAGAAATATTAAATATAAACTGACATATTCTTAAAGATTGGAACCAACAATGGCCAACAACTCCAAATGGAAGTTTAACAAAAACATTATTTTTCCTAGTGTATACGACAGAGGAAAATGTGAAACTCTTGTACCAAATTTTGTTTTAGTACAATTTTTAAGTGAACATGGTAAATTTGGTGAATACTTATCACGCTTTCACTTAACATCCAACCCCGAGTGCATGTGTGGTGAAGAATTTCAAACTGTGGTTCATCTCCTTTTCTGTTGTCCCATTTTCTGGAGAGAAAGACAAGAATTAATATTCAAGCTAGACTCTCTAGGAACTGAATTTTCTGCTCCGCTCACATCTTTGCTACTGAAGCCACAACAGTATAAGTACTTCATGATGTTAATAAACTCAGTGTTGAAACGTCTGAAATAGTTTAAGTTAATATGCATTAGATTAAAACATAATTTCTTCCTTCTAGTATTTAAAATATTTTTGTTAAAATTGTATATTTTTATGTATCAACTCTAACCCTAATATAAAACTGTGTAAAATAGGGTTCAATAAATCTGGATAAATTAATATATATATAAACCGACAAAATAAATCGGCAGTGGCTGGTCATTTTTGGTCATCAAATCATGAAATAATCCCGGAGGTTAAATTATTGAAACAGTTGAACAAAATAGTTTTAATGGTTTGGGATAAAATATTTATTTTGAAAAATAAAGATCGCGTGATGAATTTTGATATCCCACAACTAATCCTTGTTTCACGTAAGCTTGCCCCGTATCTCTTAACGGTCACGTGACCTTCTCATGTCTCATTGGCTGGTATTGCAGTATACTGCTGTGTGGTAAAAATTAGTTTGTTATTTAACATGGTGATATATCTTTATATGTTGGAAGAGAATTGTCAAATTTATATTTTCGTAACTGTTTTAATTAAATATATTACGCAACAGAGTTGATTTATCTGAAATGCATGTTAATTCTTAAACAGGAGATTCCTTTGCTCTCAGCCAGTCTTTCATATAACACGATAGCACGTGATTTAGCAGTAGTGATGACATATTTGTTTATATGACTTTTATCACTGACCTTCTTTTGAACTGGATTAGTCAGATATCGTCATTCGGAGGTGTGTTGTGCCGAGTGCGAGAGCTAAATTATTTTATTGATCGTTTATTGCGCGTGTACTTATTATATGTATAATGGCAGAGTCTAGCGCCAGTTTTTCGCTGAAGCATCGCAAGGGAAAACCTTTATAAAGCGGCGAAAAAAGAATTGTGGTGCATGTGTTTAATGCACTCACAGAGAAGAATTCGTATTTGTCAGTGAGAGAAGTCGAACAGCTGTGCTCTGAACTTACAGGTGTGTTAGATGCGTAGGAACATCGCGACAATTGAGACAACAGGAAAAGTTATCACTCTTGAGGCGATATTGCTGTGTGGCGAAGACGTTAGGATACAAGTCGCAGAATATACTACCTTGAAACTTGGGAGAATGAAGGACACACGACAAGTATGGCGTGACACGACTTTTAAGACTGGAAGACAAGCATTTTTGCAAGGTATGTGTGCTGGCTTTAAAAACTACCAGTGAAAAAGGCCGAAGGCCTTTCATTATAAACTTGTTTCTGTTTCATTGCTCATTCATTCAATTTCAACTTGCTGAGTTTCATTATAAACTTCATTATTTTTGCATGCCTTCATATTCTTATTTGTATGATTTTATCTATCTTCCCGGCAATTATTATGACGTTTACTGCAGGTTTAAATGTGACAGGAAGGCACCGCCTATGACATATGGCGTGAATGCATTACCAATTAGGATGAGAGGGAAGGTAGTTGCACGCGGAGTGATACATGTCAGCGGGGCAAGGTTATATGAAACAGAGTTTAGATGTCATCAATAAGTTTGTATTGTCCGCGGTAGATTGCAGTAAGATAGGGAGCTGTTCTTCAAATTCCGGAAGTGGTCAAGGTCGCCCAGTAAGTGTGTCAGTGTCAAGCTGACAGGTTGAAAATGAAGCAAATTAGCTTCGAAACCTCTCCCAAAGGATTGTGAATAACATAAGTAATATTGAATATGTGTTGTTATATTGTTTAGTTATTCTTAGTACTTGATTTGCTTCACTGTCATTATTTTCCATAATTATACTGAACGTGTTTTGCAATTCTGAAAAATACCCGACTTTAACAATGGAGGACATTAATTTGGCAGCAAAGTACATTGGTGTTTCTACACCACATTTCACATCTTCTGCATGCACTAACGGAATCTCCAATAACTGTTAACTTTGTTGTAAAAATTCCAAGTGGCTGCATTTTCAAATTTTAAATAACTCTCCATGGAGCAGGAAGTACTTATATGACCGAATATTTTTGTGAGTACTTGATCATAGGCCATTCTTCTCGTCAAGAAGAATTGGCTTATCAATAATGAAAGTACTACTAGAATTGTTTCGGTGATTTTCTCTAGTGATTACACTGGGCAACAATGAAAATGTTTCCGGCTTAAAAATAGTGAATTTACATGTATTTCCATCTGCTGAATTAAAAAATCGCCATAAAAATGATCTATTAGCTCTTGTTTTGAAGATGAAGTGACATTTCGTTTTTAGAGTGAAGATTTTAAATTATAGGGATTTTTTTTTGGGGGGGGGGAGTTGGCACAGCTGTCAAAATACCGTAGATAACAACTACAAGCATTTGGTGACAGTTCTCCTGCAAAAGTACCGTAGCCTTGGATGCAACATGTCCGCTAAGATCCATTTTCTCCACTCCCACCTAGACTTTTTCCCTCCTAGTTGTGGAGCTGTTAGTGATGAACATGGGGAGAGATTCCATCAGGACATTTCTGTTATGGAACAAAGATATCAGGACCGTTGGAATGAAGTAATACTTGCGGATTACTGTTGGTCTTTGCATAGGGATTCTGCGGAACTCCATCACAAGAGGCAAGCTAAAAGACGACGAAGTCAATAGGCCACCCCATGATTCTCTTCAGACACGACTATCTCCGAAGTATTTTTTCAGCAATTTAGAACTCTTAGCATGTAATTACCAGTTAAAAAAATGAAATTCACTTTCATTGTTGTTAGCATGTATGTAATTAAAATGTATCCTTTTCTCTCAATCCGTTAATATGTTATACTTCCACCTTGTATATATCATAGACACTAGAGCTAATAGTAAGTAGTAAGTAGTAGTAATTTATTTCCTTTTACATCAACAAATGGAAATACAAAATCAAGATTACAATTATAAAATCCATACTGAAATATGCCATATATTCCTAAATCCTGAAAATCCTATCATGTTATCATGTTGCCTGCCATTGAATAATAATTTGGTCCACATACACCTGACCCTAGATTTTTGTGTATTGGAGGCCCTTTGCTCCTTTTTACACTTTTTGCCATTTCACATATCCCACTCTACATTTCTCTCTTAATTGTTCTTAGCCATCTCTCTTTAACTTTCCCTAAATAATTCCGTTTATTTCTCCTGTTCTTTTCTCCTTTTACTGACAACATTTTTCTAATTACTACTTCACCCCCCAAATTGTCCCATTTACGTAGCCAAGCCTGCTCTCTCCATATCTTTGTTTGACTACAATTTAATATACAATGGAAATCTGCATTCTCTTCTCCACACAATGGACATTTATCTAGCTCCCTCTCTTGACCTATATCTTTTAAGTTTCTCACTCCTGTTCTCGCCCAAGCAAAACCTTCTCGCCCTAACTTACTACATATATCTATATATCCTTCCCTCCCCCAGGTTGTTTTTATTTCTCTATATAATCTCAGTGAGCTTTTGTCACTTGTATTGGCAAAAATGTCTTGTCTGTCAATATCTTCTAATCTTAGCTTAGCTTCTTTCCAGAAGCCTCTATACCCATACTAAGCATTTATCCAAGAATGACCTATACCTATCTGCTTCAACAAGTCATACATTTTATGTGCCCAAGACCCACCGCAGTTACTTCTCTTTTGAATATGAAAACGTTCTTTAATAATATTGCCATCTTCCAAGTTAGTGATTCTGTATAAATATTTCATTGCCCTTATCAAGATTTTAATTTTAGTAGAATGCCTGCCTAGTTCTAATTGTGCTGCCCCATTAGGTGATGCTATTGGTAATCCCAATATATATTTACAAAAGGATCTATGCAGTCTATCAGTGTCTCTCCAAGCCTCATCTACTCCCCAAACCTCTGATCCACGTAACATTCTATTTTCTACTATTGCTGTATAAATCCTCTCCAACCATTTGACATCTATATCTGGCAGTTTACTGTAGCATGATCTTATCACTCTCATGGCCATTTTAACTTTTGCCACAGACATCTTTTTTGTTCTTTCCAGCTGCCATCTGAACTCAACCTTGTACCCAAATAATCAAATCTAGAGGTAATAAAAGTTTTTCATTGTCATATGTGTTTTTCTCACCCCAAAATTAGTAGGAATTGCCTCATGAAGTGCTCGAAAGATTCGAAAATTATCTTGTCGCCCAGTGTTATTAAGACACGTGTTTGGTTCTTGATACATTCTCTAGAGATGCTGTCTATGATCCGCATTGTGCCACAACCTTCCCTTTTTGATAGTTTAGCTTGCCTAGAGGCGACTGGCCTAAGAACCCGAAAAATGTTGGCATCAGGTTTCTGCAATTTCGGCTTTGGGGACGGAAGACAGAAGTGACCGCCTAAGGCATCTTGGTGCTTGTTTGTTCGACGGAAAGGGGAAGTCCGCAGAGAGGAAGAGGAATGCCGGATAAAGGGCGGTAGAAGCGCGTGCTTCCGTGAGGAGAGATTTTGGAAATTCGCATCGTGACCAAACGCAAGCCCTGGATCAATAAGCTAAACAAGTTAACATTTAATCCCTAGAGGGCGGGCTTAAATTTGGGATCTACCCGCTCATAATTAAGATTTCACGCTCTGACGCAAAGGATTTAAGGGCAATTTTGCCATAAAATTACATGTTTTATTTTTTGTGTCTTATAAATTTGAATTTCCTTTCTAAAGTAGCCTTTGTTTGGCTATTGTATACTATGTCCTACGAGAGAATAAAGTACCGTAAACAAAACACCTGTTTGTATCACTCCACTTCCACGTGCGTTCGGAATGACAGTACTGTTACAGCTTCGTTAAGTATAACTTAAGGACAGAGGGACGTGTGGAAAGCAGAATGCTACACACTTTTGAAAAATCAAAATTCATGGGTTTGCTTTGTCACAGGGCAATGAAATTCATACCATCTAACAAGCAACTGTTACTTAATATGTTGATAAAGCAAAACATGTAATATAAGTTCATGACTTTTCTCAGATGCTTTCTAAGATGACGTCAACAAACGAAATTTTCTAAACACATGTTATTATTTAGTTACACATAACCGCCATAATTGTTTTCACAAAGAATCGAATTTTTTAGGAGAAATAAAGTATTCAGTGATGCATAAAATGACCGTGTTAGAATTTTTATATAGTGAAGTATATAGACAAAAAATGTTGAATTTGATACCATTATTCTTTCCCTTAAAATGCACAGATTTTTAAATTTTTAAAAATTCAAAATGTTTTACCTGAAAATATCTTTACGGTCATTTTATTAAACATAATGGTTCGTGACACTACAAAAAGTTTCAGACCTCTAACATAAGTGGTTTCTGAGCAATGTGTACCCAAACATGTAAAATTGCAACTTGTGAGAAAATGCAAAAAACTAAAACAGGTTTTTCTGCTAACTCACCAAAAGTTACAACATTCATGCACCATAATCCTTTACTTTTCTACACCAGTTTGGATAACAATGATAGCTCTACAATTACAAAACTCTTCTGAGCTCCACTGTTACCTGCGTAAAAGCTGTTGTCATCATCTGGTTGAATGTGAGACAATGTGAAAGCTTACTGCAACTAGGAAGGTTAGATACACTTTCAATATCACTGTTCTTTGTGTTTTTACGACAAAACACTGCCTTTTCCCAACCAAAACGCTTTACTCTACCCGTATTTATAGCAAAGCTTCAAATCACCTTGAATAAATAACACTCAAGTCGATAATTTGAAGTGTAAACAAAACTGCAACTATAATCCATATATACTTCAAAGCTAAACAATTCGCCATATTGTGAGAGCTCTCTGTAAATACACTTGCAGCCATATCTGCAGCAGAGATACCAGCAACAAGCATAAAAGTTACCGCATAGCTCTGCTACCACAAATCGCAAAGTTATAACAATTTTAATTTCAATGGTTATGTATGTATTTAAAAGGGGGCGTGGACATGGTGACGTCATATTTAAATCACCATTTAAAGGGCTTAAATATTAATGCAATATATCATTGGATTCGTAAAATCGTGCAGATTTTTATAAGACATAAAAAATCGATTTTTTTTTAGGCATTCACACGTCGTACTGTCCTTAATATGTATTAATAATATGATTATGCATTACGTAGAAAATGAAGCTAGCTACAGTGAAGCAATTAATATTACAAAAATATAAATATTTATAACAGAAACTTCACTTATCTTAAGAAAATGATATTAATTTTTCTTTTTAATTGAGATCGATTTCACAAACAAATTGCTTGCATTGTCAGTCCATCAAAACACTTCGTCGTCAAGGATTTCGGTTACCATGTTATTATCGCGGTAGCAGGCATGAAAGAAAACAGACGGCGACTATTGTTTCAGGTAATAAAGGGCTTGCATAAGCAGTTAACAATAGCGCGGCTAGTGTAAACAAATGACCGGCAACAAAGATAGCTGAGATAAAAGACTTACCGAAACCAACAAACTGCGATAAATTGAACTTTCTAGTAACATCTGGATTATTTCGGGTTCTTTATTGTTCTGGAAATCTCTCGAAATACGAATGAGGTATTTAAGGAAGTGACGAGTTGAATCAGTAGTAGTTGTGTAATAAGAGTGAGGCAAGCAGCTGAGAGTGTTCTTGTTCTAACGAGAGCTGTTTGTTATTGTCATCGACCTTGGTAGACTACGTATATGAGGTAATGTTGTTACGTGAGAATTGAACAGTGTATCTTTACTGAAATAAAGAACATTTAGAGTTTCGGCAAATTGGACTTTTAATTCTACGAACCCACAAAGTCACATTACCTAAAAACAGAGTCATCTGCTGGTATTTCAAAATTTATTACTCGATGTTTACTTTTTAAAATAAATATTGTAACTTTGTGGGTTCGTGAAATTAAAACTTCAATTGCACAAACTCAAAATGTTCTCTATTTCCACCGAATTACAGTTGAAGCACTTGCCGATTACATAGAATCACGTAGCGCACACAATTACAATTCATCAGTTCCACTTTGCACTCGCAATTACGCACACTCCTCCGATGCACGTACCCAGTCCGTTCCCTCACTGGGCGCTCCTCTCGGCTGCTCGCCAAGAACTGACTCTCCTCCACAGGTCCAGAGGTAGTCCTGGTCGGGAGGGGCAATTTTTCTTTTTTCCCCGTCCGGGTGTCTTCTGCCGCAGTACCTAGCCGCTTTGCGGCTTAACCTGCGAAATGAGTCAAGAATGTTTTTTATTGTTCTGCTGGGGGTAGGTTGTAGTTTTGTTTAAAATTTTTGTTTGGATGCCCTTGAGTAGTCTCAGAAGGTAGCAGCTTAGCGGTTTTATTGCGTTCTCCCTTTGGGGGGGGGGATTGGTTTAGTGTTTTTGCCCCGTTTTCATTACGGGTAGCTCAGCGCTTGAGCCATCAGGCGTAGTATGAATTTTGGAGTTAATGGGCTTTACCTTGGGTTATCCAAGGGGCCCCAAGACGTCTCTGGGGAGTTTGTATGATGGCAAGTGTCTTTGCTCCCTCTGGTCATATCTGCCCAGGGAGTTCACCAAAGGGTTGCCATGGGTTTGGATTTTGTCGTACATTGATAGTGCCCTCTCTCGGATGACATCGACAATGTACATGAATTTTTAATGTTCGTGAAGTATCTGGGGACTCTCCTCCAGCCCGACGCGTCGCTTATATAGGGCCAACTGGCCAATCTAGAAGGTTCCGGGTTAGATGAAATATCCTGGATGTTCCAGAACTCAGGGGAGGGGAAAGAGACGGCACAGTGGCCTGCGATCCCTTCAGTTGGCGCTACAAGATAAATGGGTAGGCTTGGTCGAATGCTTCCCGGCCCTCACTCAGCCGTCAGTTGGTCGTGCCTGGGTGACAATATCTTTTCCCAAACGATTAAATCTATCGGACCATTCAGTTGTTTTAATAATTTAACTTCTCTGAAACTTCGCTTGGTTAACTCACTGCCACTTCAACTTTTTCCAGAAGGTTCCCTTGCTGGAGAGACAAAACAAAACGTTTCTGACATACCATCACAGTCCTCACATATGGAGAGTGGCAGTTTTTGTCTCACAAGAAACGGTACTCGCTAGCTCGCTGACTTACTCGCTCACTAACTCACTTGCTCCTTGGGTGCGCTCACTTAGCTTTAGAAACTTACACGCAGCCCTAGAACGTTTGAGATGGAGAAACATCCAGAAAGTTCAGATAGCGTTTACAGTGTTTACGCTTGATGGACGCGCTGCTTATCTGTTCACACTCCCACTGCTGGCACCGACGTCCCGATAACCTCGGATCATAGCTTCCGTGTCACAATATTCTTAAAAAATCGTATGTGTTGCAGTTGTATGACTTTCTCCTATTTTCCGCTCAACACAGGAGGGCTGTTCAACAAAGAATGATCACACTGTTTTTGACAACGTACCTTTACTTATCCTCATAATTTCGATAGTTCTAGTCTCCCCTGAATGCGATGCACTTGTCCCAGCGCTTCTGCCAGTCTTCAAAGACATGCTGGAAACCATTTTTGAGAGATCCTTCAAAATCGCCTCCGCACCCTTCACCACTGCTTCTGATGATGGATAATGCCTCCCACGAAGGCGTTTATTAAAGTGAGAGAATAGAAAAAAGGCACATGGGGCAAAATTCGGACTATAGGGAGGGTGAAGGATGCACTTGACGTTGATTTTTGCAAGATATTCGGCAACAACATTGGCAATATGCGGTCGCGCATTATCGTGGTGCAGTATCCAGCCTGTTTAACGGAAATGTAGTCTTTTACGCCTGATATAGCCTTGCAATGTCTCAGGACATCCCTGTACTATTGTCCAGTTACTGATGTGTGTACAACATGCTGATAAACCATTCCATGAATATCAAAGAATTAGATGACCATAACTTCCCCAGAAAAATAACAACTGTTGCTTTTGGGGGTTGGTGATAAAGGAGATTTCCACACTGAGCTTTGCTGTTTGCTCTCAGGATTAAAATGAAGTAGCCATGTTGAATCAACAGTGATTACGTTTGAAAGAAACTCCGGATCTTCCTCTAACATCAGCTTTAACTGCATGCAGACATGCATGTGAATGTCATTTTGTTCGGGAATCAAAAGTCTTGGAACACATCGCACACAAACACGTCTCGTGTGTAATGTTTCTGTCACCAACGTGTGGGTGGCACCCAATTGAAATGTTCAGTATTTCAGAAAGTGATTTTACGGTAATTTGTCTATCCTCTCTCGCAATGGCAGCAGCAGTGTTGATGTTTTCTTCCGTAAGAGGAGTAACTGGAGCACCGGGCCCACCTTCCTTTGAAATTGATTGTCTTCCCTCTTTAAACATTTTAAACCACCTTCGAGCTGTGCTGTAGGGAAGAGCAGACTCTACATAGGCCTTCTGTAACATTGTATAGGCCTCAACTGAAGATTTGATGAGACGAAGGCAGAATTTCAAAGCCACACATTGTTCCTCGCGTGTTACCTCTATTGCAGCGGTAGCCGATACTGAACTTGTCTGAACTAGCCTGGTTCTCAGAAGCGGGAACCAGGAGTACCAACAATGAAACTAATACTGCGTGTTTGTTTCACATTAAGCTAACAGAATATAATAAGATTGAATTTTAGTTCGAAAAATTATGAGCGTAGAAAATTATAATCATTATTTATTGAACAGCCCTTATACAAACATGTGTTCTATTTACTCTGTTTTAATGGACGGCTTTATCGCACGTTTTCTTTATGGTACAATGGAATTATGGGAATAGAGTAGACTTAAGCGATAGTCAAATGTTTTAAGAGATTGTCATGGTTTATCTAAACTAAATTGAGAAAGAATAAGGTTCTTTAAGAAAAATTTGTAGAAAAGGGAGTAAGGAATCATAGATTTTCAATTGTATGTTATAGTTTGACAGTTGGCAGCTGCCATATATTTCGACGCCGCTGTGGTTAATATCGGAATATGTTCATGTTGAGAAAATGGCTGCGTCTCCTGCACGTACTTGTAAGGGTGGTGAGTTACAACTTAAAGTTGTGTCTCTCCCCGGGCTGGACAACTCCACTTCTTTACTACAAAGCTCCCAGTGCGCGGAAGAAGAGCAAACTTGTGTCTTTCCCCCCAACCACAGTTTCTAAAGTTCCTTCCTCGTTCATATTTACTAGGTCTACACAGAGAGAAGAAACCTTTGAAATTTAGTGAATGCCTTCGGTGTCCGTTTGCTTCAGCATTCACCAGGTTATAAAAACATCTTGCCTTGCTTTCGCATGACTTTATCTACTAACTTTTATTTTTATGTAGCTTCTGCATTTTTATACAATCTTGTTTTCTCTACTACGTACTTAAAATATATATTGGAAATGAGATGAAAATAACAGTAGTGAGGTACTAATGGAGGACGGCACTTGTAAATAAAAGCTAGTGCATTTCGTTGTTCATCTGTTGACAGTTACACACCAAACTTTCAGCCATTTTGAAGGCTCATTTGTTATGTAACAGTCATTTGAGTGAGTTGATGTAAGTGTTTTTATGAAAATGGACAAAATTTAGTATCAAGCTGTCAATAAATATTTGCTTTTGAAAGGTAATACGCCTACGCAAATCAAAGATTAGTTGGATTCTTGTATGAGGACTTTGCACCATCATTTAGGGCAGTAACATGGGTAGCTGAATTTAAACGTGGCCGTAAGAGCTAGGGAGACGATGAAGGTTCGGGACATCCAAAAAACTGCAACTACCAACGAAAATATCGCCAGCGTTCACCAAATAGTGCTAGACGACCACCGAATTAAAGTGAGAGATAGCAGAGGATATGAACATGTCAAAAGAACGTGTTTGTCACATATTAAATCAACATTTAGACATGAGAAAGCTGTCCGGGCGTTTGCTCACGTTAGACCAAAAACGTGTTCGAATGAACAGTTCCAATGCTCTGTTGGCGCAGTTTAGGCGCAATAAATCCGAATTTTGGCGCCGAAACAAACATTATACGCCCGAAAGAAAAATACAGTCCAAACCGTGGACTGCAAAGCGGAAATCGGCTCAAAAAGAAGGTTTTTTTTTTTTTTTTTTTTTTTTTTTGCTGGGAAAGTGATAGCGACTGCTTTTTGGGATAGTCCTGGAGTTATTTTAATCGATTATCTTCAAAAAGGAAAAAAGAAAAAAAATATTACAGGAGTATACTATGCATCATTACTTGACAAGCTGAAGGCAGAACTTGCGGATAAACGACCACATTTGCAGAAAAAGAAAATCTTGTTTCACCAAGAAAACGCACCGTCTTACACCTCAGCGGTTGTAATGGCGAAAATCCACGAATTACGAATTGAACTGCTTGACCACCCGTCTTACTTACCAGATCTAGCCTCAAGCGATTTCTTTTTGTTCCCTCATCTGAAAATTGCGCTCGGTGGACAGAGATTTTCGTCAAATGAAGAGGCAGTTACCTTCGTGAACAATTATTTTGTAGAAAGAAACGCGGAGTACTATTTGGACGGGTTACAGAAATGTGAGCATCGTTGGAAGAAGTGTGTAGAGTTACAGGGAGACTATGTTGAATAAAAAAAAATCTGAAAAAAATGTATCTTTATTAGGTCGGATACTTTTCAGACCACCTATGTAACTGTGGCTTTCAAATGGGATGACGTTTCTTCTTGTACGCTACTGGGCCAGTAGCCAGTAGAATCCTGCAGTGTTGTATTGCATTTCCCGTAAGTGAGGTGTGACGAGGCCCAAGTCAATCTCCCATAAATACTAATTCCGCTAAGTCGAACATACAGTTTATGCATAAAGTGATCCACGGGGAAGGTAGAGGGTTATGTTTCAATCATAACCGTAAAAACCCCATATTTTAGCTCAAGCAGTTTTCCTAATACAAATAAATAAAGTAGATACCATTATAACGATGCATTGCGACGTAAGCACTGTAATGAATATCATTATTGGTTGGTATGTATGCGTGAACGTATATTTGAAATTACTCAGAACTGAAACTTAAACATTTGACATGACGTGACAAAAGAAATATGTACTCTGAATAAGCCAAGGTGTTTGTTAAATTCGATGATAGGAAACAATACACTTCTTGCTGGTCTGGCAGAACGTGTCTGGTCACATTATATCTTTGTTAATGAATGGTTCGTAATCTCTATTTACTCTACAGAGATCAAAGCAGTATTATTCAGTTACTCTTTCATGAAAAAGTGTATCAGCTGGATCAATGAGATGCGATCCACCTTTCCCCTTACTACTGCTAGAACAATGCAATGGAGTTAATGTGGGCTCAAATTATGTTGCAAACAGAAATAATATTTTGAAACTGACTGACGTTGAAAGACTTATGCACGAAGAAGTTAACAAGGAACACAACAAGACTGGGAAAACTGCGTGAGACATCAGATAAACTACAAGAAGACGACTTGTGGAAAGAATGTCACGTAACGAGAGTTTGGAACCAATCATAAATTTGCAGTACTCAGACGTTGAAGACAATGACAATGACGAATTATCTCTACACCGCTGGTATTTTCATTGGTTGAGAAAACAAGTAATTCATAAACTATAATTAATTTTAAACTAAATATTTAAACCATGTGCTAATATACTAATATCCATGTTGCAATTGTGATTTCAACAACTGCATTATTATAAAACTTTGGAGAATCCAGGGCCAAGAACACTAGCAAGTGTGCGACAGAGAGGGATATATAAAAAGAGGCGGGATAACGAGGTGGCAACGCTGACGGCTCTAACGCATCTGATTGGCTACAGGCGAGAACTCTTATCATTTGAAGCACATAATAGTATTAGTTAGCAATTCGCAATTTTTCAAAAGGATTCTTGTCCTGATTAAGCGAAATCCGATTTAAAGGGGTCCAGATTTACGAGTTTTTACTTGTATATGTAAGCAACAGAGTTAATCTTTATCGTCTATGATTCCAGACAGTTATTTACGTTTGCAAGTTAGTGTTTCCTTTCTAGCAACAATGCATTTCAAAATATAATTACCATGTTTTATTTATAATACTAAGAAAACATTTGAATACTTCAGAATCAAGATCTTACTGGCACTCACATTTACAGAGCAACACTTACTTTTTATTATTGTATTTATTGTTATTATAACAATTGAGTCCACATAGTAACCAACACATCTCTTCAAATAGTTGTCCACGACCATATCCCATGCTTCTCCCAAGTGTGTTTGTGTCAGATGTCGCCAACAATATGATTTATACAAAATTCAGAGATGGAGTGCTTGCTCATCATATGAAGTTACTCCCTTAAGGCTTTATTTAATCGCAGAGAGTACTTTGAAGTTGCAGGAAAACTCATTTGAACATGGGACTTGCTCCAGCACTTCTCACTGAAATTTACATTTGTATTTACTTGTTCATGCTCTACCTTGAAGACTGCAAAATATGCGTCCTCTTTCAGGTAACATTGAAGAAAAGCGAAAATGCAATCTGCATTGTAAATTTGCTCTTGATGCACGGGGTAATGACTAGAACCAAGAAGTTGAAACTTATAAATTGTCTAAAAAGGAATTTAAAAAGACATAAAATATCCACAAAATGACCTAAAGACTGGAAGCTTTCCTGGCGACGAATATTTTCGAGATGTTCTTCGGAATCAAGCCAGGTTAAAAGACGATTAGAACTGGACGTTTGGTGAGTGTACATCTCTCCCATAATCAGCATATTTTAAGAAATTTTATAACCACAAAAGACTGTTTTCAGTAAATTAAATGCCAGGACAGGATATGGCGTGAGTATAGAAAATTAATTGGGTCAAAGAAACGTGACTACTTGATGATCAAGCTGCATAGATCTGTGCTTCTTAAGCCGACGGATTTCCATTTTAAGGCCCGTTTCCAAGAGGAGCTGAACTGAAATCCAGCATCGCGATTAAGCGTGCTCCTCTCGGAGGAAATGGCCAAAGCCTCCTTAACTCTCCGCTGTCAGTAAGTGTTGCAAATTAGCTATATCTGGTGAGAAAATAGCTGGTGGAGGGATATAAAGATGTTTCAGGCTTAGTTTTTGGCATGTTTGCAGCCAGCATTTCTTTCACAAACTGTGAAACTGCAGTGTAACCAACATTTCTTGTCCTACCCTTGGTCGAGTCATTGTCAGGAAGATGGTAAAAATTAACGGGTGTTTAGAGGGAGCTTACTAGGATCTTTGCTGGTGCTGTGACTTGAATAGCGGTCCCCTCACCTACTGTAGTTAGTCTTAGGTGTGCATATTAGAAATTAAAGTTTAAACTAACCTCTGTTGAACAATGTAATGTAAATACAGAGTCTCTACTCCCATTAGTCCTGGACCCGTCACAACGTAAAGACGGGATGGAAGTGGGTACGCCACTTACGCGCGTCAACCCCGCAGGGAAGACTACCGATAACCTCGGTGGAGCCGAATGGTGAACTAGCACACCTTCTACTAGCTATGCAGGCTAGTACCCGGGACTATTCAGGCAACCCTCTACCCTCTCCGGGTGGCCGTAGCCTGGCTGGAAGTACCCATTTACCCGTGGGTGTCGGGAACACACTGCCCCCTCGAGTCCAACCCAATCCGTACAACTCCCCTACGGGAGGGGCTCGGTATGTTCGGCCCGAGGTTCCTCTAGTAACGTCAGAGGTACCACGAGTGCTAAGGGTCCGCAGCGCCCGCACTTTGGCAGCTGAAAGGGACGGATCCCTTCCCCTAAGGGGCCCCTCTGTTGAACAGGAAGAAGCAGCTAAAGTTGCAAAAGAAAGTGTTTAACGAAAGAGAAATGCTAAAAAAAGGTACAAATAACGTCCTCCACTTTCAGGCCTATACCGACCCATAATATATGTTTGTCCTCAACTTCAGACAATAGGGGGGAAAGGGGACTTTTCCTCAACTTCCTAGCCCTGATAATGACTATAAAAACATTTTTCGACGATATCTAGTATGTTTAATCATTCTCCGTTGAAGTTGTGATGGAGGAGGGAGCTGTGATAGAAGACAGCATTCGCCTTGCAGACAGGGAAAGCCGGTAAGAAACCTAAGAATTCCAGGGCCATCACAATCACATCATTTCATTTCTACCTCTGGAGGAATGGTAGCTGCAACAGTTCGCTCCTATGTACATGCGCGAGGTGTCCAATTGCGTTGCATACCCTATTCCAGGGCCGTATTCCTAAATAAAAAAAAGTTGGGGGACGCTCACCTAAAATTTTTTCCAGATGCTGGAGAAGCGATCAGAATCCTGCACTTGTAGATTCCCCTTCCTGCTTTGGTTGTCCTCAGCATACTTTTATGTAATCCTCTAAGTGCACATATGTACTGGAGGTCTGTTAACAGTCCAAAATATTATTTGAATGTATTTCGAATGTAAGTATATATTTTGTATTGTTGCAGTATTTTGAATGTTAAATTAAGAAAGGTAAGGAATTAAAAAAAAAGTATAAATAATATTATTAGTAAGGGGACTGTGCCCCTCTCCAAAAATAGTGGAGGGACGGCTCCCCCTCCTCTACGGCTATGCCCTATTCCCCTATTCGAATAGATACTAACAAACAGTCGCGTCTGTAAACAGCTAGGTATAGCCGAAGGCTTGCAGTTTCTCGTGTTTTGAGAGAGTGCAAGCGAGAACTGGGAAGTGAGACTCCAGTTGAGAGTGGGCAGGTACTCTCACCTCGGGGACCAGGCGGGTTAAAAACAATGGAGTCCCTCGACTCTTGACAGTCGTTATGGGACGAGCCCCAGCTGGGCTATTGTGCACTGTAAATGATGAATGGAGCCGCTCTCCGAACACGAAAAGAAATAAAGACTAACGCAGGCTTCCGTGTCTCTTAAAAAATGGCTTCACCTCGAGGATTAACCCTGAGGAATTCTTTTACTGGAAACAAATTCTCTCTTATTGCTACCAATATGTTTTAATTCGCTGTGCACGCAGCAACATGGAAGAGGGGAAACGCTGTCGGGGTCCCTTGGGCTTATGTGAAATCTATATCTATAGTGTCGGTCTGGGTGGCGAGATGGCTCAGGTGGTAGCGTCTGTAACCCGCCTTTTGGAGGCCGCATGTTCGATATTGTGGCCGACCTTCTTGAACCTCGAGTTTTTTGGGAGGTTTTCCAGAGTCGTTAGGCGAGCTCTTGGAAGAATGATTTTACCTCGCGTTTCTTTCTGATTGTCTATTTCGTATATTGGTGAAGGTTACGACGTGCATGGTAAGGTATTCGTTCGTCCTGCCTTTCGGGGGAATTCTCCAGTTTCCGAGGTGCCCCCAGGGGATCTGCAGGCTTGGGGACGGCGGCCTTTTGTACCTCCCCCCACTTGAGAGTTTCAATCTATAGCTATGAAGGACCCTGCCCTCTGCAGGTACGATCACACGTAGTATCCTCTCCAGGCAACTAGAATACTCAGGTAGGCCATTCCGGAGAGTCGCGCTGCCATTGGCTAACGCGTATGACGTCACTGAGAATACAGTTCAACCGCGAGAGTTAAACACTAGCCCCTCAGTATGTGTTATTTAAGCTTTGCTACGTGTAAAATCGGAAGGAATAAACATCCACTTGTGTATTATAATGAAGGTTCTTTCTAGCAGTTGTATTAAGAGTTTAAAACATGTTACTATTCATATGTACTTAATCAGTGTAGCTCAAGAAAATGACGAAGCAACCCATTGAAGATTTTTCTTTGCTGCAAGTTTCCTGATCATTTCTGCCTTCGCTCTTTTGTTTAAGTGCCTAATTCTAATGAAGGTTCTTGTCCTCACATTAAGAGAGATCACTTTGTGATGAATTTCGGGAAACTTGGAACTTATTATAGAAATTAAGTTTTGCATCACTCCATTACACTTCGCAGCACTTTGTCCATGGAAGCTACAAAATATTACTTCTGTACCTTGTTCTGCCGTTTCAAAACACTGTTTTCTTTCTTCAGGGCTTGCATCTGAGTATTTAGTTTTATTATTATTATTATTATTATTATTATTATTATTATTATTATTATTATTATTATTATTATTATTATTATTATTATTATTATTATTATTATTATTATTATTATTATTATTATTATTATTATTATTATTATTATTATTATTATTATTATTATTATTATTATTATTATTATTATTATTATTATTATTATTATTATTATTATTATTATTATTATTATTATTATTATTATTATTATTATTATTATTATTATTATTATTATTATTATTATTATTATTATTATTATTATTATTATACGCATCAAACTTTTCTTATAAAAAAGGAGCGAATAAAGTCAGTGTACACATAGAAACAAATACATTAATGGAATGTGTATCTGATAATTACCTGCAAATTGGTTTTGCTGGTACTTGCTACTACCGCCTCAAATACATCCCTATGCCAATTAGGAATTTTCTATGACGGTACAGCGTCGCCCTTTAATTTTCTTTTCAGCGGCAAACCTAACAGCTC
The DNA here is from genome assembly GCA_030765055.1 of Mantis religiosa. Lineage (NCBI taxonomy): Eukaryota > Metazoa > Arthropoda > Insecta > Mantodea > Mantidae > Mantis > Mantis religiosa. Next base: position 35,853,788 of record CM060960.1, read on the forward strand.
GTTTTTTAAATCCCGTTCATAGTTTTCGGGCAGGAAGTGATCGGAACAAATCCTTGCATTATTCACATTAACCGGATCAGCCCTTTTACAGCGTAAAATCCACTTGCGCTGTAGTTCTCGATCTTTAGGCAAACAATGGAAAATCACATTCGTAGTTTTATACGAAGCATGTTTGCTTTCAGCAACAGCGCAATGGTTTTCATAATGTTACGACAAAAAACACAGTCAATAACTACAATAGCTCATAAGCAACTGCATCTCGTTTATTTCATCAGAAGGATTGTGGAATTTGCATGCATCAGCGCTTTATCTTATCTTATAATGTGCAATCATAATGTTGCATTACGCACATTTACGTGTAAGCGCTCTTGCGTTGTATTCTCAGTGACGTCACGCCCCTCAGTCAGCAGTGACAGTGTTTTGCGCGGGAAGGCGGGAATGGCCTGCCCTGGTATCCTCTCACTTCAGCAATCAAGTTCCTAGCACAAAAGATCTTCAGTAGGTCGTGCTGTTTTGTTGTTCCTCCTCCTGCTACCTCCTTCCCCTCGTCATAGTGATCGGCGCTGGACTACTGATTTCAAGGTCGTGGGTACAAATCCAGCCCACACCGACGGCTTTTAAGTGTGGTTGACAACTCCTTGTCAGAAGTTAGAGAACTCTTGCGGGATAAAATTCTCCCACACTGGCGGATCTTTCACGGCAGCGTCTTAACATATAATATTTAACAAAACTTTATTAATATTATATATACTGAAATTTGTGTGTGCCTGTGTATATGGAGAACCAATTTTCTTTATAATTCCACTATTGTGCCATAGGCTATATTTGTTCAATTCCCAAATATAAGAACGTTATTAACTTTTTTTGTGATGGCCAGACCAAAGAAACTCAATGTCAAAGGGAATATATTTCTAAAGTTTTGACTATCGCTTAAGCCTATTTGATGACCTATTGTGGTGTAACCTTTAATGACAGATGATGAAACCATATCCCTATTATCATTAAATCTGCATAAGAACAAAGCTGCGAGTAGAAAAAGTCATTATATCAAATATGTACTATTAGACTGGATGTAATGTCTAAAATACCAAACTTTGGGACATGATATTCAATGCCCAGTTCCGCCTTTACCTTGGCTTCTGAGGGAAATCAGGGAAAAAACAGCATAAACCCCCCCCCAAAAAAACAGGTCGGTTTGGTGAGCCTATCTGTTCGGTTCAAGTTATAACACCTATTTTTTTTCAGGACTGGGGCCAGATAGGAACTTCTGGTATTTGACAGCACTGTACAGTGCATAGACCTCTAGTAAATGTGAGAATCTACTCCCATTAGTCCTGGACCCGTAGGAACACAACCCGGGCCTCTCGGGTTCATTTTACCGTTAGGACAGTACCTATTTTAAAAACTTGTCCCCCCCGCTGCACACGGCAGACAGGACGGAAGTGGATACGCCACATACGCGCCGATCCTTAATGAACCAACTACCAAAATAACCCTGGTAGGGCCGCCGGTGATCTAGCGCACCAGCTACTAGCTCTCCAGGCTACCACCCGGGACTTATAAGGCAACCCTCTACCCTCTCCGGGCCGCCGAAGCCTGGCAGGAGGTACCCAATTTCCCGTGGGTGGCGGGAACAGACTGCCCCGTCGAGTCCAACCCAATCCGAACAGCTCCCAGAGGGAGGTGCTCCAATGTTCGGCCCGAGTTTCCTCTGGTAACGTCAGAGGTACCACGAGTGCTAAGGGTCCGCAGCGCCCGCAACTTGGCAGCTGAAAGGGACGAATCCCTCACACTGGCAGCGACGACAGTTAGGACTCTTTGATTCTTAAAGTACGAAGTTTTCAATGCAAGAACAGCCTGTAATCGATGTTCCATTCATGCCGTCATCAGACCTCAACCTCGCCTGACAATTTGCCACGTGCACAGCCTTGTGATCATTCGTCAGCATTCGTGGCACCCACGTGGAATTTTCGGATCATCATGCAGGATTCTGTGCACAGATCCCACGGAATTGCCAAACTTTGAGGCGATGTCTGCAACTGTCTTGGTTTGTTGTCACACGATGTTCTGCCTTCATTGAACTTTCACACCCAGGAACGCACATTAGACACATCCATGGTACCATCACCACATATCTCACTCAACTGGCGATGAATTTCAATATATGTCACAACACGAAAATGGAGAAAACGAATGATTACACCCTATTGTTGTAATGAAAACGTTGCCATTTTAAGTATCAGTACAGTCTGTTTAGTTAACGCGTGTGCACGTCGGCTGCTGCCTTTGACGAACCCTTATAATTGTTTTACAACACAGACCCTCCTTCTCGCAGACCTTTCTGCAAGGTTGCCACCTTTCTGGATACGTCATGGGTATCGTACGAGGTTTCGTCTAAATAAATTATCTTATGTCCATTACTGCGAAATTTCCTTAGTTTTAAGAGGCCACGCAAAGTGCAGTGCCCATAAGGAAAATCACAAATTTCTTGCAAATGTGCAACCAACTCGTCTAAGGTGGGTGCTGTCCCTTTTGCATAGAATCTATAAATTTCTCGACAAATTAAATCGCATGCGAAATTATCTACTTTAGAGAAAAGTTTCCTTTTGTTTTCACACTTGATCGGCGTCTTTTGGCATCTCTTTCGTCACAATATTCCTTTCTGTGTTTCTGTGAATACCCAGAATTTATCATCAGGTTCATTGCAAAACTCCTTACCAAGATTATTTGTCAATAAGCGCTTGAATTTGCTTAGAAACAGTTCCCGTTATAACTTAGTTTATGAGGCTTTTCCAGTAATATAACTCGGCCCAGTCATTCACACTATTGTCATCACTGATTATTATTTTCACGTGACTGAAAGTTATCTCTACTTCATTTGCATTTACCACTGCATTTCCCTCCCACGGTCTCCACATCGTAACACACAATGAATTTCTGCACGTAATGAAACAGATCAACTGGAAGTTGGAACTTTGGCAACTGAGACTCTACGTGGAGTAAACATGCGACTGTCACTTCGAGAAAATCAGGGTTGCTATTGGTCCTCAACGACAGTGTTGCATTTCTGAAGTGTAGAGATAGATTTATGACGGTCATTAGTGGGCGGGAGGCTCAGGTTCCTTTGACTCCGAACTGAACACGCGTTAACTAAACAGACTTTAACTGTCCTAACTCTTGTCCTTGCCACTAGAGTTCTATGAACTCTACAGTGCTGCCATCTCTGTCACTCATTCGCAAAGAGTCCGCGTGTATTTAAACAAAACCAGAAGTTCTTATCTGGTTCCAGTCCTGGAAAAAATAGGAACGTGTCTCGTAGTTGGCGTGAAAGACCGGCTAATTTTTCTCAAAGGCCTCTTTATCGGACTCTAAGGCATGGGAGCAGTGGCTTTACTGCGATTTCAAAAGAAGTCATGCTCGGGCTTCTTACTCCTGAAAAAAAAAAAAAAGTCCATGGTCATCTGCAGAATTTGAACCCGCGTCCTGGGGTACCAGAAGCTATTATGTTACCCCCAGAAGATGGGACGACCTCGGGAACATTTTCTATGATGCTCAAATAAGTCCAAGGCCCATAGAGCTTAGAGTTACCCGACGTTCATCTTTCAGGATAAGGGAAAACCCCGGAATAAACCCAACCTGACTTAAGATTCCAACTAGGGACATTTTGAACGTTAGGCAGACATGATATAGTACGATCCAAATAAACCTGAACCATTTCAATAGGTCATAACTTTTGAAGCAATAATAGGACACACGTGCAACTTTGGGAGAATATAATACACAATTGGGAGATTACATTTCACTATTTACATCTCAGAGTAAATGTAGGAACTGTCCTCCACCAGCATCTACACATGTTTGTACTAGTCTCACAATATTCTCTGAAGTTTTATGGAAAGTATCCTCGCCAATGTTACTTATTTCGGCTCGAATGGATTCCTTGAGAACATCAATTGTCCGTGGCCTATTCTTGTACACTGTTTTAGACACCCCCACAAAAAAATCCGGTGAGGTTAGATCAGGGGATCTGGAGGCTACAGACCGTTTGAGATTATTCGATTATCAAAAAATCTGGTTACAAGTTCCATGGTGTCATTAGATGTATTTTTTAATTTTTTTATTGATCGATCAGCAGTACAATGCTTTACAGATCAGAGTGAAAAGAAGGTAACAGTACAATAAGAACAATATCACTCAGGGGTAGGCTAACAGGCCGCCCCCTAACTACATTAAGTTAGAACTCCAATAATACTCTCTGAGAAATTATGTCAATATTGAAGATGTAAGACAGACATCAAACACTAGAATCACTCGAATCAGATGTATCACTTAGAAGCAGGTCCTGTGGTAGTCTCCTCTTCAAGCGTGAGGACTGGCGCGTGCGGACGCCGATGTTATAATGCACAGCTCCTGGAACTTCTCGCAGCGTGGAAAAGAAACGACAAGCGATCCTGCGAATGTAGTCGTGAAGAGGTAACAGTCCTATTTCGTGATGGAGCTTCTGATTACGGATGAACCATGGAGCGTTGGTAGCGATGCGCATGAAGCGATTCTGTATGACCTGAAGACGACGCAGGAGAGTTTTGAAAGTCGCCCGGAGGCCAGTGATAGTCATCTTTTTTTTTTCTTCCTTGTTCCATTTATACTCCGCCTTTAACTGCTATGGTCATATCGGCGGCCGTTCTCCTTTGGAAATTACTGAAGGTGTTAACTCATTATCTTAGGTTTTTAATCATTAGATCACGCACACATTCACACTCTCATTCATACTTCCAGACTTTGGGGAAGATGGGGAATTATCTTGGTCGGAGAAAGGTCCCCACCCCCACCGCCGTGAATCGAACCCGGGACCCCTAGCAGGGCAGGCAGGTGCTCTACCGACTGAGCTACAGGGCCAGCCATTTGCTGCATCTTGTCTTGCTCCACAAATGTCTTGAAGATACCCATATAAACTTCAGTGTCTAATGTCGTATCAAAGTAAGTGGGACCAACCAGTGTTGACAACTCTCCCGGAGTCATTGAGATGATTAAAACAAATTTCTACATTCTACGAGCGTTTAAATGGAAATTATGACCTATTGAAATGGTTCAGGTTTATATGGATCACAGTATACCTCCTACGCTACAGGAAAGCTTTTCAATGTAATTTTATAGTTGCTGGTTAAGTGTAATCGATGCATTAGACTCCTGATTGAAGTAAAGCTGTATTTTTTAATACAGAAGGAGCGAAAGGTGTGAGGAGTAACCTAAATACGCCCCTCCCCCGACAAACATTTTATGTGGCGATGTTTTTAATTAATAATGGAAGCCATTAAACACCGGCTTCCGCCCATTTGTTTTCGCTAGCCTAATAACCGAATAACGCTGTGATTAGCGGTAAAGTGATTGATGGCGGGCTGCGTGCGCGGGCCTAAGGATGAATGATCGCTTCGCTCTACATCGTTAGCTGCTAAAATAAACTTGTTTATCTTTAAATCCATTCCCTATCACGATAATAGATTGATTTTATGATTTTCCGGCTGTGGGCGTGTGTTACAACAGCGTGACTCAAAATAGAAAGGTTGGTATGTAACGGTGGGATATGTTTTTCAAATAAATTGCATGCCCTTAGACTGCCTTCACCTGACACTATCGTGGCGCAGTGGCTAGAGTGTGGCAGCTCTGTTCCCGGTCACGGAAAGTTCCCTTAACCCCATATTAGCATTGACTCTACCTAACACCCTACTGAAAATTACAACGAAACTAATTAATCAAAAACTATAAACAAATTATTTACCTTCAGAATAAACAACAAGGATTCCGGCTTGGTAGAACTTGTACTGATGCTATTTTTGTGATAAAGCAGGTAATAGAAAAAGCTATTGAGTATAATAAACTTGCATTTCTATTATTAATTTTTAGATGAGTCGTATTTATTACACATCTGCTTCACTTTCGTACCTATTTTGAGGACATGTTTCGCAAATCATCGTTTGCATCTTCTGCTCTAATGCGACTAAAGCTTGATCCAGTGGTGTGGGTAATTCTGGAGTTGGTGCTGCCTTCTGTTGATTTAGTGATGAACTTAAATGTGGGATTCTCTTCTGGCGGGATTTCAAAGTTCATTAGTTGGTTTTTATGTTTTTCTATGTATATTCTCTCCCATTCGTCGCATTAGAGCAGAAGATGCAAACGATGATTTGCGAAACATGTCCTCAAAATAGGTACGAAAGTGAAGCAGATGTGTAATAAATACGACTCATCTAAAAATTAATAATTATTTCGCTTCACTGTGGTGTTCCAATACAGTTAAATCTCGATATGTTGCATTTCTATGTTTTATAGACCTCGAGAAGGCCTTTGATAGGCTGGAACTTAAAGATGTTTTAAACATTTTAGAAAAAAACATAATGTACCAAATGGATTGATTTTATTGATTAATGACATTTTTACTAACAATTTTAATAGAATAGAAGTGGAAGGCAAAATATCTGAGAAGATACCAGTCAGAAGAGGGGTTCGACAAGGAGGTTCTCTTAGTCCATTACTATTCAATTTAGTAATGAATGAAATTATAAAAGAGATCAATACAATGGATGGATATAAAATGGGAAATAAAAACCTTAACATTGTATGCTACGCTGACGATGTCATAGCAAACACTGAGGATGACTTACAGAGACTGCTATATAGATTCTATCTTGGATGTAGAAACTATAATATGAAAATATCATTAACAAAAACGAAATCAATGACCATAAGTAAATTCCCCTTGAGATGTAAATTGGAACTAGAAAGGAAAATAATAGAACAGGCAATGACAATAAGGTACCTGGGTGTTGAGTTAAATAGTTGGGGAGCACTGCAGAATGAAGTTACATATCAAGCGAATAAAGCAGCGAGAATTGCAAGCTGCATAAATGATATTATATGGAAAAACAAGTATTTAAATAGAGAAACCAAGACTAGAATCTATAAAGCGGTAATACGTCCAATATCCACCTCTGCCTGTGAAGTAAGAGCCGACACTTCAAAAACAAAAAAGATTCTAGAGACAAATGAAATCAGCGTCTTAAGAAAAATTATAGGAAGAATAAGAAGAGATAAAATAAGAAGTGAAGATATTAGAAAGCAATTAAACTTTCAGGCAATAGGTGATTGGGTGGATAGAAGTCGAAGCGAATGGAATGACCATGTATCCCGTATGACATCGGACAGAATCGCGCGTATAGCAAGAGACCACTTACCAGCAAACGGAAGAGGATCTCCTGGAAGACCAAAAACAAACAAACAAACAAAGATGGAGGGACTCCTAATTTCTGGAAGGAACAGGCCATAGGCCTATATGATGAGAAGAAGAAGACTCTACCAGCATTTTTATGGAATATTAAAAATGACTCCAGTAGTTTGGTTAAAAACACTTGTAACTGAACATTGCAAGAAAGAGAAATGCATATTGTGACTTTGTGCGTTTTTAAAATTAAAAGCTTTGTTTGAATGAATTTGAAATACTCTTTATTTCAGTAAAAACCCACTTTGTACACCCCTTACAGGCTCTAAAATGACGTGTCATACACAAACGAGTCTCTCGTTGCTTCACTACAGTCTGATTTTTAGAAGAAGATACGTGAAGGTCATCAAGCAAAGGACGCGAAGGGTAAGAGGGGAAGGTCGTTGCTTGAAAGCGTAAACAAAGGTTGCCAGATTGGTTACACTGGTGAATCACATACCCTGATAGCTCGAACCCTTGTTTATGTTTCAAGTGTTGAGAGGATAAAGAAAGGATATCTGCATTACTTCCTGTCTGCTGTTGGGCAACATTGCGGAACCTCAAGTGGAGAAACAGATGACCTTCACGTATCTTCTTTTAAAAATCAGAGTGTACACGTAAACAAAGGAAAGAGTTCACTTGTGGTACACTTCAAATAGTTGCACGCAAACAATTAACAGCTCAACTACCAACTGACTCCGACAATCGTGAGTCCCGCCGATTGTGAAGTACGGGCTTTTATACGATTTCTTAGTGCTAAAGGCGTAAAGCCGATCGATATTCATCGTGAGATCTGTGAAGTTTACGGACAAAACATATCGGACGATCAATGAAATGGGTCAAATGATGTTCAAATGAGCCCAGGGTCCATTGAGCTTACATATAACCGACATTCGTCTTTCAGGATAAGGAAAAACTCCGGAGGAAACCTTATCCAGATAACTCGCCCTGACCGAGATTCGAACTCGGGACCTCTTGAACGTGAGGCAGACACTCTACCATCTACGCTACCGAGGCACGCCATAATTTACTTAAAGAATATTTTTGTTACACTAACCATCTCAAGGATGCTCATTCTTGCTTCAATAGTTTCTCATTTTCTTAAAATCCTGACGCTCTTCCGTTGTTTCATGACAAGTCATGGAAACTATGAAAGTTTAGGTCAGCTATAGTGTCTTCTTTTAAGCAATTGACTGTCGTTTTTTTTTTTCTTCACATACTTATTATAATGAATATAGAAAAATGAGCTCTGTAAGAATAGTTCGTAGAAACTGTGTAAAAATAAGCGTTACTGGATATAGGAAGACGTTTAACCGATTTTATTTTTATTTTCAGGTAAGTGTGCTGTATTAACTTCCCCATTGATGGTAAAAGAAGTCAGGTGGAGTGAATGTAAGTAGCTTTTATTAAAAATGTTACAATATGAAAGTGTTAGAAGTGTGAGTAGGCAGATTTCGCTAGCATGGAGACCCAAATATAACGAATAATTCAGTCCCACTTCAATTGTTTCTATCTTGAAAAATATCTCTCCCTTTAGGTGTGATTTTATGACGTTTTGCATGTTTGACTATTCATTCTCGTTGTCATTTTCCTAACGTTATCTACGAGGGCTGTTCAATAAAGAATGATCATATTTTTTTACGGTCTTAATTTTTGCCACTAAAATTCAATCTTATTAAAATGTGTGTAGTGTTTAACGCCCGCTTTTACTACATACGGCACCGCAGGCGGTGGCATTGATGATACATGAGATGAAGATGGAGCACCGGTGGAATGAGATGGGGGGAAACCGGAGGTCCCGGAGAAAACCCGCCCAGCGCCGTGTTGTCCACCACAAATATCACTTTGCGGTCGCCTGGGATCAAACCCGGGCCGCCTTGACAATCTTATTATATTCTGTTAGCTTAATGTGAAACAAACACGCCGTAGTAGTTTCATTGTTGGTACTCCTGGTTCCCGAATATGAGAACCAGGTAAGTTCAGACATGTGCAGTATCGCCTACCGCTGCAATGGAGGTAACATGCAGTTAAAGTTGATGTTAGAGGAAGAACCGGAGTTTCTTTCAAACACAATCACTGCTCATTATACTTGGCTACATCATTTTGATCCTGAGAGCAAACAGCAAAGCTCAGTGTGGAAATCTCCCTCATCACCAACCCCCAAAAAAAGCAAAAATAGTTGCTTCTGCTGGGAAAGTTATGGTCATCCCAATTCTTTGATATTCAAGGAATGGTTTATCAGCATGTTGTACCTGCGCACACATCAGTAACTGGACAATACTACAGGGATATCCTGAAAACATTGCAAGTCCATATCAGGTGCAAAAGACCAAGTTTCCGTGAAGCAGGCTGGATGCTGCACCACGATAATGTGCGACCGCATATTGCCATTGTTGTTGCTGAATATCTTGCAAAAATCAACGTGAAGTGCATCCCTCAGCCTCCCTATAGTCCGGATTTAGCCCCATGAGACTTTTTTCTATTCCCTAACTTGAAGAAACGCCTTCGTGGGAGGCATTATCCGACATCAGAAGTAATGGTGAAGGCTGCGGAGGTTGTTTGTTAAGAATCTTTAAAAAATGGTTTCCAGCATATTTTGAAGACTCTCAGAAACGCTGGGACGAGTACATCGCATTCAGTGGAGACTATTTTGAGAAGGACCATCAAAATTATGTGGATGAGTAAAGGTACGTTGTCAGAAAAAAAAAAATTGTGATCGTTCTTTATTGAACTGCCCTCGTAGTTCAATTTTTAGAAGCAGTTCACTTAGTTCGAGCTGGCACTTCAGTTAGTTCACCTGATTCATACCGTCATATAATTTATTGTAGTATAATTTAATTCAATGACAGCGTTATTCACTAATGAAATGCATTTCTTTCGCTTTACTCGTTGCGAAGTGGAACAAAAAATATCCCTAATCTTTCGAAGTAGTTACACGCAACTCTCTCACTCGTAGAGCAGCACTTCAAGTGACGTCAAGAACAACTGTCTCACTGCTTCACGGGCATACTCGCATCCTTGGGCTTCTCGAGCTCTTTCTGAAAATGGAAAATTGGAAAAAAAGAGGCAGTGATTAAATAATTCCATTTGAAAGGGTTAACACCTAAAGAAATCAAGGAGGAAATGGACAGTACACTGAAAGGCTCTCTCCCTTCATATACAATGATTTAAAGGTGGGTTGTAGAGTTTAAAATGGGACGTACGAGCAGTAGTGATGAGTCTCGCTCTGGACGCTATGTGGAAGTCACAACTACAGAGATAATTGAAGAACAAAATGCATCGTTTAATACTGGAAGACCACAAATTAAACTAGTTTGAGATAGCAGAGGTTGTAAACATATCAAAAGAACGTGCAGGTAATGTTTTAAGTAATGTTTTGGACTTTCACAAGGTCTGAGCCGTGTTTGTTGACACCTGATCAAAAGTTGCAAAGAAAAACTGTTTCTGTTAAGAATTTGGGGCTCTACTGTAAAAATCCCAGTGAACTTTTGAGAAGGCTTATTACCATGGATGAAACCTGCATACGTCACTACACTCCAGAAAGTAAATCACAGTCAAAACAGTGGATTTCTCCAGCTGAACCAATTCCAAAAAAGGCAAAGGCAATTTTTTTTTGGGGGGGGGGGAGTATGTACAGGGAAATATTTTTTTGATTGATTACTTAGAAGAGGGCAAAGCTTAGTGCAACGTTTGAGTGATGAGGTGAAAATAAAATGACTTCATTTGGCAAAGAAAAAATATTGTTTCTTGACGACAATGCTCCGACCCAACGTTCAGTGATTGCAATAGAAAAAATGTCCAAATTAAAGTTCGAATTGCTTGAACATCTTCTCTACTCGCCAGATCTAGCACCCAGTGAATACCACCTGTTCACCTGGAGATTATGTTGAGAAATAGAGTAAAAAGTATTTTTTTTCATTGATTGTGAGGCCTGGACCCGCTATTTAAAGAGAGATAGATATCTGTATAACCGAAAGCATGTATCTGGACCTAACTCCCATAGCGTTTAGTCATAATCTTAACTGGAGATCAGGATGCAGACCCTAAGTACCACAAGCTGCAGATATACAATCTTGTGTAAGGACGAGTTGCTCGGATCAAGCAGATAAACAAGTTAGTCGCGTGGGTAATTTCAGATATCCTTCCTTTCTTACCACCCTTAATCTAATCCTCCCAGTGTAGCTGTTCGATTTCCAATGGGGGTGGAGGATTTTGTAGCCCTGGAAAGACTTGTCCTGGATTAGTTCTCTTGATGTTACTTCACTCTGAAACTGCGGAAGGCAATGGCAAAACACCCCACTATCGCTTACATGTTTTACATTCTTGTACTGAGTAGTGCCAGTGGAAAAATTCCTTAAATTCTGAACTAAAAGCAGTTGCTAAATCAAATTATAAATCATTTGTATGTGAAAAGTGAAGTGCTACTGTGTAATTTAAAAGGATGTGGAAATTAATTGTTCCTTCACACTGGCCGTCTGTAGGCTAAAGTATGGAAAGATAGACTGAAAAGTTCAATGCCATAGCCGCGAATTGAACCACGCCGCTCTAACCCTTGAGCTACTATGGCCAACGTGCCGACATGCCACACTTTAGCCTACACAAGGCCAGTGTGAAAGAACAATTAATTTTTATTAATTGACCTAATAGTGGTTAACTATAAGACCCGGGCCTGAAAGTACTTACACGTTGTAAGTCGTCATTAAGGTAGTTGTCTCACGTGTTTATGAGAACTACTAAGTGGTTTACCGGGAAGGACACGAGTCAGTTGGAGAATTTAATGTTATGTCGGCACGTTGGCCATTATTACCTCAAGGGTTAGAGCGCCTGGACGGCAACCAGAAGATTCGTTGTTCAAATCCCGGCTATGGCTTTGAACTTTCCAGCGTGACTCCTTCTTTCCATACTTTAGCCTACACACGGCCAGTGTGGAAGAACAATTAATTTCCATTAATTGACCTAATAGTGTTTAACCATAAAGCCCGGGCCTTAAAGTACTTACACGTTGTAAATCGCCATTAAGGTAGTTGTCTCATGTGTTTATGAGAACTCCTAGTGGTTTACCGAAAAAAATACGGGTCAGTTGGAGAATTTAGTGTCATATCGGCACGTTGGCCATAGTAGCTCAATAGTTCAATGGTTAGAGCGGCTGGAAGGCAACCAGAAGATTCGTGCTTCAAATCCGGGCTACGGCATTGAACTTTTAAATCTGACTCTATCTTTCCTTATTACGGATGTGTTCCAATCTGGAATATCCCGCCGCGGTAGCGTGGTGGTAGAGTGTCTGCCTCACGTTCAAGAGGTCCCAAGTTCGAATCTCGGTCAGGTTTACTTACCTGGATAAGGTTTTTCCGGGGTTTCCCCTTATCCTGGAAGGTAGCTCTAAGCTCTATGGACCCTGGGCTTATTTGAGCATCATTTCACCCATTTCATTCACCGTCCGATATGACTTGACATTGGAGGACGTAAATTACACAAAAAAAAGCCACCTGAAATAGTAACAGTAATTTGTACCCTGAATGGGACAGCCGGCACCTCGGACCGCTTTTGTTGAATGTCTTCTCAACTCTAATTGTGCTGCCCCATTGGGTGAAGCTACCGGTAAGCCCAAAAAGATATATAAAGTAAGGAAAGCACCGTTCTTTGTCATAGCCACGTAATGACATGCTGTAAACCTCTCTGGAATTAACATGCAACAACGGGCATAATACAGCCCCCATGTTAGAAGAAAGCAGTGGTAGATATCGGATTCTGGGAAATACCACAGAATTAATGCAACTTTTTTTTCCTTCGTTCCATTTAAAGGCCGATAGAAGCAAGTGTGTAATGAAGTCGCTTTGTGTCGAGCTATTGTGCTCCAAGCTGGAATATTTTAATTGAAAACGATAAGGGAAGCCTATTATTTTTCAACAGGCTCTCGCAGTCGTTGCTATGGTACCAGAAACGGATACTTGAGCGAGAAAGCACTCGAGCAATGCGCAAGCGACATGCGCCTTTGCTAAAATTGGAAACGCTGACACACTGACGTCACGTTGCACTTGTTCTAGCAAATTCTTTGAGTGGCACCTAATAATATCCATCTATTTGGAACACATATGCAAGCAACTAGCACACGGTTTTGTGTTTCAGTTAATGCTCCAAATGATTTGGTTGCCATGTGAGACGGACCTATCTTTTGTTTCGCGAAACCACTATTTTGCTGGAATTGTTTACTGCATGTCATGTTTATATAATGAAATCTGGTGCTAGGTTCGCTGTCTATAAAGAGGTCACATTCATAGCTTTAAGAAATACAAAGTAAGTTTAGGTTTTACAAATTTATATGAGTTTATTGCCTCTTTTAGCATCTTTGCAGTTCATGATAATAATCTCTTAGGCAATGAAGCCACTCTTTTTGAACTACTTCATACATGAACCACGTCATAATGTTCCACTCTTCATCTCATGCCGAAAAAATTACTTTTAAAAGAATGAAAAAGTATCGTTGAGAAAGTATCGTTATTATCCACTAACGAAGTAAATATTGATGTAATTATGCTCATTGTAATGTCTGGAAGTATCAGTACAAATATCTGTGTTTAGACCACAACGCTCTGTATAATATACATTATATTTTAATTAAAATATTTAGTCATGTTTGGGATTATAAACATTTAGAAAACTTACCATGTTTAGCTTAAGGAATATTATTTAAAAAACTTACACACATTTACTCAAAAAACATGGCTCGATACTATTTTGGTTTACCTGTGTGTGTTGCATCTTCCGCATTTACTGTACCAGAACACGTGTTGTCCCCAAGAGACTACTAGAGTAGAAGCATGTTTTCGATAATTAACTCCATTTTATCCGTTATTTGTTGTGACGTGAAAGTTTTACGGTTTTTTGACACCTTAAAAGCACTTCGGTTGTGATTGCAGTTAATATTGCTTGAAGACCGTCTGACAAGCACTTAAAACAAAGGAGGGCGAATTAAGACGTCGTTTGTTACAACAAAGATTAAGAAAGGCACAAGTTTACACGGTTAAAGTTGTTTAGGACCAGTAAAGTAGTATCTTGAAGCATGTGTCATTGTTTCAGATTCTTTATAAAGCTGCAATTAATTTCGAAGTTTACATAATAAAGTGTAAAATTAAAATAGAGGTGCATTCAGTAATAACATCTATTTTTTTCAAACCTGAGACCAGAGATTAACCTTTTTTTCAAAATGCACGTGGACTCTTTGTGAATGCGTGACAGAGATGGCAGCACTATACAGTGCAATTTACTCTAGTGGCAGCCACGAGAGTAAGGACTGTTTTTGATGCTTAAAATGCCGACGTTTTCATTGCAAGAGCAGCGTGTGATAATTTGTTTTCTCCATTTTCGCGGTGTGACACCTATTGAAACTCATAGTCAGTTGAGTGAGGCATGTGGTGATGGTACCATGGATGTGTCTAATGTACGTTGCTGGGTGCGACACTTCAGTGAAGGCAGAACATCGTGTGACAACAAACCAAGACAGCTGCAGACATCGCCTCGAAACTTGGCATTTCCGTGGTATCTGTGCACACAATCCTGCATGAAGATGTGAAAATGCTCAATCGGTTATCCCCCAAAACAACGTTCTCCACTCGCTGTATCATGTCGTCAGTTCAGCTGGTGCGAGGTCGTGTTTTCCTTGCTTTAGTTTTGATTGCATTTTCCTGAATTATTTCCCTAAGATATTTAAATTGTGTAACTCGTTTAATTTTTCTATATTTAGCTTCCATTAATTTAGGTGCTTGTTTATTGCACAAAATATATTCAGTTTTTTTGGGAAAAAAATTCTAAAGACCAACTTTCTCAGTAGTTTCTTTTAATAATTCAATCCGTTTAGCAGCTGCTATGATGTCACGGTTTGAGATTGGTAGATCATGTGCATACGGTAGGCAATCTATCTTTAATTTTGTTCTCCCTAATGTAATTGGTTGGTTAATTTTGAGAATTATTATCTGTTTGCGCCATTTTTGTATTACTTTTTCAAGAAGACGATGAAATACTGGTGGGGGAAGACCATCTCCATGTTTCACCCCTGTTTTAACTTCGAAAGATTCAGAAATTTCCCCCAGAAGTTTAGTTTTTGCCTTTGTATCTGTTAATGTCTATTACACTGGGGAACAATGGAAATGTTTCGGGCTTAAAAATAGTGAATTTACATGTATTCCCATCTGCTGAATTAAAAAATCACCACAAAAATGATAGACTAGCTCTTGTTTTGAAGATAAAGTGACATTTCAGTTTATAGAGTGAAGATTTTAAATTGATTTTTTGGGGGGAGTTGACACACCTGTCATAACAAAACACAATCAGAGATAAATCTTGGAAATTAAGTGATGCAAAAGTTAAGGAAGGCGTTTTTGTCGGACCACAAATAAGAGAACTTGTAAAGGATCCTGCATTTGACCAAATTTTGGAGGGGAAAGAAAAGGAAGCTTGGGAAGCCTTCAATGTTGTTCATGGATTTTTAGGCAACAAAAGAGATGACAGCTACAAGCATTTGGTGACAGTGCTCCTGCAAAAATACCGTAAACTTGGATGCAACATGTCCCTTAAGATCCATTTTCTCCACTCCCACCTAGGCTTTTTCCCTCCTAGTTGTGGAGCTGTTAGTGATGAACATGGGGAGAGATTCCATCAGGACATTTCTGTTATGGAACAAAGATATCAGGACCGTTGGAATGAAGTAATGCTTGCGCGTCTTTGTCTAGGGATTCTGCGGAACTCCATCACAAGAGGCAAGCTAAAAGACGACGAAGTCACGATTCTCTTCAGACATGACTATCTGAGAAGTATTTTTCCAGCAGTTTAGAACTCTTAGCATGTAATTACCAGTTTAAAAAATCAAATGCACTTTCATTGTTGTTAGCATGTATGCAATTAAAATGTATCCTTTTATCTCAATACGTCAATATGTAATACTTGCACCTTGTGTATATCATAGAAACTAGAGCTAATGAAAATGTTTCACTGTCACATTTGTTTTTCTCTACCCAAAATTAGTAGGAATTGTCTCATGAAGTGTCCGAAACATTAAAAAATTATTTTTATTGCCCAGTGTTTATTATTATTATTATTATTATTATTATTATTATTATTATTATTATTATTATTATTATTATTATTATTATTATTATTATTATTATTATTATTATTATTATTATTATTATTATTATTATTATTATTATTATTATTATTATTATTATTATTATTATTATTATTATTATTATTATTATTATTATTATTATTATTATTATTATTATTATTATTATTATTATTATTATTATTATTATTATTATTATTATTATTATTATTATTATTATTATTATTACTGTCATATTACAGTTAATTTTGGTGTTTGTATTTTTTAATGGAATTCGGTGCTTTCCTGTTAAGCACAATAGTTCAGGAGGCAGAGATAGCAAAATGCAAGGTAGATTTTGCCTTCGCATCTGGCGATTTGAGGAGTTATTGAAGTTGCGCGAATTCAGGAGTCGTGTCAATGGCGTGGAAATATAGAAACGTTGCTGCACAATGAGCGTGAACCCGAAATAGGTCATCACTCTTCATGTATGTATGTGCGAAATAATGATCTCGTTATTTTCGAAGCCGGGCCTTTTCTCCGCCCTAAGGTTGTTATATTTACTTCATAATCGAATGGAAGAGGGCGGCGCCACGTGCATATTGCACTACCACCCCACAGCGACTTCAGAAATAGAAGTTGAATTATATGAGGCACATTCCTAGAATCTCTTCTCTGTCATTTTCACGCTCTCTCTACACGATTTCCAGCACCTTCCTCCTCCAACTTCATGACGAAAGTGAACTCTTAACGAAGGCCTTGGGTTCTATTCCTGTCGGGGAAAGCTGCTTGACTAACCTAGTTACGTGAGCTCCCCTAAAGGCTCTCAAGATTTAATTGCACGTCCTTTAAGCAACTTTACCGAGCGAACGAATCATCCATAGTAGTTTTACATAAAGTAATTAACATTCTATTCCATCCAAGATTACAGGAAAAAGAAGTTTTAATTCTTCTTAAACAAAAATTGCGTTTTAGCAGAAATGGCACCATGACAGTTTCGATACCGAGATATCTGGTATCGAAATATACCTAATACTTTGAAATAATTTAAGTGCCACAGTACTTAAAATGTTGCATTTCACTGTATAAGAAACAAAAGAAATGAGTAGAGACGTCACGTTATTGCGATAGCTGTTCAATAAAGAAAGATCACAATTTTTTTTCAACGTACCTTTACTCATCCTCATAATTTTAATGGCCCTTCTCAAAATAGTCTCCCCTGAATGCGATGCACTTGTCCCAGCGTTTCTGCCAGTCTTCAAAGACATGCTGGAAACCATTTTTGAGAGATCCTTCAAAATCGCCTCCGCAGCCTTCACCACTACTTCGGATGATAGATAATGCCTCCCACGAAGGCGTTTTCTCAAGTTAAAGAATAGTAAAAGCTCACATGGGGCTAACTCCGGACTATAGGGAGGGTGAGGGATGTACTTCACGTTGATTTTTGGAAGATATTCAGCAACAACATTGTCAATATGCGGCCGCGCATTATCGTGTTGCAGCATCCAGCCTGCTTCACGGAAACTTTGTCTTTTGCGCCTGATATATACTTGCAATTTTTCAGGACATCCCTGTAGTATTCTTCAGTTACTGATGTGTGTGTGTAGGTACAAACATTCCATGAATACCAAAGAATAAGATAACCATAACTTTCACAGCAGAAGCAACCACTTTTGCTGTTTGGGGGCGTTGGTGATGAAGGAGATTTCCACACTGAGCTTTGCTGTTTGCTCTCAGGATCAAAATGATGTAGCCAAATTTCATCAGCAGTGATTACGTTTGAAAGAAACTCCGGATCTTCCCCTAACATCAACTTTAACTGCATGCAGACCTGCATGCGAATGTTCTTTTGTTCGGGAATCAACAGACTTGGAACCCATCGCGCACAAACACATCTCATGTTTAATGTTTCTGTCACCAACTCTGGGTGGCACACAGGGAATTGTTCAGTATTTCAGAAAGTGATCTTAAGGTAATTCGTCGATCCTCTCTCACAATGGCAGCAGCAGTGTTGATGTTTTCTTCCGTAACAGCAGTAATTGGAGCAGCGGGTCCACCTTCCTTTGAAATTGATTGTCTCCCCTCTTTAAACATTTTAAACCACCTTCGAGCTGTGGTGTAGGGAAGAAGAGACTTTCCATAGGCCTCCTGTAACACTGTATAGGCCTCAACTGAAGATTTTTTTGAGACGAAATCAGAATTCTAAAGCTACATATTGTTCCTCGCGTGTTACCTCCATTGCGGCGGTAGGTGATACTGAACATGTCTGAACTTGCCTGCTTCTCACAGGCGGGAACCAGGAGTACCAACAAAGAAACTACTACGGCGTGTTTATTTCACATTAAGCTAACAGAATATAATAACATTGAAGTTTAGTGCGAAAAATTATGACCCTTTTTCGTAACATTACGTATGAGACATTATCTGTACTTAAGTCCCAGGTCTCATAATTACTAGTGTAGTGTTAATTGATGGAAATTAATCATTCTGCCACTGTCGTTCACAGATGTTCAACTATTTGTTTCCAGGTTCACAAACGTCCGATGCGTTTTCCTTTAAGACATTCAATGCATTTGTTTCCTGACAAACCTGCAATGAATTTTCTATCGAAAACGTTCAATACATGTTATTCATATTCCTTGAGTGCATTTGTTTTGCACAAATGCTCAGTCCATTTATTTGTCTGCTTTACATTGTTCTTTCAATGCATTTGTTCGTTCCTTCACAAAAATTCTGTGTATTCGTTTGTTCATTTAGAAACACGCGGTGCATTTGTTTGAAAATACTCGTAATTTTGTTTGCGGGGAATTGAATTCAGCTGTGGACTAAGACGTTTATTTTGTGGCATTTCTGTCCGCCATTGCTTACTGAACAAAGATGAAAGAGCCTAGCACAACAATCAATAATCAACTGAGAAACGTGCGCTGGGGAAAATCTGTCTTGTAAGCACACTGAGCTTCTATAAGGGAAAAGATCACCATTCACAGTGTTTGAAGGTAGAGAATACCTCTCGCGGTTTAGAACCACTTCTAAGAAGAAATTTCCTTTTGACGACTTAAGGATATGTATAACTGAAATTTTCAAATTCTGAACTAATAATGCTAGCTTTTTCAAATTTACACCATAGGTGTAGTATAATGTAAACATGTTACAACCTAAATTTAAACCATTTCTCTCCAGCAGTTTAGAAATTATGATAAATTTTGTATGTTTTTTGTTACGTCACTAAAAAAGTCCCTTGCGACAAAATATTTTGAATTTTGGTCTAATATGTTAACCCTATGTTCATAATACACATACTTTTTGAAATTGCTCTGGGTTTTTCTGTGTCTCCTTTAGTTTAGGTCACAAAAAAATTTTAATTTACAAATATTCTTTTTTTGCCTAAAAAACTGTAAGTTTTGTGTTTGAAAATTAAAAATATATGCTTATATACATTTCACAATAAAACCTAGGGCAATTTCCATTCCTCATGATATTCTGAACCTGTGTAGGAAATTTCATGAATGTAGTACAAAAACTGCATCGCAAGGAGCATTTTACAGGAAGAAAAATACTGAAAATATGAACATTGAGAAAAGAGCGATTAAAGATTTGATTGCATAACTCACATTAAAATCCACCAGGCTGATAGGTTGGACCCTCAGATTTCTTTTTCCTCTCCTCTGTTACTGCTTTTTCCACCTTTTTCTTCTTTAGATGTTGCTTTTCTTCTGCACAACTTCGCTTCTTGCTTTGCAGGATACGAGTCTGATCTCACTGCACTGAAGTTTTCCTTGCTGAGTCTACCACACCTTCACCTCTGATATTTTGCTGCAGCTCCAGTGACTTAAGACTACCCATGTTAAACTCAGTGATGCTTTTAATAACAGCAAGATCCAATTTTTGTTTTGATATGAAAACTTCCTTTGGGTACTTATTCCATATGACATGATGCAAAGATTCATTGGCATTCTGTGTTTTTCCTGTTTTGCACCTCTCTAGTAATGTTGTAGAAGCCAGCCTCTGATATATTCGCAACATTTTAGGAACTATTTTGTCTGAAAGCCTTATTTTTCTTTTCTTGAATTCAAAATTTAAGAACGGAAAACAGACAAAGAATGTGGATGTAGGCAAAAGAGGGCGTGACTCTGACAGAGTTTAAAGGCCACCGACATTTAAATAAGCATTTAAAAATGGCGTCCGGAGGCAAATTATGCATTTTTCACATTCTGGAATGTCTAAATTATTTTATAGAATTAAAATAAAAAAGTCGTTATTTTCACGATTTTCATGAAATTTCAGTCATACATACACTTAAGATCACATCACTTATAAGTAGGGAGCGGATTTATAGGCATTAGAAGGTGTTTGAAATAGGCAGGCAAAAAGCCACTTAAATAGGCACTAAAGCTTTGCTAAGTAAACACTTAGAAATACACAATTTTAGTAAAATAGCTCCTAAAATGCACTATAACAAAATGACAATCATCGCAACATATGCTGCAACAAATTCGCTAAACGGTTTCCTAGGCGAAATAGTTCTACATTTATTCTAAATGTCATAAATGGCTCCACAGCAAGTTAAAATAACAGATATTGTCGTATAATTAAAATACATATAAATCCACTTCACTAAGTAAAAACTATAATGTGCAGAAGGGTGTGAAGTAATTGACTATGTCAAAAAACAAAAACATGGGTTAGGGGGGGGGGGGCCTTAAGCTTTCTAGTTACAATAGTTTCTAAGGAATTTACCGTTAATGTCTAATTGTAGTTAATTGATGGAAATTAATCATTTCTCCACACTAGCCATATATAAGCTAAGGTTTTTGATAGAGTCAGCATGAAAAATTCAATGCCATGGCCGGGATTTGAACCACGGATCTACTGGTTTCCGTCCAGTCGCTCTTAACCTTTGAGCTACCATGGCCAACGTGCCCTCCTCACAAATTCTCCAGCTGACTCGGCCGCGCTGTGGCTCAGTGGTTAGACAGCTTGGCTCTCACCAAGGCGGCCTGGGTTCGATCCCAGGCGACCGCAAAGTGAGATTTGTGGTGGACAACACAGCGCTGGGGCGAGTTTTCTCCGGGACCTCCGGTTTCCCCCGCCACCTCATTCCACCGGTGCTCCATCTTCATCTCATGTATCATCAGTCACCGCCTGTGGTGCCGTATGTAGTAAAAGCGGGCGTTAAACACTACACATTTCATTTCCAGCTGACTCGTATATTTCCCCGGTAGACCACTAGGGGCTCTCGCATTCGAGGTACACCGTTAGTGGCGACTTACTATCGTAAGTACTTAAGTCCCAGGCTTCATTATTTAACTCTTATTATTTTAGTTAATTCATGGAAATTAATCATTTCTCCATACTAGCCGTATATAGGCTAAGGTTTTTAATAGATAGTCAACATGAAAAATTCAATGCCATGGCCGGGATTTGAACCACGGATCTACTGGTTTCCGTCCAGTCGCTGTTAACCTTTGAGCTACCATGGCCAACGTGCCGTCCTGCCTTTAAATTCTCCAGAGTTAAAATATGAAGCCTGGGACTTAAGTACTTACTATAGTAAGTCGCCACAAACGGTGTATCTCGAATGTGAGAGGCCCTAGTGGTCTACCTGGGAGATATACGAGTCAGCTGGAGAATTTAATGTCAGGACGGCACGGTGGCCATGGTAGCTCAAAGGTTAAGAGCGACTGGACGGAAACAAGTAGATCCGTGGTTCAAATCCCGGCCATGGCATTGAATTTTTCATGTTCATTATCTATCAGTTTATGTATAAATTACAGGCGATTTTCAAAATGTCGCACTTATTGTAATTTTAAAAGTCTTTTTGGAGTATAAGTTTCTGTACCCATTTTAACCTATTAATGCCATGTACCTATGTGAAATATTTGTCTTTGCCAAATCAATGAAGGGAAAAAATAATCATACATATTTCGCAATTTTTGTTTTGCTAAGCGTTTTCAGTAAGAAGTAAGCATTACAATCCTTTTCAATACAAATAACAAAAACACAACAAATGTAAATGGGTACACTTAATATGCAGTTGCCCTTAGAGGCATGTTTAGAATTTCATACAGATTAATATAAAACTGCATTCTGTGGAACATTTTGAAATTAGGAAAATGTAGAACAAATTATATATCAAGGTGCTGTAGTGCCCCTAATTTTGTATGGTGTATCTGCATTCCAGGATGTACTTAATAAAATATGGGCAGTTAAAAAACTTGCACAAATTCAAAGGGGATTCCTCCTTCGCATAATTCGAGGATATCGTACAATCTCCACTGATGCAGCTCAGATTATAGCTAACATCGAACCTTTGGCTCTCACTGGTTTATCAAGAGCAACTATTATGAATTTAAGACATGAACCTGAATGTGCGTCTGATCTGTCTCACTTAAAACTACAAATCCCGGAGCATCCTACCACAGCAGGACACCCATCAAGTTTTGTAACCTGTTTAAAGGAAATATGGAATTTTCATGATAATTACATATATACAGATGGTTCGCGTTACCAATTTGAAGATAATATATCTGCAGTAGGATGTGCTTTTATTGTTTATGAAAACCAAACGGAACTAACTCACTCCATGTTTAAATTGTCACCTGAATGTTCTGTATTCCAGTCGGAGCTCTTAGCAATTAAAGAAGCTATAAAATGGTGTACTGTTAATGGGAACAGTGTCCGTATTCTTAGTGATTCACAATCAGCTCTACTCGCTATTAATGATAAATACAATTTAAATTCATTAGCACATGAAATCAGAACGTTGCTTCAAAACCATCCAGGACATATTTGCATGGGATGGGTTAAAGGACACAGTGGAATTTTAGGTAACGAGAGAGCTGATTGCTTGGCTAAGAAGGCTGCAGAATCCAATCTTCCTGTGACATACTCTTTATGTCCTATTTCTACTGTAAGGAGAATAATACATCAACATATTCTTGAAGAATGGAACCAACAATGGCTAACAACTCCAAATGGAAGTTTAACAAAAACATTATTTTTCCCAGAGGAAAATGTGAAACTCTTGTACCAAATTTTGTTTTGACACAATTTTTAAGTGGACATGGTAAATTTGGTGAATACTTATCACGCTTTCACTTAACATCCAACTCCGAGTGCATGTGTGGTGAAGAATTTCAAACTGTGGTTCATCTCCTTTTCTGTTGTCCCATTTTCTGGAGAGAAAGACAAGAATTAATATTCAAGCTAGACCCTCTAGGAACTGAATTTTCTGCTCCGCTCACATCTTTGCTAATGAAGCCACAACAGTATAAGTACTTCATGATGTTTATAAACTCAGTGTTTAAACGTCTGAAATAGTTTAAATTAATATGCATCAGATTATAACATATTTTCTTCCTTCTAGTATTTAAAATATTTTTGTTAAAATTGTATATTTTTATGTATCAACTATAACCCTAATATACCACTGCGTAAAATAGGGTTCATAAATCTGGATAAATAACAAAAAAAATGAAGAACAATGGAATCTGAGAAATTTGAGGTTAAAATTACATAATAGCATCTACGATACAGGTGTAGGGTTATTTAAATAGGCATGTGGCGCTTTCTGTAGTGCCGCTAGAAGAAAAGTATATTATTGAAGTATGTCTATATTAATTTTAACACAAAAGAACTAAATTAGGTATTTTTATAAGTTTTGGGCCAATTTGCTCAGATGTCTCCTTAATAAACCCCTTTTTGTATATCCAATGTGCAGCAGTAAGAAATTTCTCTTCCACGAAAACTTCACCAACAAATGCGAAAGCTGTTGTCACAAATTACAAGCAGAAGAAATTGGTTAAAAAGGAGAATAGGCACAAACGTATGAAATAGGCATTTATAGACACTATAAAATTAAGAAATTAGGCTAATAATTGTAGGAAACGTGCTTATAACTTAAAAGCCCACGTTTCTGAACAAAGGAATAAAATAGGCAAATAGGCCAAATCCGCCCCCTAGTTACAAGACATCAGATTGGATACCCATTTTAATTTGAACTAGTGCAAATATATTTCATATAGGATAATCTGGTTGCTTGTATTCAAACGTGTGACATTAAGTTTACAACCTACCGTAAAGTGATAACACTTAAGAGATTCTCCTTGTATAAAACTGGATTAAATGTAACTGGCTGACCTTCAGGGTAAGTGGTTTGAGTTGCATATATTTTAGTCATATAATTAGGAAGTGAAAGCAAGGATACGACTCTTGCAGTTTTAACTTCTCCTCCTGTGGAGCTCCAGCTTTATTCAAGGGTAATCTCATCCAGTCAGCCAATTTCATCATTGACAAACACTAACACATTTTGAAAATTACACTGAAAATATTTTTAAAAAATATGAAATTAATGTACTGGACTACAAACGATGGATCGGAGGCATGTACCTACCCAACTTACGCTACCTAATCTGTCCGTCTGTCGACTGTTTTTTTTTTTTTAACAATATCTCATTTATGACAAGACTGAAATTCCCTCTTGAAGCAATAATGGCGAGCAAAGAGTTCTACGTTGAGGCGCCAGTTTGATACTATATTGTTTATGGGTGTCACACAATTCCACGTTGGGACGGCAATTTGAAGCAACAATATATGTGGCGAACAATGTTCCACTTGACAATACAGTTTGAAGCACTTTTGTTTAGCTTAGGGTAAAACAATGAGGTTTCTCACAGGGTATGCGTGGATGTGTGTGAGAAGGATATTTAATGACACAGGAATGCCCGTTTCCAACTTATTTATTTACTGCTTCTTTTTTATAGAACACGGAAATTGAAGTTGCCTACCAAGGGTTACCAATATCCCTGTTTAGAGTTACTGACGGCAGAATGTTTATTACTCGATAAATTTTATTCGTTCCTCACGTATATATGTGAACCGACAAATATCCAAGACAGAACAAGAGGACTGCCGTACTCGCCCTCACGCCTAGGACCGCTCTAATCGGCTCCACGCCGAAGATTGTTTGAATGACCACAGATGCGCGTGGGTGTATCACTTTCACTCTGAAAACTCCTTTTCAACCAAAGATCCCTTTGTGGCTGTTTTGTCATGCCATTCTGAATAATCCAAACAATACCCTATTCACACAAGTCAAGTGAGCCCCTTTAGAAATCCTCTAAGGACACTGTTTCTTACATTGCTTTTGTTATAACAACTTTCCCCCACAGCTGCTGGACTCAACTGGCCTTGCCCTTGTCGTAACAAAGAGCCAACATTCCTTTGACATCCATCATGATTCTTTACTTATGGAAAACCTTAATTTCGATATCACTCTTTTTCTTCTAAGGTTCTCAAGCCATAATTTGGGTGTCTAATCCTTGTTTCACATAAGCTTGCCCCGTATCTCTTAACGGTCACGTGACCTTATCACATTTCATTGGCTGCTGTTGTAGTATAGACTGTTGTGCGGTAAAAATTAGTTCATTATTTAACATGGTGATGTATCTTTATATGTTGAAAGAGAACTGTCATTTATATTTTCGTAAGTGTTTGAATTATATATATATATATATATATATATATATATATATATATATATATATATATATTACGCAACAGAGTTGATATATCTGAAATATATGTTAATTCTTAAACGAAGTAAAGAGGAGGTTCCTTTGCTCTCAAGCATATGACACGATAGCACGTGATTTAGCGGTAGTGATGACATATTTGTTTATATGACTTTTATCAGTGACCTTGTTTTGAACTGGATTAGTCATATATCGCCATTCGAAGGTGTGTTGTGCCGAGTGCGAGAGCTAAATTATTTTATTGATCGTTTATTGCGCGTGTACTTATATGTATAATGGCAGAGTCTAGCGGCAGATTTTCGCTGAAGCATCGCAAGGGAAAACCTTTACAAAGCGGCGAAAAATGAATTGTGGTGCATGTGTTTAATGCACTCACAGAGAAGAATCCGTCTTTGTCAGTGAGAGAAGTCGAACAGCTGTGATCTGAACTTACAGGTGTGTTAGATGCGTAGGAACATCGCCACATGAAATTGAGACAACAGGAAAACTTACCACTCCAGGGACGATATTGCTGTGTGGCGAAGACGTTATTTAAAGACAATCAGACTGTACCGGGATACAAGTCGCAAAATATACTACCTTAACGAGACTTGGGTGAATGAAGAACACACAAGTATGGCGTGACACGACTTTTAAGACTGAAAGACAAGCATTTTTGCAAGATATGTGTGCTGGTTTAAAAAATCCAAGTGGAAAATGCCGAAGGCCTTTCATTATAAGCTTGTTCCAGTTTCATTGCTCATTCATTCAGTTTCAACTGGCTCACTTTCATTATAAACTTCATTATTTTTGCATGCCTTCATATTCTTATTTGTATGATTTTATCTATCTTCCTGGCAATTATTATGACGTTTACTGCAGGATTCAATGTGAAGGGAAGGCACCGCCTATGGCCTTTGGCGCGAAAGCATTAGCCAATTTGGTTGAGGGGGGGTAGTTGCACGCGGAGTGATACATGTCAGCGGGGCAAGGTTATATGAAACACAGATTAGAGTGGAAGTTTTTCTGTAAATCTTCGTATGATATCTTGGAGGATGCTCAATTTAAATTCTAGGTTTGTTATATAAGCGACTTTTCATTTCTGAGGGTGAAAATGTTTTCATTCAGGGGACCTCAAAGCATGTACAGTGCGACCCATATAAATCTGAACCATTTCAATAACCCATAACTTTTGAACTACTAATAGGACACGTGCAACTTTTGGAGAATATAATACACATTTGAGAGATTATATTACACTATTTACATCTCAGAGAAAATGTTGGAAGTGTCCTCCACCAGCATCTATACATGTTTGCACTCGTCTCATCATATTCTCTGAAGTTTTACGGAGAGTTATTTCGGTTCGAATGGATTCCTTGAGAACATCAATGGTCCGTGGTCTATTCTTGTACAGTGTCTTTTTTAGATATTCTCAAAAGGAAAAGTCTGGTGAGGTTAGATCAGGGCATCTGGGAGGCCACAGGCCTTTTGAGATTATTCGATTATTAAAGAAACTGGTTACAAGTTCCATGGTGTTGTTAGATGTATGACACGTCGCTCCATCTTACTGGAAATAATCTCTGAACTCGATATATCCGTAAAGCTTCAGAGAATATGGTGAGACGGGTGCAAACATCTATAGATGCTGGTAGAGGAGACCTCCAAAATTTTCTCTGAGATGTAAATAGTGTAATGTTATCTCCCAATTGTGTATTATATTCTGCCAAAGTTGCACGTGTGTCCTGTTATTGGTTCAAAAGTTATGGTTCAGGTTTATACGGATCACACTTTATTTTTGTGAAATTTGGGTTGGAGTGCAGTAATTTATACAGCTACCATGTAGGAGGTAGAAAGTAAAAATAATGCTGCAACCCCGGATACAGTAGAGTGTTTTTGATGCTGTATATGTAAGTTAACCCCTTAGTAAAAGTGAATAAATAACAGGCTTTCCACCGCAGCAGGTGTGAACGATCGATTTTGGAGCCTCGGAGTGTAAAACCACTGAACCACTTGAAAACGTTACAGGCGTTCCTTTTCTCTCTTTTGGGGGCTACCATGAAGGGCCAATTAGTATCAGCAGAAAAAATGCAGAGGAAGAAAGTAAACAAACTGAAGGGAATGAAGGGAATATAGCCATATCTGGTGTATAATAAAGGGGTCGAACCGTGAGGTAAAACAAATGATAAGCTTTAGAAACTAGATCATTGAAATATTGAACAACACAATCATTATTCTCTTATACAATCCTTGTTTATTATCAGACTGACATCGTATACACGGCCGTAACAGAAATTGATTCCCATCACGTAATTTACGGGGGCTGTTCAATTAATACAATTTTTTTACAACGTACGTTTACTCATCCTCATAATTTTGATGGTCCTTCTCAAAATAGTCTCCCCTGAATGCGATGCACTTGTCCCAGCATTTCTGCCAGTCTTCAAAGACATGCTGAAAACCATTTTGAGAGATCCTTCCAAATCGCCTCCGCAGCCTTCACTACTGCCTCTGATGATGGATAATGCCTCCCACGAAGGCGTTTCTTCAAGTTAGGGAATAGAAAAAGGTCACATGGGGCTAAATGCGGACTACAGGGAGCGTGAGGGATGCACTTCACGTTGATTTTTGCATGATAGTCAGCAACAACATTGGCAATATGCAGTCGCGCATTATCGTGGTGCAGCATCCAGCCTGCTTCACGGAAATGTGATCTTTTGCGCCTGATATGGACTTGCAATGTTTTCAGGACATCCCTGTAGTATTGTCCAGTTACTGATGTGTATGCAGGTACAACATGTTGATAAACCATTCCATGAATATCAAAGAATGAGATGACCATAACTTTCCCAGCAGAAACAACCACTTTTGCTTTTTGGGGGGTTGATGATGAAGGAGATTTCCACACTGAGCTTTGCTATTTGCTCTCAGGATCAAAATGATGTAGCCAAGTCTCATCAGCAGTGATTACGTCTGAAAGAAACTGCGGATTTTCCTCTAGCATCAACTCTAACCGCATGTTACCTCCATTGTAGCGGTAGGCGATACTGAACATGTCTGAACTTGCCTGGTTCTCACAGGCGGGAAACAGGAGTACCAACAGTGAAACTACTACGGCGGGTTTGTTTCACATTAAGCTGATAGAATATAATAAGTTGGAATTTAACTGCGAATAATTATAACAGTAAAATAATTATGATCATTTTTTATTGAACCGCCCTTGTACTTTACGTAGAGAAGATATTCTGGTGCCTGTGGTTCGCTGAAGTTAGATATGAATAGAAGCGGGGCAGCAGCGCGGTCTACTCTAGCCAATGAAGGAAGTGAAGACGAGTTGAAGAGCTGCAAGGCACGGTGATTATTGCGGCGTTCTTGCATCGGCGCTGAACGAATATATAGTAGCTCCTCGGTTTCTGAGACACATATAGATAGTTCATCCGCCAAAAGAGCTGCATAAAACCGCTCCTGAATGAGAGTGGGTTAGGGAGTAACAGGAACAACGCCTCGTGCCTCACGCTATCGTAGCTCGCAGGTAGGAGACACACCGTGTCGCGTGCTGTAGCTCTTTGTAAACATACCGATACACTCCACGGTAGCTTGCTACTATTAAGAATTTCGTTGGCTTATGAAACTGCAATAAAGAAGCTATTCTTTAGTTATTTGTTTGTGGGTGTTTAACGTGTTCCAACATTTCGTTATTCCCGTAGGGGAGTAGATCCGCCCCCTTCAGCTGCCGTGGTGCGGCTGCTGCGGACCCCTAGCACTCGTGGTACCTCTGACGTTACTAGAAGAACCTCGGGCCGAACTGCCGAGCCCCTCCCGTCGGGGAACTGTTCGGATTGGGTTGGACTCGAGGGGCCAGTGTGTTCCAGACACCCACGGGAAATTGGGTACCTCCGGCCAAGCTACGGCCGCCCGGAGGGGGTAGAGGGTTGCCTCATAAGTCCCGGTTACTAGCCTGCAGAGCTTGTAGAAGTTGTGCTATATCACCAGGCGTCCCCACCGAGGTTATTCGGTAGTTTTTCTTGCGGGGTTGACGCGCGGAAGTGGCGTATCCACTTCCATCTCGTCTTGGCGTTGTTTTCGGTGAGGGGGGCTTTTTAAGAAATCAGGTATTGCCCTATGGAAGGTGCCCCGGAGTTATTCATTGCTCCTGGGTAGAAGGAGGCCAAGGTATACCTTAGATCCTGTGCTCATAACTAACATTCCGTTATAACAGTCGATGGCGGCAAATAAGCTGGTGGAGATATGCAACTTAAACCTTTTACAGGGAAATTAATGTTAGTGAGATAGAGCATGGAAAAAACATGAGAGAAGCATTTTATATCCCTTGTTTGATAATACTAAACAAAGCATTTGTAACTGAAAAGGAAGCTGTTGATTTTACAGTAGCTGTTTGAAAGCACTGTACAATTAAGATCATAGCCAAATGAGTAACCCTGGAACTGTCCTTTGCGCCATTACCTGAAAGCGGGGCTAGCGTCACTGATAAAGAGTAAGAGGCAATGCTTTTGTTTGCGTCACCGGAGCGTCAACTTTTGAGGTTCGCTCACCAGTGGTTCCTGCCTAATCACAAAATTATGTAATATTTAATGCTGAATAGAATTATACCTAAGAGAATTTCGAAGCTACGAACCCTGTCCCTCCGTTTCATCTGTTATTTCACATCATCTCTCACCTGGTGGTCTCTTTCAGGGTAGAAGTGTCGGCGGGATTCTCGGCGGTGCATGGCAAGAATACATACTCTGAGGAGAACTATCGGGTTGTCTCATAAATTGGTTCGATTCTTGTTACGTGTTTACGACTTAGAACTCCTGAGAACACTGCATGCCCCCATTACTTTTACGTCAAAGAAGTTGCCTAATAATATGGGGTTTGCTTACAAATACAATAACTGAAAAGAATGCTATGAACACAAACCACAGCGACCTCACGGCCAAAGGTAAATAGGTCAACTTATGTAAGAATTGGTAACCAAACTTCAGTACGAGTTTGTGGATGCAACAGTGTGGAGTTGTAACTTGTGAATGTTAATATGGAAGGCAAGAAGGGACATTTTCGACATTTAATGCTGTTTTATTACCGTAAAGGTAAAACGGCCTCACAAGCTCAACGGAAAATTTGTGCTGTTTACGGAGAAGATGCAGTGACGAGTCGGGCATGTCAAAAATGGTTTACTCAATTTCGAGCTGGGAACTTCTCTGTGAAAGACAAACCTCGTTCTGGACGACCTGTGGTTACGGATGAGGAAAGGATAAAGGACATGATTACGAACAACCCCAGAATAACAACTCGGAAGGTAGGCCAGGAGCTAAACTTATCTCATGCAACTGTAGCCAGGCACCTAAAGAAACTTGGTTACGTAAATCTTCGGGATGTATGAGTTCCGCACGAACTGAGTGAACAAAATGTAGTTCAGCGCGTTTCCATCTGTGACGCATTGTTAAGACACAATGAAACTGCCCCTTTTCTGAAACAGCTGATTACAGGAGACGAAAAGTGGATTGTGTACAACAACATCCGAAAGAGAAAGTCATGGCGTAAGAAAGGGGAACCACCACTCTCAATTCCTAAACCAGGGCTTCATCCTGAGAAGATCATGCTGAACATTTGGTGGGACTGGAAAGGAATTATTTATTACGAATTTCTTCCTCCTGGGGAGACCATCAATTCAGAGAAATACTGTTCTCAGTTGGATCGTCTGAAGGTTGCCCTAGGAGAGAAAATGCCAGACTTAGCATCTAATGGTGGAGTCGTCTTTCATCAAGACAATGTCATACCACACACTTCTATGGTAACTCGTCAGAAATTACGGGATTTCGACTTGGATGTGTTAAATCAGCCGCCTTATTCTCCAGACATTGCCCCATCCGACTACCCTTTATTCCGATCCCTGCAAAACTTCCTTAATGCCAAACGCCTTACTTCCTTGGAGGATTGCAGACTCGCCGTAGAAGAGTTCGTGAACCAGAAAACTGCAAGACTTTGCAAAAATGGAATTGATAAGCTTCCTGAGAAATGGAGATATGTTATTGATAATAATGGTGCATACTGCACAAAATAAAGTTTGTTTTGAAAAGTTCATTGCCTTGTTTACTTTCGATGACCTTGCGTATATAAACAGATTACCCCTAGATGATTAGGCAACTTCGTTGCCATAGTTGTGATACGGGTATACAGTGCAGGCGTTCTTTGTCGTAAACAAGTAACAAGAATCGAACGAATTTATGAAACAAACTAATACTTCCTCCTCTTTTACAGCTACCATCCGATAGTACAGCGTATGCAGGATGCCCTCCACGTTCTATACATCTCTGGTGTGAACGTGGTGTGTGCCTGGATTCCTGCGCACTTTGGCTTACCGGGGAACGAAAGTGCGGATATGGCAGCTAAGTCGGCAACGACACAGCCCGGGGTGTAGATACAGCTGGTTACCCCAGGAGATGTTAAACCGACATTGCGGAGAGCTGTGGAGTCCTGCTGGCGGGCAGAGGGGTCTGCACTCCGCAGGAATAAACTCCGCTGCGTAAAGAACCTTCCGCTTCCGTGGGTAACCTCCAGTCGTTCCTCTCGTAAGGAGAAAGTTTGTTTGGCTCGGTTACGCCTTGGCCATTGTTATTTTACACAGTTTTTTTACTAAATAAGACACCTGCAACAGTTTGCCCGCTGTGCGGTGCTGCCCTATCGGTCCGCCATGTGCTTGTGGAGTGTTTTTGCTTACAGTCTGGCCATTGTATCTCCGGCTCTGACGTTTTGTGACTGCAAGAGTTGGAGGGGGAAGGTTAATAGTACCAACATACAGTAACGAGCAGTTGAAAACATATCCTCAAAATTATTTTTAGAATGAAAATACAGGACTATATGAGCTTTAAAACAATGAAATACAACTTGCAATTTCATTATCATGCAAGATATTTATTACAGCACTACTCTATTCGAAAATTTCGTTCATTCCTTTCACACACACATTATCTGTTGGTAGTACTGGGAGCCTCGACATCCAGTGTCGTGGTCAGGAAGTTAAAATTGTCTGCTAGCGCCAATCAGCATTGTCAGTGCTAGGCGTGGCTTCGGAACCCAACCCTGTGTTGCCAGGTTAAATTTGTTTGAGCCACGTGGCCTTTTAGCTGCTTGCGCTGGTGAACTTTCTTTGGTATATTTTTCGTGCGTGAATTTCGAGTTTTAGTGTTCGTAAGTCCTATTATTATCGCTATTATAATAATATGGCTACTGGTTCGTGAAATATGCAAATACGTGAAATATTTAAAATACGCATTGTTTCTCTGCTTGAAATTCCCGCTAAAGAACTGGCAACAGCCTGCTTCCCCCTCTCGAGAAATGTCAGAGCGGGAGATAGAACGGCCGAATTGTAGTACGTCTCCGCAGTTCTCTCCAGCTGCCAGTCAGCTTGGCGGAGATACTGGCGGATGACGAGACAGCTGTGGCCAAGGTTTTTAAATTGTTTTTACAGGTTAATTTTTGAATGTAGTGGTCCAATTGTGTATGCTTTTTATCCGTATTTTTAATCTTTTAGGCTTCTGCCATTTTGTGTGTATGCATTTTATTGATGATTTTATTCAGTAGATGGAGAGCTTTTAGTTCTTTTTATCTGTGTTTTAGCGTGTTTTCGTTTTTAAAGGGCGCTAATGACCGCGCAGTTGTGTGCCCTTAATCACACCATCATCATCACCATCATCAGCTCCTCTACTGGGACAATTTCGGGGCCGCCAGCCAGGGACCTTTGGGGCTCGGATCGCCTGCCTGGGACCATTAAGGCTCAGTTACTGGGCTTGTTGCCGTCACGCTGCAGGGGAGCGGGTTCGTTGTCCTGGCCTGTCGGGGGAGGTCCCTATCCAAATAAACTGTAGGGACCCTGCCCTCTGTACTGTCGTGGCTCCTTGGGTCGGCCACCCTCTGACTCCTTCGCCTCATCTAAAGGAACATTACGAGTAGGGTCTACACCGTCAGCCGTCGCTGAACTCACTCTTGTACCAGGGAGTTACCGAGCTGTCCCCGAAGGGAGCCCGGCGCTTCCTTGGGGCATTCCAGTAGCTCAAGACGTCTAGATGAACAAGGCCCCCCCATCTGTTCCGAAAACACAAGAAGGGTGGTAGTGGATACGCCACTTACGCGCGCGAACCCCAAAAGGGAAGGCTACCGAACAACCTCGGTAGGGCCTCCTGGTACTCTAGCACACCTTCTACTAGCTCTGCAGGCTAGTACGCGGGAATATATGACTTCTCTCAGACCCGTGAGAGGCGGAGTCCCCGAAGGCTCTGTATTTTCTCCCGCACTATTCAGTGTATATATGGCAGACTTCCCAACCGAGCCGCGCGTCGAAATGACACAATATGTTGACGACGTGCTGCTGTTATTCAAAGTCAGACACATTCGCAAAGCCTTCAATCTAATTGAAAGGCACCTCCGTCTCACACAAGAGTGGTGCAGGCGTTGACGGATGTCCGTTAATCCGGACAAAAGCAACGCTATTCTATTCACCAAGTGCAACACCCCCGCAGACTGTCCAGATTTCCATTTCAGAGGTCGAAGGATAGAATGGGTACCCTCTATCAAATACCTGGGAGTAGAGCTAGACAAGGGTCTGACTTTCCGTCGACACATCAGGGAGCTATTGCTTCCGTGTATCCTATGCTGGGTTCTCGATCGATGCCAGTCCTCGTAAAGCTATACCTCTTTCGAGCTCTTATAGTCCCGTTGATGCTATATGTCTGCGAGGTCTGGGGCATAGCCTCAGATTCCTGGCTGGCATATCTTCAACGCGCTCAGAATAGAGGACTTAGGTCCATCTATTCAGTAGGCCGATTCTTCCCAGTAAGGTTCCTCCATGAAGCCTCGGGTCTTCCATACGTGGAGGATGAAATTAGACGCAGGGCTACAAAATTATACGAACAGTTACCTTTGCACAGAAGTGACCTGGTTAGGTCTCTTGGTGATTATGATCCAACCAGACGTCGTCGCCGACTATTCCGGGTCCCCCGCATGGCTTGCGGGCATCCGAGGTAACCACGGAGCAATTCCCGCAGCAGCAAAAGCTGAGCTCCCATACTCTACCAACAGTTGTTGGTCTCAAAATTAACAAAAATCAATTCAAAATCAAACTAAATCCTTCAACGCCAGGGAAGGAAAGCATTCTATCCTTATTAGAGGAGTACTAAACTACATCGAAATCATCCACCATCCTCAAACAAAAACAGCCATCTTAAACCATCCCGGAAGGAAAATCCTTTCTGTGGTTAAACCCTATCCTGAGTGGGCACACAGCAACAATCTTCGGGCTAACACAGCCTACCAGTACCTGCGATGCGATGTGATCGGGAACCACTGTCCCCTCTAGTCCAACTAAATCCGAACAAATCCCATTAAGGGAGGAGCGAGAACGTTCGGCAGGAGGTTCCTCTAGTAACGTCAGAGGTACCAGGAGTGCTAGGGGTCCGCAGCCCCCGCACCACGGCAGTTGAAAGGGATGGATCCCCCCCTCCTTCGGGGAGCTAAAGGGACAGCCCGTGTTCATCTTTGAATGAACAATGGAATCAAGAAGGTAGCGTGGCAAACAAATGACCATCTGGGAGATCTCGTTCTGTACGCCTGTATGCACAGAGCAAACATAATGCGACCACAGGTGTCTGTGGAACCGAGTCCACACCGCGCGGCAAGGGAACTGTGCTATTGCTTTCCGCATATCCGAGGAGGCGAATGAACGTGAGAGGAATCTTTCTTTTTTAAGTGTTCTCTGGAGTAATATAACGTTTCCGCATATTTTTTATAAAGCTGATATTAGATCCTGTGTGTAGGACTCTTTTTCCACACAAGTTTCACATTAGATTCCAATATACTTTCCTTTTATCAACTTTAAAGATATGTTGTGTACAATTTACCCTCCAGTTTAAATGTCATTGAATAGATTTCTTAAAATATTATTTCACAGTAACGATAATACAGTTAAACTATTTCCTATCAATACAATTTTTAATAACGGAGACTAATTGTTCTTTCACAGTGGCCGTGTGTAGGACGCACTTTGAAAGGATAGAACCAGGCTGAAAAATTCAATGCCATAGCCGAGATTTGAACCATGGATCTTATGGTTTCCGTCCAGCAGCACTCTACCATTGAGCTACTATGGCCAACGTGCCGATATGACATTAAATTCTTCAACTGACTCATGTTTTTCCCGGTAAACCACTTAGGAGTTCTCATAAACACACCAGGCAACTACCTTGATGGCGACTTACTATGCTGTAAGTACTTTAAGGCCCGGGCTTTATAGTTCGGACCAATATTAGGTACAATTAATCGAAATTAATTGCTCTTTTGAATTTTTCAGTCTGGCTGTATCCTTTCATAGTACGTCCTACACACGGCTAGTGTGAAATAATTAATTTCCATTAATTGTACCTAATAGTGGTCCGAACTATAAAGCCCGGGCCTTAAAGCATTAGCTCGGAAAAAACTCATCCAGATAACCCATTTGAAGTCGCGACCTCTTGAATGTGCGGCTCATGTGCTACCACCTCATCATAGAGGCGGATATGAACACGAGGGCTGTTCAATAAAAATGATCATAATTTTTTTACGGTCATAAATTTTCGCACTAAAATTCAATCTTATTATATTCTGTTAACTTAATGTGAAACAAACACGCCGTAGTGGTTTCACTGTTGGTACTTCTGGTTCCCGCCTGTGAGAACCAGGTAGGTTCAGATATGTTCAGTATCGCCTACCGCTGCAATGGAGGTAACACGCGAGGAACAATATGTGGTTTTGAAATTCTTCTTTCGTCTCAACAAATCTTCAGTTGAGGCCTATACGATGTTACAGGAGGCCTGTGGAGGGTCTATTCTTCCCTACAGCACAGCTCGAAGGTGGTTTAAAATGTTTAAAGAGAACAGACAATTTAAAAAAAGGTGGACCCGGTGCTCCAGTTACTGCTCTTACGGAAGAAAGTATTAACACTGCTGCTGCCATTGTGAGAGAGGATCGACGAATTACCTTAAGATCGCTTTCTGAAATACTAAACATTTCATTGGGTGCCACCCACACGTTGGTGACAGAAACATTACACATGAGACGTGTTTGTGCGCGATGGGTTCCAAGACTGTTGATTCCCGAACAATAGGATATTCGCATGCAGGTCTGCATGCAGTTAAAGTTGATGTTACAGGAGGATCCGGAGTTTATTTCAAATGTAATCACTGCTGATGAAACTTGGCTACATCATTTTGATCCAGAGAGCAAACAGCAAAGCTCAGTGTGGAAATCTCCTGCATCACCAACCCCCCCAAAAAGCAAAAGTGGTTGCTTCTGCTGGGAAAATTATGGTCATCTCATTCTTTGATATTCATGGAATGGTTTATCACTATGTTATACCTGCACACACATCAGTAACTGGGCAATGCTACAGGGATGTCCTGAAAACATTGTAAGTCCATATCAGGCACATAAGACCACATTTCCGCGAAGCAGGCTGGATGCTGCACCACGATAATACGCGGCCGCATATTGCCAATGTTGTTGCTGAATATCTTGCAAAAATCAACGTGAAGTGCATACCTCACCCTCCCTATTGTCCGGATTTAGCCCTATGTGACTTTTTTCTATTCTCTAACTTGAAGAAACACCTTCGTGGGAGGCATTATCCATCATCAGAAGCAGTGGTAAAGGCTGAGGAGGTGATTTTGAAGGATATCTCAAAAAATTGTTTCCAGCATGTCTTTGAAGACTGGCAGAAACGCTGGGACAAGTGCATCGCATTCAGAGGAGACTATTTTGAGAAGGAGCATCAAAATTATGAGGATTTGGAAAGGTACGTTGTTAACAAAAAATGTGATCATTCTTTATTGAACAGCTCTCGCAGATTTTACTGCTTGTAAAATGTGAACAAAGACTGAGGCTGATTTTTTTTCCACAGATGTTTATTGCTGCAATTCAATGTTCAGCCCTCTTAATTAACAAATGCATTGAAAGAACAGAAATTGACAGGGTAACCCAACTACATACTTAAAAATTCATTAATTCTTTATTTTATACTAAGGGAATTTGCCTGGCAAAGTGTATAACCTAACCAGCTCGTATAGGACATCCCCTACCTGGGTAACCATTTTTATTTACCCTTTGCTTTCAGCCATTTGCCTTCAGTGCACTCAAATCAAGTCAATCTTTGACCGTATAGAGCACATCTTTATTTGCGTTCAGGACATGCAAAAATTGGGCAGTTTAACAAGACTTGTTATGAATTTTTGAAAACACTTGTAAAGCATTGAATTTAATCGTTTAGAAGAAGCTTTATATACAAAACACCTCTATTTACTATAGTATACATGATTAAAAGGTTTTCAACTTGTTTGACGTGTCACAGAGCATGTTTACCTCTCTGGAATGTTTTGTTTGCGGCAGCTGAAGCTTCGCTTTTCGTTGTTAGGAAAGACATCTCCCCAGCAAGTCCCCTACCGGCGAGCCAAGTAAATCAATCGACCCTTCGGGATGTTCCTGACTGGCTGTTGCTCGTTACAGAGTATCCCCTTCCTTTACCCCGAATCCAAGAGCAAGAAAAAAATGAATGAGATTGGCCTGCTTTGTAGAAGCTGCCGGTTCCCTTCTCTATTACGAAAAGAGAACTAGTAGAAAGCTGTCTTGCTAGGGCATGGCAGATATAAGACCAGCGATATACTTCATTGTTACTCGCTGACAGAGTTGGCACAGTCTGGGGGTTCACTCAAGTGTAAACCTCCCTAAAATGCATAGTTATTTATATCATTTTTCGGTAGGCAGTAGCCAAGAAAAAGCATATGCTACAAAATAGAGCTAAAGGGCACAACCGTTTGATTTTTTTTTAATGAAAGCGTTCACTCATAAGGAAGGAAAATAAGATAAAATGTATTAATGTAAGCATTTTTTGACCAACGTTTATATACGAGGTCTCATCAACAAAGAGAGACTGGTTTTTTCCCGCAGCTTTCGTGATAGTTACGTATCTGTAACATAAATGTATGAAAAGAGCGGGTTTTTATGCATAATGTCGGTAGGTGGCAGCACTCTCGCATTGGTAGGTTGGTAGTAATGCTCTATTTTGTAAACCCTGCGTGCATTTCGCATACCAGACAGTGGAGGTGACGCGAGAGGAGCAGTACAGCGTAATCAAATGCTGTTTTCGTTTAAACCATACAGCCACCGAAACTTATGAAAAGTTGAAGCAAGCATATATACTACCTCGTGCAACAGTGTTTAGGTGGTTCAAGGACTTCAAAGAAGCCAGACTTGTCAGTGTTGAGCAAGGTGGGACTGGTGTTTCGGCTTCTGTTGTGACTGAAGTCAACATCAACACAGCTGCTGTGATTGTCCGAGAGGATCAGCGTATAACATGACGTAACCTCAGTGAAGAGTTGAGAATTTCATATGGCAATGTTCTACAATTATGCACCACCATCTCCATTTGACCCGAGTTTGTGCTCATTGGAGTCTGTTGACTCCCGAACAAAAGACTGCGAATGGAGACAGGTCGTGAAGTGCTGCGTCTCTTTGCTGATGGAGGGGATTCACTTTTTTAAAGCGCTTATCACCGGTGATGAGTCATAGCTGCATCATTATGATCCTGAAGGAACACAAGGCAGCGCAGTGTGGAAATCGCCAGGTTCTCCAACACCAAAAAAGGCAAAAGTTGTTCCATCTGCAGGGAAAGTGATGGTGATCACATTTTTTTTACTGTAATGGAATGATTTACCAGTATGCAGTTCCCCCTCACACTACTGTTACAGCAGCATACTACACGTCTGTATTGGCTACACTGTGGGAGCACATTGCAAAGAAGCGACAACAGCTTTCTCTGACTGGGTGGCGACTTCATCATGACAATGTACGGCCTCACGTCGCAAATCAAGTCATGCAGTTTCTGGCTCGATTCAGCATTACCTGTGTACCACATGCACCTTATAGCCCCAATCTTGCTCCCTGTAACTTTTTTATTCCCTTCACTAAAGGTAAAACTTAGGGGTATTTGATTTGAGAACTCTAAAGCAGTGCTCAAGAAAAGTGAGGCGTTCTCAAGGACCTGACAAAGAATGGTCTGCAGCACGTGTTGAACGACTGGCAGAGACGCTATAAAAGGTGCATTGGGAAAATAGTCAGTTCAGTCTTTGTTGATCAGAACTCATATAATGTGATTTCTTACATTGTAAGAAATGCCCACCACAAGAAGGCAAGCTGGCATGAAGAGGGAGAGGTGCTTGAACTGTTTATCTGCTCTGGTACTGTATCTGTTTACTACGAAATGAGTGTATGAGAGTGCATATGGATCATCCATGCTGCCAGAACTAATGCTCGTTTCAGTAACTGCACTGTGGATTTTACATGAACCTGTCATCCAGAAGGTAAGAATAAACACTTCAAAAACCATTACGTCACGATCCTGTGCCTTGCCTTCTTCAGGTGGGCAAACAGTATTCCTTTGCATATTATACGAGGGCTGTTCAATAAAGAATGATCTTTTTTTTTTGACAACGTACCTTTACTCATCCTCATACTTTTGATGGTCGTTCTCAAAATAGTCTCCCCTGAATGCGATGCACTTGTCCCAGCGTTTCTGCCAGTCTTCAAAGACATACTGGAAACCATTTTTGAGAGATCCTTCAAAATCGCCTCTGCAGCCTTCACCACTGCTTCTGATGATGGATAATGCCTGCGACGGAGGCGTTTCTTCAATTTAAGGAATAGAAAAAGGTCACATGGAGCTAAATCCGGACTACAGGAAGGGTGAGGGATGCACTTCACTTTGAGTTCTGCAAGATATTCAGCAACAACATTGGCAATATGCGGCCTTGCATTATCGTGGTGCAGCATCCAGCCTGCTTCACGGAAAGGTGTGTTTGTTTGTTTTTTGCGCCTGATATAGAATTGCAATGTTTTCAGGACATCCCTGTAATATTGTCCAGTTACTGTTGTGTGTGCAGGTACAACATGCTGATAAATCACTCCATGAATATCAAAGAATGAGATGACCATAACTTTCCCAGCAGAAGCAATCACTTTTGCTTTTTTGGGGGTTGGTGATGAAGGAATTTCCATACTGAGCTTAGTTGTTTGCTCTCAGGATCAAAATTATGTAGCCAAGTTTCATCAGCAGTGATTACGTTTGAAAGAAACTCCGGATCTTCCTCTAACATCAACTTTAACTGCATGTTACCTCCATTGCAGCGGTAGGCGATACTGAACATCTCTGGACTTTCCTGGTTCTCACAGGCAGGAACCAGGAGTACCAACAGTGAAAATACTATGGCGTGTTTGTTTCACATTAAGCTAACATAATATAATAAAATTGAATTTTAGTGTGAAAAATTATGACCGTAAATTTTACACATCAGGGTGTTTTGAAGGGGTTTAGTTTGCCAAAACAGAAGAGTAAATGTACATCTATGACATTGTCAAGTCTTGCCAGGTCTTGTCAAGGGTCAACGAGGGCGCTAGCGTATTAGGGCCTGGGGGGATGCGAGCATATGGGGTTTAGTTCGGCAGCCTGCCAGTATACGGTGGTAATCTTGCACCGGAACGCTTGCCCTTAAGTCTGGCGGCAAAAGATGCATATGGGAGCTTACTGACGCGTTGGGAATAAGAAGTAACAGCAGAACATCAACCAGTAGTAAGCTGAACTAGATTGTATTATTAGCCTAAGAAATAAGGTAGAACTGAATGGGGAAGAAACAAAAGTTAAATGACTGGACATAGAAATGGACTGAAGAGTGTGATAGAATTTGTCCTTATCCCAGAGTTAAGACTGATTGGATACCTTCGTGGTTTATACACAGTAGAAGGGCCAGAGAGAAATTAAATTCATAGAAAAAGTCCTTTATCCAAATAAAACAGCATGCCATTTTGAAATCTACTGCCTGACGAGTGGAACTTAAAATGCATGAGCAATTTCCTGGGTAAATGCACGATACACTTTCAGATTTGTTTAGCTGATCTCGGTTAATTTGTGCACTATATATTTTAATAAGGAAGAAAGTTGTATTACTCCAAGAAAGTCAAAACTGACATTTTTTTTTTTATTTATCCAGATTTATGAACCCTATTTTACACAGTGGTATATTAGGGTTATAGTTGATACATAAAAATACACAATTTTAACAAAAATATTTTAAATACTAGAAGGAAGAAAATATGTTATAATCTGATGCATATTAATTTAAGCTATTTCAGACGTTTAAACACTGAGTTTATAAACATCATGAAGTACTTATACTGTTGTGGCTTCATTAGCAAAGATGTGAGCGGAGCAGAAAATTCAGTTCCTAGAGAGTCTAGCTTGAATATTAATTCCTGTCTTTCTCTCCAGAAAATGGGACAACAGAAAAGGAGATGAACCACAGTTTGAAATTCTTCACCACACATGCACTTGGGGTTAGATGTTAAGTGAAAACGTGATAAGTATTCTCCAAATTTACCATGTCCACTTAAAAATTGTGTCAAAACAAAATTTGGTACAAGAGTTTCACATTTTTCTCTGTCATATACACTAGGGAAAAATAATGTTTTTGTCAAACTTCCATTTGGAGTTGTTAGCCATTGTTGGTTCCATTCTTCAAGAATATGTTGATGTATTATTCTCCTTACAGTAGAAATAGGACATAAAGAGTATGTCACAGGAAGATTGGATTCTGCAGCCTTCTTAGCCAAGCAATCAGCTCTCTCGTTACCTAAAATTCCACTGTGTCCTTTAAGCCATCCCATGCAAATATGCCCTGGATGGTTTTGAAGCAAGGTTCTGATTTCATGTGCTAATGAATTTAAATTGTATTTATCATTAATAGCGAGTAGAGCTGATTGTGAATCACTAAGAATACGGGCACTGTTCCCATTAACAGTACACCATTTTATAGCTTCTTTAATTGCTAAGAGCTCCGACTGGAATACAGAACATTCAGGTGACAATTTAAACATGGAGTGAGTTAGTTCCGTTTGGTTTTCATAAACAACAAAAGCACATCCTACTGCAGATATATTATCTTCAAATTGGTAACGCGAACCATCTGTATATATGTAATAATCATGGGAATTACATATTTCCTTTAAACAGGTTACAAAACTTGATGGGTGTCCTGACATTTACGTAACATACAGGGCGATCCATATAAACCTGAACCACTTCAATAAAATGCAGAGAAAATATTGGAAGTGTCCTCCGCCAGCATGTACACATGTTTGTACTCGTCTTACCATATTCTCTGAAGTTTTACGGAGAGTATCCTCGCCAATGTTACTTATTGCGGTTTGAATGGATTCCTTGAGAACATCAATATTCCGTGGCCTATTCTTGTACACTCTATATTTAGATACCCCCACAAGAAATAATCCGGTGAGGTTAGGTTAGGGCATGTGGGTGGCCACAGACCTTTCGAGATTACTCGAGTATCAAAGAAACTAGTTACAAGTTCCATGCTGTCATTAGATGTATAGCACGTTGCTCTAACTTGCTGGAAATAACTCTCTCTCAATTCGATATCATCCAGCTGGTCCACAAATGTCTTCAAGACACCCACATGAACTTTAGTGTCTA
This sequence comes from Mantis religiosa, assembly GCA_030765055.1. Lineage (NCBI taxonomy): Eukaryota > Metazoa > Arthropoda > Insecta > Mantodea > Mantidae > Mantis > Mantis religiosa. Next base: position 35,897,212 of record CM060960.1, read on the forward strand.
CAGTCGTATCAAAGAAAATGGGACCAACGATTCTGGAAGCTGACACCGCGCACCGTACTTTTCATCATGCCGTGGAGTTTCGTGGAACACTTGCGGGTTTACAGCAGCCCAATAGCTGTGTGTTTATGTAGCCTGACAGATGAAACCATGCCTCATGTGTAAACCACGTTATGGAGAGAATGTCTGGATGTGGAATAAGAGTACCCTGAAACCATCGACAGTAACTGATTCGTTTATCATAATCTGCTTCTTTCAGTTGATGCACCATATGCACTGTGTAAGGTCGCAGCTCTTTGACATGTTCCATAATAATATCCTGATTCCTGGCTCAATCGACGCTACAATTTGTTTGGAGAATTCAATAGCCTTCTGCGAACATCTGTAACAGTCTCTGCATTCAATGGCGGCCTATGTTTTCCACTCTCGCTAATGAGTGTACCACTTGTCTCCAGCTTTTTTACGAGTGATAAAATTGCCTTTGTTGGAAAATCGCGTACATTAAATTTCCTTGGAAATTTCCGTTGTGTTGTTACCAAGGAATTTGTCTTCCAAACGCTCTTGTAGTGAATACTGCATGTTTTTGTTTTGACTGCACATTTAAGATTGTCAGTTGTCAACAGTTGCTAGTGTTGTCAATTGTCCCAGAGACACTGAGATAATTATAGCAAATTTCTATATTCTACGAGCTTTCAAAGTTAAATTATGACCCACTGAAATGGTTCAGGTTTATATGGATCGCACTGTACATTGTTTGAGAGTCTTGAAGAAGAAATCATTTTTGCAAAAATGTATGCATGTGTGTGTTTTCGTCTGTGTGAATCAGAAGTGAAAAGAACGTTTATACACTAAAATTTAGTGCATAAGTCTAATGGCTTCCAAGCATGTGACAGAAAAGTCTTCAAGGAAATAATTCACCCGAGAATATCTTTCGAGTAATCCCTCACCCCTTTACCTGGAACTCTTTTAGAAAATTTTGATAATTTTTATTAGAATACCTACGGTTGAAGGGTTTTTTATGCCAAATGAAATGTGTATCTTGAATTTTTTAGTAGTGTCCTCAGAAGTTCTCTTTACTGAGTGTGTTTGCCATAACTACTAAAACGTAAGGTATTTGTTTTCAATTTACTTCCTCCAACGTTAAGTCACATCGGGCGGTGAATGAAATGAGTGAAAATGTGCTAAAATGAGTCCAGGTACCATTGAGCTTAGAGCTATCCGACATTGGTCTTTTAAAAATATGGGAAAACCCTGGAAAACCTTATCCAGATAAACCACCCTGACCGAGATTTGATCTTGGGACCTCTTGAACGTGAGGCAGATACGCTACCATCCACGCTACCGAGGCGGGCAGCCGTAAGTGATAGGCAACATCTTAAATGAAAGTTGTGGAGCTTGTTAAAGCACATGATTTATGACAAATGAACTCTTTAACTGAGCCATTTTCGGTTTTTTTTTTTATTTCCTTGGGTATGCAAAAGAACGGAGTTTCTAGGCTATCACATACACATCAACTCTTAAAATATTTGACTTGTTTAAAATTTAATGTATTGTCCTATTCCCACTGTAGCTATATTTAGTGTTTTTATTTACGTCCTCCAACTTTAAGTCATGTCAGTGGATAAATGAAATGGGTGAAATGATGCTCAAATGTCTCCAGAGTCCATAGAGCTTAGTTACCCGATATTCATCTTTCAGGATAATGGAAAAACATATCCAGATAGCTCACCCTGACCGAGTTTCGAAATCAAAACCTCTTGAGTGTGAGACAGACACGTTAGCACCTGCGCTGCAGCGGCGGGCAAACTACTGTTTGGCGTATTCTGAATAAGTAGTGATCGTTGCAATATCAACGAATATTAGGCCAATGCCGCTGAGGTTTAACCTGTACAGGTCATCTCTTTTATATGCTAGGAGGGCGGAATCTTCCAGTATAGTGTCCTAGATGGTGGGCTGTCTTGTGGATTACTTTTGTTCCTGCTGACCAACCTGCGCACGGTACTGGACAGGCTGTTTCCACCGACCATGTGAAAGAGGTGACCTGTACAGGTAAACCTCCGTGGTATACTGGAACCTCTGTGCCGGACCGAGAAAACTTATGCTATTGTGCTAGCTTAGCTGGATACTAATTTAACGTTCAATGTGACTACCCTTTGTCACACGCACACACCAAGTCTATAACCGAGTTCTTCCCAAACGCTGTATTCAGTAATTTTAGCAACAGCTGCTTCAATCCGGTTTCTTAATTCAGGGAGGTCAGCTGGTAGCGGAGGCACGTACACAACCTTGATGAAGTCCCAAAGGTAAAAATCGCATGGCGTTATGTCAGGAGAACGTGGAGGCCATGCATAACAAGCCCTGTCATTGGGACCCTTGCGGCCTATCCAGCGCTCGGGTATAGTGACGTTCAACCAATCGCATACTTCTTTATGCCAGTGAGGTGGCGCACCTCTTGCTGGAAAATGAAGTTCTCTGGCTCATTTTCTTCCAACTGAGGGAAGAGCCATTGCTCTAGTGTATCAAGGTAAGAATTGCCAGTTACAGTAGGTTCACCAAAAAAGAAACGCCCATAAACTTTTCGCCGGGATACGGCACAAAAACATTCACTTTAGGCGAATCTCATTGCATTTGTACCATCTCGTGAGGATACTCTGAGCTCCATATGCGCACATTATGAGTATTAACGTGTCCACTAAGGTGAAAGGTCTTTTTTCTTTTTAATTTATGTCCTTCAACGTTGTCATATCGGACGATGAATGGAATGGGTGAAATGGTACCCAAATGAGTCCAGGGTCCATGGAGCTTAGAGTTACCTGACATTCGTCTTTCAGGATAAGGGAAAACCCCGGAAAATCCTTATCCAGGTAGAGTCTGTTTAGTTAACTCATGTGCAGTCGGCCGCTGCCGTTGACGAACCCTTATAATCGTTTTACAGCCCTGGCCCTCCTTCTCGCAAACCTTTCTGCGAGGTTGCCACCTTTGTCGATTCGTCATGGACGTCGTACGAGGTTTCGTCTAAATAAATTATCTTATGTCCATTACTGTAAGACTGTCTTAGTTTTGGCCATATATATCGCCAAGCTACAATTGTACTGGATTCCATAATAACCCTTAACTTATTCAAATTGAGGTATTTGAAATCCAGCTCCTTTAGGAGACCGCGCAAAGTGCAGTGCCCATAAGGGAAGTCACAAATTTCTTGCAAATGTGCAAACATTTCGTCTAAGGTGGGCGCTCTCCCTTTTGCATAGAATCTATAAATTTCTCGACGAATTAAATCACATGTGAAATTATCTACTTTAGAGAAACGTTTCCTTTTGTTTTCACACTTGATCGACGTCTTTGGTATTCCTTTCGTCACAATATTTCTTACTGTATTTCTGTGAATACCCAGAATTTATCATCAGGTTCATTTCACGACTCCTTATCAAGATTATTTGTCAGCACATATTTATATGTGTTCAAAACAAGCGCTTGAATTTGCTTAGAAAAGGTTCCCGTTATAACTTTGTTTTTTGAGGCTTTTCCAGTAATATAACTCGGCCCAGTTATTCACACTATTGTCTTCACTTTGATTATTTCACGTGACTGAAATTTATCTAGTACTTCATTTGCATTTACCACTGCATTTCCCTCCCACGGTCTCCACATCGTGACACACAACGAATTTCTGCACGTAATGAAACAGATCAACTGGAAGTTGGAACTTTGGCAACTGAGACTTCACGTGGAGTAGACATGCGACTGTCACTTCGAGAAAATCAGGGTTGCTATTGGTCCTCAACGACTGTGTTCCATTTCTGAAATGTGGAGATAGATTTATGACGGTCATTAGTGGGCGGGACGCTCAGGTTCCTTTGACTCCGAACTGCACACGAGTTAACTAAACAGTCTCTAACTCACCGTGACCGAGATTCGAACTCGGGACCTCTTGAACGTGAGGCAGACATGCTACCACCACGCTACCGAGGCGGGCGGTGAAAGGTCGATTGGTTATGAAACAACATGTCGTTTGCAAAGTTGGCACGTAATTCGTGGTCTGTCCGCTTTAGAGCCTGTAATAACTGTAAACGGTAAGGACGTAGTCGTAAGTGTTTTGTTACAACTTTCCAAACAGTTGACACAGGAACTTGTAAATCACGACTAGCCTTCTGGACTGATTTCTGTGGGCTACAAGTGAACGACTCTCAGTCGCTCAACAGTCTCTTCACTTACTCTTGGTCATCCCGTGCTCTTTCCTTTACAAAGGCAGCCGGTATATTCAAACTGATGATACCATATATGAACGTTATTATCACTAGGGGGATCACAACTGAACTTATTGCAGAACTGACGTTGCACAGTAACTACAGATTGGGTATTTGCAAACTGCAAAGCACAAAACGCTTTAGTCGCCGTCTTTGTTACTACCGCTGTCTAGCGGATTGCAGCAGAAACATCGCACGCACATGCGCACTGGTGCCAACAAACAAAATTGTTTGAGTTGCTTTTTCATTTGAAATGTCATTTATAACTGTAAGTTTAATGTAATAGATATTATATAGAGTTAAAACCCCGATATTCAGTTATATACACCCGTACAAGCACAATCAGAAAAATATAGATAAAGAAACTAACCCTATTTGCTTACACTGATTGATATATAGATTTAAAAATAAAAGACTATTGGGTTCATATATTGCTTAATTAGTGAGAAGCCCTACGTTATTTAAAATCTTGTCTCATTGGATGTCAAACAAGTAATCGTCTAGTAAATATATGGTAATTTAATGCAGTTATTTTGCAGACATTTTTGGGAAATTAAACTTACAGTTTAATTTTTCGAAATTAAAATATTTCTTTGGCTGGCAGGATTTGCTTTAAGATCTTCATAAAAGATGGAAAACTTAAATGCCAATTTCAGTATATGTTGTTTACATTCACAGGCATATTAATTCGCGGGAGGACTTTAGAAAGAGGGAATTTTAAATAAAGGGCTCCAAAACATGTATTCCTAACGAACTTTTGGGTGGAATGAAATAACTTTTCTGGTTATATACCTAAAAGTGGAGTAATTTCAAAGGTCTATGCTTTCTAATGGTAAAATTACTTCTAATTTTAATACCTACCTACCTAACTACCTGGCCGCGCCGTGGCTCAGTGGTTAGACCACTTGGCTCTCACCAAGGCGGCCCGGGTTCGATCCCAGGCGACTGCAAAGTGAGATTTGTGGTTCACAACACAGCGCTGGGGCGGGTTTTCTCCGGGATCTCTTGTTTCCCCCGCCATATCATTCCACCGGTGCTCCATCTTCATCTCATGTATCATCAGTGTCACCGCCTGCGGTACCGTATGTAGTAAAAGCGGACGTTAAACACTACACACATACCTAACTACCTACCTAACTACCTACCTAACTACCTACCTACCTAGCTAACTGCCTACCTACCTAACTACCTACCTACCTAACTACCTAACTACCTACCTACCTAGCTAACTGCCTACCTAACTACCTACCTAGCTAACTGCCTACCTACCTACCTACCTACCTAGCTAACTGCCTACCTACCTACCTACCTAACTACCTACCTACGTACCTAACTACCTACCTACCTAGCTAACTACCTACCTAACTACCTACCTACCTAGCTAACGGCCTACCTACCTAACTACCTACCTTCACTAAACGATTCACAAAGCCTTCGTATATAATTTCACTTTGCAGGACATAAAACCAAAACCTGGCTGCATTTTGTTGCAAGGAATAACCATAGATGGTCATGATGTGGTTTTTAAGGCAGATTTTGAGGATTTTAGCCATTTTATGTGATCAAAATCCCAGCTATATGTGTTGGTTTATTGAACATGAACTGGACAACTTTTTGTGACGTCCTGAGTGATGTAACCGCAGTTTGACGTCGCCATGGTTGTGGCTTTGCTTTGATGAGAATGTGGCCAACATATTGTGTCCGTGGATTTGAAAAATATCTCATTCGAAGCCATCACCCCCTGTAGCGATCGATTTTTGTCTCGATCTATCGAATGTCGAAGTTGCGTAGCGGAGATATCTGGGATAGAATTGGATATTGGAGAAGAGAAGTGAGGTCAGAATGGAAGACAGGACGAGATGCTCATAGGTAGTGTGCAAGACTCGCATTGGGAGGCCCCGGGTTCGATTCACAGCGACCGCTCTCTCTGGCCATGAAATTTTCGTGATTTTCCCGGGTCGGTAACGGAATCCTGGGGTGGTTTCCCTTCTACTACTTATTTCTTTAGTATTGAAGGACCAGCCTGTTTTTTCTGGGTGATGATAGTACGTTTTGTGAACGTTTCTCCCTGGTGTCGTTTGTAATGCAACCCTTATCTTCACTTATGGAACTTCTACAGCTTTGAACAGGGTTGAATGATGTTGGCTGCGAATTGTTCATGGGAGTTCATACATCGTGGAATCCATTTCGTGATAAGTAACTTCCCCTTTAAGAATAGAAGCCATATATATCACTTTTATTTGGTCTAATTAGAGCAGAGAATTCATTCACAGTTAAAAGAAGTGCAGAAAAAGATGTTTAATTTGAAAAACAAGTAAAAGAAAAGTTATAAACAGGATTCTATTAGAATTTTGTGAACAAAGGAGAATGAGTGCCTCATTGGTGGCTATAAGGAAGATGAAATATATATCATCTGCAAATGCAAGGCTTCACATAATTGGAGGGTGTGCTTAAAAAATACGAAAATCTTTTTGAATTCTAAAATTTAGCTTTTTGTTGTCCAGTTTATATAGAGATACATATAAAACCACGTGCAACTTTTGGAGAGTATAATACACAGTCGGAAGATTACATTACACTATTTAAATCTCAGAGAAAATGTCGGAAGTGTCCTCCACCAGCATCTATACATGTTTGCGCTCGTCTCACCATATTCTCTGAAGTTTTACGTAGATGATATCCAATTATTTCCAGCAAGATGTAGCAACGTGCCATACATCTAATGCCACCGTGGAACTTTTAAGCAGTTTCTTTGATAATCGAATCATCTCAAAAGGTCTGTGGCCCCCCAGATCCTCTGACCTAACCTCACCGGATTTTTTCTTGTGGGAGTATCTAAAATAGTGTGTGCAAGAATAGACCACGGACAATTGATGTTCTCAAGGAATTCATTCGAACCGAAATAAGTAACATTGGCGAGAGACTTCAGAGAATATGCCGAGACGAGTGCAAACATGTATAGATGCCGGTGGAGGACACTTCCAACATTTTCTCTAAGAGGTAAATAGTGTAATGTAATCTCCCTATTGTGTATTATATTCTCCCAAAGTTGCACGTGTGTCCTATTATTGGTTCAGAAGCTATGGCCTATTGAAGTGGTTCAGATTTATTTGGATCGTAGTGTATATTTGAAATTTAGAGCCTTATATCATTAAAGAAAAATATATTGGAAGCCTCTGGCAGTACAGTCACGAAAGGTCTTTTCCCCTAGTATTAATACACTCGCGGCCTAGTGCCAGCTGTCCTTGAACGCATGTTTACTTCTTAGGGCAAATTATTTCCTCTTCGTGACATCAGTCAGTAGCTGACCAAGGCGGCCCGGGTTCGATCCCAAGCGACCGCAAAGTGAGATTTGTGGTGGACAACACGGTGCTGGGGCGGGTTTTCTCCGGGACCTCCGGTTTCCCCCGCCATCTCATTCCACCGGTGCTCCATCTTCATCTCATGTATCATCAGTGTCACCGCCTGCGGTGCCTTACCTAGTAAAAGCGGGCGTTAAACACTACCCATACATACATACGGCAGCTGACCTTGGACGCGTGTTGATTTCTCACGGTGATCGCCGATACGACAATAAATTAAGTGCTAACCCTTAGCGATATGTTGTATCCCTTGTTTGATTTTTTACCTCCTAGAATTTGTGATTTTCTGATATATATGAAGTCTTTCACCTTTTATCTCTTGCAAATGCTAGGAGAATGTAATTTTAAAGTTATTACATAGCAATCTCTTCTTAAAAGATTGGATCATTGATTAAAGCCTGTTTTACTTATTCCCCTTGCACCTTCAAGAGAATTAGTAATTACCAGAGCTAGGAAGTTCCCTAGCAGGTTGCGACAGACCTCCGGGCATCCAAAGAGGTCATAGATAAAGGGGCATTGAAACCGTTTGCCCAGAGAATAAAAATGTCCTATGAGCTATTCGTAAATACATACCTATTTAGATCATTATGTAGGTACAACATACAAATTCATATAGTACATACGGGATTGTCTCTGGCTGACTTCATTATTTAAATAGGCACATTGTGACAACATCTAAGGAATTATAGCGTGGGTTGTAATATTTCCTGATCGAATGTAAAATAATATTGAAAAAATAAAATTAATTTCTTAAACATCTGAAGACTTACTAGACAAAATACTAACGCAGGAATTTTATTACATATTTACTCATCTGCGGCCGTGTTACTAAAAACAATAATGTATCTCTGAAACCTTTCAAATGAAAAACTCATTCTAAGTCCCTCCGAACATACTGCGAAAATGTACCTTCGACCTCACATGATGTGTTCGGGCATATTTGAAATATTTTATAAGTATCATAGCTTTTGTTGGGATCTAAAAGTGCATCTCGTTGCGGTAAATCCAAGCGGACCCTGCATTCTTTTGAATTACACTTTTCATTTCAGGTAGAATGCTCGAGGTTTGGTAAATATGTTTCGACAGTTCTACTTGCCGAACAGATGCAGTCGCTCCATATCTCTGGGCTGTAACAGTGTGATCGTTGTGGGTAACTCTTTGAACAAACGTGCAATCAATAATATATTTCCACGAAACTGTTCGTTAGTAGACGTTTGGCAGTTTGTGTGCTAGGAGTGCCATCTAAATTAGCTAATAGCCAAACAGTTTTGTCATCATGTTCGGTATAATGGATTACAGCCTCTAGCCAAGTTACCCAACTGGTGACAACTGGCCGTGGTGGTAGCGATATATCTTGTGCTAGCTCTGTGACCTTTGCAATCCTGTAAGATGTCTTCAAAACTATATTTTCCATGTGAGCTACAGAGCTGTCTACGCCTGCATCACTACATATGATTGATTCGGCCACTCGGTGTAGAGCATGTAAATTTGAGGATCAGAACCCGGGTTTCTCGGGTCTATTTACCGTAGGACAGTACCTATTTTATAAACTGCCCCCCCCCCCCCACGCCTGCACACGGCAGACAGGACGGAAGTGGATACGCCACTTACGCGCCGGTCCTTAATGAACCAGCTACCAAAAGACCTTGGTAGGGCCGCCAGTGTCTAGCTCACCAGCTACTAGCTCTGCAGGCTAGTTCCCGGGACTTATGAGGCAACCCTCTACCCCCTCCGGGTGGCCACTAGCCTGGCCGGAGGTATCCAATTGCCCCGTGGGTGGCGGGAACACACTGCCCTCTCGAGTCCAACCCAATGCGAATGACTCCCCTACGGGAGGGGCTCGGCATGTTCGGCCCGAGGTTCCTCTAGTAGCGTCAGAGGTACCATGAGTGCTAGGGGTCCACAGCGCCCGCATCTTGGCCTAATACATGTATGTATTAGTTTAGGATACAAGTTACAGTAATGAGTTGCATTCTGCGACTTGCTAGTAGCGCTGCGTGGCCTGGCCGCTGTTGCACTGCTCAAGGAAATCGGTACGAACTTCCTAGCCCTCGTAATATGTTAAAGTTTGGAGTGGTTCCCCTCCGTGTGGGTTGGATTTATATCACACGATGCGGTGACATATCTGAAGTAGGATTCGCCCCGTCGTGAGGTCTACGCCCCACAAACGCAAAAGTTTCGCGCTCCCTCGGTGTGGCGACGCGTGTAGAAGCCAAACCTTACCTTGATGTAGAAGCGATGAACCTTTCGTCTAAAACCCGTGAAGATGAAGTTCTCGAAGATTTCTATAAATCCTCTCTCCGGCAGCTGCGGCGAGCGATGAGATGTGAAACTTCTCAGGAGTGGTATCGATACAAAAGGGATTTCACTTTTGGGCAACTATGGAATAAAATAATTTACACCGTTTCAATTTACTTGGAATTATATTTCTCGGCATCATTTTCTTCTTTACATGCCACTTTTTCCACTGATGTGTATATAGCCATTTACTATATTTTAATTTTCTCCTTTTATTTATAAATGATGCAACGATTTTTTACCTAAATTATTTATCGCAGCGTCGCGTATTCGCTGTATATTTTAAACGTTTACTAAACGTTCATATATTATGAACTCCAATAACTTCTAATAGTTTCAAGAAGTCTTTTACCGAAAACGCGTCTACCCTCTTAAAGAGTTCAATCCAGAAGAAAAAATTTAAGAATAAAATCATTGGTTCTTTTTTCTGTTTTGGTTGCTAAGTTACGGTAATACTTAATTTTGATTGGTTCTATGTCACAATTTGAGATTTCAATAAACCTAAGCATTTGTTGCATCATCTATATGGCCTGCTTGGTTACACTAGGGAACACGTTTTTTGTACCCGAAACAAAATAGGCTAATTCTTATGCAAAATGACTCGCTGATTCCAAAAATACCTCTGAAAATGCTGTATCACGTAAAGTTTTTGAGATATTCTTATTCGTTTATATAAAATTACAGAAATGAGGTATGATACCAACTCATATTGATTTAATTTAAAATAATAGCCATTGGCTCTTCTAAATACAGCTTAAAGGCAGTGTTGCTTCATAATGGCAATTTACTACCTTCAATACCTTTATTTCATGACATAGGAATGAAGGAGACATACGATTCCATGTCCATCATTTTAGATGTCATTAGTTATCAAAACCATGGCTGGGAAATTTGTAGTGACCTCAAGGTAGTTGCATCGCTAACGGGACTGCAGGGAGGTTTCACAAAATATTGCTGTTTTTTTGTGCTTATGGGACAGTAGGGCAACTGACAAGCATTTTATTGTGAAAGAGTGGGGGGAAAGGGAAGACTATACTCCTGGAGCAAGCAATGTTAAGTACGTGTCTCCAGTAGACCCAAACAAAGTTCTTCTGCCCCCACTTCACATAAAGCTCGGGTTAATGAGGAATTTTGTTAAAGGTTTGGACAAAAGTGGAAGTGCATTTGAGTACTTAAGAAGTATCTTTCCCAAAATAAGTGAATCTAAATTGAAGGAACGTGTATTTGTCGGTCCTCAAATAAGACTACTTCTTAAAGACAGTGTTTTTGAATCAGTGCTTAAAGGTGTTGAACTGGCAGCATGGAAATCATTTAAATCAGTGGTGGAAGGCTTCCTGGGCAATAACAAAGAAGAAAATTATGAAACTTTAGTCTCAGAATTAAAAGAGCTACAAAGAAATGGGTTGCCGTATGTCACTTAAAATCCACTTTTTGCACTCTCACCTTGATAGTTTCCCTACAAACCTAGGAGCTGTAGTAAGTGATGAGCAAGGTGAGCGTTTTCACCAGGACATTTCTGAGATGGATAGACGTTACCAGGGTATCGCTGGGATTCAGCCATGTTCGGAGACTATAGTTGGTTCATCAAACGGGAGAGTACATGTCAATACAAAAAAAATCAACAGTGAAACACTTCTGAGATAATTCAGGTATTGGTTTTCATCATTATCTTGTGTTTATTTATTTTAATAATAATAATAATTAATGATTATTATTTTCAATGTTATTTGGCAATAAAATACCAATTATTTTCAATTAATCAAATATGAATTATCACATCACATTTCTGTAAGCTTTCATAAAAAATTATGAATACCTAAAAAGCGTTACGTGATACACCATTTTTAAGACCATTTTTGGAATCAGCAGATCAGTTTACATAAGAATTTGACTATTTTGTTTCGGGTATATAAAAATATTTTTTTTTTTTTGTTCCCCAGTGTTATTAACTTACGTTGAATTACAGATGGCCATGTTTACTTAATATGTGACCTAGTAGTTGGGTCCATATCAAGTGGAGGGCTGAGAAGAGCAATCGAGGCAGCCAATTCTTATTGCAATAAATGGGGTTTGAAAGTGAATGAAAACAAAACAAAGATTATGGTCTTCAAAAAGGATACAGGTTGCGTAAGGATGAGAAATGGGAGGTTAATAGAAAAGAAATAGAGGTAGTAAGGAGATTTGATTATTTGGGTACAAGGTTGAGTTCAGATGGCAGCTGGAAAGAACAAAAAAAGATGTCTGTGGCTAAAGGTAAAATGGCCATGAGAGTGATAAGATCATGCTACAGTAAACTACCGGATATAAATGTCAAATGGTTGGAGAGGATTTATACGGCAGTAGTAGAAAATAGAATGTTACATGGATCAGAGGTTTGGGGAATAGATGAGGCTTGGAGAGAGACTGATAGAGTGCATAGATCCTTTTGTAAATATATATTGGGATTACCAATAGCATCACCAAATGGGGCAGCACAATTAGAACTAGGCAGGCATTCTACTAAAATTAAAATCTTGTCAAGGGCAATGAAATATTTATACAGAATCACTAACTTGGAAGATGGCAATATTATTAAAGAATGTTTTCATATTCAAAAGTGAAGTAACTGGGATGGGTCTTGGGCATATAAAATATATGACTTGTTGAAGCAGATAGGTATGGGTCATTCTTGGATAAATGCAGAGTATGGGTATAGAGGCTTCTGGAAAGAGGTTAAGCTAAGATTAGAAGATATTGACAGACAAGACCTTTTTGCCAATACAAGTGACAAAAGCTCACTGAGATTATATAGAGAAATAAAAATAACCTGGGGGAGGGAAGGATATATAGATATATGTAGTAAGTTAGGGCGAGAAGGTTTTGCTTGGGCGAGAACAGGAGTGAGAAACTTGAAAGGTATAGGTCAAGAGAGGGAGCTAGATAAATGTCCATTGTGTGGAGAAGAGAATGCAGATTTCCATTGTATATTAAATTGTAGTCAAAGATTTGGAGAGAGCAGGTTTGGCTACGTAAATGGGACAGTTTGGGGGGTGAAGTAGTAATTAGAAAAATGTTGTCAGTAAAAGGAGAAAAGAACAGGAGAAATATATGGAATTATTTAGGGAAAGTTAAAGAGAGATGGCTAAGACCAATTAAGAGAAAAATGTAGAGTGGGATAGGTGAAATGGCAAAAAGTGTAAAAAGGAGCAGAGGGCTAGGGTTAGGTGAATTACTATTCAATGGTGGGCAACATGATAACATGATAGGATTTTCAGGAGTTAGGTATATATGGCATATTTCAGTATGGATTTTATAATTGTAATCTTGATTTTGTATTTCCATTTGTTGATGTAAAAGGAAATAAATTACTAAATTACTTAATATGTCCATATATGCAATATCAGCTTCAAGTTTTACAGTAGCAAGGCGTGACTTTCAAAGCGAAGGAAGCTCCAAGTAATAATTTTCCTTAAAATAAAAGAGAATAGTGATTCAAATATCTAATGTTTCTCTTTAATACTCGCAGACTCTTGCATTTCAAGACTGTGCCACTAAACGAAGACATATTCCTGCTTCTTCTGTCCACTAACACGTTCCAATTTTTCCTACAGCTGGCCCACATCATGTGAGGAGTTAGTTCAACAGTAAGAAAGTGTATAATTCACACACTTTTGTTAATAACTTAAAACATCACTAGAATTTCCTGTATGTCAGGCTTGTATACCTATTGCTAATGCTTTACTTACAGTTGTATTAAAAAGTGTCACATAAAACAAAACAAAACAAAAAACAATCGTTTCTTCACACACTGTAGAGGCTTGACAAGATCTGTCAAGCGCCTCCTAATTACCGAAGAGTTGCGATTGCTGTTCAGAAGTCGGAAACCTACGAAGCATGGTGTAGCAGCATTTCTCCGTTGTTGTGGTTTTTGATGCCCCAAAGTTCCGGCAACATATAAAGCAAGATTCGTGCTGGTATCTCGTTTCCTGTCGTTGGTCTTACTTCGTCGATCTTACCTTCGTCCAAGATGAAGATGTTTCCCGAAGTTATCAGGAAAATCCTTAATTATGCCTTGGCTAGCTTTTAATATTCTTCTGTTATATTCTTACTTACGAGCAATGAAAACTCTAAGTTACAAGGGTGGTAACGAGTGAAGAAATCATTAAGATATTTAATTTGAATTTCTATAAGAAATCAATCTTTTGTTTATTTAACACCAAATCCTTTACAATTCTTATCACAAAACTTTATACTGTGATCGGAATCTCATCAAATTCTTCAAATTGAACTAACACTTAAATATTTTAAAGCAATTTAAAAAGCGTTCGATCTCTTCGGCGTTCCAGAACGAAAGATGAATTTTCTTTCGGTTTCTACACCAAGATTATTTAATCCTTCATTACTATCTCTACCCATATATTACTTTTATATGATTGGCCGATTTACCACTACGTCACTACATTACGTAATACAATTATTACTGGACCAATCACAAAATTCATATATTTTTACACAATTTCGTTTGTTTTTCTTTTATAAATTTACAAATTTTTCAAACCCTTTCTAAATATAAATCAAAACAACTGTTACAATGGAATTCAACGTTACGAATGCGTGAATACGGAAATATTCAGTATTGAATCAGTTCGTGGAACTGGTCACTCTAGCTGCAGCTGTCAAATTGTCCGCAGCGCAGTTCGGATGTTTTGAAAGTTTATCAAGAGCAAATACGATATTGTTTGGCGTGAACTTTTTTGTTTTTATTCTTCTTCTCCTGAAATTCTGAGAAAGCGGCGCTTTCAGGGCTTCATTGCATGCTTAGTCACTGAATATTTCTTTACCTTATTAGCTTAGAATTACTAAGAATAATTCTTACAGGAGTAGAGACCGCCATGTTAGTGGGAGCGCCTTTTCTTTAGTACGCAGTAAATGGTTTAAATATGTACGAGGGATGTTAAGTAAACAATGATCATAATTTTTACGGTCATAATTTTTCGCACTAAAATACAATCTTATTATATTCTGTTAGCTTAATGTGAAACAAACACGCCGTAGTAGTTCCATTGTTGGTAGTCCTGGTTCCCGCCTGTTAGAACCAGGTAAGTTCAGATATGTTCAGTATCACCTACCGCTGCAATGGAGGTAACACGCGAGGAACAATATGCTGCCTTGAAATTCTGTTTTTGTCTCAACAAATCTTCAGTTGAGGCCTATACAATGTTACATGAGGCCTATGGAGAGTCTGTTCTTCCCTACAGCACAGCTCGAAGGTGGTTTAAAATGTTTAAAGAGGGGAGACAATTTCAAAGGAAGGTGGACCTGGTGCTCCGGTTACTGCAATTACGGAAGTAAACATCAACACTGCTGCTGCCATTGTGAGAGAGGATCGACGAATTACTTTCATTGGGTCAAAGTATAAACTTAGAAGAAGCGTAGGGACAGTGAAGTACAAATTAGTACAAAAGTGAATCGAGAAGATATTGACACATTGCTTCACTCACAGGACATGTTTCAAGAGCTCTTGCTCCTATCATCAGCTGATACTCGACTAGTGCAAGTTGTAGTGGTTTCCTCTTTCTCCGTTTTGTCCATAGATGGCGTGATGTACTTGTCAAAGATGTCCGGTGGTGGAGTTTCAAAATTCATGACTCTATGACGATTTTTGTTGATGAAGATTTTTTCCCATACGGAAGGGTCTATGGGGTGATTAACATATTTTATTAGAGACGTTTCCAAACGGAGAAAGAGGAAACCACTACAACTTGCACTAGTCGAGTATCAGCTGATGATAGGAGCAAGAGCTCTTGAAACATGCCCTGTGAATAAACAGTGTGAGTGAAGCAATATGTCAATAACTTCTCGATTCACTTTTGTATTTCATTGGGTGCCACCCACACGTTGGTGACAGAAACATTACACATGAGACGTGTTTGTGCGCGATGGGTTCCAAGACTGTTGATTCCCAAACAAAAGGACATTCGCATGCAGGTCTGCATGCAGTTAAAGTTGATGTTAGAGGAAGTTCAGGAGTTTCTTTCAAACGTAATCACTGCTGATGAATCTTGACTACATCATTTTGATCCTGAGAGTAAACAGCAAAGCTCAGTTTGGAAATCTCCTGCATCACCAATCCCCAAAAAAAGCAAAAGTGGTTGCTTCTGCTGGGAAAGTTATGGTCATCTCATTCTTTGACATTAATGGAATGGTTTATCAGTATGTTGTACCTGCACACACATCAGTAACTGGACAATACTACAGGGATGTCCTGAAAAACATTGCAAGTCCATATCAGGCGCAAAAGACCACATTTCCGTTAAGCAGGCTGGATGCTGCACCATGATAACGCGCGGCTGCATGTTGCCAATGTTGTTGTTGAATATCTTACAAAAATCAACGAGAAGTGCATCCCTCACCCTTCCGATAGTCCGGATTTAGCTCCATGTGACTTTTTTCTATTTCCTAACTTGAAGAAACGCCTTCGTGGGAGGCATTATCCATCATCGGAAGGAGTGGTGAAGGCTGCGGAGGCGATTTTGAAGTATATCTCAAAAATGGTTTCCAGCATGTCTTTGAAGACTGGCAGACACGCTAGGACAAGTGCATCGCATTCAGGGGAGCTATTTTGAGAAACACCATTTAAGTTATGAGGATGAATGAAGGTACGTTGTCAAAAAGAAGTTATGATCATTCTTTATTTAATATCCCTCGTAAAATAGATAAATGTTTATTACTCATTGAGGTAACGCTGTAGGACAGAAATAAAGCCCAACCTGAAAGTGGTATTCAGGAGGGTCAGTCAGCTGTTTCTGACAGCACTGTAGTACTCAGACTGTTATTGTGAGCCACTGAGTGCCTTCTCCATTAACCGAGCAGGTTCAATGCTAATTTCTAACAGGTTGGTCCTGCAATAATTATGTAAAACTTTCTCTCGGCCATTAAATATGATTTACATGCTTCCAGTATCTCATTTATTGTTCCTCAGGCATGGCGTGTGAAAATATTACTATGTACTAGTTTTACTTGGAACATGTTTTGGAAATATTAAACAGCTGTTAACGATAAATGAATTATTGGAAAATTGGACTCCAGGATACACATTGGTGATGGCGGGTTTGAAAAAGAGATAAGAATTGGCAAATTTTACGTAGTGTTTACAATGAATAGAAATCCGAAATATGGACAGAGTTGTATCTTAAGGTTTGTGACATAAATGAAAGCGCAGAGGTTACTTGGGTTTGTTGGGTATATGCGAGTTGAGGAACGAAAGAAAGAAGGAAATAAGTCGAAAATATAACGCCAGGGAACATGAGATCCATTTATAATGCTCGGAAGGAACAACTTATTTCTTGAAAATGGTTAAATGAGAGAGACTGTAAGGAAATGTTCAAGGACAAGTCAGAATTGAGAAATTACATATACATAGGTGGTCTGAAAAGTGTCCGACCTAATCAAAATACAAGACATTTTTTCAGATTTTATTTTTACATTTTAACAGTCTCCCTGTAACTCTACACACTTCTCCCAGCGATGCTCCCATCTCTGTAACACGTCCAAATAGTACTCGGCGTTATTCAACATAGTCTCCTTGTAACTCTACACACTTCTCCCAGCGATGCTCCCATCTCTGTAATCCGTCCAAATAGTACTCGGCGTTTTTCAACACAGTCTCCTTGTAACTCTACACACTTCTCCCAGCGATGCTCCCATCTCTGTAACCCGTCCAAATAGTACTCGGCGTTTTTCAACATAGTCTCCTTGTAACTCTACACACTTCTCCCAGCGATGCTCCCATCTCTGTAACACGTCCAAATAGTACTCGGCGTTTTTCAACATAGTCTCCTTGTAACTCTACACACTTCTCCCAGCGATGCTCCCATCTCTGTAATCCGTCCAAATAGTACTCGGCGTTTTTCAACACAGTCTCCTTGTAACTCTACACACTTCTCCCAGCGATGCTCCCATCTCTGTAACCCGTCCAAATAGTACTCGGCGTTTTTCAACATAGTCTCCTTGTAACTCTACACACTTCTCCCAGCGATGCTCCCATCTCTGTAACCCGTCCAAATAGTACTCGGCGTTTTTCAACATAGCCTCCTTGTAACTCTACACACTTCTCCCAGCGATGCTCCCAACTCTGTAACCCGTCCAAATAGTACTCGGCGTTTTTCAACATAGTCTCCTTGTAACTCTACACACTTCTCCCAGCGATGCTCCCATCTCTGTAACCCGTCCAAATAGTACTTGGCGTTTTTCTCTGCAAAATAATTGTTAACGAAGGTGATTGTCCCTTCATTTGACGAAAATCTCTTTCCTCCGAGCTCAATTTTCAGATAAGCGAACAAATAGAACTCGCTTGGGGATAGATTTGGAGAGTAAGGCGAATAGTCAAGCAGTTCAAACCGTAATTCGTGGAAAATGAAATGAAATGTGTAGTGTTTAACGCCCGCTTTTACTACATACGGCACCGCAGGCGGTGACACTGATGATGCATGAGATGAAGATGGAGCACCGGTGGAATGAGATGGCGGGGGAAACCGGAGGTCCCGGAGAAAACCCGCCCCAACGCCGTGTTGTCCACCGCCAATCTCACTTTGCGGTCACCTGGGATCGAACCCGGGCCGCCTTTGTGAGAGCCAAGCGGTCTAGCCACTGAGCCATGGCGTAGCCTGTAATTCGTGGATTTTCGCCATTGCAACCGCTGAGCTGTGAGATGGTGCGTTAGCTTGGTGAAACAAGATTTTCTTTTTCTGCAAATGTGGCCGTATTTCCGCAAGTTCTGCCTTCAGCCTGTCAAGTAATGATGCGTAGTGTGCTCCTGTAATGCTTTTTCCTTTTTGAAGATAATCGATTAAGGTAAGTCCATGACTATCTCCCCCCCCCCCCAAAGAAAAAGAGATATCGCCATCACTTTGCCAGCCGAAAAATACTGTTTTTGCTTTTGTTTTTGGAGCCGGTTCCCCTTTGCAGTACACTGTTTGGACTGCATTTTTGTTTCAAGCGTATAATGGTGTATCCAAGTTTCAACTACACCAATTAATCGGCGCTAAAACTCGGATTTATTGTGCCTAAGCTGCGCCAATAGAGCGTTGGAAATGTTTGGTCTAAGGTGAGCAAACGCGGCACCCAACGCACGGACAGGTTTCTCATGTCTAAATATTAGTTTAATATGTGACAAACACGTTCTATTGGCATGTTCTAGCCTCTACTATCTCTCTCACTTTAATTTGGCGGTCATCTAGCACCATTTGGTGAACCTTGGCGATGATTTCGTCGGTAGTTGGAGATTATGGCCGTTTGTCGTCATTATTTTCTTTTCAGTTCTTAATTTCTTCATTATTTTTCCCTTATTTCATTCTTTCTTATCTTTATTCCTTGTGTCTCTTTCCTTCCTCCCTCCTTTCCTTCCATCCTACCACCCTTCTCTCAACACAGAACTGGGTATAAATATCAGATCACACTAACATGTTACTTTTAAATCTCTTGCTTGGGATCCTGTTAACGTCATTTCTGAGAAGGAATGTAATATCAGAGTAGGTATAAGGACGGAATGCGAGCACGGAATTCCATCTGTGTCACTCCGCAAGACGATGACAGCAGCACGTGTGGTACGACACCATGAATAATTTGGGCCAGGTCGCCCGTCTTATGTGTGCGTGCATGCGGATGGATATTGCCTTTCGCAAGGAAAGCAGGCAGTCTTCCCCACCTGGAGGGCGTTCAAATATTTACCTTACCGCTACAAGGTAGCAGCGTGTCTCGTGCTCTTTTTGCATGTCGACAAACAAATGCAAGCTTTACTAATCAAGGAGATTTTGTGCAACATGGCAATAATGATAATGATAGTTCGGGGTTCGATTCGCCTGGGTTTTTCGAGAGTTTTCGCGGATTGCCAGTCGAATGTCTTCGTTCTTCCACAATGGCAGTTTCTCTTTCTTGGACATACTGGAACAAAAAAATCAAACTTTATTTGAAGTTGAGTTTTCTCTTTAACTACTATACAGGGCTTCCCATTCTACACTGGGAGTGAAAAACAGCTTAATTTTGCTTGTAGGTCTCTCTGTCAGTTATTTGTGTGTGGTACTCCTCTTCCTAAGGATGCCACAAGTGATATTTTTACACATGAAGAACTCCATCGTGTTTCCACCTGGTTTTGAACCCGTGATCTCGAATACCGGAGGCTAGCATGTTTATCTCTAAATCATGTTGGACATACTTCTATGTTTCGCCTCTTCCTTCATGTATTCAGAAACAGTAGCAATAATTTTTCAACTATATACATATAGTATTTCATTTGTTTTGACACTGCAAGAGGCATTCACTACAGTCAACTGTCCATATGTTATGGTAGGGAAGCAGGGCTCTCTGTTTTCGTAACATAAACTATTTGTTGATCTGTTTATCAAGGTATGCTATAGGTCAACGATAAGCTAGAACGAATGAGCCCCTTGTACTAACTGTTTCTTCAATCTTTTGGTTTTCCTTGCCACCTAAGGAATGTTGTTACTGCCAGAGATTCTACTCCCTAGTCCTGGACGCCTAGGACCAAGGACCCGGCCCTCCTTCGACCAGGAAGTTACAGAGCTGTCCCCGAAGGGCGCCCGGCGCCTCCAAGGGTTTTTCCATGGGGTAAGACCAGGAAGCTAACAAGCCCCCCCCCCCCATCTGGTCCGAAAACACAAGACGGGTTGTAGTGGATACGTCACTTACGCGCGCCAACCCCAAAAGGGAATACTACCGATATGACCTCGGTGGGACCGCCTGGTTATCTAGCACACCTTCTACTAGCTATGCAGGCTAGTACCCGGGAATATATGGCTTTCCTCATCCCCGTCCGATCTCCCACGGGGGTCGGGAACCACTGCCCCCTGGAGGTCAACCCAATCCGAACAACTCCCGTTCGGGAGGGACTCGGCAGTTCGGCACGAGGTTCCTCTAGTAACGTCAGAGGTATCACGAGTGCTAAGGGTCCACAGCGCCCGCACTCAACAGCTGAAGGGGACAGATTCCCTCCCCTACGGGGAGGCATTCCCTACATTCAATTCTCCATATTGTGACTTTGTGGGTTCGTGAATTTAAAGGTCCAATTGCACAAACTCAAAATGTTCTTTATTTCCACGGAATTACAGTTGAAACGCTTGCCGATTACATAGAATTACGTAGCGCACACAATTACAGTTCACCAGTTCGTCTGTCACAGTTCCACTCTGCACTCGCAATTATGGACAACTGCTCCGATGCACGTACACAGTCTTCCAGTCCGTTCCCTCACTCGTCGCTCCTCACGGCTGGTCGCCAAGAACTGAAATGACTCGCCAACTGCAGCCCCTTTTTATAGGAATATCGCTGTTTCTGGAAGTCTCGCGTTTCAGTGAATCACCAAGAAGGTTCCAGACGGCAGAGGGAGGGGAATGAGACGGCCAGTGATGTTTTTCCAACAATCCCTTCGTTAGCGCTATAATACAAATGGTTTGGCGTGGTCGAATGCCTCCCGGCTCTCACCCAGCCGCCAGTTGGTCGCGCCTTCCAATAATTGGGTGACAGTATAATGCAAAGGAGAAACCCACAGATAAAGAATTACGTGTGTAACAGATAAACTGCAAAGGCTGTGACAACTTTTACTTTGGAAAAACTAAAATGAACTTGAACATAAAGCTTAAAGAGAATTTAAGGAACACCAGGAACAAAGAAATAGAAAATCGGCAGTTGCATTCGATTTTTAGAATGATATACACTCCTGGAAATGGAAATAAGAACACATTGACGCCGGTGTGTCAGATCCACCATACTTGCTCCGGACACTGCGAGAGGGCTGTACAAGCAAGGATCACACGCATGGCACAGCGGTCACACCAGGAACCGCGGTGTTGGCCGTCGAATGGCGCTAGCTGCACAGCGTTTGGGCACCGCCGCCGTCAGTGTCAGCCAGTTTGCCGTGGCATACGGAGCTCCATCGCAGTCTTTAACACTGGTAGCATGCCGCGACAGCGTGGACCTTAACCGTATGTGCAGTTGACGGACTTTGAGCGAGGGCATATAGTGGGCATGCGGGAGGCCGGGTGGACCTACCACCGAATTGCTCAACACGTGGGCCCTGAGGTCTCCACAGTACATCGATGTTGTCGCTAGTGGTCGGCGGAAGGTGCATGTGCCCGTCGACCAGGGACCGGACCGCAGCGACGCACGGATGCACGCCAAGACCGTCGGATCCTACGCAGTGCCGTAGGGGACCGCACCGCCACTTCCCAGCAAATTAGGGACACTGTTGCTCCTGGGGTATCGGCGAGGACCATTCACAACCCTCTCCATGAAGCTGGGCTACGGTCCCGCGCACCATTAGGCCGTCTTCCGCTCACGCCCCAACATCCTGCAGCCCACCTCCAGTGGTGTCGCGATAGGCGTGAATGGAGGGACGAATGGAGACGTGTCGTCTTCAGCGATGAGAGTCGCTTCTGCCTTGGTGCCAATTATGGTCGTATGCGTGTTTGGCGCCGTGCAGGTGAGCGCCACAATCAGGACTGCATACGACCGAGGCACACAGGGCCAACACCCGGCATCATGGTGTGGAGAGCGATCTCCTACACTGGCCGTACACCTCTGGTGATCGTCGAGGGGACACTGAATAGTGCACGGTACATCCAAACCGTCATCGAACCCATTGTTCTATCATTCCTAGACCGGCAAGGGAACTTCCTGTTCCAACAGGACAATGCACGTCCGCATGTATCCCGTGCCACCCAACGTGCTCTAAAAGGTGTAGGTCAACTACCCTGGCCAGCAAGATCTCGGGATCTGTCCCCCATTGAGGATATTTGGGACTGGATGAAACGTCGTCTCACGCGGTCTGCACGTCCAGCACGAACGCTGGTCCAACTGAGGCGCCAGCTGTAAATGGCATGGCAAGCCGTTCCACAGGACTACATCCAGCATCTCTACGATCGTCTCCATGGGAGAATAGCAGCCTGCATTGCTGCGAAAGGTGGATATACACGGTACTAGTGCCGACATTGGGCATGCTCTGTTGCCTGTGTCTATGTGCCTTTGGTTCTGTCAGTGTGATCATGTGATGTATCTGACCACAGGAATGTGTCAATAAAGTTTCCCTTTCCTGGGACAATGAATTCACGGTGTTCTTATTTCAATTTCCAGGAGTGTAGAACCAGAAATCCACTTGTTCAGGGTTCATCTGCAGTAACCACGTGGGAAAAGATATTGTGGCGACCTGTTCTTACTTTGTGAATAATTAAGGAACACGTGGTCAGGTCGAACACTCGGGAGCAAACACTCAGAGCAGAACTACATGCCTTAGCGAGAGGTTGGGATCTTTTCTATAATGGTTCATTGGTAAAAAGGTAGGGTAAAGCTAATTAAAAGTGGAATTCACTTAATAACAATATTTACTACAACAAACAGATTTACAAAGGCGGCCATAACGGCCGTTTACCTGTCCAGAAGTGGAGCTGCCTACGAATACATGCTATTCCTCGGAGAATGATTGTCAGAGAGAGCGTCTATCGCTTAAAGATTATTCATCTAGTCATAAAGGAGGGGAGGGATTGACGTCACACCTACTACTTGAGTCACCAGAGAGTAATTAATACAGTCATTAGTGACAATATTCATAAAGGAATATAAAGGAAAATTGTTCAATTTCTACACCACCTTTGAAGAGAACCCAAACATTATATTCATCCAGAAACCAACAGAGACGACCTTATCGCTTCCAAGGAGTTCACCGTACCAACGTTACAATAGTCGATATTACTAGTCGGCCAAGATAGGAATGCACCTGAAGGAGGGCAGCACTGTTTTGTTTATTACATGGAGCATAGCGAACTGCGCGGAGCGAGGGGAAGGCCATATTGACAATGTACAGTCGCACAATTGAAACAGTACTCACCTGCTGATGTCTTCTCGTTAATTCTCGGAAGTAGCACGTCCAGGAAAGTTTGTGTCAAGTCCTTCATCTGCTGCATCCGTGTCACTGTTCCCTTCATCAGCTGTATCACCGTCACTGCGTTCTTTTCCTTCGATATCCATATTCTTGAAATAACATTCATCACGACTGCAGTCTTCGTCATCATCATCGCTGCTTTTTAGGCCCACGTTTATAATTATATCTTCAATTGCTTCCTCCATTAACCCATCTCGGCGCTTGAAATCTTCCTCAATTCTTTTCACGTGTTTGCATGCTTCTATCCAACCATTTTGTGTAATTTGAGCTATGCAGCTTGTTGTCATAGCTTTCAGATTACTCAAAGTAATCGATGATACGTTCTTTGCTGCAATCTTTTGTTTAATTAAATTCCAGATAAGCTCAATAGGGTTAAGGTCACAGTGGTATGGAGGAAGGCGTAAGACTGTAAAACCTCTCTGTTCCATTATTCTATCAAGTCAACAAACGGGGTTTTCTTTATTGATTTTCACTATCTCTAGAAGTTCACTTTTTGTCAGTTGCGGATCATGTTCAATTTTATTTTCTGTTAGCCAATGAATAATCTGTCTTTCGAGATGGAGTGTTAGGGGATTTATTTTCCTGTACGGTATGGTAGGGTGCATTATCGACCACAACAATGCTTTCAGGTGGAATATTTGGTATTAATTTCTCTTCTACCCGCTTTTTATAATCTTGACTATTCATTTCATCATGGTAATCCGCTGATTTGGATTTTGAATCATAAATCAATTCAGCTCCCTCAATAAATCCCATGGATCCCCCTGCATGTACAACAATTGCTCTTTGACCAGCACTAGTAAAAACACCTGGTACTTCCTTATGTTGCCAGAACTTCTTGACGGTATAGTGAGTATGAACCAAGTCTCGTCTGTGTAAACTACTGGTTTACGTGGTCCTTTTTCATTTAAACTAATAGCTCTTAAGTACTCTGCACGTTTTGCAACAATTTGTGGTTTCTCCATTAGCACAGATCGTTTGTTTTTGCACTTCTTAAACTGAAATCCCATTTCTCTTATAATTTTCCTAAATGTTTCTTTGCCACCCTGAAAGTTTATTTCTTCTTTAGCGAAATTGAGTAGTTTTCTCAAAGTATAAATTACCTTTTTCTGTTCATAATACTCTAAAAATTTCCTAGGCACAACGCACTTATCATAATCATCAAGAGATATGATTTTGCATGATTTTCTATTTATACTTGGAGTTGTAACCTTAACCCCAGTCGCTGAAGCATTTTCGAAATCCTTTATTATGTTCATGATGGTTCTCCTAGACTTCCCCACTATTTTTTCTGCCCTAAGTGTTGCTTTTACAAGGGGCACGAGTAACTTTTTCTCCTGTTTTTGTTGTCTACAGAACTGTATAACCTGATATGATATGTTTTTCATCAGAATGGGATACTTTTCTTGTTGTTTTTAACTTTGTAGGTGTCTCCATGATTAAACTCTTTACCAGCACAAGCCACTTTTATTACGAGCACTGCAACTGCCACTACACTAAACTGCACAAAAGTAGGTTCGAGGAAGCACCGTGTTGAACTGCACTACATTTGCACGTCACACTGGAAGCGTCTTGGTATTGTTGATGTTTGCGTTATCGGGACTGTACCTGCGGTACTCCGCCCACTTGTGACGTAGCTGTTTAGTAACTCTTCTCGCCGAGTGCATTCATATCGTGGCCGACTAGTAGCAATGGATGTTAGGAAGGTCCTAACGAAATGTGTTCTATGTAAACAATAGCAATTTATTGAACATTGAGTACTAGTTCAACTCAAAATTATGTTAATTTGAAGATCTGGTTCCACACCATGACAACAAGAATGGTATAGTCTTGTAAATTCTGCGAATATTCCCTAGAAACCAATTTCAACGAAGTTACCTGACATCAATCAGCAATTCAGCTGCAGTGCTGATGGTGCCAGGTGGATGTGCGTTTATAGGAACTGTAAACCCGCTTCAAAGAGTATTATCATAGATTTGAAACCGATGACACACCTGAAAATGAATATTTCATGTTCCTGAATTGAAGCTAGAACATTAGAGTATCAGCGTAATGCAGTTACCAACATGGTAGTGTTGCATACCTCGAGAATTTCAAGGGGCTCCTGGACCATATGATGTTGCTCTACCAGCTGCACGTGGAATATGCGCTACATATTCGCCCGGCAAAGTGTATTGATTTTGACGCAAAATTAGGTCACTGTTCCAAACGACTGGCCTTGTGTTGAACCACCAGGTGACGCTACGGCACGTCGTTTGAAGTATTGTATTTATGCTCCAACTAGGACACTGGCTTTGAAAGGACACGGGCTTGCCAACTCGTGTCAATATAAGGACGTACCAGGATTTGAAGTGTTGTTCCTTATCGGCTAAACATACGTAATTGGGGAAGGTGATTTTTCACAAATACTCTTGTATTTTCAGTTGTACTTTTTCTGCTATGTGCATACTGCAGAGAAGGTACTGCATTCCACCCAAAAATTAATTACCGAGGTATTATAAATACTTATTGGGTCTGTTCAATAAAGAATGATCTTTTTTTTTTTGAAACGTACGTTTACTCATCCTCATAATTTTGATGGTCCTTCTCCAACTAGTCTCCCCTGAATGCGATGCACTTGTCCCAGCGTTTCTGCCAGTCTTCAAAGACATACTGGAAACCATTTTTGAGAGATCCCTCAAAATCGCCTCCGCAGCCTTCACCATTGCTTCTGATGATGGCTAATGCCTCCCAGGAAGGCGTTTCTTCAAGTTAGGTAATAGAAAAAAGTCACATGGGGCTAAATCCGGACTATAGGGAGGGTGAGGGATGCAGTTCACGTTGATTTGTGCAATATATTCAGCAACAACATTGGCAATATGTGGCCAAGCATTCTTGTGGTGCAGCATTCAGCCTGCTTCACGGAAATGTGGTCTTTTGCGCCTGATATAGACTTTAAATATTTTCAGGACATCCCTGTAGTATTGTCCAGTTACTGATGTGTGTGCAGGTACAACATGCTGATAAACCATTCCATGAATATCAAAGAATGAGATGACCATAAATTTCCCAGCAGAAGCAACCACTTTTGCCTATTTGTGAGTTGCTGATGCAGGAGATTTCCACATTGAACTTTGCTGTTTGCTCGCAGGATCAAAATGATGTAGCCAAGTTTCATCAGCAGTGATTACGTTTGAAAGAAACTCCGGATCTTCTTCTAACATCAACTTTAACTGCGTGTTACCTCCATTGCAGCGGTAGGCGATACTGAACATCTCTGAAATTGCCTGTTTCTCACAGGCGGGAACCAGGAGTAGCAACAATGAAACTACTACGGCGTGTTTGTTTCACATTAAGCTAACAGAATATAATAAGATTGAATTTTAGTGCGAAAAATTATGACCGTAAAAAATTATGATCTTTCTTTATTGAACAGCCCTGTATATGCTCTGAGGTCTACTAAATCAAAATAATAGAGGTTCAGAACACTATAAGGGCCCAAAGTAGAGAATCACACTTTTGAGAAAAATAAATATTTCTTAAAATAAAAATTTCCATTACCAAATACTTCTTACTAACGTGGTATGAAGTGTAAATTACGTTAGCAACACTTGATAAAAATAAAACAATGCACAACAAACACAATGATGCTTTATCCGTTGGACTCTTATATACGAGGGCGGTCAGAAAAGTTTCCGACCTAATAAACATACAAGACAGTTTTTTCAGAAATATTTTTTAAATTATTTTTCAACATAGTATCCCTGTAACGATACACACTTCTCCCAACAATGCTCCCATTTCTGTAACCTGTCCAAATAGTACTCGGCGTATCCCTGTGCAAAAAAAAAAAAAAAAAAAAAAAAAAAAAAAAAAAAAAAAAAAAAAAAAAAAAAAAGGATGTTCATGAAGGTGATTGTCTCTTCATTTGACGAAAATCTCTGTCCTCCGAGCGCAATTTTCAGATGAGGGAGCAAAAAGAAGTCGCTTGGGGCTAGATCTGGTTAGTAAGTCGAATGCTCAAGCAGTTCAAACGGTAATTCGTGGAATTTCGCCATTGCAACTGCTGAGGTGTGAGACGATATGTTGTCTTGGTGAAACAGGATTATCTTTTTCTGCAAATGTGGCTGCTTTCCCGCAAGTTGTGCCTTCAGCTTGTCAAGTAATGATGCGTAATATGCTCCTGTAATGGCTTTTACTTTCCGAAGATAAATCGATTAAACTAACTCCATGACTATCCCAAAAAACAGTTGCCATCACTTTCCCAGCCGAAAGAAAATCAGTTTTTGCTTTTTTTGGAGCCATTTCCACTTTACAGTGCACAGTTTGGACTGTATTTTTGTTTCAGGCCTATTATGGTGTATCCAAGTTTCATCTACAGTAATTAGTCGGCGCCAAAACTCGCATTTATTGCGCCTGAACTGCGCCAACAGAGCGTTGAAAATGTTCATCCAAACACATTTTTGGTCTAACGCGAGCAAACGTGGCACCCAACGCGCGGACAGCTTTCTCTGGTCTAAATGTTGATTTAATATGTGACAAACACGTTCTGTTGACAAGTTCATAGCTTCTGCCATCTCTCTCACTTTAATGCGGCGGTCGTCTGACACCATTTGTTGAACTTCGGCGATGTTTTCGCCGGTAGTTGCAGTTTTTAGATGTTCCCAACGTTCATTGACTCCCAAGCTTTTACAGCCACGTTTAATTTCAGCTGCCTAAAATTTTAGTGTTGTAAATGATGATGCAGAGTTCCCATACACAGAATCCAGCGCATCTTTGATTTGCGTAGGCGTATAGCGTTTCAAAAACAAATATTTAATGACAGCTCGATACTCGATTTTTGTCCATTTTCATAAAAACACCCACATCAATTCACTCAAACGACGGTTACATAACAACTGAGCGTCCAAAGTTGCTGAAATTTGTTGAGTAACTCTCAACAGATGGATAACGAAATGCACCAGCTTTTATTGACGAGTGCTGCCATCTTCATTTTGAGGTCGGAAACTTTTCAGACCACTCTTGTAACTGAATATCAGGAAAAAAACTAGCGAGACAGCTATTTATGAATGGTTCATTAAGTTATAGAGGGCCTAAAGCTGGTTGGCTACAGGTTGGCAAATGTTAGGAGCAACGTACATTGTAAAATTTCAAAATGCACGATGTTTGCTTTGGACCTCTATGGTTCAAGTGTTTCAGTTATTTGTTAAAAACCATTACCCACACCTGTGTTTGTGTAATTTCAAGAAAATCACCCAAAATATATTTTAAATGCAACATTTTCATATAGTTCTGATTTTCCCAAAAAATTCCTCAGAGATTTTGAATAAAATACATTTTGTTTGAGATATTTTAGTTAAAATCCCAATGAATTTTTATTAGAATACAATGGCTAGAGTAAAAGTATGTTTTCTGATCCCCACAAAATATTTTTAGAATAAGTTACAATTGAGATTATTTGTATTATGTGTAGCATATCTATTCAAAATGCAAGAGTTCCTAAAACTGATCTAATATGTGTGTCTCTTTTTGTTACAGGTAAGTGCAATGAATTAGCTTGAAAGCTCCAATGGAGGGTGAACAGTAAGTCCTTAATAGTCAATCTTTGGGTGTATATGAAAAGAACTTGAATAAAAGCTTCAATTATTATACAGAACATAGCCCGTGGGGATAGTTCTTCATTTACACGTCGTAATCTTCATACGAGGTGTTAAGTACCAATATAGACTGTTTTTTGTCAACGCAGTGTAACTTTAAAACTTTGAGACATTTACAGAAAAATCTTATCTTTGACAGTATGTAATTAATTGAGAACCGACTTTTAGGTAAATGCATATTTTTATGCAATTAGTTTGCGTAATTTAGTTATTAGTACATTTTATGCATTTTGAAACATTACTTTTAAGAGAGCGTAGGCTTTCACGGCCGGAGTCAATATAACTACGTGTTATTTCCGGGCTATTATGCCGTGGTCTGCTGGAGTTGGATTTTCCAGACGTTTCGTCCACTACTATGGTGGACATCTTCAGTGGCGTGGTCGTGGTTGTAGTCTCCTCAGACGCTACTCGAACTTCTCCCAGGAGACTACGATCACTACCACGCCACTGAAGATGTCCACCATTGTAGTGGACGAAACGTCTGGAAAATCCAACTGCAGCAGACCACGGCATAACAGCCCGGAAATAACCCTTATGCCCGATTTCACCAACAAATATTAAGACTTAACACGAGTTTAGCAATAGTTAAAACAAAAATTGCATTTCACCAACATGTTAGCGTAACACTCGTGTTAAATCTCATGCTAAACTAACAAGCCGAATTTCTAATGTTAAGTTCTTAACAATTGTAAATAGTCAAGATGGCGAGCATGAACTCAGCTGTTGAGGTCGATTTGCTATATTTAAGACCGTCTAAATGGCACTCATAATAGAGTACGACCTATAAGGAGAAATGATTTTGAGGAAAAGTGTTTTACGGAGGTATAGACTGTCGAAACAAGTTGCTATGAAGGTTACTGCGGAAGTACAAGAGAGGTTAGAACATGCATCGAAAGGAATATGCTGATCTCGCCTTTGCTTCAAGTATTAATAACCTTGCGATTTTATAATTCACAGAATTACGTGGATAATACACTGTTCACCTGCCGTCTTGAAACGTTCAAGTCACTTGCCCTTCTTCGCTCCTCGTTTTAAATTTATGTAATAATGAGTTAGAATATACATCAAAAGGAATATGCTGATCTCGCATTTGCTTCAAGTATTAATAACTTTGCGATTTTATAATTCACTGAATTATGTGGATAATACACTGTCCACCTCCCGTCTTGAAACGTTTAAGGCACTTGTTCTTCGCACCTCGTTTTAAATTTACGTAATACTGACAAGTTGTTTGGTGCTTGTAGTAGTGACACATGTATTTGAATTAAATTCGTTTCGAATATTTTCCCCGCAACATCTTTCTCTTTTACATTCACTGCATCCGTCCTCTTATTTTCCACGATATCCTTACACTTCCTCACCATTTCAATTAACAATTCATTCTCCGTCGATGAGAAATTTGTCTCACGGCTTTATTTATGATTTTGTTCATCCGCCATTTGTGCAGACGAAAATGAAAACAAAAGCGCATCGGAGTACGTTCAGAAAATCATCCATAGCCTTGTATAGCTGTGATATTTACAAGTTTCTTGGCGTTAACACAGGTTTGTTAACATTTTAAGAAAACAGGTTGGTGAAATGCAAGAAATTGAACATTAGTTTTAGCGTTGTGATAATTGTTACGTTACAATTGTTAACGTGAATTTTAACATCTGTTGGTGATAGGTTCCAAGATCTTGTTACGTGCTATTTCTTTCCAAAAGTCGTCTTCTTGTAGTTTATCTGATATCTCACGCAGTTTTCTCAGTCTTGTTGTGTTCCTTGTCAATTTCTTCGTGAATAAGTCGTACAACGTCAGTCAGTTTAAAAATATTATTTCTGGAAATTAATTGTTCTTTCACACTGGCCGTGTGTAGGCTAAAGTATGGAAAGATAGAGCCAGACTGAAAAATTCAATGCCATCGCCGGAATTTGAACCGCGGATCTTCTGGTTTCCGTCCAGCCGCTCTAAACATTGAGCTACTATGGTCAACGTGCCGATATAATATTAAATTCTCCAAACTGACTCGTATTATTCCCGTTAAACCACTTAGGAGCTCTCGTAAACACATAACACAACTACCTTAATTACGACTTATAACATGTAAGTACTTGAAGGCCCGGGCTTTATAGTTAACCACTATTAGGTCAATTAATGGAAATTAATTGTTCTTTCACACTGGCCGTGTGTAGGCTAAAGTATGGCTATAGCATTGCATTTTTCAGTCTGGCTCTATCTTTCCATACTTTAGCTTGGCCATTGTGAAAGAACAATTAATTTCCATTAATTTACCTAATAGTGGTTAACTATAAAGCCCGGGCCTTAAAGTACTTACATGTGGTAAGTCGCCATTAAGGCAGTTGTTTTATGTGTTTAGGAGAACTCCTAAGTGATTTACCGGGAATAATACGAGTCATTTGGAGAATTTAATGTCATATCGGCACGTTGGCCATTGTTTGGTCATAGGTTAGAGCCGCTGGACGGAAACCAGAAGATCCGTGCTGCAAATCCCGGCTATGAAATTGAATTTTTCAGCCTGGCTCTATCTTTTCAATATTATTTCTGTTTGCAACATAATTTTTGCCCACATTATCTCTATTGGATTGTTCTGGCAGTAGTAAGGGGAAAGGTGCATTGTCTCTCATTGATCTAGCTGATACACTTTTTCATGGAAGAGTAACTGAACAATACTGCTTTGAACTCCCTAGAGTAAATAGAGATTACGAACCAAGAGATTACGAATACAATGTGACCAGACACGTTCTGCCAGACCAGCAGGAAGTGTATTGTTTCCTCTCATCGAATTTAACAAACACCTTGGTTTATTCAAAGTACATATTTCTTTTATCACGTTATATCAAATGTTTACGTTTCAGTTCTGAGTAATTTCAAATATACGTTCACGCATACATGCCAACCAATAATGATGTTCATTACAGTGCTTACGTCGTAATGCATTGTTATAATATAATGGTATCTACTTTATTTATTTGTATTAGGAAAACTATTGGAGCTAAAAGTATGAGTTTTTTACGTTTATGTTAGATACATTACGCTTTATCTTGCTCATAAGTAAATAGGGACAGCTGACAGACCTCTTGTATCTTGTGGCCAGCTTTAGTTTAACGTATATGTTATTGCAAGCGTTCCTTAAAAAACCTGTCGAAAACACATTTGTGGTATATGTACAGGGTACTGAGGAATGGATTTAAACATTTGTATAGTTTCCTCTCTCCGAAAGTAGTTCGGGCTGAGTTAGTTACAGTATTGGATTTCTTACAAGCAGTTATTGTGTGATAACAAACGGAACATCCCTGAACTCTCCTTCACCAGCCAGCGGCCCGCAGTTTACAACAGGATCGTTCTATTTTGAGACACATTATATCACTGGTTCGTATATCATTTCAGATTTGCTGTTAATGTTCCCCTTATGCGCCGTATCTTTAACGTTCCTTGATATCGTTTTTGGCACGGAATAAAGCTTGCCCTTTTTATTAGTCGTCAATCATAATACAGCAGTCCTCCAAAGCGTTTCTACACTCATAAGATAAAGCACGTTTCCCCTGCTTGACAGCCAAATACTAAGCTAGCTGTTCATTCATGAGGGCACGCTCGTATACCTCGAATAGAGCCCCCCTCTGTTCCACCAGCGGCTGTTTTCGTTTTAAAGGAGTTTAACTTCTTTTGTTTAAACTTGTACAAGGGTGATGTGCAAAGTTTCCGACCTAATAAAGATACAAGACAGTTTTTCATAAATTTTATTTTCACTTTTCAACATAGTCTCCTTGTAACCGTACACACTTCTTCCAGCGATGCTCCAATCTCTGTAACCCGTCCAAATAGTACTCAGCGTTTTTCTACATAGTCTCCGTGTAGCTCTACACACTTCTCTCAGCGATGCTCCCATCTCTGTGACCCTTCCAAATAGTACTCGGCGTTTTTCAACATAGTCTCCTTGTAACTTTACACACTTCTCCCAGCGATACTCCCATCTCTGTAATCCGTCCAAATAGTACTCAGCGTTTTTCAACATAGTCTCCTTGTAACTCTACACACTTCTTCTAGCGACGCTCCCATCTCTGTAACCTGTCCAAATAGTACTCAGCGTTTTTCAACATAGTCTCCGTGTAGCTCTACACACTTCTCTCAGCGATGCTCCCATCTCTGTGACCCTTCCAAATAGTACTCGGCGTTTTTCAACATAGTCTCCTTGTAACTCTACACACTTCTCCCAGCGATGCTCCCATCTCTGTGACCCTTCCAAATAGTACTCGGCGTTTTTCAACATAGTCTCCTTGTAACTCTACACACTTCTTCTAGCGACGCTCTCATCTCTGTAACCCGTCCAAATAGTACTCAGCGTTTTTCAACATAGTCTCCTTGTAACTCTACACACTTCTCCCAGCGATGCTCCCATCTCTGTAACACGTCCAAATAGTACTCGGCGTGTTTCAACATAGTCTCCTTGTAACTCTACACACTTCTTCTAGCGACGCTCTCATCTCTGTAACACGTCCAAATAGTACTCAGCGTTTTTCAACATAGTCTCCTTGTAACTCTACACACTTCTCCCAGCGATGCTCCCATCTCTGTGACCCTTCCAAATAGTACTCAGCGTTTTTCAACATAGTCTCCTTGTAACTCTACACACTTCTCCCAGCGATGCTCCCATCTCTGTAACACGTCCAAATAGTACTGGGCGTTTTTCAACATAGTCTCCTTGTAACTCTACACACTTCTTCTAGCGACGCTCTCATCTCTGTAACCCATCCAAATAGTACTCGGCGTTTTTCAACATAGTCTTTTTGTAACTCTACACACTTCTCCCAGCGATGCTCCCATCTCTGTAACCCGTCCAAATAGTACTCTGCGTTTTTCTACATAGTCTCCTTGTAACTCTACACACTTCTCCCAGCGATGCTCCCATCTCTGTAAGACGTCCAAATAGTACTCGACGTTTTTCAACATAGTCTCCTTGTAACTCTACACACTTCTCCCAGCGATGCTCCCATCTCTGTAACACGTCCAAATAGTACTCGGCGTTTTTCAACATAGTCTTCTTGTAACTCTACACACTTCTCCCAGCGATGCTCCCATCTCTGTAACACGTCCAAATAGTACTCTGCGTTTTTCTACATAGTCTCCTTGTAACTCTACACACTTCTCCCAGCGATGCTCCCATCTCTGTAACCCGTCCAAATAGTACTCGTCGTTTTTCAACATGGTCTCCTTGTAACTCTACACACTTCTCCCAGCGATGCTCCCATCTCTGTGACCCTTCCAAATAGTACTCAGCGTTTTTCAACATAGTCTCCTTGTAACTCTACACACTTCTTCTAGCGACGCTCCCATCTCTGTAACCCGTCCAAATAGTACTCGGCGTTTTTCAACATAGTCTCCTTGTAACTCTACACACTTCTTCTAGCGACGCTCCCATCTCTGTAACCCGTCCAAATAGTACTCGACGTTTTTCAACATAGTCTCCTGGTAACTCTACACACTTCTCCCAGCGATGCTCCCATCTCTGTGACCCTTCCAAATAGTACTCAGCGTTTTTCAACATAGTCTCCTTGTAACTCTACACACTTCTCCCAGCGATGCTCCCATCTCTGTAACCCGTCCAAATAGTACTCGGCGTTTTTCAACATAGTCTCCTTGTAACTCTACACACTTCTCCCAGCGATGCTCCCATCTCTGTAACCCGTCCAAATAGTACTCAGCGTTTTTCAACATAGTCTCCTTGTAAGTCTACACACTTCTCCCAGCGATGCTCCCATCTCTGTAACCCGTCCAAATAGTACTCGGCGTTTTTTCAACATAGTCTCCTTGTAACTCTACACACTTCTCCCAGCGATGCTCCCATCTCTGTAACCCGTCCAAATAGTACTCAGCGTTTTTCAACATAGTCTCCTTGTAAGTCTACACACTTCTCCCAGCGATGCTCCCATCTCTGTAACCCGTCCAAATAGTACTCAGCGTTTTTTCAACATAGTCTCCTTGTAACTCTACACACTTCTCCCAGCGATGCTCCCATCTCTGTAACCCGTCCAAATAGTACTCGGCGTTTTTCAACATAGTCTCCTTGTAAGTCTACACACTTCTCCCAGCGATGCTCCCATCTCTGTAACCCGTCCAAATAGTACTCGGCGTTTTTCTCTGCAAAATAATTGTTCACGAAGGTGACTGCCTCTTCATTTGACGAAAATCTCAGTCCTCCGAGCGCAATTTTCAGATGAGGAAACAAAAAGAAGTCGCTTGGGTCTAGATCTGGTGAGTAACGCGGATGGTTAAGCAGCTCAAACCGTAATTCGTGGATTTTCGCCATTGCAATCGCTGAGATGTGATATGTTGCGTTGTCTTGGTGAAACAGGAATTTCTTTTTCTGCAAATGTTGCCGTTTTTCCGCAAGTCGAGGGTATCTACCAGGGCAGTCCACACAGAGTGAAGACTGAGCCCCCTCTAACGACCAGGGAGTTGCCGAGCTGTGCCAAAAGGGCGCACGGCGCCTCTGTGGGGCTTTTCATAAGTCAAGACCTAGAGACTAACAAGCCCCCCCCCCCCCAATCTGGTCCTGTGGTCTCAAGACGGAATGGAAGTAGATACGCCACTTACGCGTGCCAACTCCAAAGGGGAAGGCTACCGATTAACCTCGATAGGGCCGCCTGGTGATCTAGCACACCTTCTACTAACTATGCAGGCCTGTACGCCGGAATATATGGCTTCCCTCAACCCCGTTCGGAGGCGTAAGTGATCTCCCACGGGTATCGGGAACCACTGCGCCTCGAGTCCAGCCCAATCCGAACAACTCCCAATCAGGTAGGGGCTCGAAAGTTCGGACCGAGGTTTCTCTAGTAACGTCAGAGGTACCACGAATGCTAGGGGTCCGCAACGCACTAAAATAACTCCATGACTATCCCAAAAAACAGTCGCCATCACTTTCGCAGCGAAAAAAGTGTTTTCTTTTTTTTTTTCTTTTTTGAGCCCGTTCTTCCTTTGCAGTCCAGTGTTTGCACTGTATTTTTGTTTCGGATGTATAATGGTGTATCCCAAGTTTCATCTACAGTAATTAATTGGTGACAAAACTCAGATTTAGTGCGCCTAAACTGCACCAACAGAGCGTTGGAAGTGTTCATTCGAAAACGATTTCGGTCTAACACGAGCAAACGCAGCGTCCAACGCGAGCAAACGCAGCGTCCAACGCGCGTACAGCTTTCTCATGTATAAATGTTGATTTAATATATGACAAACACGTTATTTTGACGTGTTCATAGCCTCTGTTATATCTTTCACTTTGATTCGGTGGTCGTGTAGCACCATTTGGTAAACTTTGACAATGTTTTCTTCGGTAGTTGCAGTTTTTGGACGTCCCGAAGTTAAACGTCTCCCAAGCTCTTACGACCACGTCTAAATTCACCTGCCCAAAATTTTACTGTGGTAAATGATGGTGCAGAATCCCCATACACAGAATCCAACTCATCTTTGATTTGCGTAGGCAAATAAAATTATTATAAGATTGGCATCTGTAGTTTTGAAATGTTTATCCGTAACATTTAACCATATACATGCGAAGATAAAACGTGCATCGCTCGTGTTCTAAGTATCGTAGAGACAGGGATTTTTGTACGGTCACGATCAGAAAATCAGATTCTTTTTTAGTGTAAAATTGGCATCTGTAATATTCAAATATTTATCTGTAACATTTAATTATAATTCTGTGAAAGATAAAACGTGCATCCCGCGCGTTCTAGGTGTCGTAGAGACAGGAGTTTTGTACGGTCACGGTCAGAAAATCAAATTCTTTCTTATTATAAGACTGGCATCTTCAGTTTTCACATATTTATCCGTAAAATTTAATTATCATCCTGTGAAAATAAAACGTACATCTCTCGTGTTCTAGGTGTCGTAGAGACAGAACTTTTGTACGGTTATGATCTGAAAATAAAATTATTTCTTGTTATAAGATTGGCATCTGTGATGTTCTAATTTTTATCAGTAACATTTAACCATAACCATGTGAAGATAAAACGTGCATCCCTCGTGTTGTAAGTATCGTAGGGACATGATTTTTGCACGGCCATGATCAGAAAATAAATTATTTCTTAGTATAAGATTCATATCTGTTATTTTTCAAACGTTTATCCGAGCGTGGTTAATTAATATAATTTTTTTTTCAGTTCAGGCGCGCGAGATGCGTGTACGACATTCGGCAGCGCTAGTAGGAGGGACAAGCTTAGTATTCGCTGGAGTCTGCAGTACGGCTCCTCTCCATATGCCTTTAACTTTTGCGAAGATTATAGGTTTTTGAATCATTATACTCTCTTATTTTAATGAAAATTATTATGTGTAACTTCCCCCGATTTGGAAATCATGGTGTGAATGTGACTGCTCCAGCATTCCCATGAGTGACATGTGGGAAACCAGATCACTAGGGAACACGTTTTTTGTACACGAAACAAAATAGGTTAATTCTTATCCAAAATGACTCGTTGATTCCAAAAATGCCTCTGAAAATGCTGTATCACGTAACTTTTTTGAGAAATTCTTCTTCATTCTTCTTCATAATGGCAATTTACTACCCTCAATTCCTTTATTTCATGCCATAGGAATGGAGGAGACATACGATTCCATGTCCACAATTTTAGATGCTATTAGTTATCAAAATCATGGCTAGGAAATTTGTAGTGACCTCAAGGTAGTTGCATTGCTAACGGGACTGCAGGGAGTTTTCACAAAATATTGCTGTTTTTTGTGCTAATGGGACAGTAGGGCAACTGACAAGCATTTTATAGTGAAAGAGTGGGGGAAAAGGGAAGACTATACCCCGGGAGCAAGCAGTGTTAAGTATGTGCCTCTAATAGACCCAAACAAAGTTCTTCTCCCCCCACTTCACATAAAGCTCGGGTTAATGAAGAATTTTGTTAAAGGTTTGGACAAAAGTGGAAGTGCATTTGAGTATTGAAGAAGTATCTTTCCCAAAATAAGTGAATCTAAATTGAAGGAAGGTATATTTGTCGGTCCTCAAATAAGACTACTTCTTAAAGACTGTTTTTGAATCATAGCTTAAACGTGTTGAACTGGCAGCATGGAAATCATTTAAATCAGTGGTAGAAGGCTTCCTGGGCAATAACAAAGATGAAAATAATGAAACTTTCGTCTCAGAACTATTAATGAGCTACAAAGAAATGGGTTGCCGTATGTCACTTAAAATCCACTTTTTGCACTCTCACCTTGATAGTTTCCCTACAAACCTAGGAGCTGTAAGTGATGAGCAGGGCATTTCTGAGATGGAAAGACGTTACCAGGGTATCGCTGGGATTCAGCCATGTTCGGAGACTATTGTTGGTTCCTCAAACGGGAGAGTACATCTCAATAAAAAAAATAAAAAATAAAAAAAATCAACGGTGAAACACTTCTGAGATAATTCAGGTATTGGTTTTCGTCATTATCTTGTGTTTATTTATTTTAATAATAATTAATAATTATTATTATTTTCAATGTTATTTGGCAATAAAATAGCTATTATTTTCAATTAATCAAATATTTGTTATCACATCACATTTCTGTAAGTTTTTATAAAAAATTATGAATAACTAAAAAAACGTTACGTGATACAGAATTTTGAGGGGCAGTTTTGGAATCAGCAGATCAGTTTACATAAGAATTTGCCTATTTTCTTTCGGGTATATGAAAATAATCTTTTTTTGTTCACCGGTGTATCAGTGCGCGGTTACGGGAATCAAACCGGTGATATCCCAATGTTAGGTTGGCGCCACCTCGCTTGGTTAGGCTAGTAAAACTAGGAACGAATAAATCTGAATAGTTAAATGAAAGCCACAGACAAAACTATTTTGCATGGCACCAGTATGTCGTGACAGAATAAGAAACTTGTAATAAACAAGTGAAGTTGTTAGAACAGTAAAGTTTTTAAGTGGAAGATCAGTAGGGCCCTAGAGTAGATGAGATAGCTTCACATGGAAAATAAATAGAG
Organism: Mantis religiosa; assembly: GCA_030765055.1. Taxonomy (NCBI): domain Eukaryota; kingdom Metazoa; phylum Arthropoda; class Insecta; order Mantodea; family Mantidae; genus Mantis; species Mantis religiosa. Next base: position 35,936,650 of record CM060960.1, read on the forward strand.
ACGAGAGAAAAAAAAAAGAGAGAGAGAGAAAGTTGAAAACGAATGTTGTTTTTCAGACTAGTTGTTTTGCACGTTGTGAACGGAGGAAGCGCTCGAAACTCATTAAATGAGTGCACCAACAGACATAATGAGAGATGCAGCGTGTGTCAGTCACAATGAGATGTCAAGATGCACAAGATGAGTGCATTCAGGAAGATCGATTGAATGTCAGAATACAGAAGTGGAATAATCAGGAGCATCCATCTGCCTAGGTGATTATTTTAGTTGGAGAGATGGGAAGTTTATGCTCTAATAATCCCTTTAAGGGAATCCAATATTGAAACAAAATTAATTTATAATTTATACTTCTGATTCTATAGAAACATATATCTACGAGTGGCTTTGTTATCGTGGTGAACATGAAAGTAGATTAGCAATTTATATAATTGTGAGTGATTTTGCTTTTGAGGTTCATTGTTATATTTTCCGCAATTTTTGCAACAATACTTGAAGTCAAGGCATGTGCTTTTTAGAAGAAAAAATTCGAATATCTAAACAGCGTAGGGTAGATGATGATTATGTGATGTATATAAGGGTGCTCAACTTCAGCGGTCATCAGCGCCCTTTAAAAAACTCGTCATGGCAAAAGCCAGATATAAAAATGCCCCAAAACTATACAAGTGTAAATAAACTTATTAAAATTACACGTATATAGAAAAAAAAATCAAACAAAACCTACTAATAATTTGTTCACTAAATCCTAAAGTCTCAACTAGAAAGGAATCTAAAAACCTTCTCCACTACTTTGTTATCGTCCGCTAACATTTCTGCAAAGCGGGCTGGCAGCTGCAGAGACGTCCTAAGGTCTGCTAGGTGAAAACACTCTAGCAGCACGTGTCGTACAGAAAACGCTTCATTGCAAAACGGACACAGTGGAGCAGGCTACTTTTTAAAAAGAAAACTATGAGTAAAAAAGCAGTGCCCAATACGCAACCGAGCCAAACACCTCCTCGCGACGAGATGACCGACAGGAGGTAGCCCAGGGAATCGGAAGTTGTTTCACAGAGCTAAGTTTATTGTTTGGGAGAGCGGACCACTCTTCCTGCCAGCAGGTTTGCACAGCTCTCCGCAATACGACAATAAAAACTTCCGATGTCACAGATGGTACAGATGTATTATTTTATCTTGACAGGAATCCTGCGCGGTAGGGATGAGTAGCAACTGTGGTGGCGATAGTGCACCTATCGCCACAATGCGTCACACGCGTAAGATTACGAGAGGGGAGGGCGCTGCATAAGGTGCCTAAAAACAAATTTCATTCTCGAAGCCAGTTTTTGCAGCTCTTATAAACTAAGTTGTAATTCTTACTATGGTAGTAATCTCCACGCTTTTGTTGGATCTTAAATAGTACATAGGCATTTGGAACAAAACCCTGTTCTCCTCCAGCAGGCATGATAAACAACTGTCGGCCTTTCAATATCGCTGCAGAGTCCCTGTAACGTATTTCACTCCAGGTATATGGTCCAGTATGTGCTGTATTTATATACATTTCATACATATAAACTTCACTTCGATATCTGGGAATATTTCGTAAATACTTAGCCTTTCTGCACGTATGGTGCGATGTTCGATTAAAATTTGTCTGTCACGCTTAGTGCTTCCCCCCCCCCCCCCAAATAATCCTAGCTTTAAAAGAACTCTTCTTAATGTTCGACACTGCCTTGGAAGTCAATAGAATTTTTTAACTTCATAAGCACTTTCTTCAAAGTTGGTCTTTGTTTATCTGTGCTTTAAAAGTTATTCATAGTTCGCCTAAATACTTCTTAATTAAAACATCCAAATTAGATTTTGTGCATGTTCTTAATCTTTGTTTATTGGGCATAGAGAAGGACGTTGTTGCACTAGCACCAATGGCTTTTCTTTCCTTAATAACTCTCCTAAACTGCTTTCAGACACAACTGTTGCCTCAGATACCCTTCCCCAGATTTTTATAGCTGACCCAGGCCATTGTTTCTTTTTTATAAATCTATGGATATTGGTTATTACTACTCGTGTTTTTAAATGTAGCACTTTATTTCCTAATGTGCTGCCAGGAGGCGTCATTTATAAATTCTCTCTTGGAACCAGGAGACAAGCACATTTTGAAACAAGCTGTAGTGTTACCGAGTAGCTCTGCACGTGTTTAGTTTCTCGCAACTGGTACGCAACTGACCTGCCCTCCCCTCCAGTAGAAACCGCTCTGAAGTGGACTCGTCCAGATACCACTGCGCATCGCTCTGCACCTTTCAAAATAAAAAAATACATCTGTACTCGAACCGTCTTGGCTGCGGAATCCGCCATTTCATTCCCCCGCAAGCCTACGTGACCAGGGATCCATGCACACATCACGCTAACGCCAGAAGCGTGTAAAACGTGGAGGGCATCCTGGATATGCTGCACAATAGGGTGGCAGTTGTACAGCTGCCGTAGGCTTTGAAGTGTACTGAGGGAATCACTCAGGATTAAGCAGTTCCCAAACTTTCGTTGACGTACGTGTAAAATGGCCCGGTATATTGCAAAAAGCTCTGCAGTAAAAATGGAAGTGCTAGTCATGCCCAGCTCAACGTGGGAGCGTAGGGTAGAGCGGGGCTATTCCGCTCATTTCAAATTTATGGTGTTAAGAGAGCTGTTCAATAAAGAAAGATCACATTTGTTTTTGACAACATACCTTTACTCATCCTCATAATTTTGATAGTCTTCTCTGAATGCGATGCACTTGTCCGAGCGTTTCTGCCAGTCTTCAAAGACATGCTGGAAACATTTTTTGAGAGATCCTTCAAAATCGCCTCTGTAGCCTTCACCACTGTTTCTGATGATGGATAATGCCCCCCACGATGACATGTTTTGTCAGTTCTAACCAACGCACTTCAGAACCTGGAGGAGCTCGTGATCATCAACCGATGATGACAGCTTTGGATACTGAGCACAGCATGCATTATAAATGGTATGCCCGTGACGATCAACCTATGATGACAACTTGGACACCCATGGAAGGATAGAGGTTGACAGTTGTAGAATGGAAGAACTGGTGATCCACAGGAAGAAAATATGATAAACCCAATTTAGGTTAGGTCAGCAATGTTATTAAAGAATTAAAATAATTTTTCGTTTTAGGCACAAGCTTGTAATTACTTTAATTTTGTTTTTAGTTGTATAATGTGTATAAGATTGCCGAAGAGGTTAGACTTATATTGTAAGGAGCTGGAGGTCAGAAGTATTGGGTTTATTAGTTATTTAGCTTAATTAGAAATAAAATGTTTCTGTACTACTGTTTTGTAAGAGCTTAAAAGAAAATGAATAAAATCCGTAGATGCCATGCTTTGGTACTGCCACCTCCGTCTCACACATGATTGGTGCAGGCGTTGGTGGATGTCCCTAAATCCGGACAAAAGCCACGCCATTCTTCTTACAAAGCGCCACATCCCCGCTGACTGCCCTAACTTCCACTTTAGAGGCCGAAGAATAGAGTAGACTAATTCCATCAAGTACCTGGGCGTTCAACTTGATAGAGGCCTAACTTTCCGCGGACACATCAGGGAACTGTCGGCACGGGTACAGGGGGCTATTGCCTCTCTGTACCCAATGCTGGGTTCGGACTCGATGCCAGTCCGCTTAAAGCTACACCTCTTTCGAGCGCTGATAATCCCCCTCATGTTGTACGCCTGTGAAATCTGGGGCATGGCTGCAGATAGCTGGATAGCATACCTTCAGCGTGGACAGAATAGAGGACTCCGATCCATCTATTCTGTGGGCCGTTCTTTCCCCGTGAGGTTGCTTCACGAAGCTTCTCTTCTCCCATACGTGGAGGACGAAATTAGGCGCCGGGCGACAAAATTCTACGCTCAAATTGCAGCTCACAGAAGCGCCCTGGTTCGGTCTCTAGGAGATTACGACGCTATGAGACGCCGCTTCAGGCTTTACCGGGTACCCCGTATGGCTTGCGGGCACCCGAGGTAACAAAGGAGTTAATCCAAACAGCAGCATAAGCTGAATTTCAAAAATCTCCAAATGTTTGGCTACAAAATTTACCCCACTTTAAAACACCAGGGTGTAAACAAAAAAGCGGTTTGCCATCCTGTACAAAATAAAGAGGAACAAAAATCTACCTCATCAAAATTTCCTCATTAAAATAACCCCACCTCATCCTGTAACCATCAAAATTATCAACCTGCGGTCAGACCCAAAACGTGGGTGGGTACGCAGCAAAAGCTTCTGGCTGTTAACAGCCTGTCAGTATCGACTTGGTCTTGGACTTTGGTACAGCTTCTAGAAGCCAAAGCTTTGGTAAAGCAAATATTTTTATTTTTTATTTTTGTATTTTATTTTATTTTTGTCCCCTTTATGTCATTGATTTTTTTCAGCATCGTCTTAACGCGAACTCTTAAACACGAACTCGCTGTTTTTAGCGAGCTTTAACCAAATCCCTGGGTAATATTTTTATATTACGTTACAACATTTCGTAATCATTTACTTGAGTGCCTATACGAAATATCTACGTACGTGTATAGTTAAAGTAGAAATAGCAGATCTTGCACGTGCTTCTAAATTAGGTGAGCTACAGTAAACTAACAGTTTGAGGATTGTACCTCTGTCTGACTGAAAATGTTAGTAAGCGTCTGGCTGTGCTCGTTTACAAGATTATCGGGAGTTAAATGCCGTCTGAATGTTGGCGGATATTGCGTCATCGTTGTTTTCGCGAAACATGGAAATCTACAATCTCATCTGGCTGGAGTAACAGAATCATCCGCGACGTGCTGAAACAAAAAACGGTGCTCTTGTGGAATATCTGACGAGAGCTCTCTCCGTCGTGCAAGTCGTCATCTTGAACCACTCCAAATGTCTGGAGAAAATTTCATTTTCAATTGCCTAATTACATTTACGCTTAACGTCCATGAAGGAAAATTAAATAAGCTTGTCTAAATAGAAACAAATCTCTTAGTGCTCTTCAGCCCGCTTCGCTCTTGGGCACGGAAAGAGGGGAGAATAATAAACGGGATGAAATGTTTGTATGTAGCTTCTCTTATTCGTTATGTGCTTGAAGATGTATTAGATAACCTTACAAATGTTAATTATCAACCTGTTTTGGTGGCTTCTCTACCAGCAAAAGATGTCTTACGGCTTAAATAAATGAATGAGCGTATTTATACGGACATTAAAATATATATAGTGATGCACTCGTAAGCTCTCTCCGCTCTGAGAGAGACCCCAGAGATGCCGGGAAAATTGTGCCGGCAGAGGCAACCTTATTGTTTCAGCAAACAAAATGGACACGCCGCCCTTCAACTTTTAGGTTATACTGAGATGTTTCACGCTTTCGTTAGATTAGATTTGCGGTCAGTGGGTTCACTTGTAGTTTTTTTTTAATTTACGTCCTCCAACGTTAAGTCATATCGGACGGTGAATGAATTGGGTGAAATGATGCTCAAATGAGTCCAGTATCCATGGAGCTTACAGTTACCCGACATTCGTCTTCAAGGATAACGGAAAACCCCAGAAAAACCTTATCCAGGTAACTCATCCTCACCAAGATTCGAACTCGGGACCTCTTGAACGTAAGGCAGACACGCTACCATCTACGCTACCGAGGCGGGCGGGTTCACCTGCAGTCATAATGAACTGTGAACATTGAACATGTCCACTTGTCTTAATAGCATATATACATAAGAGACACATTATGCGAGGCATGTTTTTTAAGTCAATACCGTTTTTGCGATTCCGCCGCCGCAGCGCTATTGTCGGCGTTCGACGCATGCGCACTGGATACCTACATCTCTTGTCTACGCACTGACGCCATTACAGTCTGATTCTTCATTGTATACGTTGGTTACTAAGTGTTTAAGATGCCTCCGACAATCGTGAGTCCCGCCGATTGTGAAGTACGGGCTGTTATACGATTTCTTAGTGCTAAAGGCGTAAAATAGATCGATATTCATCGTGAGATCTGTGAAGTTTACGGACAAAACATTATGAGTGATGGAATGGTAAGGAAATGGGTGAGAGCATTTAAAGATGGCCACACAAATGTGCATGATGAAGAACGGAATGGGCGTCCATCGGTCGTTACTGAAGATTTGGTGCAGAAAGTGAACGAAAAGATGAGAGAAAACAGACGCTTTACAATGTCATCATTGTGCGACTATTTTCCTCAATATTCTCGTAGTGTTTTGTATCGAATTGTGACCGAGAACTTTAAGTACCGGAAATTGTGTTCACGTTGGGTTCCGAAAATGTTGACGGATTTGCACAAAACCCAACGTTTAGGCAAGGCATTGGCTTTCCTTGAGCGGTACCACAATGAAAGTGAAGATTGTTTAGACCAAATTGTTACTGGTGACGAAACATGGGTGGCCTACGTCACACCAGAATCGAAACAAGAATCCATGGAATGGCGACATTCATCATCACCCACAAAAGTGATGTTTAAGCAAACAATTTCTGCCCGGAAAATCATGTGCACAGTTTTTTTGGGACAGAAAAGGAGTATTGCTAGTGGAGTTTCTGCCTCGTAATGAGACAATCAATGCAGCGTCTTATTGTGAGACATTGAACAATCTGCGCCGTGTAATCCAGAACAAAAGACGTGACAAGTTGAGTAAGGGTATCGTTTTGCTGCATGACAATGCCCGTTCACATGTGGCTAATCGGACCAAGGATATCATCAAATATTTTCAATGGGAAACTCCAGATCATCCTCCATACAGCCCTGATCTGACGCCCAGCGACTACCATTTGTTCCTGCACTTGAAGAAACATCTGGGCGGTCAGCGTCTTCAAGACGATAACGAAGTCAAAACAGTTGTGATACAGTGGTTAACACGTCAGGCGGAAGAATTTTATGAGGAGGGTATTCAAAAACTGGTGCCACGTTATGACAAGTGTCTCAATATTCACGGAAATTATGTAGAAAGGTAGATAAAGGTACAAGTTTTCATGTAAAAATAAAATTATTGCGATATATATGCTCGTCTTTTTTAATTTCCAAGCGGTACTGACTTAAAAAACATGCCTCGTATAAAATAAACTCTGCATATTGTTGCATCTAGAGGTGTAAGGGCGGAGGAGAAGGGGTTTTTCCTTACATCCCTAAATATCAACGGTCCAGGAGATCAGCCGTTGCATGTGCAGTATGGGGACAAGCGTTGTCGTGATGAAAAATCACTCCCTTCGTCAGCATTCCCCTCCAATTTTGAATAGCGCGTCGCAATTAAAGTCTCACAGTAGCTAGCGATGTTTATTGTTGTGCCGGTGGGCATAAACTCGCACAACAATACACCTTTTCTGTACCAGAACACACTGGCCATCTCTTTGCCGGAAGAGTGAGTGAGTGAGTGTGTGGTGTTTTAGGGCCCGTCGACAACAAGGTCATTTGGGCCCGAAGTCAACACTAAAAGCTACACAAATTTAGCTAAAAGGGTAAAATATAATAAAAACACTCAACTATTAAAAGGACATAAAAAACCATCTAAGGACTAATAATTTAAAATCTCCAAAATTAATAAATATAAAATACAAATCAGACTTGTTTATTAAAACCGATTTCCGCAACAAACCGCAGTGCCTTGACCACAGCCACTGGGTCGCCCCCTAAAACACCGAGCAAGTTAGTCCTTAGGCACAAAGACTGGCGAACGCGGGTGTACTGCGGGCAATCAAGAAATACATGCCGCACAGTGAGGCGTACTGCACACGGAGCACACACAGGGGCCGGTTCCCCTCTTAACAGATGGTCATGAGTCGCTCGTGTGTGCCCAATTCTCAGCCGGGTGAGTATCACCTCGGCCCGCCGGTTATCCCTGCAGGAAGTTAGCCAGGGTTGTACGCTCTCCTTTATTGCCCGGAGTTGTGTGCCTTCCAAAGCTGTCCAGGATTGCTGCCAAGCAGATAGGAGTTGGCGATGGAAAAAACGTTGCACATCCTGGTATGGCACGTAGTTGTTAAATTCCGGGGCAAACGGCAAGCGGACTTAGCAGCCGCGTCCGCCTCCTCGTTCCCGGATATCCCCACATGGCCTGGGGTCCAAATTGTATCCGCGACTGAGCATTTGCGAGAAATGTCTGTTTGAACTTTCGCGGCTTCGGCGAAATCGAATGCCGCCACTGATGTGAACGTTCTTTAGATTCTGGTGTTGTGTAATGCACCCAGGTTTCATCGCCAGTGACAGTTGAATCCAACAATTCCTCGCCCTGTTCTGCATGGCGCTCCAGGAATCGGTGTGCCGCTTCAACGCGTTGCCGTTTATGGTCTTCTGTGAGCATTTTGGTGACCTACCTCGCACACACCTTGCGATAATGCAAATGTTCGGTCAAAATCTTGTCAATCGTAGTCTTAATGGCTTCAGGGATAAGTTCGCACAGCTCGTGAACTGTCACACGCCGATATTTAAGCATTCCTTGCTCCACTTTTGCAATTGTTTTAGCTGAAACCGAAGGCCGACCAGAACGATGTTAGTCATGGACGTCCGTACGTCCGTCTTGAACTCTCTGACCCACTTTCGCACTTTCTGACGTCCATACACTGTGGCCTATAGGCCTCGCATAATTGACGATGAATTTCAGTGGATCACTGCACTCAACTCGCCTCTAATAATTTGAATCACAGCCCTGCGAAAAATGGCAGCTACCAGTTAAGTCAGCAGTCACCACGTCAGATGGGTCACCACACCGTATCTCATCTATATCTAATAGCAACAATAGATCATAGCCGGGTTTCTGGAATCTATATAAGGCCTTTTAATGCAAACTTTATTGTTATCTTTACTCATTTTTAAGTGAAGTTACCTACAATCTTTTACAAATTTTGCAGATATAATCTACTTATAGGTTACTGGGTTCTAGTAAACTTACAAATCTATTCATCTATCTAAAAGTCTTTCTTCTACTTTGTTCCTACTGCAACAATACAATTCAAATCTGAATTTCTACTACAGCTTTAATAACCATAACAAACGAAAGACTGTTCCTACAATTTTAAAATTTCCTCTTCTAAAACTGATATCCAAAGCTTCCTCCTACTGGTATCCATCTCCTAAAGGGACTGGCATCAGGAGGTGGAGCTGGTTCGTCAGTTCCAGGAAATGTGATTTTACTTTCTTTAACAGCTCAATACAACCAAATCTTTCGATCATAACAATTGAAAATATGTTTTAGGACAGAAGTATTAGTAGAGATTTGTAGTCCCCTCGGTCACCCGACCTAACAACCTGCAATTTCTATCTCTGGAGTGACTTAAAGAATAAGATATACAACACAAACGCGCACACTCAGGAAGAATTAAAGCAAAATATCCGCCAGCATTTCTCAACGTGAACTACAGCGACTGAGGTGCCAAACGTATATGGACAACGGCGTTGACCAGTTTCAGCACCTCCTGTAATAATATGTGTAAGCAAAACGTTTAAAAGTGGTTTTAAAAATGATGCAACCGCGCTTTTCTTTGATGGCGGTAGACGGCAAAGAGCGCCGAAGTCGCGGAAGACAAAACACTGCGTAGCCGGTTCGGATGTTTTTGGGTTTCTCAGTACAAAAGACGCAGGTTATGTTAGGTTTACCAGTAATGAATGCAAAGTTTTTCAGTGGCGTCAAAGAACACGTTTTGCCACTTTAGATGACAGGAGGAATGAATAGATGTTATATAGTTAAAAGCAAATGCATTTTCACACTGTATTTGCATTACAGTTTAATCTGTGTTGTAACTTTGCCTTTCTGCATTATTCCCTGACCGAAGGACTGTAGAGAGAACAGTAACGAATCTGACGTTTCTAAACTCATTGTTAATGCAGGCTGTTTTTTCTTCACTCCTTTGCTGAAAATAGAACTCTCTACAAGGTTCTAAATATTACATTTGAATTTGAGGCAGGCAAGCGAGTGAAAGCTGGAGTGACACTAGGAATGGAAATAGCATTTTAAATACAGGTCGCGACACTGACAGACCGATACCCTCTCCTCTCTCCTCGACGTGAATGTTTTATGTGCTTCAATTTTCATTAGTCTCAGTTACAAGCACTGTCGTGACATTAACGTCCCACGAGCGTGTACGTCAGCTTCAGGAGTCTGTTCTACCACAGACGTAGGAATTGTAGTTCACTGCTTTAGTATATGCTTTATCACTTTTTATTTTACTTTCTCTGTCGCGTAGTAATACATAGAGTATTACTGGTTTATCAAGAGCAACTATTACGAATTTAAGACATGAATGTGAATGTGCGTCTAATCTGTCTCACTTAAACCACAAATCCCGGAGCATCCTACCACAGCAGGACACCCATCAAGTTTTGTAACCTGTTTAAAGGAAATATGTAATTTTCATGATTATTACATATATACAGATGGTTCGCGTTACCAATTTGAAGATAACATATCTGCAGTAGGATGTGCTTTTGTTGTTTATGAAAACCAAACGGAACTAACTCACTCCATGTATAAATTGTCACCTGAATGTTCTGTATATCAGTCGGAGCTCTTAGCAATTAAAGAAGCTATAAAATGATGTACTGTTAATGGGAACAGTGCTCGTATTCTTAGTGATTCACAATCAGCTCTACTCGCTATTAATGATAAATACAATTTAAATTCATTAACACATGAAATCAGAACCTTGCTTCAAAACCATCCAGGACATATTTGCATGGGATGGCTTAAAGAACACAGTGGAATTTTAGGTAACGAGAGAGCTGATTGCTTGGCTAAGAAGGCCGCAGAATCCAATCTTCCTGTGACATACTCTTTATGTCCTATTTCTAATGTAAGGAAAATAATACATCAACATATTCTTGAAGAATGGAACCAACAATGGCTAACAACTCCAAATGGAAGTTTAACAAAAACATTATTTTTCCCTAGTGTATATGACAGAGGAAAATGTGAAACTCTTGTACCAAATTTTGTTTTGACACAATTTTTAAGTGGACATGGTAAATTTGGTGAATACTTATCACGCTTTCACTTAACATCCAACCCCGAGTGCATGTGTGGTGAAGAATTTCAAACTGTGGTTCATCTCCTTTTCTGTTGTCCCATTTTCTGGAGAGAAAGACAAGAATTAATATTCAAGCTAGACTCTCTAGGAACTGAATTTTCTGCTCCGCTCACATCTTTGCTAATGAAGCCACAACAGTATAAGTACTTCATGATGTTTATAAACTCAGTGTTCAAACGTCTGAAATAGTTTAAATTAATATGCATCAGATTATAACATATCTTCTTCCTTGTAGTATTTAAAATATTTTTGTTAAAATTGTGTATTTTTATGTATCAACTATAACCCTAATATACCACTGCGGAAAATAGGGTTCATAAATCTGGATAAATAAAAAAAAAAATACATAGAGATGGTGTTGCATTCCAGCAAAAATCTGATATTGAAAATGTACAGTGTCTGACAAAGGTTTAACCCGTAACCTGTATGGTGCAGTATATGTAGCATAAATAGTATGGTGGGGCCAGGAGGAGCCCATTTCATTTTTGATAATTATCTGCATGCATGTATACAGATTCTTTTTTACCATATATGTAATATTCTTTACTGTAATGATAGTTTTAAGAATCAGCTATTTTGAATCAAGTTACATACTTTACTCTGGGAAGAAAGGTTTGAAGTATGAAATTAAAAATGAATAGTAACTAATAAAAGTGTTTAAAATGAAATGGATGTAGCAACTGGACAAAATCACAGTATTGTGCATTAGCTACATATTGGTGTACTGCAAGTTACACAACATGCTTTTGTTTTCCTATCTTTTGTTCTAAGACACTTTTCACATCTAACCAGTTTTGTTATGACTCCTAATTGCTTGGGAATTTCACATTTGACCATCCTGGCAGTGTTATTTCTTAACCCTCAAGGGAGGTGTGGAATACTCAACCTTCTCTGTAGGAGCGGTTCAACTAGCTGCCATGACAGAGACTTGGTTAACTCGAAGCGTGGTTTTCTTATGGTTTTCCATAAAAATACAAGGGGCTTCCAGAAATCAAGCCCTGTTTCAATTTATCTCTGCTGCATCGCTGCGATCGCAGTTCCGCACATGCGCGGTAGACGCTCTGTATCAAGCAGAAGAAACGTGTGCCATTGTGAGATCTCTGTCGGCCACGTACGCTTTGTTGTGCTTGTTTACAATGTCGGTGTTGATTGAAAATCCCGCCGCTTATGAAATCAGATCTTTGATTCGTTTTCTGAATGCTAAGAAAGTGAAACCAATTGAAATTTATCGGCAAATTTGCGTTGTTTACGGACAAAATGCGATGAGTGATACTATGGTGAGAAGATGGGTCCGACAGCTCAATGAAGGACGTAGTGAAGTGCACGATGAAGAACGAAGTGGATGTCCATCTTTGGTTACAGAAGAACTGGTTCACGCGACTGATGACAAGATCCAGGAAAACAGCAAGTTTACAATTAGTGCTCTCGCTATTGAAAGAGCCAATTAGAACAAAAATAGTTATAAATAATCGTTGCTTTGAACAGGTAAGCCATTTTAACTACTTGGGAACTGATGTTAGTTATGACAAGGAATATGATGTCCACAATAAAATATGCAAATTTCAAAGAGTGTGTGTGGAAACAATAAATAGAACATTTAGAAACAAAATACGTAAGGAAACAAAATTAGAGTTCTACAAAGTTACGGCTGTACCTATACTGACATACGGAAGTGAGACTTGGACGTTAACTAAAAAGCAACAGAGTAAAATACAGGCTTCAGAAATGAAATTCTTGAGAAGTGTGAAAGGATGCACGAAGAGGGACTTAATAAGAAATGAAAATATAAGAGAAGAGCTGGACATTTTTAGTATGAATGATAGGTTAAAAGATGTCAAACAAAAATGGAAGGAACATGTTGAAAGAATGCCAGATAATAGACTTACAAAACAAATATTACAGTATCATTCTAAGGGTAGGAGATCGGTGGGCAGACCCAGGAAACGATTGCTGGAGAACTTAGAAGGCGGAACAGGCACTCGATTGCCTATGCCATGAAGTGAAGAAGAAGAAGAAGAAGAAGAAGAAGAAGAAGAAGAAGAAGAAGAAGAAGAAGAAGAAGAAGAAGATGAAGAAGATGAAGAAGAAGAAGATGAAGAAGAAGATGAAGAAGAAGATGAAGAAGAAGAAGAAGAAGAAGAAGAAGAAGAAGAAGAAGAAGAAGAAGAAGAAGAAGAAGAAGAAGAAGAAGAAGAAGAAGAAGAAGAAGAAGAAGAAGAAGAAGAAGAAGAAGAAGAAGAAGAAGAAGAAGAAGAAGAAGCTATGGAATTTCCCCAAATCTCACGATCACTAGTTCATGAAATTGTTACCGAAATACTGAAATTTCTTAAACTTTGCTCACGTTGGGTGCCAAAGATTCTTACTGAGCAACTCAAAACAAAACGGATGGGTAGTGCACTTCAGTTTTTGACCAGTTATGATGAAGGCGGCGAAGAATTTCTAACACAGATAGTCACAGGAGATGAAACTTGGGTTTCTTACGACACCCCTGAAAGCAAGTGTCAATAATGAAATGGAAGCACACCCCACCCCCAGCAAAGGTTAAGCCGAAACAAATCTTGACACCTCGAAAAATGATGTGCACGGTGTCCTGGGACAGTTAAGCTCAGAGGTTCTACTCCTATTAGTCCTGGACCCGTAAGACAAGGACCCGGGTCTCCTTCTACCCGGGAGCGATGGAAACTCCGGGGCTCTTTCCATAGGGCAATATCTGGAGTCTAAAAAGCCCCACCGCTGAGCACAACGTCAAGACGGGATGGAAGTGGATACTCCACTTACGCGCGTCAACCCCGCAGGGAAGAGTACCGATAACCTCGGTGGGGCCGAATGGTGATCTAGCACACCTTCTACTAGCTCTGTTGGCTAGTACCCGGGACTATTTGGGCAACCCTCTACCCTTTCCGGGCGGCCGTAGCCTGGTCGGAAGTACCCATTTACCCGTGGGCGTCGGGAACACACTGCCCCTTCGAGTCCAACCCAATCCGAACAACTCCCCCACGGGAGGGGCTCCCCTAGGTTCCTCTAGTAACGTCAGAGGTAGCACGATTGCTAAGACAGGAAAGGCATCTTACTCATTGATTTCTTACCGCGTGGTCAAACAATGAAAGCTGATGGATAGAGTCAACATGAAAAATTCAATGCCATGGCCGGGATTTGAACCACGGATCTACTGGTTTCCGTCCAGTCGCTCTTAACCTTTGAGCTACCATGGCCAACGTGCCTTCCTGACATTAAATTCTCCAGTCGACTCGTATATTTCCCCGGTAGACCACTAGGGGCTCTCGCATCCGAGATACACCGTTTGTGGCGACTTACTATTGTAAGTACTTAAGTCCCAGGCTTTCATCATTTTAACTCTTATTATTTTAGTTAATTGATGGAAATTAATCATTTCTCCACACTAGCCGTATATAGGCTAAGATATTTGATGGATAGAGTCAACATGAAAAATTCAATGCCATGGCCGGGATTTGAACCACGGATCTACTGGTTTCCGTCCAGTCGCTCTTAACCTTTGAGCTACCATGGCCAACGTGCCTTCCTGACATTAAATTCTCCAGTCGACTATCGGACTAGCTATATACGGCTAGTGTGGAGAAATGATTAATTTCCATCAATTAACTAAAATGAAAGCTGATGTTTATTGCGAGACCCTTAGGAAATTACGCCGCGCAATACAGAATAAGCGCCGAGGAATGCTGTCGAAAGGTGTTGTGTTTCTTCACGACAAAGCACGAACACACACTGCAAATGCGACGAAAAACATCCCATTGGCTGGGACGTGTTTGACCATCCTCCGTACAGCCCTGACCTGGCTCCTAGCGGCTTTCATCTGCTTTTGCATCTCAAATCTTTCCTTGGCGGTCAACACTTCAACAATGACGAAGAGATGAAAGAAAATGTTTCCAACTGGTTGAAGACACAGGCGAAAAAGTTCTATGAAGAAGGTATACAAAAATTTGTGCCTCGCTATGACAAATGCCTGCAAAATTTCGGCAGTTATGTGGAAAAGTAGCTTAAGAGTTGTAGAAAAATTTGTGCAATGAATAATTTTTCTGTATCTGTACACAATTTAATTTTATTACCAAACAGAACTTACTTTCTGGATGTACCTCGTAATAAGACCAGAAAAAAGACAGCTAGTCAGCGCAAAAGTCCACGACCACCTCCTCCTCCCATTGCGCCTTTGAGTGCTCCAAACATACGAAATCACCTGGGGTAAGGTCTGGTGAATATGGTGCATGAGGAAGACAGTCAAAATGCAGGTCTGTGATTGTTGCAACTGTTGTACGGGCAGTGTGGGGCCTTGCATTATCATGTTGTAAAAGGACACCTGCTGACAGCAATCCACGTCGCTTTGATTTGATTGCAGGCCGCAGATGATATTTTAGGAGATCTGTGTATGATGCACTGATGACAGTGGTCCCTCTAGGCATGTAATGCTCCAAAATGATGCCTCTTTCGTTCCAAAAGAGTCAGCATAATCTTCCCTGGTGATGGTTCTGTTCGAAACTCCTTTGGTTTTGGTGATGAGGCATGGCGCCATTCCTTGCTCGCTCTCTTCGTTTCCGGTTGGTGATATTGAACCCAGGTTTCGTCCCCAGTAATGATTCTTGCAAGGAAGACATCACCTTCCCGTTCAAAGCGCCGAAGAAGTTCTTCACAACATCAGCACATCGTTCTCTCATTTCAGGAGTCAGCTGGTTTTTTTATGTACGTCCTCCAACATTTAGTCATGGGTAAAATGATGCTCAATGTGTCCGGGGTCCATGGAGCTTAGAGTTACCTGACATTCGTCTTTCAGGTTAAGGGAAAACCTCCGGAAAAGCCTTATCCAGGTCACTCACCGTGACCGAGATTCGAACTCGGAACCTCTTGAACGTGAGGCAGAGATGCTACCACGACACCCATCTTGCAGACACTTTTTGAAACAGTAGCACATCATACACAATGTGGTGTGCTGACCCATGGCTAATCTGTAAACATACTGCAAGGTCATTCAGTGTCACTCGGTGGTTTTCCTTCACTATGGCTTCAACTTCTGCAATGTTGTGTGGAGTCACAACTCGTTGTGCCTGACCTGAATGTAGAGCATCTTTCACTAAGGTCACACTATTTGCAAACTTCCTACTCCTTTCGTAGACTTGCTGCTGTGTCAAACATGCATCTCCGTACTGAACCTTCATTTGTCGATGAATTTCAATAGGTTTCACAGCGTCACTACTCAAAAATCTGTTCTTCCCTGTTGTTCGCAGTGACAGCCTGAAAGGTTTCCCCTAGTGGCAATATTTCCTCTGACTTCGATAGGTTAGAAATGATGTTGGTACACACGTAGCTTAACAGAGCTATGATTCATGATTGCAGATATCATTTCTCCGTTAAATCAGATCTCAACGGCGCAATTCCGAGGAACTATAAGTCAGTGCTCTTCGTTTCACTCTTCTTGTTTATCAGCGTAGACACCCACGCCCGGTTTCTACGTGAGAATTAGCTGCACATCTTTACAACACTGTCAAAAATATTACACCCACATTACATAAGCTCAAACCAGAGATAATCCTAAAATTATAGTAGTCAGCAAAGAACGATGGATGCAAGATCATGAAAATGTATACTCCTACTAGACTAGACAAGTGGTGCGGCTATCTTTATACTTATACTCCGACAGTATGTGTGCACCTGCACTATGCTGCCACCTACAGGCCATTCTGCATGCTTTTATAACACGCTCACCAACTTACAGGATACGGTGCGAAATTTCGATGTTATTACAAATTTAAGGTTTTCATTTGACTGACCCTCGTGTATCTTTGCCGCAAAGGTTTATGAAGTTGAAAGAAAAATAAATTTCATTAGTATAATTTGTATGCTTACTAATAAACAACAGAGAGTTGAGAAAGCCATAAGAATATAGCATATCGCATTTCGCTTTTGTTTTTTGGCCTTGCGGATGCACGCTCTAGAAACTGAGATTAAAACAAGAAGCCTTATGCAATCTCCGGATGCTCACAGGCTAATTATACAAGTCTGCTATCCAACAGGTTAACTCAGCTTTCCCTGGCTCTTTGAACCCCTTTCTTTAGCCATTAAAATGAGGAAGTCTCCATGTAGTTCTGGCTGAAAAATAAGATCAGGGCTTTGAGAGATACATGCTGCAAAAACGTGTCTGTTACATTTACATGACTTTCTCTACTGTTTCTACAAGAATTCTTACAAATACTTTGTTGTTCCTGAACCTTATAATTAAGATAGACCTTTCTATAAATGATTATATTTCCTTGTAGATCCAATTGGATCTTACATTTAGCGGGTTCTAGGCTTGATTCTAGAGCTTGCCAAGAATGACCAAGGGTTTTCCTTGCTTTTTCCCTATTAGGCAAGGTAGATTCTGGAGTAGTGTATCTTCTAGCTGTATATCTAGCGCGCCTGGATAGCGTAGATGGTAGCGTGTCTGCCTCACGTTCAAGATCTCCCGAGTTCAGATCTCAGTCAGGGTGAGTTACCTGGATAAAGTCTTTTCCGAGGTTTTCCCTTATCCTGAAAGACGAATGTCGTGTAACTTTATGCTCTATGAACCCTGGGCTCATTTGAGCATCATTTCACCCATTACATTCATCAAGTACACAGCCAAAGCAACAGACACCAGCACGATCAACAGTAAGCACGCCTACCTGAGTCCTAAGAAGAGTTTCAGCCAGCTCAACACCGAAAGCATCTACTTCAAGAACGACGTGTGAACCAGTAAGTTAATGCATCGCCCAGAAAGTTCAAGACCTCATATGAAAGAAGTGACCTCCTTAGGAAAAATACAAGGGGCATCCAGAAAGTAAGTTCTGTTTCAATTTATCTCCGGTGCAGCTCTGCGATCGCAGTTCCGTACATGCGCGGTAGACACTCTGTATCAAGGAGAAGAAATCTGTCAGCCACGTACGCTCTGTTGTGCTTGTTTACAATATCGGTGTTGATTGAAAATCCCGCCGCTTGTGAAATCAGATCTGTGATTCGTTTTCTGAATGCTAGGAAAGTGCAACCAATTAAAATTTATCGGAAAATTAGCGATGTTTACGGACAAAATGAAATGAGTGTTTATTCACGACAACGCACGACCACTGGTTGCAAATGCGACGAAAAACATCCTACATGGATTTGGCTGGGACGTGTTTCACCACCCCCTGTATAGCCCCACCTCGCTTCTAGCAGCTTTCATCTGTTTTTGCATCTCAAATCTTTCCTTGGCGGTCAACACTTCAACAATGATGAAGAGCTGAAAGAAAATGTTTCCAACTGGTTGAAGACACAGGCGGCGAACTTCTATGAAGAAGGTATACAAAAACTTGTGCCCAGCTATGACAAATGCCTGCAACATTTCGGCAGTTATGTGGAAAAATAGTTTAAGAGTTGTAGAATTTTGTGCAATAAATAATTTTTCTCTATCTGTGCACAATTTAATTTTATTACCAAACAGAGCTTACTTTCTGGACGTACCTTGTAGTTCATTCATTATTAATTATTTTTAGTGAAAACATTGTAAAATTATAAATGATCTACACGCATTTAAGTTAAATTATGTTTTCGGCTAGTACAGAGCAATTTTAAAAGACCCTCATTCTTATTTTTTGGAATATTCTTGTAGCATTTGTTGTAAAATATTTTTCATGTGTTAGCTCTCAGAATTTTGAAAATATTAACTTTTTTATTCGTTAACACCATATAATTTTCAAAACATGAACATTAACAAAAAAGGGAAATGTGAGGATTCATATTCACATATCATGGACCTATCCTGTTAGTTTCAACAAGTTAAATGGAAAACTTTCACGCGTGAGGCACTTTGCATACTGAAAAGTGTTATAAAAAGTTTCTCAAAAAATTAGCTTTAAGGTAATGATTGTTACTTTTAACGATTGTTAAAGGTATCTTTAAATTGTCACGTGATGGCCTAAAATGTTGTAAATGCTAGAAACAGCATGTCATCTATTACTGCAAACCTTAACTTACCAAAAGTGGGGCCACGCCGTGGCTCAGTGGTTAGACCGCTTGGCTCTCACCAAGGCGGCCCTGGTTCGATCCCAGGCGACCGCAAAGTGAGATTTGTGGTGGACAACACGGCGCTGGGGCGGGGTTTCTCCGGGACCTCCGACTTCCCCGCCACCGCATTCCACCGGTGCTCCATCTTCATCTCATGCATCATCAGTGTCACCGCCTGCAATGCCGTATGTAGTAAAAGCGGGCGTCAAACACTACGCATTTCATTTTACCAAAAGTGCCCCAAAAGAAAATTCCATGATTTTTACCATTTTCGGTGAAATTACAGTGTAGCCTTGCCTTAAGGACAACTACGGTACTGTTGTGTTGGTCGACGGCGGGCAGATGGTGCTAACGCTTGCGATTTGAAACTTACCGGCTCCGTCAGAAGGTGGTCACTCGAGTCTCCACTGTTGGTTCGAGCTGGAGGAGCTGAGAATCACCCTCCGAATGGGCGGATTGACGTCCCAGTGTGCGGACGATGTTCTCATAATGGCACATAATAAAAACGTAAAGTTCTGCTTCCCGCCACTGCAACGACAGCTCAGCGATCGGCCACTGGAGTGAGAAGTGGAGGATGGCAATTAGTCCAGGGAAGTTCTGCTCTTCTACTGGCTAAGGTCCGACACTGGCGACCGACGGGATAACTGAGGCTGAGGCAGAGGCCAAATACCTGGGTGTCCTGCTTGATCGCGGTCTAAGCTTCACTCCTCACGTCAGCGCGAAGGCCGGACTAGGCCATGTTGCACTCAGGCAGTTATTCCCCACCTTCAAATCAAAGATGCCCACTCACCTCAAACTGCGTCTGTATCGGGCGATTATTCCACCCATGATTCTGTACGGGTGCGAGATCTGGGGATTGGCGGCTCCGACCACCATCCGCAGACTACAGATCGTGCAGAATCGGGCATTAAGGGTGGTCTACGATACTGGGCGGAGATTCCCTACTCATATCCTACCTGAATATTACCAAATCCCTTACATAGTGGATATGGTAAGAGAGAGAGTTCTGGAACCCTCCACCACAAACTGTCTGCCCATCCCAACCAGCTGGCCAGCTCTCCGGGTCAGTATGACCACAGAGCTCCTCGCAGGAGGAGATACAAACTCCCCAAGGACGCCATGGGCTATTAGCCTATGAGGGGGTTCTCTCCATCTCACCATAAACCTCAGAACCAGAAATGGATCTAGAATCACTACCCTCACACAGTTTCCTACCCCCTCTAATCGTGCTGCCTGCTCTCTGACCTCCTTCAAGTGGGGAGACCAGGTGAAGGCGGCAGCCTGAGTGGCTTAAACCCAACAGATCAGAGGAACCTATGTCCTGACAACGCTTGAGACAAACAAGTTCTATACCACCCAGATAAAGTCGCACTAAGCGGCTAGGTGCTGTGGCAAAATCACTCCACTCAGATAAACCTGAGTGACCCGATTCTTATGCTGGTCTGCTGCTGGTCTGCCAGCAAGCTTCACAAGTTTCTCTACCGCTTACATCCTTCCCTCAACTCATCCGTTCCTCCCTTGGTTATACACAAAAGCTCTGATTACAGTCGTGGCGCTGGGTTTCCCTTCCGTTAACTTATCTACCTTTACCTCTTTGCCAATGATTCCATTTCCCTGCTCTCTCCTCGAGGGCTTGGAGGGTACCTCTGTTCTCGGTTATTGGCTAAATGGTATTGAACAAGTGAATGAACCGAAATTGTGGCTTGAGACAGAAGACAGAGGAAGATTAAATGATGCTCGAGAAAGGGCTCAGATGCTGCGATAGAAATAGGATTACGATCTCTACTGAAGCGTGACGGAAGACTAACAGTGGCGGTGCTGTAATGACAATGCATTAAATCACGTTAACCTCCCGACAATCCCTTCTGTTGCTGCACATTTCACGCAGAAGGATTCTGACGAAGGTCAGCCATTCAGAGTTTGTATTAATTATTGGCACTTTTGTTTTTGAAAAACTTGTTTGGACAGTCGAAGAAAAACATTTTCTTTAATGTAGATATTATACTTCCTCTGCTAACATTATCAAAAATTTAATATTCACATTTAATTGGAATACATTTTTTGAGGCACTCAGAATTTTATTATTATATTTTAAAGAAACTATTCCAGAAGGGGTTAGTGTGTGACCACAACTCAAGAACGAAAAGAGATGAAATATTAAATTACGTATTTTTTATACTCATATTTACTGTGCATATTCCAAATTTTAACATTTTACAACTTTTGGCTACATTTATTTATCTTTACCTTGTTGCTACCTTGGCTTACATGACACCCTGGTCTTCTGCTCTGCCAGGTAGCTCTTAACCTCCATGCCTCCTTGTTAATTAGTTCCTTTCTTCTCCCTCACATTCCTTTCTTATACCGGGTGTCCATAAATGAATATCGGGGTTTTAACGCTTTATAACATTAATTTTATTAAACTTACAGTAAGCTCGTATATAAAACTGTTTGAGTTGCTCTTTCATGTGACATATATTTCATTACTGTAAGTTTAATAAAATTAATGTTATAATGTTATAATGTTATAATGTTATAAAGCGTTAAAACCCCGATATTCATTTATGGACACCCTGTATTCTTTACAGTTCTTGTCCATTTTTCTTTTACTTTCTGCAAGAACTCACCAATACTTCTTACCTTCTTTCCCTCCTTTCCCGTTAACATTTTTATAGCTACTATCCTCTTCTCTACTTTCTTCCATTTTTGCTCCCAAACCTTTTCTTCTCCACATTGCAACCTCCTCGCATTCTGTTACATAGTGTTCTATGCTTTCTTTTCCCCCACACAATTCACAAATTCCCTTTTCCCTACCTCTTATCCCTCTTAGAAATATTGCTCCTGTTCTCATCCAAGCTAACCCTTCTCTCTCTTGCCTATTGCAGTAATCTACATATGCTTATCGTCCCCAGTTTCTTTTTATTTGCTTGTAAAATTGTAATGATTTCATAGTTTCTAGACTTCCCCATATTTCCTGTCTTTCTATATCTTTTATTCTGCATTTTACTAATTTACCCATATCGCTTGTATCCATATATCTCTCATTCCTATTTTTTCCATATTTCCTCCTATCTCTTGCCCACCAACTGTTTGAGTTCACTAACCTTTTTGCTGTCTCATGCATAATTTCATAATTTCTCCTTCTGCCTTGGCCAAAAACCTATACCATACTTCCCATTATTATTCCATGGCTTCTTGTCTTTCCTAGGTGCTGATCTTTGTAAGCCTAGTAGCTGTTTACAAAACCTTCTGTTGTTTCGGTCCACCGGTTTGTTTACCTCTGATATTCAACCTAAAACACGTAACTGATATCACTATCAATTACGTATTTTAAGTTGAATATCTTTCTGAGATTAGACACAAAAATGTTCACTAATATCCGAATTACAATTTTATTTAAAAATACTTCATTTTTGTTGTAATTTATGTCCTCCAACGTTACGTCATATCGGACGGTGAATGAATTGGGTGAAATGATGCTGAAATGTGTCCAGGGTCCATGAAGCTTATTTACCCGACATTCGTCTTGAAGGATAAGGGAAAACCCCGGAAGAAACCTTATCCAGGTAACTCACCCTGACCGAGATTGGAACTCGGAACCTCTTGAACGTGAGGCTGACATGCTACCATCTATGCTACCGAGGCGGAAACGTTTTTTTTCTCCTAGTATTCCGCCTGGAATACTAAGATATACAGTTTACATTAACGGTGTTGGCTTTTCCATAAATTATTGTATTTATTTTCACTAAAATATATACTTTGCCAGAAAAGTTCCAGGACAAGGTGTTTTTTTTTCTGAGTTTGGAACACCACGACGTGCGTTCAAGTTATAACACCTATTTTTAAAAAAAAATCCACGTGGACTCTTTGTGAATACGTGCGAGAGATGGCAGCACCGTGCACTGCACAGAACTTTAGTGGCAGTGACGAGAGTTAGGTGCTCCTTTTAATACTTAAAATGGCGACGTTTTCATTGCAAGAACAGCGTGTAATCATTTGTTTTCTCCATTTTCATGGTGTGACACCTATCTAAATGCATCGCCAGTTGAGTGAGGCATGTGTTGATGGTACCATGGATGTGTCTGATGTGCGTTCTTGGGTGCGACAGTTCAATGAAGGCAGAACATCGTGTGACAAACCAAGACAGTCACGGCCTCCCACCAGCCGGTCTGAGGACATGATCCAGCGAGTGGAGAACGTTGTTTTGTGGGATCGCCGATTAAGCGTTGCAGACATTGCCCCCAAAATAGACATTTCCGTGGGATCTGTGCACACAATCCTGCATGAAGATCTGAAAATCCGAAAAGTGTGTTCCAGGTGGGGGCCACGAATCCTGGCGGATGATCACAAGGCTGCACGGGTGTCAAATTGTCCTGGTGAATTTGACGCGTGATGACGGCATGAGTTCAACTTTCTTTCAATCGATTGACAGTGGATGAGAGGTGGATGCCCTTTTTTCAACCCTGAAACGAAACACCAATCAACGCAATGGAAGCACACAGACTCGCCGCCTCCAAAAAAATTTCGGGTGAGCGCCAGTGCTGACAAAATGATGGTGGCCATCTTCTGTGACAGCAGTGGTGTAACCTTACTCATTGCATTCCAAAGGGCACTACGGTGACAGCTGCATCCTACCAAAATGTTTTGAAGAATAAACTACTCCCAGCATTGCCTGAAAAACGGGTGGAAAATGTTGGACATGTGCTGTTTCATCAAGACAACGCACCAGTGTTCGGGCGAACGCTAGGCAGGAGTTTCTTTGTGATAAGTACTTTGAAGTGATGGCTCATGCTCCCTACTCACCTGACCTGGCTCTTAGCGACTTTTGGCTGTTTCCCACGATGAAAGACACTCCGTGGTCGCAGATTCACTAGTAATTTTCCAGTGATCAAAACACACTCTTAGAGAAGCGTTCACAGCGGCTATGGAATCATGGCGTCGACGTTGTGAAAAATGGTACGGCTGGAGGGAGATTACGTTCAGATGTGACGCTAGTTTCACATTTTTCTTGTGATTACTTTGTGAGAAAAGAATAGGTGTTATAACTTGAACGAACCTCGTAAAAAGGAACACATGTTTTTATGTTACATGGTATGTGTGCGTCCTTGAAATGAACTTGACCATGATTCCGCGCAAACTCACGCATCACAGTTTGGGTTCTTATTGCATGAAACTGCAAGGCCCCATATCTGACAAGACATTCTGTTATTGCCATCTCCCATCCGCCATTTTCTACTGACCTCTCGCCTTGTGATGTTTTCTTGTTTCCGCAAGTTGAAAGGCTACTGAAAGGAAAGCTTCATCAAGATATCACAGACGTTCTACGGGCTGTGACAAATGAGCATCTCCGTTGAAAATTTCGCTGCTTTCGTCCAAGACATCCAGGAACCTTGGCAATTGTGTATGGATAGTCAAAGGGAGCTAGGATCATTACTTGGTAATGACTCACTACTCTTTTAGAGTATCAGTTTAATTACTGAAATTTGTAATAGGTACTAGTCAAATTACTTTAATTAGAAATAATTGTATATTTACTATGCCACCCTTCTTTTATTTTTATTATTTTTGTTATTTTTATTTACTTATGTGCATAAATATTACTGTATTGAACACTCTAATAGGGCTTAAGCCTCCTATGTTCATAAAAATAAATAATAAATACATAATAAATAAATAAAAGAATGCTATCTTTTAATTTTTTTATTCTGCTTTTGTCCTGGAACTTTTCTGTTCACCCAACACAAGAAGGCAAGGCAAAGGAATCACTTTTGCTGTCAGCATGATGCACATGCTCGCCGTCCGGATATGATATGCATGCTAGGTTCTTCTAAAATACAGTGTTATCACATAACTCACCCAAGTATAATACATATCACTGCAGTTACTGAAACGAGCATTAGATCTGGCAGCATGCATTCTTATACACTCATTTCGTAGTACACAGATCCACTACTAGAGCAAATAAACAGATCAAACCCCTCTGATTCTTCAGGCCCCTCTTGCCTTCTTGTGGTGGGTAGACAGTATACGTTTAAGTTAATCCCTTTAAAACGCACATTTTGAACATTTTCTTTTATGGGATGGGATAGGATATCTATTTGCAAGATATTCCTTGTTTTGATTTCAATTTTCTAATGTTTGTCGAACTGCTCGTTTCTTCTTCTCTATTTCTAATCCAAGGAGAAAGGAATTTCAAAATATTTACGTAGACGTAGTGACCTGCTGTTAAAATATTTCACTCCCCTAATGCCCGACTTCACCAACAAATGTTAAGACTTAATACGTTTTTAGCAATAGTTAAAACAAAAACTGCATTTCACAAACATATGTTAGCGTAACACACGTGTTAAATCTCATGTTAAACTAACAAGCCGAATTTCTAACAATTGTAAATAGTCAAGATGGCGAGCATGAACTCAGCTGTTGATGTTGATTTGCTGTATTTAAGATCGTCTAAATGGCATTCATAATAGAATACGGCCTATGAGGAGAAATGATTTTGAGGAGCTATCCGAAGAAAATTGTTTTACGGAGGTATAGACTGTCGAAACATGTTGCTATGAAGGTTACTGCGGAAGTACAAGAGAGGTTAGAACATGCATCGGAAGGAATATGGCGATCTCCCATTTACTTCAAGTATTAATAACTTTGCGATTTTATAATTCACTGAATTATGTGGATAATACATTGTCCACCTCCCGTCTTGAAACGTTTAAGTCACTTGTCCTTCTTCGCACCTCGTTTTAAATTTACGTAATACTGAGTTAGAACATGCATCGAAAGGAATATGGCGATCTCGCCTTTGCTTCAAGTATCAATAACTTTGCGATTTTATAATTCACTGAATTATGTGGATAATACATTGTCCACCTCCCGTCTTGAAACGTTTAAGGCACTTGTTGTTCGCACCTCGTTTTAAATTTACGTAATACTGACAAGTTTTTTGGTGCTTGTAGTAGTGACACATGCATTTGAATTAAATTCGTTTCCAATATTTTCCCCGCGACATCTTTCTCGTTTACATTCACTGCATCCGTCCTCTTATTTTCCACCATATCCTTGCACTTCGTTACCATTTCAATTAACAATTCTTTCTCCGTCGATGAGAAATTTGTCTCACGGCTTTATTTATGATTTTGTTCATCCGCCATTTGTGCAGACGAAAATGAAAACAAAAACGCATCGGAGTACGTTCAGAAAATCATCCATAGCCTTCTATAACTGTGATATTTACAAGTTTCTTGGCGTTAACACAGGTTTGTTAACATTTTAAGAAAACAGGTTGGTGAAGTGCAAGAAATTTAACATTAGTTTTAGCGCTGTGACAATTGTTACGTTACATTTGTTAACGTCGATTTTAGCATCTGTTGTTGAAATCGGGCATAAGTCTACTGTATTTCCCTATTCCCACTATATCTGCAAGGTCAGAGTAGGGATCAATGGGAAGGAAATCTCAGAGTTCTTGCTCTATGAGTTTTACAATAACATCATAGTAGAAAGTCCGTTGTGAATCTGAAAGAAGATGGCATGCAACAGTGGTAAAATGGATGAAAAGAAGAGGTTATTATGGAACAGTTGATGAAATGAACGGAGGAGTTAACTGGAGAGCTCCGGAAAAAACAAGCAGAGAACGCCACTTTGTAAGTCCACATCGTTTCTAAGGCCGATTTACAATGGGGTCACGGAACTTGCCTCTTTAGCTTCGTTCCTGAATCCTTTCGTAAACGTGCACTGATAGCCCAGCAGTTATAGACAAGTATGTAGAAGTTAGACTTACAAAGGTTCAAGTCCCAGATATCATTTGGGTTTTTTTATTGTTGAAATACGAAGTGTGTATTACACATAATATATCTACCAATTGCTAAGGTTTACTCGATTTTATGCCATTTATACTCACACATAAAAATTGAAGCACGATCTGTTTTTAAACTAACTGAAATAAATATTTTATTCATATATGTAAAATCAAATAAAAATAGAAATTAACTTAGTAGCGGGTTTGTAAACCCTCTGCTTCTATTACTTCCCTCATTCTACGGGGCATGAATGAGAACAAAAGACTAATGAAATGCTCACGATAGGATACTTCGCATTATATACCAGCTCCATTCATAAGAAGTGAATGAGCTCGACCAGCAGACCAGCTGAAGAATCGAGTCGCCCAGGTTCACCTGGACGGAGTGTTTGCTGCCCAGCACCTAGCCGCTTATTGCGTCTTTATCTGGGCAGTATAAAAGAGTCATCTTTTGTCTCAGGCGGTTGTCTTTGGAAGTGGTATATCTAGCCTTGTGCGCGCTGTTGCCCCGTGAGGGGATGCGCCCAGTGCTGGCTGCGCTCTTCCGCCTGCCTGGGAGGCATCTGAGCACAGTCCGCTTAACAGGCTAGAGGGAAAGGAACAGTGTTTAGGTATTGAATTTATCAAGCCCATTTCTGGGCTTGGGGTTTCGAGTCAGGGGAATGTGGCCCTGTTCAGTTCTAGTTACCCAAAGCATCTTTGAGCAACTGGTAGCTCGGTCGGCGGCGAGGAGCCCTGTGGTCGTAACGGCCAAGGGTGTTCACCAGTATGTTTGGATGGGAGTCCAGCTTATCATAGATGGTGCGGGACCTCTCCTGCACCACGTCCACGATGTACGGGACCCCGGAGTAGGTATGAAGGATGTGGGACTGGAATCTACGCCCGGTATCGTAGATCATGCGCAGTGCCCTGTTCTGGACGCGCTGTAGTCTGCGAATAGTGGTCGGAGCAGCTGATCCCCAGACTTCGCAGCCGTACAGAATCAGGGGCGGTATAATCGCCCGATACAGGCGTAGTTTGATGTGCGTTGGTATGGTGGATTTAAGTATTGGGTATAACTGCGTTAGCGCTGCATGCCCTTGTCCGGCTTTGACCCGGACGTGAGGTGCGTGAGTCCGCGATCGAGGTGGACGCCAAGGTATTTGACTGTGGGAACCCAGGGGATTTGCCTCTGCCTCAACCTCAGCGACCAATCCGGTCGCCCAGCTCGGACCTTAGCCAGGAGAAGAGCAGAGCTCTTCTCGGGGCTAATGGCTATTCTCCACTTCTCACTCCAACGGCCAATGGCACGGAGCTGGCGCTGCAGCGAAGAATGACAATATCTTAGGTTTTTGTTACGTGCCATGATGAGGACATCGTCAGCATATTGGCACGTAACAGTCTGTGGTTCTAAGGGGTGGTCAGACATGTAGGCCGCAAAGAGTAACGGGGACAGTACACTGCCCTCCGGGACACCCGCGGCTATTGGTCTGATAGATGACATTCGTCCTTCCACTCTCACCCTGAACGTGCGGTCTCTGAGGAAACTACTAATCAGGGCGAGATAGGGAGGAGGTACGTTGTCCTCCCTGAGTTTGTATAGTAGGCCTTGGTGCCAGGTTGTGGCAAAGGCTTTCTCTACGTTTAGCAGCACTGCGACTGTCTTGAGGTTTTCCAGGAATCCCAGGGCTGTCCTCTCGGCCTGACGCAGAAGCTGTAGGGTCGTGGAGTGTCCATGACGAAAACCAAACTGGTGATTGGGTAGGAGCTGCCTTTCCTCGAAAAGAGGGGTCAGGCGGGAGAGGAGCAACCGCTCAAATAGTTTTGAGACGGTTGGGAGAAGACTTATGAATCGGTAGCCAGACGGAAAGACCGGATCCTTGCCGGGTTTCAGGATGCACACCACTCTCGCCTCTTTCCGAATGAGCTCGAGTGCTGACACAACCAATATTAAGGCAATTTTCTAATAATATTGCATTTATGTTTAAAAACGACAAGAATATGTTATTTGTTTTTTTAATAAATGGATGTGTTTTAATCAAGAAAAAGATAAGGCATTTGTATTAAAATAACAATAATAAAAAGAAACGTGCACATCAGGCATTCGAACTTATGTTGGTTAACTTACCGAGACATACATGTTTTACTGCTCGGTTTTCATGCATACGGCCAAGAGGGAAAGCAACTCCATCTATCCCATAGCTTTGAAATGAAGCCAGTAGTATGAAAGCGTATATTGTGAATGCAGCGTCAACAAATGCTTCCGAGGTTTTCCGAATGGAATTTTGTTTCTGGCATTTTTGTTTTTGTAATAAGCGGGTGTATGTTTTCCTTTGGACCGAACTCGGGCAGTCTTGGGGTCATGGAACTGCCTTTGTATGTAAAGCATAACATGTAAATGTCGTACGACAAGCTTTCGTTGCATAACCACTAATGGAACAAGTAGCTGATAGTTCGTGATTGTTTGTTCCTTTCACTAAAACTGCTACATAAAAGTTTGGGATCCAAGAACATCGAAATTAAGAGCTAGGTATGAAACTACATGCGTCTACAAGAATAATAGCAGGCAATTAGGGAACTTTCTCCGACTGGATGCCAGAATAAAGGTTGATGATTCATTTGGGAATGCTTTAATAACAACATTCCTAGTATATCTAAAATCGTCTTGTCTTCTGGGATGCATTCAACTTAATTAACTTCCAACATTTACAGTACGTTTCTACGGTGTGCGGAAGGATATTCTATTTCACTCGAAACATAGGTATTGCTGTTTTGAACAAAAATTGTCCCATTTATAGGGCTTTCTATACAAATGAATAAATAAAATCTGAAAATCTAATCCCAGTACCTAATTTCTTATACCGGGATATGATTTACAAATTCTAATTTATGAACTACCAAATAAATACAAAAATACAATTTAAACAATTTTTCAGATAATAAAAGAAAAAAGAAAAAATTGAAAAATAAGAAATTAAAACAAATACAAAAGCTACCAATTTAAAAATTTAGAATTTAACTAATAAAAATTTACTGGAATCCAGTATACAAATAACTGGCAACCAGCTACATTTACAAAATAAAACTACAATACCGGAAACCGATACTTAATGTACTGGTAACCAGTACATTTAAAACTCTTATTACTGTCTATTGCAGTAATCTACATATGCTTCTCGTCCCCAATTTCTTTTTAATAAGCTTTTTTAAGGATTGTTTGCAGAAAAATAAGTAGAGGAAATCAACTTTTCGTTCAAGAACTTACTGTGAGCATTATCGACAGGAACTATAACAAAAATAAATGAATAAGTTAATCAGGTTTCGACATATTCTTGAAGTGGAACGGAACTGCACTATTACCCTATTGCTGGAAGGGAGTCTTCATCCTTAAGATGGGGTTTATAAGCTCGTCTTCTAAACTTGCTCCTCAGTATTTGGCTTTCAGATCTCCTGAGCGAGCCCCTGTGGCTAACCGTTGTAACTTTGATGACTTGAAGGTCCCGTTCAATATCAGAAGGATTAACTGATCCTGGGGAATAAGGCGAAGGAGATTTCACGCTCTTTTGGTCACCGTTTTCCATAACCTCAACTGTTACAGCTAGGAATGGAACAATAGCAGTTCTTGTCGATACCAATATTTTCCGCGATACTTCGATATCTACACGATACTTACCGTCATTTGTACTTCTAGTTTCAATATTAAATAGAATGCTGGTTAACAAACACGTGTTAACGACAAGAGCCTTGTAAATATTACAGCTATAGGAGGCTATGGAGGAGTCGTATTAATTATTGAAGGTACTGCGATGCGCTTTTGTTTTCATTATTGTCTGCATATAGCTAAAAGAATGGCGGGTAAACAAAAGCCGTGAGACAAATTTCTCATCGATGGAGAAAGAATTGTTAAGTGAATTGGTGACGAAGTATAAGGATGCCGCGGAAAATAAGAGGACGGATGCCGTGAATGTAAAAGAGAAAGATGTCTCGTGGGAAAGATTGGAAACGAATTTAATTCAAATGCATGTGTCACTACTAGAAGCACGAATCAACTTAGTCAGTATTATGTAAATTTAAAACGAGTTGCGAAGAAGGACAGAAGGGAAGAGTGACTTGAAGTTTTCAAGACGGGAGGTGGACAATGTATTATCCACATAATTAAATGAATTATAAAGTCGCAAAGTTATTAATATTTGAAGCAATGGCGAGATCGGCATATTTCTTTTGATGCATGTTCTAACTCAGTATTACGTAAATTTAAAACGAGGAGCGAAGAAGGACAAGTGACTTAAACGTTTCAAGACGGGAGGTGGACAATGTATTATCCACATAATTAAATGAATTATAAAGTCGCAAAGTTATTAATACTTGAAGCAAAGACGAGATCGGCATATTTCTTTTGATGCATGTTCTAACTCATTATTACGTAAATTTAAAACGAGGAGCGAAGAAGGACAAGTGACTTGAACGTTTCAAGACGTGAGGTGCACAGTGTATTACCACATAACTAAGTGAATTATAAAATCGCAAAGTTATTAATACTTGAAACAAAGGCGAGATCGGCATATTCCTTTCGATGCATGTTCTAACTCAGTATTACGTAAATTTAAAACGAGGAGCGAAGAAGGGCAAGTGACGAGTGACTTGAACATTTCAAGACGGGACTTGGACAGTAAATCAACAGACATGTAGTTTTTGGTTCGTATAAAGTGGTTCCCCTGCTTACTGTACAGGGTGTTCATTTTTATCTGCAATTTTACCGCGCAAAATTTGACCTCATCAATAGCATCCCTGATGGAGCGAGTTTAAATTTCCCTAACGGCTTGCGATCGTATTAGATGTGCTGACAGCAGCTTTGAGGCCTCCCTCTACCGGCAGGTAAATATATTTGAGAGGTGGGTCCTTCCCGCGTAATATGGAGGTGCGTAATTTCGCCTGATGCGTAGATACGATAACTGTTTTTAAAACTTATATATTGCAATACAATGAACTGCAAATTTAATTATGCAGTTATAAAAGTATACTATGAAGCATATATGAAATGATAAGTCAATGAATATATATTTCATAATGAACATCTGTTTTTCTGTTATAGTAGACATATATGCATATTGTAACCCTGCCACGTAAAATAGAAATATTTCAATTTGATCTCAATTCTTTTCTATCACTCACAGCCTCCTTACAATGCAACTTCATTACAAACCAGAAAATTAACAGAACATGTTCCAGGAGTGACAAATAAATTAGTGTTATAATATGTACAAAGCTTTTATCCAAGTCTAAACAAGAAAATATCTCTAGTACATAGTCTTATGTGTCCATTTTCTTATATTTCCTTTTTCTCTTCCCCTTAAACACTGTATTGCGAGAATATATGCTTGAGGCCTTTCTGTCATAACATTTATTGCTTCTAGATTGGGACCAGTCCAGCGTCCAGTGTCTCTCTTTAGCAGTGTAACTGATCCTGTATCTTGGATATGTTTGATGCACCTATTGGTTTTAAAAGACATAAGGATACCAACATTAATAAACATATTAATAATGCGCGAGAGTTACAAAAATTTATATATTATTCTGATAAAACGTAAGACGTTCATGTTGCAAACAAAAAGTATGTCAATTTGACGGTACCTGAACATTTGACAACATTACGCTCCGAGGGACTTGTCTGAATGTTGGATAGCGTTGCATAAACTCCTCTATGCAGCGGTTTAAATTATATTTATATGTCGCACCAATTTTAATGGCGGTACGAAAGTAACATTCAACCATGAAGACGTGGTGGTCTGTGTTTATATCCAGGGGAAGATGATTGTTTTAGTTTCCAAGGCAACCACACTATGGGCGCTGTAATTTGCTTACTGTTCTGCAGATATTAGCGCTTCTCCGTAGAAGGTATTATGACTCACCAGTCAGCTATTATGTCATTCTTGCTTAATTGGAGGGCGGGAAATAACGAATAAAAATAAACACTGTGTATATAGCAAAGGAATTAAAAAGTAAATGCGATGAAAGTTGTTTTGTAAGTGTTTGTGACGTTTTAACTTGAAGCAGAAATAACAATACATTTTTGTAAGATCAGCGCAGAGGAATGGGTAGGGAAGCTCGTGTGGATTTTCCACCTTTCTCTGCTTAACGTGGAGGGTTACGTGAAACCTTAATAAATTAAGGGTAGGCTGAGGCTACTTGTTATAGTTCTTTATTGCATTCTAGCTGAAGGGGTGTCACTTGAAGGTAGTCGAACGGTGAGAGAAGGGGTTGTGAGGGAAGGGAAATAAGCCTCTCACAACCCTTTACAAGTTGCGTTGTGTTAGAAGCTCTGGGAACAGAAAAACCAGGGAGTGACTTTGTCCGTGTAATAAGGGTACCACACAAGAAAAGACAAAGCATTAACAACTTGTTAAGATCCTTGTAAAGCGTTTTCTTACTCCTTGGTTTGCCCTGTTTAACATCGGATGCTGAAAAAAGTAGCTGAATTTACCAGGGAAACAAACACATCAAACCGCACCTCCTGGAGATGTTTATTTATGGATAATCATCTGTTATAATGATATTACCGGCGACTACAGTGGTGAACTAAGGCATATTTTTCTGTGAATGTACTGAGGATGTACGAGAATGATCACAATACTTTTTTGACAACGTACGTTTTCTCATCCTCACAATGTTTATGGTTCTTCTCAAAATAGTCTCCCCTGAATGCGATGTACTTGTCCCAGCGTTTCTGCCAGTCTTCAGAGATATGCTGGAAACCATTTTTTGAGAGATCCTTCAAAATCGCCTCCGCAGCCTTCACCACTGCTTCTGATGATGGATAATGCCTCCCACGAAGGCGTTTCTTCAACTTAGGGAATATAAAAGAGTTTGGAGCTAAATCCGGACTATAGGGAGAGTGAGGGATGCACTTCACGTTGATTTTTGCAAGATGTTCAGCAACAACATTGGCAATATGCGGCCGCGCATTATCGTGGTGCAGCATCCAGCCTGCTTCACGGAAATGTGGTCTATTGCCCCTGGTATGGACTTGCAATGTTTTCAGGACATCCCTGTAGTATTGTCGTGATGTGTGTGCAGGTACAACATGCTGATAAATCATTCTATGAATATCACAGAATGAGATGACCATAACTTTCCCAGCAGAAGCAACCACTTTTGTTTTTTTGGGGGTTGGTGATGAAGGAGATTTCCACACTGAGCTTTGCTGTTTGCTCTGAGGATCAAAAATATGTAGCGAAGTTTCATCA
Source organism: Mantis religiosa (assembly GCA_030765055.1). NCBI lineage: Eukaryota > Metazoa > Arthropoda > Insecta > Mantodea > Mantidae > Mantis > Mantis religiosa. The sequence goes on from CM060960.1 coordinate 35,970,688, forward strand.
GCAGTGATTACGTGTGAAAGAAGCTCCGGATTTTCCTCTAACATCATTTTTAACTGCATGTTACCTCCATTGCAGCGGTAGGCGATATTGAACACGTCTGAACTTGCCTGCTTCTCACAGGTAGAAACTAGGAGTACCAACAATGAAACTACTACGGCGTGTTTGTTCACATTAAGCTAACAGAATATAATAAGATGAAATTTTAGTACCAAAATTATGACTGTAAAAAAAATTATGATCATTCTTTATTGAACAGCCCTTGTACATAGGTAGAGAATATCTGTTAAGTTGGAAACTAATAATTGAGATTCGAAGCAGTTTTTAACTGTTTAAGTACTAGAGTACTGTAGCAGTTAGAGCTGGGGTGCTCAATTAAATCAGGAAAGTGGAAGTTGAAATCACCTTTTTTCCACCCGCTGTGATAGAATCGCACGTTTACTTGTGGTTACTGAGTTACTGAGTACTGAATTCCTATATCCACACATATGAAACAAGGGGAAATAACTATATAGTTAAAGGTCACAGGCTAAAACTTTTTGAACATAAGCCCCAATACTTTGGTCCAAAACTACTTATTAAGTTTCCGGAAAGCCTAAAAAATATTGTGTCAGCTGCTAAGTTTAAATTAAAACTCTTGTTAAGCAGACCCTATTACAGTATAGATGAATATTTTATTGACAACTTGGATGATTTTAATTAATTACGTTTTATATATAGCCCGTCTCGGTAGCATGGTGGTAGAATAGTGAGTGTGTGGTGTTTTAGGGCCCGTCGACAACAAGGTCATTTGGGCCCGAGGTAGAATATCTGTCTCACGCTCAAGAAGTCCCGAGTTCGAATCTCGGTCAGGGTGAGCTACCTGGGTAAGCTTTTTTGGCGTTTTCCCTTATCCTGAAAGACGAATGTCGGGTAACTCTTAGCTCTATGGACCCCGGGCTCATTTTAGCATTGTTTCTCCCACTCCATTCATCGTCCGATATGACTTAACGTTGGAGGACGTAAATTACAATATATATTGTGACTTTGTGGGTTCGTGAAATGAAAAGTCCAATTGCACCACTCAAAAATGTTCTTTATTTCCACCGACTTACAGTAAAACACTTGCCAATTACATAGAATTACGTAATGCACACAATTACGATTCACCAGTTCGTCCGTTACAATTCCCCTTTGCTCTCGCATTTACGTACAATCCTCCGATGCACGTACACAGTCTTCTCGTCCGTACACTAGCACGGCACTCTTACGCGGCTCGCCAAGAACTGACTGAACTCACTCATTGCAAGCCCTTTTTAGAGGAATATCACTGTTTTCTAGAAGTCCCTCGTTTCAGTGAATCACCGCGAAGGTTCCAGACGGCAGGGGAAGGGGAAAGAGATGGCCAGCGACAAGTGACACTTCCCTAATCATCCCCTCAGTTAGTGACTGAAATTAATGGGTGGGTGTGGCCCGGATGGCTCTGGTCCCTTCTCAGCTGTCGTTGGTCGGGCTTTCCGATTATTGGGTGACAAAATATATATATAAAATATATTTTAAAAAAATATATATATCTGTGTGTGTGTGTTTTTGTGTGTGTGTGTGTGTGTGTGTGTGTGTGTGTGTGTGTGTGAGAGAGAGAGAGAGAGAGAGAGAGAGAGAGAGAGAGAGAGAGAGAGAGAGAGAGAGAGAGAGAGAGGATGAATGACAAGTTTTTGACAATGTTTGTAAAACATAATATAATTATGTTATAGTGAACGATAAATTGATTAATTGGCTAAATATCGAGAAAAACGAGTATCGATCCATCCCTTCGTAAAACTTTTCTTTGAACAAAGAAAATTGAAACACGCATTTTTTATTAATAGTATTTGCTCTATTTATTCTAAACTTGTAGTGGAGAAGATCAAAATAATCTCTGTTGATGAAAGTGGGCCTTAGGCTTGCAGAGGTATTTGTTGTAAATAAAATACGATACAGGACTGAAGTCTTCCTCCAGGGCACTTAATCCAGCTACTTCTCAAAGAAGTAGGAGAACTTCTAAAGCAAAAGAAAAAGGGCTAGAATAATTTGAGACGTCTTGTGACTTGCCTGCCTCAAAGGGGAATGTTATGCGTTCCGCAGCTTCAATGTTTTATGTTGTGAAGTCGAGGGCACACAGACAGAATGTGAAGTTTTCCACATAAGTGGCTCTTTGTCGCGCTGGTAGTAGACCACAAAGGAGCCAATAACAGAATGGTGGTAATTCAGCACCGCCAGCCAACCCTTTCTTTCTTTCCTTCCGTCTCAGAGACTTAATATTACCTTCTTCAAGGAGACAATTGCTACTTCTTTCGGAAGCTTGTTCCAGCGTAATTATTGGTATTTTGCGTTGCTTTTGTTTGTAAATGACAAAGCGAAAATTTCCCAAACGAAAGTGCAGTTAGATGTATGTTTTTGATAAGTAGAGACAGGAAATTTATGCTCTAATAATTACTCCTCTAATAGTTATGCACTTATATATTGCTTCCCGCCATTGTGGCGTAGCTGGTAGCGTATCTGCCTCCCATTTACGAGGTGCGTTCAAGTTATAACAACTCCTTTTTTCAGGACTGAAACCAGATAGGAACTTCTGTTGTTTTCTTTTAATACAAAAGGACTCTGTGAATGAGTGACAGAGATGGCAGCACTGTACAGTGTATAGAACTCTCGTGGCAGCGACGAGACTTAGGACTGCTTTTGATACTTAAAATGACGACGTTTTCATTGCAAGAACGGCGTGTAATAATTCGTTTTCTCCGTTTTCGTGGGGTGACGTCTATTGAAATTCATCTCCAGTTGAGTGAGGAATGTGGTGATGGTACCATGGATGTGTCTAATGTGCGTTCCTGGGTGCGTGAGTTCAATGAAGGCAGAACATCGTGTGACAACAAACCAAGACTATCACGGCCTCGCACCAGCCGTTCTGACGAGTGGAGAACGTTGTTTTGGAGGATCACCGATTGAGCATTTTCAGATCTTTATGCAGGATTGTGTGCACAGACCCACGGAAATGCCAATTTCCTACGTCTCGGTAGCGTAGATGGTAGCATGTCTTTCTCACGTTCAAGAGGACCCAAGTTCGAATCTCGGCCAGGGTGAGTTAGCTGGATAAGGTTTTTCCCGGGGTTTCCCTTATACTGAAAGACGAATGTCGGGCAACTCTAAGCTCCATGGATCCCGGACGCATTGAGCATCCATTTCATTCATCGTCCGATATGACTAAATGTTGGAGAACGTAAATTACGAGGAAAAAAAAAAAAAAACTTTCTATGATTACAAATAAAGGGTGTAAGTTTTTTCGATATCATTTATTTTTTCTGTACTCCTACCATCCTCAAGTCTCATAACGTACAAACAAACAACGATTCAAACTATAATTTAAATTTATTAGGACCTTACTACATGTGCAAAGGAAAACACATCATTACTTCAAATTCAGTAGGTTTTGAATTAAACAATACAGAAGGCTACTTCAATATGTGGCTTTGGATTTAACAAATAGACACTACTAAATGATGATCGGATTTGGTGATAGGAGAACCCAAGACGAGGTTTGTGTCCTGTTTAATTAAATGCATCCAGAACGAAGGATTACTCATTTTAAGTTAAGTAAAATTTTGAGTGAAAAAAAATCAACGAATAAAATAACTTAAAAATAAAGCAAAGTCTGGAGGGCCAAAACAAGTTGAAGGTGTTGATAAATATTTTGATGTTTTATCAGTGGAAGAAAATCCACATTTATCTACCAGCCAGCATATTCTGGAAGGTAGGTTTCTTTCTGCCCACTGAAAGTATTTTGAAGGGCTGCAGCATTTTGGATTTATACAAAAGAAGTAATAACAAGCTTACAATGAGGAATAATTTTATTTATTGTATCAGAATATTTTTATATTGAATAATTTTAACTCCTTATTTTATTTGTTTATTGAATTACCTAAATCATGAGGATAAATTGGCAGAAGAGGAAGTATCAAATGGCCGCCAAGATCTCCTGATCTGAACCTCTTAGACTTTTTCTTGCGCGGATATTTGAAGTGGAGGGTTTATAAGAACCGAACAAGAGATCTTGAGGAGTTAAAGCGAAGAATTGGACAAGAAATGCAGCTGATCAGGCTGAACAGTGTTGCTGCAAATATTAGCTAATTTCAAAGACAGACTTTGGCATTGTTTGGCAGTAAATGGAGGCCATTTTGAGCAACTTTTGAAGTGAATTCATCATGTATTACAACACAGTACCACTAACTTTGTTATGAAGGTGTTTTCTTGGTTTAAATTTCTTGTGCTTTCATACGTTCTACGTTCCGAGACTTGTGGACCAAAAATATGATGAAAAAGAAAAGTGTCTCTATTAAAAAACGTCAAGCCTATTTACAATTATAGTAATATAAAATAATAGCAAAGTTACAAGCATTGCTGTATACGTTTTAGTCACCCCATATAGCGCCCAGTTCGTACAGATTTGCTCTCACTATTTAGTTTCTGTATATTACGAAATGCGTAATGTAGGTATTTGTGGAATGGTTTACTTTGGATTAAAATGATGTACCAAATAGGGAAGTGCACTTTGATAACAATAAGTTGTATAGATGTTGATAAACTATCCTCTAATATTAACCCGAAACCAGTATGGTGCAGTTTTTGTAGCACAAATGGTATGGTGGGGTCTATACTGCATCTATTCCTCCTTTTGTGGCATTGTAGTACTCAATTATCTCAGGTTTCTTTGTTTCCTGGTTCACTGATGTACTGTAGTGCATCGAAGATACCAAAAACTCTGCCTTTTTTGTTTTTGGTTCATAGATCAATGTTAAATTGTCTCCAAATCCAAACAATGAAGATCCAGGTTTTCTGGCTTTGGATGGCAAAAACCCTTTTGGCATTTCTTTCTTGTTTTTCTTTAAGGTTTCCACATAAGTAAGGCCCCTCTTCCTTAGTTCATTAACAAGTTCGATTGTTTCCATAAGCTGTTGAGATTCCCTCCCGAAACATACCGAAATACGATTTTATATACATACGTGTGCAAATTATTAGACTCAATGGTGAAATTTCCATTTATTTAACAGAAATAATATTACAAAATATTTTTTTCAACTCTTAGTACTTTGTATGCATTCCTTTAGCCTTTATTACCATTTTGATGCGTTTTGGCATGCTCTCTACAAGGGGGGAGCACTTTTCCTTTATTTCTTCATCTCTGTGCCAAATGCCAGCTGAACTTCTGTTGTTATTTTCAATTTTTTTCAGTCTCTGTTTAACAATACCCCACAGATTTTCTATTGGATTTAAGTCAGGGCTATTCCCCGGCCATGGTAGTACTTTTACATTGTTTTCTTTGAGGAACTGGGTTACAGATTTTGCTCTATGGCAGGAGCACTGTCATGCATGGACACAAAATCACCATTTGGAAACCACTCTTTACTTTGCGGAAATAGTTTTGTTTCTAATACACTTTTATACTGTTTCTGCTCCATAGATTCCACAACTATGTATAATCTTCCAGGTCCATGGACAGACATACAGCTCCAGACCATTTTTGATGTTGGGTGCTTTACTCTTTGATCGACGCACTGAGGGGAAAATGCTTCTTTATCTGTCCTCACATATTGGCTGCTCTCTTCACATACTTCAACCATGGATTCATCTGAGAAAATTACACGAAACAATAAAAACCTCTATTAATATTAAACAGTTTTAAAATTGCTCAAAGATAGTATAACAAAACCAGCAATGAGAGAAACAAAGTTTTAAGCTGATAGTTTATTTCCGTAAAATTTACATGTACATTATGCTATATATAATTTTCATACTATTTACCTTTCCCCAAAGTTCCACTGGATGTTTCTGTATCTCTTTGGCCCATTGTAAACGTTTTTTTTTTTTTTTTTTTTTTTTTTTTTTTTTTTTTTGCCATTGCAGGTGTCAGTTTAGCCTTTTTACGAGGCCTGCATGCTGGTAAACCTGCTTCACATAATCTTCTGCGAACTACTGAGGCTGATATTTCTGTACCGTACTGCTTTAGTTGATTACTGAGGTCAATGCTGGTTGCTCTTCTATTTTGTTTTGCCACCTGCACAAGTTTTCTTTGCATCCTTGGTGATAGCTTTCTTTTCCTCCCGCATTTTCCATGCCTTTGTGAGGTCAACGTCTCACCGAATGTTAAAGCTTGATTAATGCGACTAACAGATTTTTGTGAAATATACAATTTCTTAGCTATTTCGCGTTGTGAATTAAGAGTTTCCTTCAAATGACGCTCAGTTACAGCTACCTTCCTTGGGGATAAGTCAGCAGTTTTACCCATAACCTCACTTTTGAATAATTGTGAATGCTAAGGATAAGATACACGATGTTACCTGGCTTGAGATCAATTCATAATAAATACTGAGGATATTTTAGCCATAAAACACAATAAAGGCAAATATTAACAATCTTCAGTTACTACTTTCACGAAATGAAAGCAATATCACCAAACAGTTGGATGAACAGATATGAAGAAAATGGCTGCTCTTAATTCAGAGCCACAACCATATTACTATAAGTAAAAGAAAAGTCCCCCAGCTATTACTAAGAGAGAAATTTCATTGAATGTGCTTCATATTATAGCAAGAAAAAGAATTACGAAAAATTGAGATAGGTTACGGCGGTAAATAACTATTATTTTGAATGTAAAACTGAAGCAAAGTAAAAAAACATGAATGAGTCTAATAATTTGGACACGTCTGTGCTTACGCTATCAGTATGGTGGGGTCACGCTGACCCCGCTAAGTAGAAAAACAACTGCTAAGGATGTGTACGCACTGTTATCACCACAACCTCATCGCTCTACATATCAAACCATACTGCTTAAAGGTATTGAGAGCCGCAGCGCCACACTGCGGAGAAAATAGGTTTAACATGGTATACAATTTTACTCGGAGTCCTTCTGACCCCCCACCATACCGGTTACGTTAAGTCATATCAGACGATGAATGAGTGAAATGATGCTCACATGAGCCCATTGTCCACAGAGCTCAGAGTTATTCGATATTAATCTTTAAGGATAAGGGAAAAATACCGGGAGAACTTAGAGATACCAGAGAACTCGCCCTGACCGAGATTAGAACGTCTTACTGTGCTGAAATTTGGGTTGTGGTAATTCAAGCGTATGCTTCCTTTTTTTCTGCTGTGCTGATGTTTTGATTTTTTTCCACCAGCAACAATGCACCGCGTTGGATTAACAATAACCTTTATTCTGCGCAAGTACGACGCCTACGGCCTCTTGTGTTGAAGGTTAATGGTCAACATGCATGATGATGAGCAACGAGGATACGCCCTTATAAAGAAATTCTGAAGGAGCGAGCCTTTTCTGTGGATTCAGCGCTCTGTATTTGACGGCTCTTGAGAAATGCGGGGAACATTAATAATACGTTGGCGTTTTTTCTTCTCTCTCTCACCCTCCCCACTCCCTCCCCCTCTCTCCGTCCCCCTCCCTCTCTCCCTCTCCCGAGTGATTTATGGATGATCCTTGCCTTTTCACGGAATACGTATACTATTGTCTGTGTAGCCACTGCAAATTTAAGATCCTGCTTGCATAATGCAAAGCCACCCAAGTCACTTCCAGCAAGAATTAAAGAACAGCTGTGATGCTCTTGATAACTTTGTATTAGAAAATGCCAACCTTACAGTAAAAACAAAAGTTTTCCACCTTGATAAACTATTCTTGATAAAGCTTATTTGTTTTTCTACCACGAGATTACAGACAGTCTAATAAATACGTAAAATATGAATCTATTAACAGTGAAGCAAATAAATATCTACAAATATAACGATTTGTAATTTAAAGCTTCACTTGTCTTATAAGAAAAGGTATTATTTGTCCTATAAATTGTGCGAGATCCCGATTTCATGTAAAACTTTTACATATCTTCAGCCGGAAACAGCAAAAACTAAGACAAATCGTAATTTAGAAACCAGAACAAAAGAACATTTTCGTAACATTAAGTATAAACAAAGTGATAAATCGGTCGTAGCAGAACATTTTTGGTCATTTAACCATGAAATAAATCAAGAAGTTAAATTATTAAAACAATTAAATGGCCCAATAGATTTAATGGATTGGGAATATATATTCATTTTAAAAATCAAACATCGTGTAATGATTTGAAATACCAGCAGACGATTCTGTTTTTAAATTTATTTTATTTTCAGATTTTGGTAGTACTAACAAAAACATATCAACATCTAGCGTTCGTAACGATGGCGACAGGTTTGTTTCCGGCTGAGGGTGTGTAAAAGTTTTACATGAAATCGCGATCTCGGACAATTTATAGGAAAAATATCACCTTTTCTTTTAAGATAAATGATAGTTTTAAGTTACAAACTGTTACATTTGTAGATATAATAGGTAGTCTAGTTTCTAGTTCGCGAGGTCCACGGTTCAAACATGCGTAGAACACATAAGCATGCCTTCCTTTGGAAGGGAAGTAAAGCCGGTGGTTTCGTGTGGTAGATATATGGCATGCAAGAGTACCTCAAGCCTGGTAAAGAGACCTCTGAGCAAATTTAAAGTTTTTTTGCACGTGCAATAAAGAATTGCACGCCTAGAAGCAGAGCAGTTAGTGTGTCGATAAATAATAAAAAATAAACCTAATTTCAATTACTATAAGCAGAGGATGTAGTGCATTCCATCCAAAAATTTGATGTAAAGTCTAATGAGAAATATGTACATTAGAGTCTCGATTATCCGACCTAAACTGGCCCTGGACAAGGTCGGATAACCGAAAGTGTCAGATAATACAGAATAATGGAAAATAATTGTTCTGTCACACTAGCCGTGTGTAGGACGCACTATGAATGGGTAGGGCCAGACTGAAAAATTCAACGCCATAGCCGGGATTTGAACCACGGATCTTCTGGTCTCCGTCCAGCCGCTGTAAACCATTGAGCTACTATAGCCAACGTGCCAACATGACATTAAATTCTCCAACTGGTTCGTATTTTTGCATAAGACAACTACCTTAATGGTGACTTACTATGCTGTAAGTACTTTAAGGCCCGGGCTTTATAGTTCGGACGACTATTAGGTACAATTAATGAAATTAATTGTTCTTTCACACTGGCCGTTTGTAGGACGCACTATGAAAGAGTAGAGCCAGACTGAACAATTCAATGCCATAGTCGCGATTTGAACTTACAGCATAGTAAGTCGCCATTAAGGTAGTTGTCTCATGTGTTTATGAGAACTCCTAGTGGTTTACCGGGAAAAACACGAGTCAGTTGGAGAATTTAATGTCCTGTTGGCACGTTGGCCATAGTAGCTTAATGGTTTAGAGCGGCTGGACGGAGACCAGAAGATCCGTGTTTCAAATCCCGGCTATGACATTGTATTTTTCAGTTAGGCTCTACCTTTTCATAGTGCGTCCTACACACGGCTAGTGTGAAAGAACAATTAATTTCCATTAATTGTACCTGATAGTGGTCCGAATTATAAAGCCCGGGTCTTAAAGTACTTACAGCATATTAAGTCGCCATTAAGGTAGTTGTCTCATGTGTTTATGAGAACTAGTGGTGTACCGGGAAAAACACGAGTCAGTTGGAGAATTTAATGTCCTGTTGGCACGTTGGCCATAGTAGCTCAATGGTTTAGAGCGGCTGGACGGAGGCCAGAAGATCCGTGGTTCAAATCCCAGCTATGGCATTGAATTTTTCAGTCTGTAGATTACATTACACTATTTACATCTCAGAGAAAATGTTGGAAGTGCCCTCCACCAGCATCTATACATGTTTGTACTCGTCTCATCATATTCTCTGTAGTTTTACGGAGAGTATCCTCGTCATTGTTACTTATTTCGGTTCGAATGGATTCCTTGAGAACATCAATTGTCCGTGCTTGTACTCTATTTTTAGATACTCCCACAAGAAAAAATCCGGTGAGGTTAGGTCAGGGGATCTGGGGGCCACAGACCTTTTGAGATCATTCGACTATCAAAGAAACTGGTTACAAGTTCTATGGTGTCATTAGATTGATCCATCTTGCTGGAGATAACCTTCTCTCAATTTGATATCATCCAGCTGCTCCACAAATGTCTTGAAGATACCCACATAAACTTCAGTGTCTACAGTCGTATCAAATAAAGTGGAACATTTAAGACTGTCAATTGTCAATAATTGTCAGTGTTGTCACTTCTCCCAGAGCCACTGAGGTCATTAAAACAAATTTCTACATTCTACGAGCTTTCAAAGGGAAATTATGGCCTATTGAAATTGTTCAGGTTTATATGGATCGCTGTGTAGTTGTCGAAAAATTATTTAGAAAAGAGACTTCTGGAGTCATTTTCAGAAAATTCAAAATATTCATTTTATTTGTGATAAATGTATCTTAAAACACGTGGCATTTTAATAAATACAGTTCGTCATTTTTATTAAGTCAAAATTTGTAAACAGTCTTCCATGTAAAAGTAGCCTCGATAGGAAGTTCTTGAAAAATTTGGGAGATGATTAAATGAAAGAACAGTTTTAATACTGAATGTATTTTCGTTTTTTAGTTGTAATGTTCAATAACACACATATACGAACACACGCACGTATTCAGGATCTGCAAAAAAGAATGAAATGTGTAGTGTTTAACGCCCGCTTTTACTACATACGGCACCACAGGCGATGACACTGATGATAAAGTCTGTCTAGTTAACGGGTGTGCGGTTCCCACTCAAAGGAACCTGACACTCCCACCCACTAATGGCCGTCATAAATCTATCTCCACACTTCAGAAATGGAACACTGTCGCTGAGGACCAATAGCAACCCTGATTTTCTGGAAATGACAGTTTCATGTTTACTCCACGTGGATTCTCAGTTGTCAAAGTTCCAACTTCCAGTTGATCTGTTTCATTACGTGCAGAAATTCGTTGTGTGTCACGATGTGGAGACCGTAGGAGGGAAATGCAGTGGTAAATGTAAATGAAGTAGTAGATAACTTTCAGTCAAGTGAAAATAATCAAAGTGAAGATTATAGTGGGAATAACTGGGCCGAGTTATGTTACTGGAAAAGCCTCACAAAATAAATTTATAACGGGAACTGTTTCTGAGCAAATTCAAGCGCTTGTTTGGAACACATATAAATATTTGCTGAGAAATAATCTTGGTAAGGGGTCATGCAATGAACCTGATGATAAATTCTGGGTATTCACAGAAATACAGTAAGAAATATTGTGACGAAAGGAATACCAAAGACGCCGATCAAGTGTGAAAAGAACAGGAAGCGTTTCTGTAAAGAAGATAATTTCACATGCGATTTAATTCGCCGAGAAATTTATAGATTCCACGGAAAAGGGAGAGCGCCCACCTTAGACGAATTGGTTGTACATTTGCAAGAAATTTGTGATTTTCCTTATGGGCTCTGCACTTTGCGCGGTCTCCTAAAGGAGCTGGGTTTCAAATACCGCACTTTGAATAAGTTAAGGGTTATTATGGAATCCAGTAGAATTGTAGCTTGGCGATATATATGTCAAAACTGAGGAAGTTTCGCAGTAATGGACATAAGATAATTTATTTAGACGAAACCTCGTAGGATACCCATGACGTATCGAGAAAGGTGGCAACCTTGCAGAACGGACTGGGAGAAGGAGGGCCGGTGTTGTAAATCGATTAGAAGGGTTCGTCAAAGGAGTGATCGACGTGCACACGAGTTAACTAAACAGACTCTACATGAGATGACGATGGAGCACTGATGGAATGAGATGGCGGGAGAAACCGGAGACTCCGGAGAAAACCCGCCCCAGCGCCGTGTTGTCCATCACAAATCTCACTTTGCGGTCGCCTGGGATCGAACCCGGGCCGCCTTGCTGATAGCCAAGCGGTCTAACCACTGAGACACGGCGCAGCCTAAGGATCCGCAAGCCCGCTTCTGTGGCGTAGATGGTAGCGTGTCTGCTTCACGTTCAAGAGGCTCCGAGTTCGAATCTCGGTCAGGGTGAGTTATCGGGATAAGGTTTTGCCAGGGTTTTCCCTTATCCTGAAAGATGAATATCGGACCGTGGACTGATTTGAGCATTATTTCATTCATCGTTCAATATGACGATAAATGTGGGTGGGAAAAGCCACTGTATTTATAGTAAAATCTCAATATCAAATTTTTAGGGAAATTTAATAACTTTTTACCAGTATCATAAAGTAAGAAAGAAATCCGAGCCGCAAGTTAAATACAAATTCAGTGATGGGATGTAGTATGAGAGTCTACAGGGAAGAATAGGACTTTTTCAGAATTATCAACATGAGTTGAGTGGTTTTTCAGATTACCCTCCACATATGTATACAAAGTTACTCTCTTTATAAGTTTCGGCAGGGAATAACTAGAGCTGTGCACGGAAGTGCAGAATTGTGTTCAAGGAAGATGCTGTTTATGTTAACCGCTCCGCCTTGCTAGTAGATACAGTCTGTTCCTAAAGCAACAGGCTCCACATCGGATTGTGTAAGGGCTTTCAATATTTCCTCTGAATATGTTCTGTAATTTTATTTGAGCTACAGACGGCAAAGTAAGCCTCATTGATGCTTTCTTTATTCTTTAGCAGTATCAGTTACCGCTTATGCCTTAGAGAATTAAGGGGGGACATACGTGAAAATGTTCAAAAAATCTAATTTTTTTATTGTTTTGCAAAATAGTATATAGTGTTAGCTATCAAACACCAAAATATTATGACTGTACGTGGTCTGTATGTATCTTTAAAAAATTAAATGTCCTAGTGTTGTATAGTAACAACACATAGTCTTCCATCAGCTGTCTTGGAATCTATAAAGCCCACCTACCAATTCTTAGCACACCCAGACTTGCTAAACAAATGTCTCTATGGAGAGACACAAAACCCAAATGAAAGCCTCAACAGTTTGATATGGAAAAGGTGTCCCAAAACATCATTTGTGTCTTCCATAGTGGTGAAAATTGCTACATTTATGCTGCAATAGTGTTTAATGTTGGGAATGTTGGCCGAAAGAAAGTTATGCATCAGTTAGGGTATCAACCTGGTGTGTTTATGGAGTATCGACAACATTCGCATCGCTGGTGCAGAAAGAGCTATGAAATTAATGCAGAAAGAAGCAAGACAGAAGAGGAATTTAAAAAGAAAGGCTAAAGAAGACCAGAATGAGGATACAGACTATGGATATGGGAAGTTCTGACTTAAAATTAAAAGGCAAACTAAATAATAGTTATTGTATATTTAATTGCCTTTCCCCGTAACTTGCATTTTCTACAACTTCAACCCATTTTTCTATCAAACTACTTCATCTACAGTGATGCAATTTAGCACGCAGCTTTCTTATGCCACAATGAACATTTTGTTGGTTCTAGAATTGAAGATTAAGCTCCAGATGGAATGCGATGATACAAAATATGAAATTATTTTAATTTTCAAAGGATGCATATGATTAACATTTTTTTAAAAAAATGTATACAGTTCCAATAAGAAATCTAAATCCACCAAATTCATTGTTAGTGTGTTTTAAAATAGCATACCAAATTTCAGAAAGATAGAAAATGTGAATTTAAAAAAAAATGGGGTTAAGTTTGTAAATATCTCTGCATTTAGAAAAAATATGTAGCATTAGTTATAAACAATGGAAAATTATGAAAAACATTGTGTATATTAACTGTATTATCTTAAATGAGTATACTAAGTTTCTTTCTCTAACTTGAAAACTTTGGATGTTATTGCTATTTATGTAATACTCTGAATATTTGCATACGCCCCCCCCCCCCTTAAATAACTAACGCTAGAAGCGATACAGCAACAGAGAGCTGTTCTGGAAACCCTGTCCAGTTCAGATTGCTGTCAGGCTGAAATACACCTTCTTTAATTAAATACTTTCCTTATTTCTGTGTATGTGGAAAGTGCGAATTAAGTTTTTAATAATGAAGAAATTGCCCTATGCTTGATGTTCATACTGCCACGCAGTTGTCTCAGTACGTTTCTGCCATATTTACTCGTTCTTCGACTGCACTGCAAGACCAATATCCACGACATACAAAGGCCAATACTTCTGATTATAACACTTATGCTCGATTTCACCAACAAATGTTAACACTTAACACGAGTTTAGTAATAGTTAAAACAAAAATTGCATTTCACCAACAAGTGTTAGCGTAGCACTCGTGTTAAATCTCATGTTAAACTAACAAGGCAAATTTCTAATGTTAAGTCCTTAACAATTGTAAATAGTAAAGATGGCGAGCATGAACTCAGCTTTTGATGTCGATTTGCTATATTTAAGATCGTCTAAATGGCATTCATAATAGAGTACGGCCTATGAGGAGAAATTATTTTGAGGAACTATCCGAAGAAAATTGTTTTACGGAGGTATAGACTGTCGAAACGTGTTGCTATGAAGGTTACTGCGGAAGTACAAGAGAGGTTAGAACATACATCGAAAGAAATGTGGCGATCTCGCCTTTGCTTCAAGTATCAATAACCTTACGATTTTATAATTCACTGAATTATGTGGATAATACACTGTCCACCTCCCGTCTTGAAACGTTCAAGTAACTTGACCTTCTTCGCTCCTCGTTTTAAATTTACGTAATGCTGAGTTAGAACATGCATCGAAAGGAATATGCCGATCTCGCCTTTGCTTCAAGTATCAATAACCTTGCGATTTTATAATTCACTGAATTATGTGGATAATACATTGTCCACCTCCGTCTTGAAACGTTCAAGTAACTTGACCTTCGCTCCTCGTTTTAAATTTACGTAATACTGAGTTAGAACATGCATCGAAAGGAATATGATGATCTCGCCTAAGCTTCAAGTATTAATAAACTTGCGATTTTATAATTCACTGAATTATGTGGATAATACATTGTCCACCTCCGTCTTGAAACGTTCAAGTAACTTGACCTTCTTCGCTCCTCGTTTTAAATTTACGTAATACTGAGTTAGAACATGCATCGAAAGGAATATGATGATCTCGCCTAAGCTTCAAGTATTAATAAACTTGCGATTTTATAATTCACTGAATTATGTGGATAATACATTGTCCAACTCCGTCTTGAAACGTTATGCATCGAAAGGAATATGCCGAACTCGCCTTTGCTTCAAGTATCAATAACCTTACGATTTTATAATTCACTGAATTATGTGGATAATACATTGTCCACCTCCCGTCTTGAAACGTTCAAGTAACTTGACCTTCTTCGCTCCTCGTTTTAAATTTACGTAATGCTGAGTTAGAACATGCATCGAAAGGAATATGCCGATCTCGCCTTTGCTTCAAGTATCAATAACCTTGCGATTTTATAATTCACTGAATTATGTGGATAATACATTGTCCACCTCCGTCTTGAAACGTTCAAGTAACTTGACCTTCTTCGCTCCTCGTTTTAAATTTACGTAATGCTGAGTTAGAACATGCATCGAAAGGAATATGCCGATCTCGCCTTTGCTTCAAGTATCAATAACCTTGCGATTTTATAATTCACTGAATTATGTGGATAATACATTGTCCACCTCCGTCTTGAAACGTTCAAGTAACTTGACCTTCTTCGCTCCTCGTTTTAAATTTACGTAATACTGAGTTAGAACATGCATCGAAAGGAATATGATGATCTCGCCTAAGCTTCAAGTATTAATAAACTTGCGATTTTATAATTCACTGAATTATGTGGATAATACATTGTCCAACTCCGTCTTGAAACGTTATGCATCGAAAGGAATATGCCGAACTCGCCTTTGCTTCAAGTATCAATAACCTTGCGATTTTATAATTCACTGAATTATGCGGATAATACATTGTTCACCTCCGTCTTGAAACGTTCAAGTCACTTGCCCTTCTTCGCTCCTCGTTTTAAATTTACGTAATACTGAGTTAGAACATGCATCGAAAGGAATATGCCGAACTCGCCTTTGCTTCAAGTATCAATAACCTTGCGATTTTATAATTCACTGAATTATGTGGATAATACATTGTTCACCTCCGTCTTGAAACGTTCAAGTCACTTGCCCTTCTTCGCACCTCGTTTTAAATTTGCGTAATACTGACAAGTTGTTTGGTGCTTGTAGTAGTGACACATGCATTTGAATTAAATTCGTTTCCAATATTTTCCCCTCGTTTACATTCACTGCATCCGTCCTCTTATTTTCCACAATATCCTTACACTTCGTCACCATTTCAATTAATAATTCTTTCTCCGTCGATGAGAAATTTGTCTCACGGCTTTATTTATGATTTTGTTCATCCGCCATTTGTGCAGACGAAAATGAAAACAAAAGCGCATCGGAGTACGTTCAGAAAATCATCCATAGCCTTCTATAGCTGTGATATTTACAAGCTTCTTTGCGTTAACACAGGTTTGTTAACATTTTAAGAAATTTAACATTAGTTTTAGCGCTGTGACAATTGTTACGTTACACTTGCTAACGTCGATTTTAACATCTGTTCAACCTGGGGGAGGGAAGGATATATAGATATATGTAGTAAGTTAGGGCGAGAAGGTTTTGCTTGGGCGAGAACAGGAGTGAGAAACTTGAAAGGTGTAGATCAAGAGAGGGAGCTAGATAAATGCCCATTGTGTGGAGAAGAGAATGCAGATTTCCATTGTATATTAAATTGTAGTCAAACAAAGATATGGAGAGAGCAGGCTTGGCTACGTAAATGGGACAATTTGGGGGGGTGTAGTAGTAATTAGAAAAATGTTGTCAGTAAAAGGAGAAAAGAACTGGAGAAATATAGGGAATTATTTAGGGTTAGTTAAAGAGAGATGGCTAAGAACAATTAAGAGAAAAATGTAGAGTGGTATAGGTGAAATGGCAGAAAGTGTAAAAAGAAGCAGAGGGCCTCCATTACACAAAAACCTAGGGTTAGGTGTATGGGGACCGAATTATTCAATGGTGGGCAACATGATAACATGGTAGGATTTTCGGGATTTAGGAATATATGGCATATTTCAGTATGGATTATATAATTGTAATCTTGCTTTTGTATTTCCATTTGTTGATGTAAAAGGAAATAAATTACTACTACTACTACTACTTAAAAAAAACATCTGTTGGTGAAATCGGGCATTAGAATGATCAAATGTTATATAGTGTGATCCATATAAATCGGAATCATTTCAATAAGCCATTATTTTTGAACAAATAATAGGACACATGTGCAACTTTGGGAGAATATAATACACATTTAGGAGATTACATTACACTATTTACATCTCAGAGGTGACCGGTAGTGTTGGCAGTTCTGCAGCGTGTTCTATTGCTGAAATAAACATCACTCGGCACTTGTTAAGGACTTACGCGCGTCTCTGTGGCTTGTCTGCTTGCTTTCTGTGGCCCCCTATAGTTTCCTCACTTCAACCCTTCCTCTTGGTAGAGTTAGATTACTTCCGTAAAAACCCTGGCATAATGCATTGCTTACCTTAGGAGCGACTCTCACCACCGATGGGCGTGGCTTCGGCGTGAAGTTCCTCGATGCCGTCCAGCATGTCGTCTGCTCATCCCTGGAAAACGTACCTCTCGGCTCTGCTGCTGCACTCATATTCAGACGTTGCTAAGTAATCACTTTCCGAATCACTGCTGCTACTGTCGCCATTAACAGTGATCGTTAGCTTTTCCACCTCTGTTTCTAGGAGACCCTCAGTTTTTATATATTTCTCTTCCACTTGGTGAACATGCCGGCAAACTGGACCCCATTCTGCTTCTCCTATTTCACCAAATCGCTGTTCGCACAAACGCCACACGTCTCCCATGTTGAAGCTCACATTGCAAAGTGCAACCCATTCTTTTAGATTTGCCCAAATTTTTTCTATGGCATTCAGGTCGGGATGGTACGGTGGTAAGCGGAGAACTACGTGCCCATCTTCTTCTAAAATTGCATCCACAATATATTTCTTATGTTTTGGCTTATGCAACTTTATAAGATCATATAGTTCCGCTTTCAGCATATGGCTTCCGAACGGAATCCTATGCTTAACCAACCAGTCTTGCATATCCTGCTTTTTTGTGTTCGCTGTGGGGCATTTTTCTCTGGTCACATTGATATGAAGCGTTGTCTACCACAAGAACAGACTTTTCTGAAAAATTGGGTTTTAGTTTTTCTTTAACTGCATTCTAACTGATAAGTTTTACAGATTTAGTGTTCCCAACAAAGCACGTGATAACCAAGTTCACTCGTCTAGATGAGGATACACACTGACCTTTGCGCATACAGGTTGACGCATACGGCGGGGGGGGGGGGGGGGAGGGAGAGAGGGTGGAACTGGCATATATGAGGCGCCAAGCGGATATTGAAAACAGGCTCGCCCGCTGAACACCCAGGGCTTTTATGGGAATACGGCTACTCTATGTCTTAAAGGGCGAGGTGTTCCCCTTTTTTTTCTATCCTCTAACATTTACTGAACATATGCGGCAGAATATGTGCAACTAGTGTAGAGTACTTCTCTTAGTGAAACGCAAGAGAAGATACTTCTTTCTGAGGTTGAAGGATCTACTTTAGGATACTCCTATATCCAGGAGTTTCAGTTTTCTTTTTCTTCAAAAGAAAAGACCCTTCCGGCCAGAGGCAAACATAAAAAGACGTTAAGGCCATGGCCATAAAAAGATCTCCGAATACTTTAATAGCCATAAACCGTATAAAGTGCTTTTATTATAGGAAAGCGTCATCCAAATTCCCGAGTCTAAGTGATCAAACTGACCAGCTGGACGTAATAATGCATAAAACCAAAGTTACACATTTATGACAGCAATTTTAAAAATCCACAATTTCAAGTCCATCATTCCGTTTTCTTCTCTCATTTCTGTGTTTACGGACCGGGATGTTCAGGTGGTTTCGTCGTGGCTGACCATGTTTTTTATGACGGTTTTCCCGGCTCGCCAGGCGAATGTTGGGTAGGGTCTGTTTAGTTAAAGCGTGTACAGTTCGGCGCCTCTTTTGACGAACCCTTATAATCGATTTACAACACCGGCCCTCCTTCTCGCAGACCTTTTTGCAAGGTTGCCACCTTTCTCGATACGTCATGAGTATCGTACGAGATTTCGTCTAAATAAATTATCTTATGCTCATTACTGCAAAACTTCCTTATACGAGGGCTATCCAGAAAGTAGATTACGTTTTCGTCTGTTTCCGCTAGGGGCGGGGCTAGCGCGGCCATCTTGGGGTCAGAGCGTTGCGCAGCTCAGTCGGCATCTAGCCGTGCTAGTAAGAGGTTCATGCTGTGCTCCGTTCAGATACTGTGACGGTTTGAAATGTCTGCGTTAATTGAAAATCCCGCGAGCTGCGAGGTGCGTGCAGTAATAAGGTTTCTGACTGCAAAAAAACTGTAAACCGATAGAAATCTATCGGCAGCTTTGTGAAGTGTATGGGGACAACATTATCACTGAAGGTGGAGTGCGTCAGTTGGTCATCAGATTTAAAAATGGCCGAACCAATGTTCACGACGAAGATCGAAGTGGGAGACCCAGCATAGTGACTGCCGAACTTGTCGAAAAAGTCGATGCTAAAGTCCGTGAAAATCGAAGGTTCACAATAACGGAACTTTCTTTGAGTTTTCCACAAATTTCGCGAAGTTTGTTGCACGAAATCATCAGCGAAAAGCTTGGTTACCACAAGTTTTGTGCAAGATGGATTCCAAAAATCTTGACAGAGGACCACAAAAATCAGCGAATGGCTGCAGCGTTGAACTTTTTGGACGTTTACCATAAGGATGGTGACTCTTTACTCGATCGCATCGTTACTGGTGACGAAACATGGGTGAAACACGTGAACTGTGAAACGAAATTGCAATCAGTGCAGTGGGGGCACACAAGTTCTCCCCAAAAACCCAAGAAATGCATGCAAACAATGTCGGCAACGAAGATGATGGCGACTGTTTTTTTGGGACAGAAAAGCTGTGATTTTGGTGGACTTCCTGGAAAGAGGCACTACAATAAACTCTCAAAGGTATTGCCAAACTCTCCAAAAACTCAGAAAAGCCATTCAAAACAAGCGCAGAGGAATGTTGAGCTCTAAGATCTTGTTGATTCACGACAACGCCCGGCCCCACACGGCAAATGTCACTCGTGAAGTTCTTGAATCTTTTAAGTGGGAGTTGTTTCCTCATCCGCCGTACAGTCCCGACCTGGCACCGAGCGACTTCCACCTATTCCCAGCAATGAAGAAGTGGCTGGCTATGCAGCGTTTTGATGACGACGCACAGCTGCAAGAAGAGGTAACGAAGTGGTTGAAGGCGCAGGCGGCCGAATTTTTCGACGAAGGAATTTCCAAGCTCGTACATCGCTACGATAAATGCCTTAATTTGAATGGTGACTATGTCGAAAAGTAGTATTTGAGTGTGGCTTTCATCTGTATATAATAAAATTTGTTTCCTATTCTTTGTTTACCTTTTATTCCAAAACGTAATCTACTTTCTGGATAGCCCTCGTATATAACGCCAAGCTACAATTCTACTGGATTCCATAACAACCCTTAACTTATTCAAAGTGCGGTATTTGAAACCCAGCTCCTTCAGGAAGCCACGTAAAATGCAGTGTCCATAAGGAAAATCACAAATTTCTTGCAAATGTGCAACCAATTCATCTACGGTGGGCGTTCTCCCTTTTGCATAGAATCTATAAATTTCTCGACGAATTAAATCGCATGTGAAATTATCTACTTTAGAGAAACGTTTCCTTTTGTTTTCACAGTTGATCGGCGTCTTTGGTGTTCCTTTCGTCACAATATTTCTCACTGTATTTCTGTGAATATCCAAAATTTATCATCAGGTTCATTGCACGACCCCTTACCAAGATTATTTTTCAGCAAATATTTATGTGTGTTCAAAACAAGCGCTTGAATTTGCTTAGAAAGAGTTCCCGTTATAACTTTGTTTTTTGAGACTTTTCCAGTAATATAACTCGGCCCAGTTACTCACACTATTGTCATCACTTTGATTATTTTCACTTGACTAAAAGTTATCTACTATTTCATTTGCATTTTCCACTGCATTTCCCTCCCACGGTCTCCACATCGTGACACACAACGAATTTCTGCACGTAATGAAACAGATGAACTGGAAGTTGGAACTTTGGCAACTGAGACTCCACGTGGAGTAAACATGCGACTGTCATTTCCAGAAAATCAGGGTTGCTATTGGTCCTCAACGACAGTGTTCCATTTCTGAAGTGCGGAGATAGATTTATGAGGGTCATTAGTGGGCGGTAGGGTCCGTTTCCTTTGTGACGCAACTGCACTCGTGTTGACTAGACAGACTTTAAGTAAAATACGTCCGCAGAATTTACTGTCCCTCCGTTTCATATCCATTATCATTTAAAGTGTCGAGTGTTTCGGTGCTGTCGCTACTCCTTGGATCGGACGCCCTCTGTCATCTCTAACCTCATCCTTCCTCTCGGGGATACCCCACTTTGGGCTTAGGTGCAGTAAACCACAGATTGCAGTGTCGAATCCCCTGCATAGTAATCCTAATCACTGTGCTTCGTGGCATTTGGCGTTGCTGGTGTTCAAAACGAGTACTACCGTGGACACCAGAGGTCGGCCTGGTCTATGGGTCACTTCACTTTATTATTACCTTTTGGGAAATGTTAACCATAAGATCCTCTATGTACTTTACAGTGTGAGGTGTCGCACTATCTGGTATAAATTTAAGTTCAAATTCCGCATGTATTACTTTCTCTACAGGTAATTTAAATTAGAGAAGATATAGCAATATAGCACTCCACCCAACAATTGGATTCCAAAATTCCACTCTAAATATTAGTTTGAGGTTCCCTGAATCAATTTATGGAACGCTGCCCGTAGATATGATTGTGGACACGTTTTTCGTTCAGAAACGAAAAGAGGGTTAAATACAACCACCGAATTTCTGAGATAAATCCCTAATCGACATCTACCAGTAGTCTTTAAAGCGCTGAGCTTGAAAGTATTAAAGGGGTAGCTACAATATAATCAGAGTAAGTCAATTGCAACGTTTTGTAGAAGTGATGAGATATGGGATTTGGCAGTCATGGGATACATACAATAGCACGGGCAATAATCCACTCTCTCTCTCTCTCTCTCTCTCTCTCTCTCTCTCTCTCTCTCTCTCTCTCTCTCTCTCTCTCTCTCTCTCTCTCTCTCTCTCTCTCTCTCTCTCTCTCTCTCTCTCTCTCTCTCTCTCTCTCTAATTCCCGTGTTTCAAGATAAACCAGACAAACTGAGCATAGAAGTGATGCGATATGGGACTAGGCAGTCATGGGTTACCTGCAACAGCGCGGGCAATAGTGCGCTCTCTCTCTAATTTCCGTGTTTCAACATAAACTAGACAAACTGTACATAGAAGTGATGAGATATGAGATTAGACAGTCATGGGATACCTACAACAGCACGGGCAATACTGCGCCCTCTATGATTTCGTGTTCCGACATAAACCAAACTGTACATAGAAGTGATGAGATATGAGACTAGACAGTCATGGGATACCTACAACAGCACGGGCAATACTGCGCGCCCTCTATAATTTCGTGTTCCGACATAAACCAAACTGTACATAGAAGTGATGAGATATGAGATTAGACAGTCATGGGATACCATGATACCTACTACCTACAACAGCACGGGATACCTACAACAGCACGGGCAATACTGCGCCCTCTATGATTTCGTGTTCCGACATAAACCAAACTGTACATAGAGGTGATGAGATATGAGATTAGACAGTCATGGGATACCTACAACAGCACGGGCAATAGTGCGCCTTTATGATTTCGTGTTCCGACATAAACCAAACTGTACATAGAAGTGATGAGATATGAGACTAGACAGTCATGGGATACCTACAACAGCACGGGCAATACTGCGCCCTCTATGATTTCGTGTTCCGACATAAACCAAACTGTACATAGAGGAGATGAGATATGAGATTAGACAGTCATGGGATACCTACAACAGCACGGGCAATAGTGCGCCCTCTATGATTTCGTGTTCCGACATAAACCAAACTGTACATAGAAGTGATGAGATATGAGATTAGACAGTCATGGGATACCTACAACAGCACGGGCAATACTGCGCGCCCTCTATGATTTCGTGTTCCGACATAAACCAAACTGTACATAGTCATGGGATACCTACAACAGCACGGGCAATACTGCGCGCCCTCTATGATTTCGTGTTCCGACATAAACCAAACTGTACATAGAGGTGATGAGATATGAGATTAGACAGTCTTGGGATACCTACAATTGCGCGGGCAATAGTGCGCCCTCTATGATTTCGTGTTCCGACATAAACCAAACTGTACATAGTCATGGGATACCTACAACAGCACGGGCAATACTGCGCGCCCTCTATGATTTCGTGTTCCGACATAAACCAAACTGTACATAGAGGTGATGAGATATGAGATTAGACAGTCTTGGGATACCTACAATTGCGCGGGCAATAGTGCGCCCTCTATGATTTCGTGTTCCGACATAAACCAAACTGTACATAGAAGTGATGAGATATGAGATTAGACAGTCTTGGGATACCTACAATTGCGCGGGCAATAGTGCGCCCTCTATGATTTCGTGTTCCGACATAAACCAAACTGTACATAGAAGTGATGAGATATGAGATTAGACAGTCATGGGATACCTACAATTGCGCGGGCAATAGTGCGCCCTCTATGATTTCGTGTTCCGACATAAACCAAACTGTACATAGAAGTGATGAGATATGAGATTAGACAGTCATGGGATACCTACAATTGCGCGGGCAATACTGCGCGCCCTCTATGATTTCGTGTTCCGACATAAACCAAACTGTACATAGAAGTGATTAGATATTAGATTAGACAGTCATGGGATACCTACAACAGCACGGGCAATACTGCGCGCCCTCTATGATTTCGTGTTCCGACATAAACCAAACTGTACATAGAAGTGATGAGATATGAGATTAGACAGTCATGGGATACCTACAACAGCACGGGCAATAGTGCGCCCTCTATGATTTCGTGTTCCGACATAAACCAAACTGTACATAGAAGTGATGAGATATGAGATTAGACAGTGATGGGATACCTACAATTGCGCGGGCAATACTGCGCGCCCTCTATAGTTTCGTGTTCCGACATAAACCAAACTGTACATAGAAGTGATGAGATATGGGATAAGACAGTGATGGGATACCTACAATTGCGCGGGCAATACTGCGCGCCCTCTATGATTTCGTGTTCCGACATAAACCAAACTGTACATAGAAGTGATGAGATATGGGATTAGACAGTGATGGGATACCTACAATTGCGCGGGCAATACTGCGCGCCCTCTATGATTTCGTGTTCCGACATAAACCAAACTGTACATAGAAGTGATGAGATATGAGATTAGACAGTCATGGGATACCTACAACAGCACGGGCAATAGTGCGCTCTCTATAATTTCGTGTTCCGACATAAACCAAACTGTACATAGAAGTGATGAGATATGAGATTAGACAGTCATGGGATACCTACAACAGCACGGGCAATAGTGCGCTCTCTATGATTTCGTGTTCCGACATAAACCAAACTGTACATAGAAGTGATGAGATATGGGATTAGACAGTCATGGGATACCTACAACAGCACGGGCAATAGTGCGCTCTCTATAATTTCGTGTTCCGACATAAACCAAACTGTACATAGAAGTGATGAGATATGAGATTAGACAGTCATGGGATACCTACAACAGCACGGGCAATTGTGCGCTCTCTATAATTTCGTGTTCCGACATAAGCCAAACTGTACATAGAAGTGATGAGATATGAGATTAGACAGTCATGGGATACCTACAATTGCGCGGGCAATAGTGCGCCCTCTATGATTTCGTGTTCTGACATAAACCAAACTGTACATAGAAGTGATGAGATATGAGATTAGACAGTCATGGGATACCTACAACAGCACGGGCAATAGTGCGCCCTCTATGATTTCGTGTTCCGACATAAACCAAACTGTACATAGAAGTGATTAGATATTAGATTAGACAGTCATGGGATACCTACAACAGCACGGGCAATACTGCGCGCCCTCTATGATTTCGTGTTCCGACATAAACCAAACTGTACATAGAAGTGATGAGATATGAGATTAGACAGTCATGGGATACCTACAACAGCACGGGCAATAGTGCGCCCTCTATGATTTCGTGTTCCGACATAAACCAAACTGTACATAGAAGTGATGAGATATGAGATTAGACAGTGATGGGATACCTACAATTGCGCGGGCAATACTGCGCGCCCTCTATAGTTTCGTGTTCCGACATAAACCAAACTGTACATAGAAGTGATGAGATATGGGATAAGACAGTGATGGGATACCTACAATTGCGCGGGCAATACTGCGCGCCCTCTATGATTTCGTGTTCCGACATAAACCAAACTGTACATAGAAGTGATGAGATATGGGATTAGACAGTGATGGGATACCTACAATTGCGCGGGCAATACTGCGCGCCCTCTATGATTTCGTGTTCCGACATAAACCAAACTGTACATAGAAGTGATGAGATATGAGATTAGACAGTCATGGGATACCTACAACAGCACGGGCAATAGTGCGCTCTCTATAATTTCGTGTTCCGACATAAACCAAACTGTACATAGAAGTGATGAGATATGAGATTAGACAGTCATGGGATACCTACAACAGCACGGGCAATAGTGCGCTCTCTATGATTTCGTGTTCCGACATAAACCAAACTGTACATAGAAGTGATGAGATATGGGATTAGACAGTCATGGGATACCTACAACAGCACGGGCAATAGTGCGCTCTCTATAATTTCGTGTTCCGACATAAACCAAACTGTACATAGAAGTGATGAGATATGAGATTAGACAGTCATGGGATACCTACAACAGCACGGGCAATTGTGCGCTCTCTATAATTTCGTGTTCCGACATAAGCCAAACTGTACATAGAAGTGATGAGATATGAGATTAGACAGTCATGGGATACCTACAATTGCGCGGGCAATAGTGCGCCCTCTATGATTTCGTGTTCTGACATAAACCAAACTGTACATAGAAGTGATGAGATATGAGATTAGACAGTCATGGGATACCTACAACAGCACGGGCAATAGTGCGCCCTCTATGATTTCGTGTTCCGACATAAACCAAACTGTACATAGAAGTGATGAGATATGAGATTAGACAGTCATGGGATACCTACAATTGCGCGGGCAATAGTGCGCCCTCTATAATTTCGTGTTCCGACATAAACCAAACTGTACATAGAAGTGATGAGATATGAAATTAGACAGTCATGGGATACCTACAACAGCACGGGCAATAGTGCGCCCTCTATGATTTCGTGTTCCGACATAAACCAAACTGTACATAGAAGTGATGAGATATGAGATTAGACAGTCATGGGATACCTACAATTGCGCGGGCAATAGTGCGCCCTCTATAATTTCGTGTTCCGACATAAACCAAACTGTACATAGAAGTGATGAGATATGAAATTAGACAGTCATGGGATACCTACAACAGCACGGGCAATAGTGCGCCCTGTATGATTTCGTGTTCCGACAGTCATGGGATACCTACAACAGCACGGGCAATAGTGCGCTCTCTATGATTTCGTGTTCCGACATAAACCAAACTGTACATAGAAGTGATGAGATATGAGATTAGACAGTCATGGGATACCTACAACAGCACGGGCAATAGTGCGCCCTCTATGATTTCGTGTTCCGACATAAACCAAACTGTACATAGAAGTGATGAGATATGAGATTAGACAGTCATGGGATACCTACAATTGCGCGGGCAATAGTGCGCCCTCTATGATTTCGTGTTCCGACATAAACCAAACTGTACATAGAAGTGATGAGATATGAGATTAGACAGTCATGTAATACCTACAATTGCGCGGGCAATACTGCGCGCCCTCTATGATTTCGTGTTCCGACATAAACCAAACTGTACATAGAAGTGATGAGATATGGGATACCTACAACAGCACGGGCAATACTGCGCCCTCTATGATTTCGTGTTCCGACATAAACCAAACTGTACATAGAAGTGATGAGATATGGGATACCTACAACAGCACGGGCAATAGTGCGCCCTCTATAATTTCGTGTTCCGACATAAACCAAACTGTACATAGAAGTGATGAGATATGAGATTAGACAGTCATGGGATACCTACAACAGCACGGGCAATAGTGCGCCCTCTATAATTTCGTGTTCCGACATAAACCAAACTGTACATAGAAGTGATGAGATATGGGATACCTACAACAGCACGGGCAATAGTGCGCCCTCTATGATTTCGTGTTCCGACATAAACCAAACTGTACATAGAAGTGATGAGATATGAGATTAGACAGTCATGGGTTACCTACAACAGCACGGGCAATAGTGCGCCCTGTATGATTTCGTGTTCCGACATAAACCAAACTGTACATAGAAGTGATGAGATATGAGATTAGACAGTCATGGGATACCTACAACAGCACGGGCAATAGTGCGCCCTCTATGATTTCGTGTTCCGACATAAACCAAACTGTACATAGAAGTGATGAGATATGAGATTAGAAAGTCATGGGATACCTACAACAGCACGGGCAATAGTGCGCCCTGTATGATTTCGTGTTCCGACATAAACCAAACTGTACATAGAAGTGATGAGATATGGGATTAGACAGTCATGGGATACCTACAACAGCACGGGCAATAGTGCGCTCTCTATAATTTCGTGTTCCGACATAAACCAAACTGTACATAGAAGTGATGAGATATGAAATTAGACAGTCATGGGATACCTACAACAGCACGGGCAATAGTGTGCCGTCTATGATTTCGTGTTCCGACATAAACTAAACTGTACATAGAAGTGATGAGATATGAGATTAGACAGTCATGGGATACCTACAACAGCACGGGCAATTGTGCGCCCTCTATGATTTCGTGTTCCGACATAAACCAAACTGTATATAGAAGTGATGAGATATGAGATTAGACAGTCATGGGATACCTACAATTGCGCGGGCAATAGTGCGCCCTCTATGATTTCGTGTTCCGACATAAACCAAACTGTACATAGAAGTGATGAGATATGAGATTAGACAGTCATGGGATACCTACAATTGCGCGGGCAATACTGCGCGCCCTCTATGATTTCGTGTTCCGACATAAACCAAACTGTACATAGAAGTGATGAGATATGGGATACCTACAACAGCACGGGCAATACTGCGCCCTCTATGATTTCGTGTTCCGACATAAACCAAACTGTACATAGAAGTGATGAGATATGAGATTAGACAGTCATGGGCTACCTACAACAGCACGGGCAATACTGCGCCCTCTATGATTTCGTGTTCCGACATAAACCAAACTGTACATAGAAGTGATGAGATATGAGATTAGACAGTCATGGGATACCTACAACAGCACGGGCAATAGTGCGCCCTCTATGATTTCGT
Organism: Mantis religiosa; assembly: GCA_030765055.1. NCBI lineage: Eukaryota > Metazoa > Arthropoda > Insecta > Mantodea > Mantidae > Mantis > Mantis religiosa. The sequence goes on from CM060960.1 coordinate 35,999,083, forward strand.
GTTCCGACATAAACCAAACTGTACATAGAAGTGATGAGATATGGGATACCTACAACAGCACGGGCAATACTGCGCCCTCTATGATCTCGTGTTCCGACATAAACCAAACTGTACATAGAAGTGATGAGATATGAGATTAGACAGTCATGGGATACCTACAATTGCGCGGGCAATACTGCGCGCCCTCTATGATTTCGTGTTCCTACATAAACCAAACTGTACATAGAAGTGATGAGATATGGGATACCTACAACAGCACGGGCAATACTGCGCCCTCTATGATTTCGTGTTCCGACATAAACCAAACTGTACATAGAAGTGATGAGATATGGGATACCTACAACAGCACGGGCAATAGTGCGCCCTCTATAATTTCGTGTTCCGACATAAACCAAACTGTACATAGAAGTGATGAGATATGAGATTAGACAGTCATGGGATACCTACAACATACGGGCAATAGCGCGCCCTCTATAATTTCGTGTTCCGACATAAACCAAACTGTACATAGAAGTGATGAGATATGGGATACCTACAACAGCACGGGCAATAGTGCGCCCTCTATGATTTCGTGTTCCGACATAAACCAAACTGTACATAGAAGTGATGAGATATGAGATTAGACAGTCATGGGATACCTACAACAGCACGGACAATAGTGCGCCCTCTATGATTTCGTGTTCCGACATAAACCAAACTGTAAGTAGAAGTGATGAGATATGGGATTGGGCAGTCATGGGTTACCTACAACAGCGCAGGCAATAGTGCGAGCTCTATAATTTCGTGTTCCGACATAAACCAGACAAACTGTACATAGAAGGGATGAGATATGAGATTAGACAGTCATGGGATACCTACAACAGCACGGGCAATAGTGCGCCCTCTATGATTTCGTGTTCCGACATAAACCAAACTGTACATAGAAGTGATGAGATATGAGATTAGACAGTCATGGGATACCTACAACAGCACGGGCAATACTGCGCGCCCTCTATGATTTCGTGTTCCGACATAAACCAAACTGTACATAGTCATGGGATACCTACAACAGCACGGGCAATACTGCGCGCCCTCTATGATTTCGTGTTCCGACATAAACCAAACTGTACATAGAGGTGATGAGATATGAGATTAGACAGTCTTGGGATACCTACAATTGCGCGGGCAATAGTGCGCCCTCTATGATTTCGTGTTCCGACATAAACCAAACTGTACATAGTCATGGGATACCTACAACAGCACGGGCAATATTGCGCGCCCTCTATGATTTCGTGTTCCGACATAAACCAAACTGTACATAGAGGTGATGAGATATGAGATTAGACAGTCTTGGGATACCTACAATTGCGCGGGCAATAGTGCGCCCTCTATGATTTCGTGTTCCGACATAAACCAAACTGTACATAGAAGTGATGAGATATGAGATTAGACAGTCATGGGATACCTACAATTGCGCGGGCAATAGTGCGCCCTCTATGATTTCGTGTTCCGACATAAACCAAACTGTACATAGAAGTGATGAGATATGAGATTAGACAGTCATGGGATACCTACAACAGCACGGGCAATACTGCGCGCCCTCTATGAATTCGTGTTCCGACATAAACCAAACTGTACATAGAAGTGATGAGATATGAGATTAGACAGTCATGGGATACCTACAACAGCACGGGCAATAGTGCGCCCTCTATGATTTCGTGTTCCGACATAAACCAAACTGTACATAGAAGTGATGAGATATGAGATTAGACAGTGATGGGATACCTACAATTGCGCGGGCAATACTGCGCGCCCTCTATAGTTTCGTGTTCCGACATAAACCAAACTGTACATAGAAGTGATGAGATATGGGATAAGACAGTGATGGGATACCTACAATTGCGCGGGCAATACTGCGCGCCCTCTATGATTTCGTGTTCCGACATAAACCAAACTGTACATAGAAGTGATGAGATATGGGATTAGACAGTGATGGGATACCTACAATTGCGCGGGCAATACTGCGCGCCCTCTATGATTTCGTGTTCCGACATAAACCAAACTGTACATAGTAGTGATGAGATATGGGATAAGGCAGTCATGGGTTACCTACAACAGCACGGGCAATACTGCGCGCCCTCTATAATTTCGTGTTTCGACATAAACGAGACAAACTGTACATAGTAGTGATGAGATATGGGATAAGGCAGTCATGGGTTACCTACAACAGCGCGAGCAATAGTGCGCACTCTAATTCCTGTGTTTCGAGATAAACCAGACGAACTGTAGCTTGGTGAAGAATTTTGTGCATTCTGCAAATCAGACTTTTTTTTCAAAACAGTTCAAACGTAATAAAAATAATACAGTGCGATCCATATAAATCTGAACCACTTCAATAGGCCATAACTTCTGAACCAATAATAGGACACACGTGCAATTTTGGCAGAACATAATACACAATTGGGAGATTACATTACTCTATTTACATCTCAGAGAAAATGTTGGAAGTGTCCTCTATCAGCATCTATACATCTTTGCACTCGTCTCACCATATTCTCTGAAGTTTTACGGAGAGTATCTTGGCCATTGTTACTTATTTCGGTTCAAATGGATTCCTTGAGAACATCAATTGTCCGTGACTTATTCTTGAACACTATTTTTTAGATATTCCCACAAGAAAAAAATCCGGTGAGGTTAGGTCAGGGGATCTGGGAGACCACAGACCTTTTGAGATTATTCGATTATCAAAGAAACTGGTTACAAGTTCCATGGTGTCATTAGATGTATGGCTCGTTGCTCCATCTTGCTGGAAATAACTTCTCAATTCGGTATTATCTCAGTAAAGCTTCAGACATATGGTGAGACGAGTGCAAACATGTATAGATGCTGGTAGAGGATACTTCTAGCATTTTCTCTGAGTTGTAAATAGTGTAATGTAATCTCCCAATTGTGTACTATATTCTTCTAAAGTTGCACGTGTTTCCTGTTATTGGTTCAAGAGTTATGGCCTATTGAAATGGTTCAGTATTATATGGATCACCCTATATTTTGGGAACTACTATAACTTATATTTTATGTACAAGTTACATACAAAATCCTGATTTCTGTATTAAAATTAAAAATAAAACCAATGCTATATATTTTAGAGTGAATTTAAGACTAGCACGATAGGGATTTTAAGTCCTGGTAGCGTATTTCCCTGTAGTGTATTGTTGTAGCGTGGAATATGTGAAAGTTCGAGAGAGATGCGCAACACGAAGGGGTTTATCTCGGCTGGCTATTTTCCAGGTGAAAGCGGGAGGAAGCTTCCCTTTTCGCAGAGGATTTATCACTTCACACCCTTATTTCGATCAGAGCCAGTGAAGTGTGTAGCTTTATTTCCGTTCCTCTTCCAGCCCTCCTTTAATCAGGGTTTTTACACCATAACATCTTCTGCAAAGTTCATTTCATCTTTGCGTGGTAACTTGCATGTTGCACTGGCAAATAATCACTATAGTTACGCTATTCACATTTCATTTACATTTGAGTATTTGCACGTATCTTTTACTTCAAACATTTCTATGCCTTCTCGAAAAAACATAGCCTTCTACATATAAGCATATGTAATATTCAAATACTTATCCGTAGCATTTAACCATAACCAAGTTAAGACAAAAAGGCATCGCTCGTGTTCTAAGTATCGTATAGACAGGATTTTTGTACGGATATGATCAGAAGATAAAACTCTTTCTTATTATAAGATTGGCATCTGTAATATTCAGATATTTATCCGTAACATTTAACTATAACCATGTGAAGATACAAAGGCATTGCTCGTGTTCTAAGTACCGTAGAGACAGGATTTTTGTATGGTCATGATGAGAAAATAAAATTCTTTCTTATTATAAGATTAGCTTCTGTAATATTCAAGTATTTATCCGTAACATTTAAACATAACCTTGGAAAGGTAAAAAATGCATCGTTCCTGTTCTAAGTATCGTAGAGACAGGAGTTTTGTACGGCCATGATCAGATAATAAAATTATTTGTTATTATAAGATAGGCATCTGTCGAAATTAATTGTTCTTTCACACTAGCTGTGTGTAGGCTAAATTGTGGAAACGTAGAGTCGGACTGAAAAATTCAATGCCATAGCCGGGATTTGAACCACGGAGCTTCTGATCTCCGTCCAGCCGCTCTAAGCATTGAGCTACTATGGCCAACGTGCCGATATGACAATATAGTGGTTAACTATAAAGCCCGGGCCTTAAAGTACTTACAGCATAGTAAGTCGCCATTAAGGTAGTTGTCTCGTGTGTTTATGAGAACTCCTAGTGGTTTACCGGGAAAAACACGAGTCAGTTGGAGAATTTAATGTCATATGAGCACGTTGGCCATAGTAGCTCAATGGTTAGAGCGGTTGGACGGAGATCAGATGATCCGTGGTTCAAATCCCGCCTATGGCATTGAATTTTTCAGTCTGACTCCACGTTTCCAAGATTGGCATCTGTCATTTTTCAAACATTTATCCGTAACATTTAAGCACAACCGCGTGAAAGATAAAACGTGCATCACTCGTGTTCTAAGTATCGTAGAGGCAGGATTTTTGTACGGCCATGATCAGAAATTGTAATTCTTGTTTATTATATATTTGGCATGTGTCATTTTTTAAACATTTATCCGTAACATTTAAACATAACCATGTGAAGATAAAAAGTGCATCGCTGGCGTCATAATTATCGTATGGTCAGGATTTTTGCAGGATTTTTGTACGGTCCTGATCAGAAAATAACGTTCTTTCTTATTATAAGATTGGCATCTGTAATATTCAAATATTTATCCGTAACATTTAAACATAACCATGGAAAGATAAAAAGTGCATCGTTCGTGTTCTATGTATCGTAGAGAGAGGATTTTTTTACGGTCATGATCAAAAAATAAAATTCTTTGTTGTTATAAGTTTGGCATCTGTAATATTCAAATATTTATCCGTAGCATTTAACCATAACCACGTGAACATAAAAAGTGCATCGTTCGTGGTCTAAGTATCCTAGAGACATGATTTTTGTACGGCCATGATGAGAAAGTAAAATTCTTTCTTGTTATAAGATTGGCATCTGTAATATTCAAATATTTATCCGTAACACTTAATCATAACCATGTGAAAGATAAAACGCGCATCGTGGTCTAAGTATCGTAGAGACAGGATATTTGTACAGTTATGATCAGAAAAAGAAAGCCTCCATATGTCTTTAACTTTTGCGAAATTTTAATGTTTGGCTATTTTGGTAAATAAGATAACAAACGAGTAGAACGCTCTGTCGTGAACGTCAGCAAGGGTCAACACTTTGCTATGCAGCAATTATCCAATAGGAGGAGATGGAAACACGTTGGTTTCTGAACAGAAATAAACCCGAAACCTGTATTGGAAGACGAAGAGGATGTTATCCGTTTATGTAGGGAAATAAAGCATGGAACAAGGATTGCTCTGGGATGTAGATCGATTGAGAGATTTGAACTGGGAACCTGTGCGCCATGACTGAAGCAAGTTCGTGTTCAGTACTTAACCTTGTGTTACAATTTGGAGAGGTGTGCTGTAGCTGGGGAAATCATTAAAAATTTGCGGTTTCCCCCTCTTTCTCCGTCAAAAGTACTTTTCTTTTGTTCGTTTCGAGTGTTCGCCTGCTGTGCTGTCAACATGCTGAAACATACTTTAGGCTCTTCACGATAATCGGCGTAGGAGGCTCAACTTTCCCCGTAGGATTACTCTGCTACCTTGACTTTCGCGTTCTTTGCAGTCTGCTCCAGTCTAGTTAAGTCCACCGAGCGATATTTCTCCGCAGTAAAGTGTGAACCAGCGATTTCGGTGTAAGAGTGCATTAGGCGCTTCGTTTCTTTACAGTTCCTCTATGTGTGGGGCAAGTGTATCTATAAATCAGCCATTGCAAACCTTGGTCTCGCAAGATAATACCTGACCTGTGATTCAGCTTCCACAACACATCCCCTCTCTTTGCACACCCACCTCTCGTAACATAACTAAGTAAATTATCTAACGATGAGTGGTTCATGCTCTGTGATGTCTCAATTGGAGGAAAAAATCTTTATTTTACTCGAAAGCTGGGAGCAAGTGTATCTATAAATCAGCCATTGCAAATCTTGGTCTCGCGAGATAATGCCTGACCTGTGATTCAGCTTCCACAACACATCCCCTCTCTTTGGTCTCGTAACATAACTAGGTAAATTATCTGACGATGAGTGGTTCATGCTCTGTGAGGTCTGAATTGGAGGAGAAAATCTTTATTTTACTCAAAAGCTGGGACAGAAATTTGTGACCATTCGTCGTTAATTTGTCTCCATCTTCATCAGCCACACGTTCGGGCGCAATTTGGGACAGGATTTCTATGTTGGACGCACAATTCTTTCTCTTCTCGTGTGAGTTTTTGCTGCTATCTATTTCTTCTGGTCACCAATCGTACCATCTTATTCTAAACAAGAGTTATGAGACATCTGTTTTTCAGGCTTGGTCCGGAATAAAGTTTCGGAGAAGTCAAATTCTGTAACTATTTAGTTGTATTATTTAGATTACATTTTGCTTCAACTTCCTTTCCCAGTCACTTCCAACATGTCGATAAATTCTTACTTTGTTTATTTATACAGATTCAAACTATTACTTAAATGTTCTTGATCTTGCACCATTATTCATCACACTCCACCATTACAACAAAAATCTCTCTTTACCAAGATTATTGATTTATCGTAACTATGGTTACTTCTCTCTTAATTTTGTGATTGTCCGATTTAATACCACGTCACAACATTACGTCATACAATTATTACTTCGGCCAATCACACAATTACATACATTTTTACATATTTAAATTATTAAATATATTTACATAATCATTTTTTATAAATTTATAAACTTTTTATACTTCAAACATAACCCAAAAGTACTGTTACAAAGCTCAACTTTAAGATATTATGCGATCCATACAAACCTGGCCGATTTCAATAAGCCGTAACTTTTAAACCCATAAGTGCAACTTTTGGAGAATATAATACACAATTGGGAGATTACATTACACTATTTACATCTCAGAGAAAATGTTGGAAGCGTCCTCCACCAGCATCTATACATGTTTGCACTAGTCTCACCATATTCTCTGAAGTTTTACGGAGAGTATCCTCGCCAATGTTTTTTTATTTCGGTTCGAATCCTTGAGAACATCAATTGTCCGTGGCCTATTCTTGTACACTCTATTTTTAGGTACCCCCACAAGAAAAAAATTCGATGAGGTTAGGTCAGGGCATCTGGGGGCCACAGACCTTTTGAGATTATTCGATTATCAAAGAAACTGGTTACTTGTTCCATGGTGTCATTAGATGTATGGCACGTCGCTCCATCCTGCTGGAAATAACCTTCTCTCAATTCTATTTGTAGTTATTATTCTCTGTACCTTCAGGACACAATTTGCAATGAAGACCTTAGGAAGATTACAAGCATCAGAAAAGTAATGACATCATTACTCGTACCAAATGGAAGGCCGCGCCGTAGCTCGGTGGTTAGACCGTTTGGCTCTCACCACGGCGGCCCGGGTTCGATCCCAGGTGACCGCAAAGTGAGATTTGTGGTGGACAACACTGGCGCTGGGGCGGGTTTTCTCCGGGACCTCCGGTTTCCTCCATCTTATTCCACCGGTGCTCCATCTTCACCTCATGTATCATCAGTGTCATCGCCTGCGGTGCCGTGTGTAGTAAAAGCGGGCGTTAAACACTACACATTTTACTCGTACCAAATGGAAGTGAACAGGCCAGCTCATGTGGATGCACTGTACCAGATATCCACATAAGAGGATCCAAGAACCGCTCTCGGAAGACAAGAAGGGCCGACTAACCAAACTGCATTTACGGAACTAATAGAGTACAAATGCTACGAGCGAACGCGAGTGAAAACTGCTGATAGAAACAGCGATAAAGAAATGAACAAATGAATTAATTATTTATTGCACATATTCCAAAATTGTATAGTTTACAAATTTTGGCTACATTTATTTGTCTTTACCTTGTTGCTACCTTGGCTTACATTACACCCTGGTCTTCTGCTCTGTCAGGTAGCTCTTAACCTCCATGCCTTCTTGTTGCTTAATTAGCCCCTTTGCTGCTCCCCCACCTTCCTTTCTTATACTCTTTACATTTCTTGTCCATTTTTCTTTTACTTTCTGTAAGAACTCGCCAATACTTCTTACCTTCTTTTCCTTCTTTCCTCTTTTTTTCTCCATATTGCAACCTCCTCGCATTCTGTTACATAGAGTTCTATGCTCTCTTTTCCCACACACAATTCACAAATTCCCTTTTCTCTACCTCTTATCCCTCTTAGAAATATTGTTCCTGTTCTCCTCCAAGCTAACCCTTCTCTCTCTTGCCTATTGCAGTAATCTACATATGCTTCTCGTCCCCAGTTTCGTTTTATTTATTTGTAAAATTGTAATGATTTCATATTTTCTAGACTTCCCCATATTTCCTGTCTTTCTATATCTTCTATTCTGCATTTTACCAATTTACCCACATCACTTGTATTATTTTCCTGTAATCTCCATATATCTCTCCTTTCTATTTTTTCCATAATTCCTCCTATCTCTGGGGGGGAGGGATTCGTCCCTTTCAGCTGCCAAGGTGCGGGCGCTGCGGACCCCTAGCACTCATGGTACCTCTGACGTTACTAGAGGAACCTCGGGCCGAACATGCCGAGCTCCTCCCGTAGGGAAGTTGTTCGGATTGGGTTGGACTCGAGGGGGCAGTGTGTTCCCGCCATCCACGGGAAATTGGGTACATCTGGCCAGGCCTGGCCGCCCGGAGGGGGTAGAGGGTTGCCTCATAAGTCCCGGGTGCTAGCCTGCAGAGCTAGTAGCTGGTGTGCTAGATCACCGGCGGCCATACCAAGGATTTTTGGTAGCTGGTTCATTAAGGACCGGCGCGTAAGTGGCGTATCCACTTCCGTCCCGTCTGCCGTGTGCAGCGGGGGGGGGGGCAGTTTTAAAATTGGTACTGTCCTACGGTAAATATATTTATAGGCCCGGGTTCTGGTCCTACAGGTCCAGGACTAATGGGAGTAGATCCTCGTATTCATATCCCTGCCTACCAACTGTTTGAGTTCTCTAATCTTTTTCGCTGTCTCGTGCGGAATTTCATAATTTCTCCTTCTTCTTTGGCCAAGCACTTTCCATTATTATTCCATTTCTTCTTGTCTTTCCTAAGAGGACCTTTGCGACAGTGGTTCACCAGCCAAGATGCTCTTGCCTTTCAGGGACAATGCGGGCTAATTCTGAATGTGTCAGGCATGCAATCAGGAAGTCTCGGGTTCAATTCTTTGGTCAGGCAATCTTTTTAATCGGTAAATTCGTACTGGAATGGCTTCTAATCTAGAATGGTTTTATTTTTCTTATTTCTCTTTTTTTCCTGTTCCTATCCATCTTTCAGGTGTGCGTTGAGGAATCGTGGCGAGGTGTCTACCTCTCACCCATACCAGTCCAGTCAGATTTTCTCATTTCGCCAGTCAAAACTCACAAATTTCATGTCCTATCTCTGCTGGATCCAGCCTTATTTTAATCCTGTTGTCAACAAACACAATGTGCCCATCTGCCAGACGTCAGCATTGGTGCTTCCTACCCCATTCTATCTCTAATCCCCAGCCATTCAAAATGGAGAACTAAACCCATAAGTCCGTTGTTAACAGTTTTAAATTCCACGTAATGCAAAACCCATTATTCTCTGCACTTCTAAAACCACTATCCTTTTGTAGCGTTTTTGCTAACTGACTTATCACTGGCCTCATACGATGGCATCCGTTAAAATGTGAGTACGTGAAAATGTAGCAGATGCCAAACTAATAATCACGTACCAAAAACACAAAAATTAACTTATAAATTCGTTGTTTTGTTCAAGTTCTTCACTGGATATAGCACAAATCAGGGCCTGATAACTCAGATAGGAGACCAGGAGACACATTAAGGTTCGCGAAACACCCGGGGTCTAAAGATACAGTTTTGAGCGCTGCAGGCGCCGGATTCAATGCCGCCAATATAATTATTTTGGCTGCCGTGTTGCATACTGACTAATATATAACATAACTTCTGCTTAGTTCAAAATTTAATAGTTATTGTATTATTTTACTACTTATGAAGTAATTTTCGTAATATTATTGACCTATTATCGACCTTATTTGAGCTCAATGTACGATATGAATACGACACTACATTGGCTAACCTGTAAATATTTGAATTAAAGCTTTAACGGCAAGGAGGCGAAGCCAAATTAAGTTCTGAATACAATTTTCATCGATTTGTGAAATTGTAAACATTTGAAAGAACTACGAGGACGTATGGGCAGCAGGAAGAACGAGAATAGATTTTCACAAAGACCTATTGGTAAGTAAGATTTAGCATGTAGCTAAATACAGACAAATAATATGACATAACCTGAAATGTGCCTTAATACATATTCATGCATAGTTAAATTCTCTAGATTAATGTAGCACCTTATAATGGAAAAAGTGTGTTGTTTTACATACAAAAGCATTAGTTTCATTAACCTTGTTACTTAATTACTGCAATAATGGGATTTTCTGTGTTTTGTCTTTCAGGGGTCATCCATCATCTCAGGCTACCAGGAATACGATGGCAGAAATCAGAGTGCAGGATTATTGGATATTGTGTATGTTTCTTGTTTTGGTGATGTGCAGTGATCTTCAGGAGCTTTAGTAATGTAGCACAAAGCATTCTTTCCCGCGTATACAGCAATTTAATGTGGCATATCAAATATTTCTGAAAGTTTGAGTTTCATTTCATATCAGTGGAAAATTTAACAAAAACTTTGAGGAATACTGTGACCAACAAGGAAAAGTGAAAAGTGAAGTTATTTTAGACAGTTGATTGGGTGTATTAATTTTTGCGTTTGTACTTGTAGTTTTAAATTTAAAATATATGTCATATATAAGTCCATGTAAGGTAAGTAATATGCAGTTTAAATTACTGAAAAAATAGCTGTGAATTTTCAGACATACCAAAATTAGCATCATCTGTGTTTACGTATAATCTAGGTGGCTTAAATTAAAATATTTGGGCGAGATGCTTGATATGAATTTTATAAACTTTTTCTTTAAATTGCAATGATAAGTATTTTGAAGAATTAAGTTCTCTTAACCTTACTCATCAGTGTATATCGACATCATTGATCAAGAATGTCACAGCTTTTAACAGCAATTAAAAGTATGATCTGAGATTACATAAACCTAATTTGTTCTATATTGTTTAATACAGTAGTCACTATGCAATATTATTGTACACACTACACTAAATTATTTACCTGAATAACCACCTTTGAAGAGATCTGATGGGATTAGAACTTATTTGAAAAAGCTTTACAAGTTTTTAGGTGTAATTGTGCAATGCAAGAAATGATTAAAATGTCATTGTGTCATCATCATTATATGCCACTTTTAATTTTATTTCTAATATTTCAGTTATTCTTAAAACATGCACAATGTCAGCTAGCTAGGACCTAAACACAGTGTGGCTTGATCTCAAATTAGTAAAACTTCACAATAAATAATAGGTTATAAATCCTCTTCCTTGTTAACACACACACACACACACACACACACACACACACACACACACACACACACACACACACACACACACACACACACACACACACACACATACACACACAAATGGGTGCAGAAAAATAACAAGTGAAAGTGATATTTGCACAGCATTTATGTATTCTGTGGTATATCTGTTCTCAACATGTACTTGCCACCATTTATGAGTAATATTGGTACACAATTTCTGTAATGCTAACCATTTTAAGGGTGATATAACGTTACTAGCGTGACCCACAGAAATGTTACATGTCACATTAAACTACACTGTTAAACATCCTCTCATTGTTCTAAGTTGGAATGAAAATCTCAATCTTTGGCATGGGAAAAAGATGTTTAACCTAATATATGAGCCATTCGTTACATGCAGTGATGCAAAGCCACATAATAATTTTGAAAAGTAGATAAAACTGCACATTATTTTGCTATATAATGCACTTCTTGTTTCTTTGTAGTGAACACATAAGGGAATTATGGACTGTCAAAAGAAATAATGGTTAGATGTGTGAGCAAATAAATTACATTACTAATTTATTTTCTATTAACTACTCAAACACACAGGTCCATCACTTTCACTTCTTAACTAAAACTACAAACAGCTTTAATAGTTCATAGTGTAATCTTTCGTTGAGTTATTTATTTGACACACATTCAGTTGTATGTCATGGACTGAGAGGTTTACACTATGCAGAGGGCTCCATTTGCCATCTTAGTCATAAAGTACATTGCTTAAAGTCTTATCAAGTTAAAGCAAGCCATTTATCCAAACAATTGCTCTGCACATTAAGCAAATTATATTTCACAGTCAGATAACTACATGAAATAATCTCTTATTGGAAGATACACTGTGCATTAAATTTTATTTTTAAAACTGCACATTTTCTTCTTCAGCATTCATTACTGTGCATACGCATGCCATTGAAGCATTTAAAAATTCAATGCTATAATATTCTTGTGTTGTGAAGACAGAGTTAAGCTTAGGACAATTTTAAATGAATGATACAGCTTTAATGTAATTATTATTTTTCATAATTTATTCTGCACTTGTGAATGTTAATTCAACCAAAGTGATTAGAAGTATATAAAATAGTGCCATTTATGAAATTTATGTCACCAGTTGCTAATACTGACTTCTGTACTAATTTGACATTATTAATCTTATATGAATCGATTACAAATTTCAGGTTTTTCTCTGAATATACTTTAGTATACTTGTGCTGAAAATAATGTATGTACTATTGAGCTTTTAAAATTCTTATTAAATATAACCATTAACAGAGCTGCTTTGTTGTCATTTTAAAGAAATAGTGCTATTTTTTTGTACATAGTTGTTGTTATCATTTCAAATTTATATACATATTTCTTTAGGTTTTTTTTTCTCACTGTTATTCCAGGGAATTTTTCAACATTCTGTGTACAAAGAAATTGCATTACATATAACATTATGGTAACCTTACCTGCTTTCCTGTATCTACAGAATCATTATTTTAGTGTTAAGTTATCTTTATTTTAAGTATTACATTAAGAAGCTTGAGGGAAAGGGTATACAGATGTCTTGTATAATCTCAACAGCATCTTAAGTGATCTCACTCTCTCGTTTTTAAAATTTTAATTGTTTTTAAAGACAAAATTATCAATTTGCAACAGGAATAAAGATATAATGCTTTGTGGAAGTCAATTATTCATATTTAACAGGAAAAGTTCAAGTGGATTCTTCCAATTTTTTTCACAAATTGGACAACTTCTTTCGAAGTCACATTTCGCACACTGATGAATAGTTTATCGCACATTTCCTCACGTATTTGACGCGTATTATCCTAATATGAAATAGTTGATATGTGCCGTAAACTATTCATGTGTGACGAGAAGTGATTTCGAAAGAAGTTGGATTCCATCAGTCAGTGAAAATGGGAGCCGAAGGGAAGGGGAGGTGAATGCACCATAGCTCGGTCGCAATAGAAGCTTACTACATTACCAGCCGCACCGGCCGTAGTTGCCAAGGTCGCCGGGGTCTAAAGATTTAGGAAAGAGCGCCCTATGCGTCTTCAGATTTTAACACGGAGTTGAGCATCTGGTATTAATCTGTGGCACAAATATAAACAAAACAAAACACTGTCAAAATTCGCACTACTGAACAAAAGACTGTTTTCAGTAAATTAAATGCCAGGTCAGGAGATGGCATGAGTATATAAATTAAATGGGTCAAAGAAACGTAGGGCTGTTTAATAAAGAATGATCATAACTTTTTTACGGTCATAATTTTTCGCACTAAAATTCAATCTTATTATATTCTGTTAGATTAATGTGAAACAAACACGCCGTAGTAGTTTCATTGTTGGTACACCTGGTTCCCGCCTGTGAGAACCAGGCAAGTTCAGACATGTTCAGTATCGCCTAATGCTGTAATGGAGGTAACATGCAGTTAAAGTGGATGTTAGAGGAAGATCCGGAGTTTCTTTCAAACGTAATTACTGCTGATGAAACTTGGCTACATCATTTTGATCCTGAGAGCAAGCAGCAAAGCTCAGTGTGGAAACCTCCTTCATCACCAACCTCCAAAAAAGCAAAAGTAGTTGCTTCTGCTGGGAAAGTTATGGTCATCTCATTCTTTGATATTCATGGAATGGTTTACCAGCATGTTGTACCTGCACACACATCAGTAACTGGAGAATACTACAGGGATGTCCTGAAAACATTACAAGTCCATATCAGGCGCAAAAGACCACATTTCCATGAAGCAGACTGGATGCTGCACCACGATAATGCGCGGCTGCATATTGCTAATGTTGTTGCTGAATATCTTGAAAAATCAACGTAGAGCACATCTCTCACCCTCCCTATAATCCGGATTTAGCCCCATGTGAATTGTTTCTATTCCCTAACTTGAAAAAATGCCTTCGTGGGAAGCATTATGCATCATCAGAAGCACTTGTGAAGGCTGCGGAGGCGATTTTGAAGGATCTATCAAAAATGGTTTCCAGCATGTCTTTGAAGACTGGCAGAAATAAAAGTGCATCGCATTCAGGGGAAACTATTTTGAGAAGGACCATCAAAATTATGAGGATAAGTAAAGGTCCGTTGTCAAAAAAAAAAAAATGTGATAATTCTTTATTGAACAGCCCTCGTACTTGATTATCGAGGTGTATAGATCTGTGCTCCTTAAGTCAACGGATTTCCATTTTTAAGACCGGGTTTCCAAGAGGAGCTGAACTGAAATGCAGCATCACGATTAAGCGTGCTCCTCTTGGAGGAAATGGCCAACGCCTCCTTAACTCTCCGCTCCCAGTAACAGTTGGATTTTGCCAAGATGGTCGTTATTAAAGCAATGCTCTGCCAACCCAGACTACTCAGGTTGCATTAAACAAATGCTCCGTTCATGTTCGTTTATTCTGGTAGCGATGGTCCTTCCGGTTTGTCCTATATACGGTGTCCCACATTCATAGGGAATGCGGTACACTCCCGGAACTTGGAAGTCCACTTTGTCTTTCACTGTTCTTACAGATGTTTAATCTTCGGAGATGGCTTGTGGATGGTATTGTATGCCCACGACAAGAAGGCTAGAGTGGTATGAAGGGCAGAGGAGCTTGAACTGTTTATCTACTCCGGTAGCGGATCTCTTGACAAGTAAATGAGTGAATGAAAGTGCATATGAGTCACCCATGCTGCCAGATCTAATGTTTGTTGCAGCAATAGGTATTATATAGCCGCAAGAGATCTGTATGGAGGTTGCAGAGGTTCCCCTCGCATTAACTGTCCTTTACCTCTTGCCTAATACAGTGAGAATAAATTTGAAGTGGATAACACACCCTAAAAGGTGCTATAAGGCTTGCAATTAATAACAAAGGATTGCAACTAGGTATTTTGTTTGACAACAGGATTAACCAAAGCTGGGTACACTATAGTCCAATCGATATGCGATCCAGTTCAGGTAATTTCACGAATATTGCACCCTCTAACCAGCTTAGATCCTCCCAGAGTAAGCAATTTCGTATTCCCTCTAACCCACCTCCATTCAGATGTGCAAAATTCTGTCTTCTCCAGTACATATACACTCATATGAAAGAATGTTGTGCCCCGTTCAATACAAATCCATACAAATCAGCAGCTGTCTTGAATTGAAGCGGTCAGAAGCACAAATTGCTAGATCACTATTTCAAAATTGTGTAGGACAGCTGGTCGAAGTTTTCAAAAGAAATTTTAAATACCAAAATAGTAATACAAATTAAAGAATGTTATATGATGGGTCCCTTTGGAGGTGCACAGTGCTGTGTTGAAGTGTTTCTCACGGTTTGACATAGCATGTGTGACAGTTATTAGGACTTAACAACTTATAACTTACAATGGATGAAAAGTTCTTAAGTCACTTGACTTAAGAGCTTCTGATTTTTAATGTTAGTTTTCCTACTATGCAATATTATAATATTTTATTAGCTCTAGTTTCTATGATATACACAAGGTGGAAGTATTACATATTAACGCATTGAAAGAAAAGGATACATTTTAGTTACATGCTAACAACAATGAAAGTGTATTGTATTTTTTAACTGGTAATTACATGCTAAGAGTTCTAAATTGCTGGGAAAATACTTCGCAGATAGTCGTGTCTGAAGAGAATCATGAGGTGGCCTACTGACTTCGTCGTATTTTAGCTTGCCTCTTGTGATGGAGTTCCGCAGAATCCCTATACAAAGACCAACAGTAATCCGCAAGCATTACTTCATTCCAACGGCCCTGATATCTTTGTTCCATAACAGAAATGTCCTGATGGAATCTCTCCCCATGTTCATCACTAACAGCTCCACAACTAGGAGGGAAAAAGTCTAGGTGGGAGTGAAGAAAATGGATCTTAAGGGACATGTTACATCCAAAGTTACGGTATTTTTGCAGGAGCACTGTCACCAAATGCTTGTAGTTGTCATCTCTTTTGTCGCCTAAAAATCCATGAACAACACCCTTGAAGGCTTCCCAAACTTCGTTTCCTTTCCCCTCCAAAACTTGGTCAAATGTAGGATGATTTACAAGTTCTCTTGTTTGTGGTCCGACAAAAACGCCCTCCTTTAGCTTTTGCATCACTTAATTTCCGAAATTTCTCTCTGATTGTGTTTTGTTATTTGACAGGTGTGCCAACTCCCCAAAAAATTCCCCCAAATTTAAAATCTTCACTCTAAAAATGAAATGTCACTTGCTCTTCCAAACAAGAGGCAATCTATCATTCTTATGGTGATTTTTTAATTCAGCAGATGGAAATACATGTAAATTCACTATTTTTAAGCCCGAAACATTTTCATTGTTGCCCAGTGTTATCTGTACCCGACGGGGTTGAGGAAAGCCATTAATATTCCCGGATATTAGCCTGCACGGCTAGTAGAAGTTGTGCTAGATCGGCAGGCGGCCCCACCGAGGTCATATCGGTAGCCTACACCTTTGGTGTTGGCGCGCGTAAGTGGCGTATTCACTTGCATCCCGTCTTGTGTTCTTGGACCAGTTGGGGGGCTTGTTAGTAACCCAGGTCTTGCCCTATGGAAAGCCCCACGGAGGACGCCGAGCGCCCTTTGGGACAGCTCGGATACTCCCTGGTTTTAAGAGGCCCGGTTCTTGTTCGTACGGGTCCGGGACTGATGGGAGTAGACCCTCTGGACTCAACTGTCTTAGATGTTTATTATTATTTTGTTTCTTAATGCATTTCTGGGCTGATCTCTGCTAAGTTTAGTTGCTAATGGATTTGAAATTGTAAGAAATTATAACTAGTAAATGTTCTCAATCTCCAAATGATGATAATTTGCTGGAGCAAGTCTGAATACAGGGCAGTAATCTTGTAAAACATTAGAAAGTTCTTTTTCTATGCATGGCAATGACTTTCTATTGTAAGTGGCATCGCGTGTTTCAGTTATTCCTGATTCAAGTGCACTCTACATGCGGCCACGTTAGGGAGACGTATTTAGGTGCAAAGAAACCATCTTTTTTAAGCAGCAGGTCTCTGGTCATAATAGGTTTAACATTTTTGTCACAAAAAATTAAAACATCCAAGACATTAGCACGACATCATTTAACATGCTTTTCATTTGGCTTGCAGCTCTAGGGTAAATGAAGGAGAGGAAAACTGCGGGAAATCTGTTACGTGGGTCTCGCTAACTCTTTAAAACAGGTGAATGGAGTTGTGGGCATTACGTTTGGCACCCAGGAAGGGCGCTAAAAGAGGTACAAAAGAGATGGATTAAAAATTATAATGGCGTCCACTAATGATCCACTTTTCAATTAAAACCGCAAAGAACGCGACCTGCAACTTTCACTGGAGTATAAGAAGGGTATCCTCGTCAAGATAAAAGAGGGAAAGGGAAAGTTTTGAAGAAAGGGAAGTTGGGACAGGAAAAAGTTGTCGCGAGCTTTTCTTGCTTTGTGAGGGCGGATGGGTCATCAGAGCCCTTTACGGAAGTCAACAATTAGAACCTTTCTTCTAGAAAGTGACAAGATGGGGACCAGTAAGAAATCAGTGATCCTCCAAGATTGCAACTTAAACTTCAAAGCTCTTCAACTTCTTGTAGTGATTTTGGAATTCAAGATATATTATTTTTATATTATTTACATTTATATAATATATTTTCAACTTGAGAGTAGAAATTTATATTATCATGAAAATTTATATTTTTGGAAATTATTTTTTCAGCGTATGTACTCATATTTTCACCTGTGGCTTTCATTCAATTAAAGTGAAATTTGTCATAAAGGCTCTCAAAGAACAAGCACTTAATCTTTCGTAAAAATGCTTTTTTATCATTTCTAACGAATTTGAACTTATCAACTTTTAAATGTTCACAAGATTACAAAAAGAATTGTAAGTTGCACTCACGTGACTTTCTCTAATCTTGTACAGTGTGATCCATATAAATCTGAACCACTTCAATAAGCCATAACTTTTGAATCAAAAATAAAACACATGTGCCACTTTGGGAGAATATAATACACAATTGGAAGATTACATTACACTATTTACATCTCAGCGAAAATGTTGGAAGTGTCCTCCACCAGCATCTATACATGTTTGTACTCATCTCACCATATTCTCTGAAGTTTTACTGAGATGATCCTCGCCAATGTTACTTACTTCGGTTCGCATGGATTCCTTGAGAATATCAAGGAATATACGTGGCCTATTATTTTACACTATAATTTTTTAGGTACCCCACAAGAAAAAATCCGGTGAGGTTAGGTCAGGGGATCGGGGGGGGGGTCACAGATTTTTTGAGATTATTTGATCATCAAAGAAACTGGCTACAAGTTTCATGGTGTCATTAGGTGTGTGGCACGTTGCTCCATCTTGCTGGAAATAATCTTCTCTCGATTTGATATCATCTCCATGAAACTTCAGCGAATATGGTGAGAGGAGTGCAAACATGTGTATTATTTTTATTATTAGGAATTCTATCTTTTTTAGAAAAATGCAACAAATTTTAATATTACATTTATTTTGAGAAACTAAAGTTATACCAAGCACTTTAATTTTTTTTGAAAATGTTTACTAACCAAAAAAATAAATGAATAAATAAATAAATAATAGTTTTATCCCCTTTTGACCTAAATTTGCTGTTTTAGTAGTTTGATTTATAGATTAATAAATAGAATAAAGAATAAAGAAGAGTTTAATAAAGAGTATAAACATTATTAATACTGGTTTAATTAATGGTTTTAATATAGACTTTATACAAAAGAAGATAGAACAATTTGAATATCAAAAAGTGTTAATAATATTTCTACCCTTAAAAAATAAAAGACGATCATAATTTTAAAAATTTTACTTACCATCCTTGGGTTAATAAACATTTTCAAAAAGTTTTAAAGAAGTTGGCATAACTTTAGTTCCTCAGAATAAATATAGTAATATAAATTTACTGCAGTTCTCTAAAAAAGATAAAATTCCTAATAATAAAACAGCTGGTATTTATCAGTTTAATTGTTGAGGTTGTGATAAAGTTTATATTGGAAAGACGAAACGTAATTTGGAAACCAGAACGAAAGAAAATTTTCGTAATATTAAGTATAAACAGACTGATAAATTGGCCTTAGCAGATCATTTTTGGTCATTTAACCATGAAAAAAATCCAGAAGTTAAATTATTAAAACAATTAAATGGCCTGATAGATTTAATGGTTTGGTTTATTTTAAAAATAAACATAGCGTAATGAATTTAGGAATACCAGCAGTTGATCCTGTTTTTAGGTTTGTTTCGTTTTCAGATTTTGATAACACTGAAAAAAACATAACATGGTAAGCGGAATCCTTGACAACGAAGTTTGTTGATGGACGGATGATGCAAGCAATTTGTGAAATCGATCTCAGAAAAAAGAATTAACATCATTTTCTTAAGATAAGTGAAGGTTTTGTTACAAATAGTTTTACGAGGCCTGTTCAAAAAAGAATGATCATAATTTTTTTGCACTTAAATTCAGTCTATGATATTCTGTTAGCTTAATGTAAAACACACACACCGTAGAAGTTTCATTGTTGGTACTCCTGCTGGGTAAGTTATAGTCATCTCATTCTTTGGTATTCATGGAATGGTTTATCAGCATGTTGTACCTGCACACACATCAGTAACTGGACAATACTACAGGGATGTCGTGAAAACATTGTAAGTCCATATCAGGCGCAAAAGACCACATTTCCATGCAGCAGGCTGGATGCTGCACCACGATAATGTGCGGCCGCATATTGCCAATGTTGTTGCTGGATATCTTGCAAAAGTCAACCTGAAGTGCAACCCTCACCCTCCCTATAGTCGACATTTAGCCCCATGTGACTTTTTTCTATTCCCTAACTCAAAGAAACGCCTTCGTGGGAGGCATTATCCATCATCAGAAGCAGTGGTGAAGGCTGCGGAGGCGGTTTTGAAGGATCTCTCAAAAATGGTTTCCAGCATGTCTTTGAAGACTGGCAGAAAGGCTGGGATAAGTGTATCGCATTCAGGGGAGACTATTTTGAGAAGAACCATCAAAATTATGAGGATGAGTAAAGGTACGTTGTCAAAAAATAAAAATTTTGATCTTTTTATTGAACAGGCTCTCGTATTTGTGTAATATTCATTGCTTCACTCTAGCTAGCTTCATTTTCTACGTAACGAAAATGGCTAGTTCATAAAAGCAAAGAATGACGGTATACATTATTGCAAATAATAGATTATAGACTGTATAAGGATAGAAGACTGTAAAGTGTGTGTAACATTGGACTTTTATTGTGTAAGTGGCCTGAGCTAACTCCATCAATGTCATGTAATAACTTAGCACTAAAATAAAAACTAATTGTAGATGTCATTAAGAAAAATGTGTCATGTCTTCAGTCATCTGGCTTATATGAGTGATAAATCAGTTTGAGGTGGTGGGGTTAGTTACCTTGTTGAATAATTGTGACATCGCAAAAGCGGAGGTAGTGGGACAGCTCTCGTGTACGCCACCTGGTAATTCTTTTTCCCGTCAGCCGGTGTTATAAAATCATCGGGCACGTGTCTTGTGTGATGGCCTCTAGGGTCATAAGCTAGTCCACGTTATGGAACGATCCACATGTAAGAGACACGTGCAACCGGTCGATTGAAGGTGTAACTGTAAATCCTGCTTTTCAAGTACATCCGAGTATATGTGGGAATAAGCTCCACATGTGACGAAAACCTTTCATGATTTACTTTCTCTCTACCTCCTACATAAGCTAGCTAAAGTACTATATTACACTAAAAAATTTCATATTGTGAGGTGCCGTGCACCCACACATTTTTAGAATGTGGTACGAGTACATAAGTGTCTATGAGTATCTCCAAAATGAAATCTTTGACCAATATCTATGTTGTTACTGCACAACTATAATTATTTGTAACAAAAACTACACTTATTTTTAAAGAAATTGATGGAAATGTCAAGAAATTGTGAGATCGGCATTTCATAAAGTCTTGTTTACGTCTTCAATCACATTCAGTTACATGTATTTACATATATCGCAAAAACTCGAGAACGGCTGAATCATTTTGCCTAATTTTCGTTTCAAAATATTTGTGTAAGTCTAAGGTAGGTTTAAAAGATGAGAAAAAAGCCAAAGTAATAATAGACTGGGTTATTAACGAAATATGAAAGTACACGTTCAAACTTTTACAGAAAACGTACACCTTCTTTTATTTTCGACAACCAAAAGCATTACAAAATAAGTAGATATTCCACTTCTTGCCAAAGTCTTCAAAGATATTACACTTATCATATTTTATTAAATAACGTTTATCTTTTGTTATCAAGACCAGATAAATTACATACAGATTTCTATCATTTCACAGACTCGAAATTCAAAGAGATCAAAGACATGCTGCAAACCATTTTTGAGAGATCCTTCAAAATCGCCTCCGCAGCCTTCACCACTGCTTCTGATGATGGATAATGCCTCCCACGAAGGCGTTTCTTCAAGTTATGGAATAGAAAAAAAGTTACATGGGGCTAAATTCGGACTATAGGGAGGGTGAGGGATGCACTTCAGGTTTATTTTTGCAAGATATTCAGCAACAACATTAGCAATATGCGGCCACGCATTAACGTGTTGCAGCATCCAGCCTGCTTCACGGAAATGTGGTCTTTTATGCCTGATGTGGACTTGTAATGTTTTCAGGACATCCCTGTAGTATTGTCCAGTTACTGATGTATGTGCAGGTACAACATGCTGATAAACCACTCCATGAATATCAAAGAATGAGATAACCGTAACTTTCCTAACAGAAGCAACCACTTATGCTTTTTGGGGGGTTGGTGATGAAGGAGATTTCCACACTGAGCATTTCTGTTTTCTCTCAGGATCAAAATGATGTAGCCAAGTTTCTACAGCAGTGATTACGTTTGAAAGAAACTCCGGATCTTCCCCTAACCTCAACTTTAACTTCATGCAGACCTGCTTGCGAATGTCCTTTTTTTTCGGGAATCCATCGCGCACAAACACGTCTCATGTGTAATGTTTCTGTCACCAACGAGTGGGTGGCACCCGATGAAATGTTCAGTATTTCAGAAAGTGTTCTAAAGGTGATTCGTCGATCCTCTCTCACAATGGCAGCAGCAGTGTTGATGTTTTCTTCCATAAGAGCAGTAACTGGAGCACCGGGTCCACCTTCCTTTGAAATTGATTGTCTACCCTCTTTAAACATTTTAAACCATCTCCGAGCTGTGCTGTTGGGAAGAACGGACTCACCATAGGCCTCCTGTAACATTGTATAGACCTCAACTAAAGATTTGTTGAGACGAAAGCAGAATATGAAGGTCGCATATTGTTCCTCGTGTGTTACCTCCAGTGCAGCGGTAGGCGATACTGAACATGTCTGAACTTGCCTGGTTCTCTCAGGTTAGAAACAGGAGTACAACAATGAAAGTACTACAGCGTGTTTATTTCACATTTAGGTAACAGAATATAATAAGATTGAATTTTAGTGCGAAAAATTATGACCGTAAAAAATTATGATCATTCTTTACCTAACAGCCCTCATAAAATGTTTTAATTTGGGAGAATAGGGTTTTAACAGTTGTACTACTTTTGTTATGTGTTACTTTTCATTTGGGCCACGTCATTATTCAATAATTCTTCCCCTAGAATTTGCGCGAAATTAATGCGAATTTATGGATAAAACCACAAAACACCGTCAATTAAATTATTAATGCGAATTTCATAACTAATTGTCATCTCAAAATCTTGTGTTTGTGTATAAACTTCACCCGTAATTGTAGAATAAATAACTAATCCGAATTTGTTTTATAGAGCGGTATGACGTTCGGCGGGTCAACTAGGTTTTTTATGTTTATATAAGAAAACTAGCAGAAAGCAGGGGCGGTTCCTCCATAAGGTTGCAGGTTTGCGCTACACCCACTGATTCTGAATGTACAACAGGTGCATTTTGCACATTAAAGCTGTACTTGTTTGCACTGTTTTATATACAAACATGTTTCAATTACGCTTATCGTCTGTAGCTGCCCATGACCGCAGAAGTCGAAATAAACAGTGATTAGCTGTAGGAGCCGCAGGTTTGCAGCGAAGAGTTAACCTAAGATTTCGCCCAAATGTAGGCTCTCTGAGGGGGTTGCGGGAAGGTGAAGAGATGGGAGTGGCTTCTTATACATTGCTTAAATGGAGGTTTATAAACCTAGCTCCTCCTACTCTTAGCAACGGCTATAGCGTGACCTTCCGGCTTACCTTCAGTGTGCTCTGCTTTTCGAACACAGGGAGAATTTAATTAAATGCATGGAGGTTATTCAGAAGAGAGCTCTATTAAACAACAACGCCACACTTGTTCAGGCTTCTGGGCTTATGGCCACTTTGAAAGATTATAATTTTGTATTCTGGCTGTCTTTCTTCTCCAAGATCATGCCACATGTGGACATTTTGTACAATCAGCTGCAGAAACGAGACTGCAATGCAACGTTTGCCATCGCCCACCTAAACGCATTTAAAGGGGAAGTGCAAATGGTAAGAAATACCGTGGATATCGAGGAACACGAAGAAACTGCAATTAAGGGGAGAAGAATCGAAGATCATGATGTGAAAAGAAGAGAAGCTCTTGAAGTATGTGACATTCTTAGAGAAGCAAAGGACAGATTTAGCTTCACGGGACATCTGGTAGCCTCACCTTTGTTTCATCAAGAAAATTTCTAAGACATTTCCAGAGGATTCCCTTAGAGAAACAATAAGGTTCTATCCTTTTATCATTGGAACAAAAATTCGTAGAGAACTGACTGTAATTTACAGTCTGAGAGGAATTTCGTGGAATGTCCGGCGCTTTGTGCTTGATGGACTTCAATAAGGAAAACAATTTATGTACTACATTCAGCGAATATGCCAAACTCCTCCGAGTACTGTTAACTATGCCAATGTCTACCGCTGAAGCAGAATGCTGTTTCTCAAATTTAAAAAGAGTAAAAACTTTCTTTAGGTGCACAATGTCACAGGACCGATTGTCAGCATTAGCAATGCTTTCAATTGAGAGAGATTTTGTTATGAAGATCAGCGACTTCAACGCAAAAGTTATCTATAGATTCGCCAGGTCTAAGGAGAGTAGAGCAGAGAATCTGTATAAATAGGTGAGTCATTACTACTCTGTATTTTATTTTTCATTTGTGCATCACCAATAATTTAACCCACCAGCCGCCACTGGCAGAAACGCTTTCCTGATCAGCTCTTGAAGTGAAAGAAATGTGTAGAAACATATACGGATCTTGTACATTGCTATTTCCGTATACAAACTTCACCTGGGACACACTTTTAATAACGTTGCTCCGCCTGGTTTTGCATATCTCGTCCCAGGCGAGATTTATCTCCGTCTCCCGGTCTACGTTTCTTAGGACGTGCCCTGGCCCAAGCAGTAAATCAAAACTGGAAAACCGTTTGGTGCAGCTACACTGGACAACGTAAATTACTGTTGATACATTCATAATCTGCTCGGCGGTTGAAAGATGGCCTCTCCAGGGAAATATAAAGCCATCTACCGAAAGTATTAATAAAGTCGACTGGTGTTTGATATAACGGCTGGTAGCAGTATAGAGGTTAGCGGTTTAGTGGGCAATTCTAAGTCGATAAACACGTCCACGATTTATTATGTTCTCCTGCCAAGAAAAGGAAGTAGATTACCTTCGACACAGAAACTCCCTATTTAAGACTGCACTCAAATAAACTTACTTACTGAAGGGAGTTAAACTAAAAACAGATGAAAAGTGGGTACTAAAAGGTAGAAGTGGTCAATGAATTTGAATAGTTAGGAGTAAGGCTGAATAACAATGGAAAGTGGGAAGCACGCTGGAGAAAATTGAAGCCAAAAGAAGGGCGGCAATGAATGGAATAAGAATATGCAAATATAAGCTAGAAATGACAACCAAGTTGTTAGAAAGATAAGCACTAATGGACTCCAAAATGCTGTATGCAGTGGAGATCTGAGGGGGGGGGGGCTACAGAGATAAACAAAACGGTAGACCAAAACTACAGAAGATTTTGTAAAAGGCTACTATGCTTACCAAGACCAGCATCTATAGAAGTAGCTTTAGGAAAGATAAAAAGAAATGGAATAATAATGGAAAGAATAATGAAATTTTGTTATAGGTGTTTGGACAAAGAAGAAGGGGAAATTATGAAATTATATATGAGACAACAAACAAAGATTAGAGAACTCAAATAGTTGGTGGGCAGAGTTAGGAGGAATTATGTAAAAAATATGAATGGGAGATATATGGAGATTAGAGGAAAGGAATACAAACGATGTGGGTAAATTATTATGGGTGCATTATAAGTTGGTGATTGACAGTTGAAGGAGTGGGGAAAGAGAGGGGATAGCACCGTTGCCACTTTACCGTCCCTCTCCACTTGCTAGGCAATGAAGGTGACGGGTAGAGGGGAGGTGGAAGTTCGGTTGCAGTCAGTTGCAGTAATGTACACGCACATATTCCTAGAAATTTGCATACTGCTGTATTAATCGTAAGATTGCCGTAAGACTGTCTACACGTTTAAGTGAGCAGTTACCTAAGTACAACATACGAGTTTGTAACCGCGATGTACATGCCTGATTTTCTTCACTACCGTATTTCTCTTTCCCTACTCTAACTATTGTATTCTTACTTACACCAACAGCAGTTGAGGTTCTGTCCAGTACTTTTGAAACGGGAATTATTGGACTCCCATTGTCTCTTTCATCCTCAAAATATTTTCTTACGGAACATATAATTTCCCTTGCTTGTCCTTTAATTGGGATTCCGTGCCCAAAAACATTTTTTGTGGTCTTTGCAGATAGTTTCTCTCTGTCTGTTTCTGTAGCACAAGTGTTTGCGGTAGCCATGAGTAACGATAATTAGCTAAATATTAAAGTTGCAGTGAAACACTAAAGTTGATCACAGAAACACTAAAGTTGATTACAGAAACACTGAAGTTGATCACTGAAACACACGAATTATATTGTGAAAATGTAAAGCCGTTTACACTCTGTGAAACATTCACTACCTGAAGCAGTACACTCTTAGTTTGGCAGTGATGACAGGGAAAAGTACCCTAAGTAAGGGTTGGTCATAAAACTAAAGGTTGGTCATAAAACTGTAAAGGTTGGTCATTGACCCAGAAAACGTCATAAGCTATTCCTTGAAACTAAATCCACACCTGTTCCCTTCCAACAACGCATACCGTCTCATATTAAAGGGCAACGAACGACGACGGTATTGTGATACTGCTGATTCATAAGCGAAGCAACAATAGGAGCAGTGTCTGTTTACTGAAAACCTCAACATGCCGATAGAATAGCGTCATGCATAAAGCACGTGATGTAGTGCGATAGAGTTGGCAACATAGGATAAGCGGCTCGGGTTGCTATGGCAAAAGTTTACTTTTGATTGGTGGATTGCTGGTTGCTAGGCGACGGCAATGACGTGTCAGTGACGTGTTTATCTCCTCTCCTTGTTTTCGCAGCTGAACAGCACGTGGAGGCAAAACGCCAATCACCAGCTTATAATGCACCCATTATAGTAAAATGCAGAATAGAAGATATTGTCACCCAATTATCGGAAAGCACGACCAATGGCAGCTGAGTAAGGGACCAGAGGTCCAGGCTACGCCCACCCATTTCTCAGTCACTGAGGGGATAATTAGGGAAGTGTCACTTGTCGCTGGCCGCCTCTTCCCCCTTCCCCTACCGTCTGGAACCTTCGCGGTGATTCACTGAAACGAGAGACTTCGAGAAACTGTGATATCCCTATAAAAAGGGCTGCAGTGAGTGAGTTCAGTCAGTTCTTGGCGAACAGCGAGGAGCGCCGTGCTAGTGTACGGACGAGAAGACTGTGTACGTGCATCGGAGGATTGTACGTAATTGCGAGAGCAAAGTGGAACTGTAACGGACGAACTGGTGAATCGTAATTGTGTGTAATTGGCAAGTGTTCAACTGTAAGTCGGTGGAAATAAAGAACATTTTGAGTTTGTGCAATTGGACTTTTCATTTCACGAACACACAAAGTCACAATATAGAAAGACAGGGAATGTGGGGAAATCTAGAAAATATGAAATCATTACAATTTTACAAGCAAATAAAAATAACTTGGGACGAGAAGCATATGTAGATTACTGCAATAGGCAAGAGAGAGAAGGGTTAGCTTGGATGAGAACAGGAACAATATTTCTAAGAGGGATAAGAGGTAGGGAAAAGAGAATTTGTGAATTGTGTGGGGGGAAAAGAAAGCAAAGAACACTATGTAACAGAATGCGAGAAGGTTGCAATGTGGAGAAAAAAGGTTTGGGAACAAAAATGGGAGAAAGTAGAGAAGAGGATAGTAGCTATAAAAATGTTAACGGGAAAGGAGGAAAAGAAGGTAAGAAGTATTGGTGAGTTCTTGCAGAAAGTAACAGAAAAATGGACAAGAACTGTAAAGAATATAAGAAAGGAAGATGTGGGGGAAGAATGGGGCTAATTAAGTAACTAGAAGGTATGGAGGTTAAGAGCTACGTGGCAGAGCAGAAGACCAGGGAGTCATGTAAGCCAAGGCAGCAACAAGGCAAAGACAAATGTAACCTAAAGTTGTAAATTGTAAAATTTTGGAATATTCTAAGGCTTATCTATTATTATTATTATTATTATTATTATTATTATTATTATTATTATTATTATTATTATTATTATTATTATTATTATTATTATTATTATTATTATTATTATTATTATTATTATTATTATTATTATTATTATTATTATTATTATTATTATTATTATTATTATTATTATTATTATTATTATTATTATTATTATTATCATCATTATCGTAATTGTTATTGTTATTATTAACATATTTTTGCAGTCAATTATTTTTCTTCCCATTATTGTTTGATTTTTTTTGCTGCTTACAGGTTATTAAAATATATGGTAACCAGGGATCTTACGATAACAGTTTTTCTCGATACTCGATATTTCGATAATCGATACTGGCATTTCTACTTTTAGTTTCAATACAAACTGGAACCTTGGCAGAACTGTGTCCTGCCAATAAAATTTATTAGGTGAACATATTTAATGAGACAAAATTTAATCAGTGTTTTTATTATCAGCTCTACGTTAGGCATTTG
Organism: Mantis religiosa; assembly: GCA_030765055.1. Lineage (NCBI taxonomy): Eukaryota > Metazoa > Arthropoda > Insecta > Mantodea > Mantidae > Mantis > Mantis religiosa. Next base: position 36,027,784 of record CM060960.1, read on the forward strand.
AAAGCATTACAGTTCACTTTTGTAAGATTTTGTTCAAAAATCCAAAGTCCAGTTCAAGGAAGGCAGAACATCGTGTGACAGCAAATCAAGACTATCACGGCCTCGCACCAAGCGATATGACGACCTTATCCAGAGAGTGGAGAACGTCGTTTTGGAGGATCGCCGATTGAGCATTTTCAGATCTTCATGCAGGATTGTGTGCACAGATCCCACGGAAATGCCAATTTTGGAGGCGATGTCAGCAACTGTCTTGGTTTGTTGTCACACGATGTTCTGTCTTCATTGAACTGTCACTCCCAGGAGCTCACATTAGACACATCCATGGTACCATCACCACATGCCTCACTCAACTGCCTATGAATTTCAATAGGTGTTACCGCGAAAATAAAGAAAACTAATGATTAGTCACTGTTCTTGTAATCAAAGCTTCGCCATTTTAAGTACCAAAAAGAATCCTAGTGCTCGTCCAGCCATTACAGTTCAATGCACTCTACAGTGCTGCCATCTCTGTCATTTTTAGTGTACTTGAGCACACCTCGTAAAATAGAAGGGTTCCTCTCAACTTTAGCCAGTCATAGGATTGGTATTAGTTAAAGCAAATTTGGATTTACGCTAGACTCTTTTGAACAGTTAGATAGACAAAAGAAGTTAGTTTAAAAAAAAAAAAGAAAGTCAAACGAAATAAAGATGCTATGAAAAGGATATGCCCGCCTCGGTACCGTGGTGGAAGCATGTCTGCGTCACGTTCAAGAAGTCCCGAGTTCAAATCTCGGTCAGGGTGAGTAATCTGGATAAGGTGTTTCCAAAGTTTTCCCTTATCCTGAAAGACGAATGTCGGGTAACTAAGCTCTATGGACCCTGGGCTTCTTTGAACATAATTTCACCCATTCCATTCATCGTCCGATATGACTTAACGTTGGTGGACGTAAATTACAAAACAAAACGAAAAAAGAAACGAAAAGTATGGCCGTCAAACATGTCGACTTAAGCGGATGCAGAATCGAAAACCCCAAATCCAGCAATTTTCAACCAATCTTGCTGAAATTTTTACCACTTAGTTCTGATTCATAGTGAACACTGAATTAAAAATTTGGCTTTTATATCTTCGATAGTTTTTTCAGTAATTAATTTGTTAAATTCAAAATTTGGGAAAAATTCAAACGGCTCCACGTGATGAAAATTTCCAAAATTTTAATTTTTCTATTTCTTAAAATATTTAGATGGTTATGAAGAAAAGATCTATCATATCAATTTCTTATACTGCCTTTAGTTCCAGAAGGGGGAAAATAGGTATGTTGCAAACAAAAAAGCTCTGAATTTTTGTATCAATAACTTTAAAAATATAATGAATATTAAAAATTCATAAGATAGAAACCTTTGTTTGCTTTATAAGAACATGTATTTAAAATTTTAAACGGACTGAATCAAAACTGCATTGTGTGGAACATTTTGAATGGCAAAATGTTGAAAAAACTATAACTGAGTAAATAAAATTGCCTTGAAGCAGACTAAGACCCTGCAGATAGATAAGTTGGACTATTCTGCCTCTTCCTTCTATCTTCTGCAGCAGTGTTCTTCAATTTCAGTTTCCTTGTGGATGTTTTAGAAGTTACTTTCACAGAAATTGTTGAATGAAGTAAGCGTAATTGGTCCTTCCCTTGGCTAATTTTTAGAGATGCTGGTGAGATCTGTGTCTATTATGTCTGACTGCAGCTTGAGTGAGGCAGTGCAACCAAAATTGAATTCACTGATGGTTGATGTCACAGCAACCTGAAGTCTCTTCTTTGACACAAATATTTCTTTTGAGCAATTATGTCATATCATGTTATGTAAACCTTCATTTGCATTTTGTGTCTTACCCAATGTTCATCTCCTTAGGGTTTCATCTGATGCCAGCCTTTGGTACACAGGCATTAGTATTCCTACCACATCAGGCCTCAAGTATGTTACCATTGTTGTGTTATGTATCGCTTGGGCTATTCATGATCATAACTATGTACACAGTCAACAAGAGGTCAGTTGTATCAAATAATGTTTTACCTATAACCTATATAACAGTTATATGCACGTTTTGATGTATAAAATAATTTTATAAATGTTAAATGGCACACTAAAACTCATCAATTATATATAAACATTATGTAGTTTATCGAGAAACACAAGAAAATCTCGACCGTTAGAAACTAACACACAAAAAACAAAATATAAGCATTACCATTTGCTTTCGATGTTTGCAGCCAGTGTTTTGTTTCCATGGTGCCATATATTGTAAGAAATAACCATCATACCAACACACAAAATTCTACCAGAAACTTTGCCCGCTAATTTCAAATGTATTACTTTAGTACATTCAATCGTACTCAAATGACAGGATTCTGTGAATCCAAGGGCAGGCATGCAGGTGGGCACTGGCATTTAAATTGTCATGTGAGGGTATTTAAATATCTCGAACTGATAAATTTAGTTGGATTATGATACTATAAGGATGAAAGCATTTTATTAACTCAAAAAACAACATATTTTTATCCAATTTTGGTGCTGCATTCCCTTAAATGAGGTGAGATACAGTTAAAATATCATGGATTAATATCCAAAACGGTTTTCTGTAACCCTGTGGAGTGGCAAGCACAATCTAGTATATTCCCATAGCTCAGTCAGGGAAGGTGGACAGTAAGACCCTGTCGCTACATTCGCTGTCCCATTTCCGGGTAGTGATGGAACATTTCAATCGACGAGCCGAGGTCATCTACCTATACACTTCAATATCGACTGATCGTATGTCTTTCCCCAGTCAGCTCTCCCGCTACTGAGGTCAATAACAAACACCAAAGGTGAAACATATCAAGCTGTAATTAGATGAACGTCAGAAAAAGAGGAAGTTCACATTGAAATTTCAGCTTATGCTTTAATTTGCTAATATTGGCAATATTTATAACTCTTTGTGGCCTATAAAGCACTCCTGAACATAATACTGCAATGTAATACTAATTTTATATCGTTTTTGTCAACATTTTACGTCATCTGTTGTTTGATATGTATTACACCCAAACGTTCTCTACCGAGAATTCATCGAAAATAGACGTTTGGATTCTCCCTGAACCCAAAACTTTTTTTTTTTTGGAAATGGTCTGTGTGTGGTTTGTCCGTAAAAAAAACGTCAATGAAATACCAAATATTTTCGAGAAAAAAAAAAATCTAAATTCAGACCAATTCCAAACCGTCTTTTAACATACGATTTTCTCAAAAGTGACTATAGTATGGATGGGTACTCGAAACCTGCGATACCTCGATACTCTCGATACTTGTACGGTATCGACACCGAACGATATCTCAGAAAATTTGCTCGATACTTTTTCGTTACTTCCGTGGTGATTCTGCAATTGTTATTTTGCTTTAAAATCGGGAAAGTTTATTGCCGCAAGTAGGAAATTTTAAAGAACAAATTACTAATTTTTTTATGTAACCATTTAGCTAAATTATAAGTTGGTAAATTTATACAATTTACAATACCTCTCATTTTATTTTTTTGTTTTCCTTTAAGATAAGTGAAATTTTATGTTAAAAATTATTATATTTGTATAATATATACGAGGGCTGTTCAATAAAGAATGATCAGAGTTTTATATGGCAACGTACCTTTACTCATCCTCATAATTTTGATGGTCCTTCTCAAAATACTCTCCCCTGAATGCGATGCACTTGTCCCAGCGTTTCTGCCAGTCTTCAAAGACATGCTGGAAACCATTTTTGAGAGATCCTTCAAAATCGTCTCCGCAGCCTTCATCACTGCTGCTGATGATGGATAATGCCTCCCACGAAGGCGTTTCTTCAAGTTAGGGAATAGAAAAAAGTCACATGGAGCTAAATCCGGACTATAGGGAGGATGAGGGATGCACTTCACGTTGATTTTTGCAAGATAAACAGCAACATTAGCAATATGCAGCTGCGCATTATCGTGGTACAGCATCCAGCCTGCTTCACGGAAATGTGGTCTTTTGCAACTGATATGGACTTTCAATGTTTTCAGGACATCGCTGTAGTATTGTCCAGTTACTGATGTGTGTGCAGGTACAACATGCTGATAAAGCATTCCATACATATCAAAGAATGAGATGACCATAACTTTCCCAGCAGAAGCAACCGCTTTTGCTTTTTTGGGGGGTTGATAATGAAGGAGATTTCCACACTGAGCTTTGTTGTTTGCTCTCAGGATCAAAATAATGTAGCTAAGTTTCATCAGCAGTGATTACGTTTGAAAGAAACTCCGGATCTTCCTTTAACATCAACTTTAACTGTATGCAGACCTGCATGCGAATGTCCTTTTGTTCGGGAATCAACAGTCTTGGAACTCATCGCGCACAAACACGTCTCATGTGTAATGTTTCTGTCACCAACGTGTGGGTGGCACCCAATGAAATGTTCAGTATTTCAGAAAGTGATCTTAAGGTAATTCGTCCATCCTCTCTCACCATGGCAGCAGCAGTGTTGATGTTTTCTTCCGTAAGAGCAGTAACTGGAGCACCGGGTCCACCTTCCTTAGAAATTGATTTTCTCCCCTCTTTAAACATTTTAAACCACCTTTGAGCTGTGCTGTACGGAAGAACAGACTCTCCATAGACCTACTGTAACATTGTATAAGCCGCATATTGTTCCTCGCGTGTTACCTCCATTGCAGTGGTAGGCGATACTGAACATGTCTGAAGTTGCCTGGTTTTCACAGGCGGGAAGCAGGAGTAGCAACAATGAAACTACTACGGCGTGTTTGTTTCACATTAAACTAACAGAATATAATAAGTTCGAATTTAAATGTGAAAAATTATGACCGTGAAAAATTATGATCATTCCTTATTGAACAGCCCTCGTATTTATTAAGGAAGTAAGGATTTATCGATATGATAGAGGTAACTGCAATGATTGACTAGGAAAGAAAGTTCGAGTGAAATGCAATCCAGATTATACAGTTAATTATATAATACGAAATTGGACTTATCCAAAATTTTATTTATGTCACACGAAATCAACCTTGTAAAGAAGAGATCTTATCACTTATATTTAATCAAACACAATCATTAAGGAACAATTCAAACTCCAACAAAGTAACCCTGTTATATCTGGCTTCCCAAACTTTGTCTTCGAAACAGTCAACGTGCATCATCTCTGCTACAAATACGGAATCAAGTTGCTACGTAAATATCAGAATATTACAAAATTTGTGAGAACAACAAACTAGCAATGAACTAAGCCGAACACCTTGAAAATTAACGTTTAGAAAGCCAAAATCCAAATAATAAATAGGCGATAATGCCAAATTCCTAACTCACCAAAGGATACCCATTGAAGCGATCCTTCACAAGTCCCTACCTCGATCGCAGTCAGTGGCGCCGTGCACTGGCAAGAATGGGAAGCTTGTATTCAGATGCGCCCCTGGTGATGAAACGGCAAAGTATATACATAACAATTACCAAAATCTGTAAATTAATTATGAAGCCATAAAAGAATGCGATTGTAAAGCAGTTAAGTTGAGACATAACCCGCTCACATCCTTTTAAGCCTCGACACTCGCCAGCTAGAGTGTTATGACTAAAGGTTACAGATTTCTCCACTACCCACCGTATGGCGCTGGCTGATGACCCCTCTGCAACCCTGTTCCAGCGTACAGCTGCAATGTGTTAACATTACAAACGTAGAACTTACAGATGCAGTGGTTTACAGTTTAGGAATTTATGTTTTTCAAACACTTCCGTTGTCGCAGAAGCAATGCACTTTAATATCACAGGAATATAATGTCTGCGTATCAGTTCACTTAGCAGCTCTGAATGCTTTCAGTTCTCTGCACACACGAGATAAGAACAATGTTGCATTGCTGGCGTTATGTCTTCCTCTAGGCTTTTTCTCACACATACAGTTGCTATAAATTTCTCTACAACTGCCAAAAGAGAAACAAACTCTGGAGATGGGTAATAGAACGTGGAGTTTTCGTCCCTTTTGAATATTAGATTTACAAGGGATGCTGTACACTTGGCGGTAGACACTTTAGTAATGCAGGTGGCACAAGAGAATTCGGCTGCTATTTTTTAACTATAAAACCTCCTATATATACCAGCGATAAGTGGACTGTTGCATGAAACGAGGCTGTCTAGCAAGAAAAGAAAAAAAAACTAAGTAAGTAAACAGTTAAAAGCAGTTTAACAATATACGTTAGTAGGTCTTATAAGACGTAAATTCACATTACCTTTAATGTTATTCAATTCGCCCAATATTGCAATCATTGTGTCTGGAAGCTGTGTTGCAGTGTACAATGGTGTCTTTTATCAATAATTGAATTGATTTATTAAAATTATTGGTTTGATAATAAAGTAATCTTTCTTCATTTGTTTGCTGCTTGTTTACAAATTCTTTGTGCCTTTCATTTGCTCCCCATAATTTACATATCAAGGTGTTATTCTCCCTTTCCAATCTCTTTAATTTGGAAAATATGTCTTCCTCAATCTGAATTGCAGCGCAGTTATAAGTACGTGCATCTGTGACATGATCAGTGCATTAACATCAGTAGCACTGTTAACGATTTCTCTGCTAGAACTGCGTCTCCGTTTTCTGCTTTCTGTGTGTAAGCGTATTTTTGAAATTTGTTGTCTTTGTGTTGCTTGTTTCACTAATTTATAATCTGGATAGTTTGGAAAAATGCTTGGAATATTTCCTGTTTTCAGCAGTTTAATTTTACAGCCTGGCTTATAGTCGTCCTCAGTAAAATGCAAACTGCACACGACTGTTGAATTAGATTTATCATTTACCATGAAATTAGAGCGCCATATAGCTTTTAGTCATTGTTTACGTAGTTCTTCTACTGGAGATTCATGGAAACTGATCCTTTTTTATTTTCCTTTCTTACTTTTACAGAAGGGTAGGCAACAATACACCATCTGAAATTTAAAGTATTGAGCTCATAATTGCTGCTATGCCGTTTGTTGTAATTATTGCTACTACTGCTGTTATAATGATGATTAAAATAATAAAAATAATATAATATAATACGTAATTCTTACATTTGGAGCATTGCTATGTATGGCTCGGAGACCTGGACTTTGTAAAAACGGAGAGCTTTGAAATATAGTGCTGTCTATTGTAAATGTTTGTACTATAAAGCTGTCATGGAAAATCTACCTTCTAAGACAATGAACTGCCACCAATTATGGCACAACAATAAAAGTAATAATAATAAACAATGACATGTAGTGCTCATAGTTATGATTACTTATATTATTTCTTATTTATACCCAGTTTTCTTATTGTCCCTTATTTATGCCCAGTTTTCTTGTTCGCTTGCTTTAGATTGTTGTCAACAGCAGTTCATGTAAAATTCACTTTCAATACTAATTGAGACCATAACATTTGTTCAACTGTCACCACAAAACTAAATGTGGGCAAGGCCACTGACGGCTACAAGGGGACACTTTAGGGGTCAGCTTTGAGAGCTCCAAGCGGCAAAAAAGGCAAACACCGCTCGGTCGCTTAAATGCTTAGGAATCCGACTGAGTGCCGCGCTTTAAGGGACGGGAGTGGGCTATGGTTGAGAGTACCAACAAAATATAGTTTGTCACTTACAAAAAGTTACCGGATACATCAATTTTTTCAACTTAATGTGAGTTATTTACTTTAGTATTATAATGCTTGAATGTTTACTGTTTTCTAAATATCATGTCATCGCAAAATGATCACACATTGGTGGACAAGGGAAAGTTTTGCTGTTTTCATTTCCAGGAAGTTGGCAACTATGATGTTCTTTATGATGACAGGGTTTAATACATCACTATCTGTTTTCATGACTTTGCGTTCAACCAAGAAGCAAACAGAATATGATAGCGGTATGGAGTTGGTCGTTACCTCTGCTCTAATTACAAGTTACGTCAATTAATTACCAACAAATTGCTGAGCTTTTCCATCACCAGGGGTCGCTCTCCCTCCCACCCTCAGCCGTCAGACTTTTCAGTTTTCCTGTGAGCATCAGCCCAGGGGCGAGCAACACGGTAGCAACGTCAAAATGGATTAAGACTCAATTCCATAAGGCCTCAACGATGTTACCAACCTCGTGAGCAAATAAACCCATCTATAATATAATTCGCATCAGCGTGCTTCTTACGCTTCGAATTTTTATTTAAATGGCTTTCGCAGGACGTAATGTAGACCCGTACATAACCTACAATCCTCTTACGTTTTATGGCTTTGTACACTGCGCGCAAAACTTCTCGAATCGTTCTCCAGACTGCCAACTGAGGGACTGGTTAAAATTTAACTTATATGATGTGTGTTTGAGGTTATACGACGGCTGTTCAATAAAGAATGATCATAATTTTTTTACCGTCATAATGTTTAGCACTAAAATTCAAACTTATTATATTCTGTTAGCTTAATGTGAAACAAACACACCGTAGTAGTTTCATTGTTGGTACTCCTGGTTCCCGCCTGTGACAACAAGTCAAGTTCACACATGTTCAGTATCGCCTACCGCTGCAATGGAGGTAACATGCGAGGAACATTATGCGGCTTTGAAATTCTGCTTTCATCTCAACAAATTTTCAGTTGAGGTCTATGCAATGTCACAGGAGGCCTATGGAGAGTCTGTTCTTCCCCACAGCACAGCTCAAAGGTGGTTTAAAATGTTTAAAGAGAGGAGACAATCAATTTCAAAGGAAGGTGGACCCGGTGCTCCAGTTACTACTCGTACAGAAGAAAACATCAACACTGCTGCTGCCATTGTGAGAGAGGATCCGCGAGTTACCTTAAGATCACTTTCTGAAATACTGAACATTTCATTGGGTGCCACACACGCGTTGCTGACAGAAACGTTACACATGAGACGTGTTTGTGCGCGATGGGTTCCAGGACTGTTGATTCTCGAACAAAAGACATTCGCATGGAGGTCTGCATGCAGTTAAAGTTGATGTTAGAGGAGGATCCGGGGTTTCTTTCAAACTTAATCACTGCTGATGAAACTTGGCTACATCATTTTGATCCTGAGAGCAAACAGCAAAGCTCAATGTTGAAATCTTCATCACCAACCCCCCAAATGAGCAAAATTGGTTGCTTCTGCTGGGAAAGTTATGGTCATCTCATTCTTTGATATTCATGGAATGGTTTATCGGCATGTTGTACCTGCACACACATACCTGCAATACTACAGTGATGTCATGAAAACATTGCAAGTCCATATCAGACGCAAAAGATCACATTTCCGTGAAGCAGGCTGGATGCTGCACCACGATAATGCGTGGCCACATATTGCCAATGTAGTTGCTGAATATCTTGCAAAAATCAACGTGAAGTACATCCCACACTCTTCCTATAGTCTGGATTTATCCCCATGTGACTTTTTTCTATTCCCTAACTTGAAGAAACGCCTTCGTGGGAGGCATTATCCATCATCAGAAGCAGTGGTGAAGGTTGCGAAGGCTATTTTGAAGGATCGTTCAAAAATGGCTTCCAGCATGTATTTGAAGACTGGCAGAAACGCTGGGACCAGTGTATCGCATTCAGGGGAGACTATTTTGAGAAGGACCATCAAAATTATGAGAATGATTTAAGGCACGTTGTCAAAAGAAATGTGATCATTCTTTATTGCACAGACCTCGTATTAATGCTGACTCTTTAATTACACAATTGGTGACAGTTTATAAACAATTACATTTTGGCTGTGTGTGATGAGAAGGTATATAAAATTTCAACTCGTAGTTTATCTGAAGGTCAGGCATGTTATAAAGTAAATAAAATAGAACAAAGTAATTTTCTATGTAAATTAGAGGAGACCCAGTCAGAACAGAAATACCTGGATATTTTCCGACACTTTTTGTTTCGTTTTTCTTTAACTAGTTTATCAATTTCAAGACGTAATGTCTGGGAAATTGGTAATTGAAGGCTGCACGTTAGATTGTGATCCAACAAGGTACTTCAGGGTTTGGACTTAGCTAATTTCATAACAGAAAAAAAGTTGTTCTCACACATATGTCGAGCCAAACATACACAATATCCGTGAATACAACCTCAAAAATCTGGTTTGGGTGACATTTTTGTAAAAATCAGCCAAGTCTTTCTTGTGTGTATATTTGTTCTTCAATAAATCGTCACATTCTAAATTTAACGGTTTCATTTGTTACGTGGCAGCTACATTGTTGTCATTGAGTGTGCTACACCTGACTGATCCCTCAGATTCTATATATAAAAGCTCGAGGGTATCTACCAGGGCCACACAGAGTGAAGACTGACCCCCCTCTAATTACCAGGGAGTTAGCGAGCTGTCCCAAAAGGGTGCTCGGCGCCTCCGTGTGTCGTTCCATAGGGAAAGACCTAGAGACTAACTAGCCCCCTCCCCATCTGGTCCTGTGGACTCAAGATGGGATGATGGCCGCTCCGTGGCTCAGTGGTTAGACCGCTTGGCTCTCACCAAGACGACCCGGGTTCGATCCCAGGCGATCGCAAAGTGAGATTTTTGGTGGACAACACGGCGCTGGGGCGGTTTTTCTCCGGGACCTCCGGTTTCCCCCGCCATCTCATTCCACCGGTCCTCCATCTTCATCTCATGTATCATCAGTGTCACCGCCTGTGGTGCCATATGTAGTAAAAGCGGGCATTAAACACTACACACACACACACCAAGACGGGATGGAAGTGGATACGCCACTTCCTGCACCCCGTCCGGGGACGTACCCGATCTCCCACGAGTATCGGGAACCACTGCCCCTCCAGTCCAACCCAATCCGAACAACTCCCATTCAGGGAGGGCTCGAATGTTCGGCCCGAGGTTCCTCTAGTAACGTCAGAGGTACCATGAGTGCTAGGGGTCCGCAGCGCCCGCACCAAAGCAGTTGAAGGGGACGGATCACTCGCTCGATCGTGCTGGCTGGCTGTATACAGCCAGAAGATTTTGCTGCGTGCCCACCCGTTAAGGGTTTTACCGCAGGTACATTTAGAATTGAAGTTTGTAGTATGAAGGTGGTGTAAGTGTTTTGGTTTTGAGTTAATTTTACAGGTTACCGAAGGACCTTCGGCTTCCTTTACGGGACGCCATTCATATAGGCAACTTGGTACAACACGGCTCTTGCCTGATGTCACACGCCATGCAGGCCTCGCTCCCGGCTGAAATACGTCACGACTCTCGAAGCTGTCTTCCTCTAGTTTATCTGCTCTGGTAATGGATCTGTTTACTACGAAATGAGTATATGAGAGAGGACATATGAATCACCCATGCTGTGAAATCTAATGTTCGTTTCACTAAATGCAGTCATAGGTATTACGTGTGGTTGCCTTACGTGGCAACACTGTATCCTTGTCAGATGCTTGTCATAAAAAGCATGCGGGCAGCCTTACACACTCCTCTGATGGGCCTTCTTGTGTTGTATGGATAGTATTAGATAAAGGTAGATGAAAATTAGATAAGATAGGCGGCACATACCACCTCGACTGCAGTTCAATCTTTTGTACTGTGTAACACACTGGCTTAACCACTGGGCTAGGTGATGCTCCATGGCGACTCGCCCAAACCGGCGGACGGTAGCTCACAGGTCCTTGGTTTATCTTTGAAACATGGGAATTAATTGCCCGCGGTGTTGTAGGTAATCCATAACTGCCTAATCCCACATCGCATCACTTCGATGTAACGTTCAGATTGATTCAGCGTGATTATATTGTAGCTATCCCTATAAAACTTTCAAACGCAGCGCTGGTAGAGGGCGGTAGTATAGGTATATCGTCCATTAAGGCTTTCTTAAGAGGTGCCAGTAAACTGCTAATATCCTCAGCTCTGTTGTCTTCAATGTCATTGTGCGTTTCAGAGTCAATTTATGATAAAATTGTCCAACATTCAAGTTTCTTCTACCCGCTAAACACGTTCACAGGTAGCTTTCTAATTTTTGAGTAATTTTAGTGCTTTATTACGGAAGATCTCGCATAAATCTCGTTCATTGAATGTCACATTATATTTCGTTACATCTGCTTTGATTTATCTCCATAATAGCACGATAGAATTGATATCACAATGATACGGAGATAAGGTATGTCCATTCACCGAAATTTAGCTATGGAGTGTACTGTATACCATTTTACTTATCTTTGTTTCTCTTAATTATAATACAACACCGTTTTTGTTGTAATATTTGCAATATTACCATATTACACTGACAATATGAACCACGGTTTGTAAATAAGCAAGCCTTGCATTGGTTGCAGCGTCTGTCGTTGCCTGAAGGAGATTTGCGGTCCTCATAGTAGTGGCAATGTGCTTATGAAATGGCACCTTTCCCTTGTCATAGGGAGGGGTAGTGCTAAGCAGGTCAGGTTTCAAGTTAAACTAGATGAACTTTAGATCCCTGTAAAACTCGATTTGTCAGTGCTGACTTGAACCGCTGTTCTCTGTATGAGCGATACACAGCTCCAGGAGACGTCCTGAAAGAGAGGCAAAGTGAGAGAAAATAGGAAAGAAGAGAGCTGTGGAAAACACCATGGTTAGAGTCAGCGGACATGTGGGAAGGAGCATGGACCTCCCGAATGTCATCTGGAGTGATCCTCATCTCGCTTGGTATAAAGGGACTTACATAGTTATCTTAGAAGCTTCAAGAAACAGTTTCTTCTTGGCCACTTTATTCACTTCCCTTGCACGTCTCCAAAAACAAATAATTCTTTTCTTAAAAGTCTATCTTTATATGCAGTGCTACCCTTCAAGCTGACTTTTTGGGACGATAGGACTTAAAAACTCTCCTCCCTTAAAGCCAGTGACCCCAGCACTTGCTTAGATGACGTAGCTAACCTCTTTTTTCTTTGTTGCTGTAAAACTTGTGGGGGATATGCTCCCTTTCATCACTTGGACCGCAAGGAGGTAAAGGGAATATTTGTCTCCGTCTGTCTAGTGCAGCACCCTGAAGACATTGTAGCCCCTGTCTCTGATTAATTTTTACTTTCTCTGCTGCTTGCCAATTGGTACTATTGATTTACACCTAAAATCCCTCCATCTCATATAACAGGTTTCATTTTTTTTATTTTCTTAAACTTTCCTCAAATAAATGCGATTAAAATTCCGTAATGTATACATGCTAGCGTGTCTGCCTCATCAAGAGGTGCCAGGTTCAGATCTTGGTCAGGGTGAGCTATCTGGATAAGGTTTTTTGGAATATTGTCTTATCCTAAAAAATGAACGGCTAGTAACTCTAATCACCACGCACCCTGGGCTCATTTGAGCTTCATTTCACTTACTTGATCGTCTGATATCATTTAACGTTGGAGGACGTAAATTAAATAATAGTTCTCGACAATAACTTGTGTTAGTCAATTTTTAACCAGTATATCATTTTAGCAATTTTATGCACTTGTTACACTATGCAACCAGAGAGGTATCAAAACGCAATTTCATGTTCTGATAACGTGGTATTATTGGTGGAGTTGCGGTGAACTATTGGAGTCCCGTCACATTTAACCTCAATTTGTTTGGCTATACAAAGATAATGAATTTAAAGCCCTCATTTGAAATTCCACTTTACACCGCTCTCTTAGAATAACTATCACTTAATTATTGCCACACTCTACCTATAATGAACTATGCAAGCAAAGAATTTTTTCTTACAGTACGCGCATGTTTTCTTGAGCGCTGGGTTTACGGTGTGGTGCGGGCAGAGGGGAAGAAGTGAAAGTTAACCCTCTTTCGTTTCTGCAGTGTGGTCAACCTTGAAAAGCACAGTTCAGCAAAATAGCGTGTGAGATAAGCGAAGATATCACAAGTAACGTTGCATCCTCTGAAAACATTCCTTAATTTTATCCACGCCAGCTTAATTCCATTCAGATCACAGTTATACGGAGGCAGACAAGTAATAATGTGTCACCTTTCGAGAGCCGTAACATCCACAAATGTTCATACAAATATAAATCATTTTCAAGTAAATGCTGATGTACATTACCACCACACTCGTAACAAGGATAAACTGACAATTCGAGTGCACCAAACGAGCCTTTATGAAGGAAGCTTTAACTACAAAGTAATAATGTTATATAATAAACTTCCAAATTCATTTAAACAAGCTGCATCATTAAAACACTTTAAGAAGAAGGTTAAGAAATATTTGCACGCACACTGTTTTTATACGGTTAATTATGGTGTAGCTTATCGCCTACTCTTTGTAGTATATGTATGGACGATATACTAAATGAATGGAAGAATTTAGTAGACCCAGAGGAATCAAAATAAAAGGAAATATTTATATTAACACCCTGCTGTGTGCGGATGACCAAATATTGATTCATAGGAATGAAAATCAACTGCAAAAATCAATGTATATTCTAAATAATATAGTACAAAAGTATAATTTTAAAATATCAGAAGAAAAAAACAAAAATCATGGCTTTTAAAGGAAATTATAATGTAAGATCAAAAATTGTTTTAGGAAATAGGATTTTAGAACAAATATTGAGTTTTAAATATTTAGGATGTAACATAATTTTTAGAAACATTGCTGGTATAGAAGAAAAAGTAAACAAATGCCGAGCAATATGTGGGACAATCCAAAGAACTTTTAATAACAGAGTGAGAAAGGATACAAAAATGAAAATGTATAAGGTAATGGCTATTCCAACTTTACTATATGGAAGCGAAACCTGGGTGCCAACACAAAAGGATTTAAATAAAATACAGACTGCAGAAATGAAATGTTTAAGAAGTGTTAAAGGTTGTACAATAGTGAACAAAGTAAGAAATGAGGATATTAAAAAGGAATTAGAAATTGAACCAATCCATGACAAAATATCAGAACGAAGGCAACAATGGCATGAACATATACTAAGAATGGAGGATAGAAGATATCCAAATGTAGTATTAAACTATAATCCAAAAGGAAGAAGAGACCGAGGACGACCCAGGAAACGCTGGAGAGATCTATGAAACCGGAACGGGCGATATGCCCAAACCATGGAGTGAAGAAGAAGAAGTTATGGCCTATTGAAATGGTTCAGGTTTATATGGATCACACTGTATAAGAATAAGCCTTTCTAAAAACACTTTCTATTTAAGTTTGCCTAGCAATTCATGACTACATCACATCAAATTTTTGTTGAAATATTAATTTGTAAGGCTGATGTGTGAGTTTTGTATATGTAGGGAATGGTGTATGAGGATTTTCAGGCTGTAATGTTAATATGTAGAGTTAGGACTAAGTTGTAGCTTGAAAGAGATGCTGGTGGAGGATGCTCGAGAGGGTTTTTGCCATCCTTTATCCCTAGTGAGTGCTTTACGTACGGCAAACGTTCCAAGTTTTAATTGGAAAGTGTGGAAGAAGGCGTACACCAGCCCTTCCCAAACTTGCGTAACGCAACAAATATACATTCTCTTGATAGTAGCTTATGAGGTGGAGGTGTAACATTCACAGTCGTCTTGTTGTTCCTTATAAGCTAAATTATAATAACAACGTAATACATCCTTAATTTCTTTATGGAAAAATTGAGACTTTTGTCGGTGACAAAAGTAATATAAAGTCCATGTACACTAATTTCTTCTTTAGCTTCCCTAGTTACAGTAAAGCAATTAGTATTATACAAATATAACTATTTGTAACAAAAAGTTTCACTTATCTTAAGAAAAATGATGTAGATTTTTCTATTAGTTGACTTAGTTGAAGTTGAAATCGATTTCACGAACCCTAGTGCACGTTGTCAGTCAGAGAAAACGCATTCGTCGTTAAGGAAGTTACTATGTTATTATGTTTTTTATTTCAGTATTACCAAAATCTGAAAACGAAACAAACCTAAAAACAGAATCACCTGCTGGTATTTCAAAATTCATTACGCAATGATAGATAGTCAACATGAAAAATTCAATGTCATGGCTGGGATTTGAACCACGGATCTCCTGGTTTACGTCCAGTCGCTCTAACCCATTGAGCTACCATGGCCAACGTGCCGTCCTGACATTAAACTCTCCATTTGACTCATATATTTGCCCGGTAAACCACTAGGGGCTCTCGCATCCGAGATACACCGTTTGTGGCGACTTACTATCGTAAGTACTAAGTCCCAGGCTTCATCATTTCTCTTATTTTAGTTAATTGATGAAAATTAATCATTTATTCATACTACCCGTATATAGGCTAAGGTTTATGCCAGTCAACTTGAAAAATTTAATGCCATGGCTGGGATTTGAACCACGGATCTCCTGGTTTCCGTCCAGTCGCTCTAACCTATTGAGCTACCATGGCCAACGTGCCGTCCTGACATTAAATTCTCCATTTGAGTCGTATATTTCCCCGGTAGGCCACTAGTGGTGCTCGCATCCGGATACACTCTTTAATAAGAGCTGCTGTCGCAGCTCGAAGAATATGTGAAGTAGAAGGAGAAGGTGTCGTTGTGAGCGTGTGGCACAACGATGGTACCAACGTTCGTCAGGGCATTAGGCTCAAAGGCCATACTTATAGATTTTTTTTGGCACATTTTACGAATTCTATAATTTTCACCAATACGTCTACTATTGGTGAATCAGAAAAGTATTTTTCTCATTTAGTCTAAATAGGTATTTTATGCTTTCATAACATTAATAAAAACTGGAATTGTTCACTCTGTGTTAATAAGCTCTGCAAGCAAAATATCTAATGAGAGTTTCCTTTGTTTCAGGTATGTATGCACATTCTAACAACTGGTTATGAACTACCAAGCGTAAGTGTATTATTATTATTATTATTATTATTATTATTATTATTATTATTATTATTATTATTATTATTATTATTATTATTATTATTATTATTATTATTATTATTATTATTATTATTATTATTATTATTATTATTATTATTATTATTATTATTATTATTATTATTATTATTATTATTATTATTATTATTATTATTATTATTATTATTATTATTATTATTATTATTATTATTATTATTATTATTATTATTATTATTATTATTATTATTATTATTATTATTATTATTATTATTATTATTATTATTATTATTATTTATTGGTAAACAATCAGCTGTGTGCTCGTGCAGCGGAAACATAAGTGCATCGACTGATATCCGGAATCTTCTAGGAGTTTCGCCTTCTGGAACGTTCCGGAGGTGTGTGTAAGCTTCCAACCGCTATATAAGCGAACATTCTGACTTATCTCACTAAGCCATGGACTTGTTGCCATCACAGCTCGGTTGGTTACACCAATTGCAAAGAGGGAAGATGATCTGTCATTTAAATGTCTGTTATGGAAGTGCATTTTTCAGCGTGATTCTACCTTTGCAACATATATGAGAACAGATGGTCTGGTTTAGGTTAGGTTTCGGAAACTTGGTGGAATGTCAGACATTTTTGGAGCGAAGACGAGGAAACCCATATTATTGTACGGTGTAAAAGTGTAAATGGGTGAAGGTGAAGTTTTATTAATATGAAACAACTAAATAGGATCAAAGCAACTGTATTTAGAAGATTTCTGACTATCGTAAACTGATATCAAAATTAGAGGTGATGATGATGATTATGATGATGATGAC
This sequence comes from Mantis religiosa, assembly GCA_030765055.1. Taxonomy (NCBI): domain Eukaryota; kingdom Metazoa; phylum Arthropoda; class Insecta; order Mantodea; family Mantidae; genus Mantis; species Mantis religiosa. The sequence goes on from CM060960.1 coordinate 36,045,294, forward strand.
GAGTATAAGGGCGCTCAACTGCAGAGGTTATCAGCGCCCTTTCTTAAAAAAACTGGTCATGGCAAAAGCCAGATATAAATTTCTCTAAAACACTATCAATATGTAAATAGACTTACAAATAATACATGCACAAAAAGCTATAAAAACAAAAGAAATATACAGAATGTTACAAAAAGGTACGGCCAAACTTTCAGGAAACACTCCTCACACACAAAGAAAGAAAATATGTTATGCGGACATGTGTCCGGAAACGCTTAATTTCCATGTTAGAGCTCATTTTATTACTTCTCTTCAAATCACATTAATCATGGAATGGAAACACAAGACAACAGAACGTACCAGCGTGACTTCAAACACTTTATTACAGGAAATGTTCAAAATGTCCTCCGTTAGCGAGGTTACATGCATCCATCCTCCGTCGCATGGAATTCCTGATGCGCTGATGCAGCCCTGGAGAACAGCCGTCGACAATACGAGCACGAAGAGTCTCTACATTTGGTACCTGGGTTGTGTAGACAAGAGCTTTCAAATGCCCCCATAAATGAAAGTCAAGAGGGTTGAGGTCAGGAGAGCGTGGAGGCCATGGAATTGGTCCGCCTCTACCAATCTATTGGTCACCGAATCTGTTGTTGAGAAGCGTACGAACACTTCGACTGAAATGTGCAGGAGCTCCATCGTGCATGAACCACAATGGGGTATTTTGATAATTGTCTGCACGAATGATTTCAATTTACATTTTAAGAGAAATACTAAAATGAACTCTAACATGGAAATTTAGCGTTTCCGGTCACATGTCCGCATAACATATTTTCATTCTTTGTGTGTGAGGAATGTTTCCTGAAAGTTTGGCCGTACCTTTCTGTAACATTCTGTATATCTAAAATGTCATAAATTCTCTTCGCTAAATCCTAAAGTCTAGTCTGGAAAAGAATCTAAAAACCTTCGCCACTACTGTGTTATCATCCGCTAGCATTTCTGCAAAGCTAAATAAGATGAAATGGAGATGGGAAGGTCAATTCAATATATACAAATATAACAATGTGTAACTTAAAACTTTACTTATCTTATCAGAAATTATGTCTGGGATCGCGATTTCAAGTAAAACCTTTACACATCCTCAGCCGGAATCAAAGCTGTTGTCATCTTTACGAACGCTAGATGTTAATATATTCTTGTTAGTACTACCAAAATCTGAAAACAAAACAAATTTAAAAACAAAATTGACTGCCGTTACTTCAAAATTCATTACGTGATGTTTGTGTTTTAAAATAAATGTATTTTCCCAAACAATTAAATCTAGGTCAATTCAATGTTGTACTTGTATCCATAAAACCAGTGAAGCTTTCCCGACATTCCTGTTTACCGTGTCATACCCTGATACCTTACCCGACAATTTCTCGAGAGGAGAAGTCGGAAATCCCCAGTGTACGGGGAAAGCGATACTCTAATTTGGATCTTATCACGAAACTATCTTACCGCAAATTGCGGGCTCCAGTCGGATGCTCTTTCTCGAAACAAAACAAACACAGGCGGTGGTAGATGACGTAAATTAGGGCACTTTTATGAGCCGGAGAAAGCCTATGAAGGAATAAAGAGGATTTAGATCGGAAACTGCGAGGTGAATAGAACTTGAAATGGTGATGGGGTAGCTATTATCTGGGAAATATATTTCAGGTTGAGGAAGGGATGGAAACTCGCAAGTGAGCTATTAGCGAAAAACAAATGGGTTGTATAAATGTGTTTGAATCTTAGCGCATTATTGTATTTATTGACAACTTAAAATGGATAAATATTAAGATTACATGTAGACTAAGACGCAGAGGTTAACATTTTGGCAGTCAGAAAGTAATTACTGGTTTAGCGGGATGACCTATTAGCGAATCCTAAAGCAAGAGCTTTTACAGGTAAGCTTCCAGTGCTGTTCCATAAAGAATGATCACAATTTTTTTTGTCAATGTACCTTTACTCCTTATAATTTTGATGGTCCTTCTCAAAATAGTCTCCCCTGAATGCGATGCACTTGTCCCAGCGTTTCTGCCAGTCTTCAAAGACATGCTGTAAACCATTTTTGAGAGATCTTTCAAAATCGCCTCCGCAGCCTTCACCACTGCTTCTGATGATGGATAATGCCTCCCACGAAGGCGTTTCTTCCTGTTAGGGAATAGAAAAAAGTCACATGGGGCTAAATACGAACTATAAGGAGGGTGAGGGATGCACTTCACGTTGATTTTTGCAAGATATTCAGCAACAACATTTGCAATATGCGGCCGCGCATTATCGTGGTACAGCATCCGGCCTGTTTCATGGAAATGTGATCTTTTTCTCCTGATATGGACTTGCAATGTTTTCAGGACGTCCCTGTAGTATTGTCAAGTTACTGATGTGTTTGCAGGTGCAACACGCTGATAAACAATTCCATGAATAACAAAGAATGAGATGACCATAACTTTCCCAGCAGAAGCAACCACTTTTGCTTTTTTGGGGGTTAGTGATGAAGGAGATTTCCACACTGAGCTTTGCTGTTTGCTCTCAGGATCAAAATGATGTAGCCAAATTTCATCAGCAGTGATGAAAATGTGATCTTTTGCTCCTGATATGGACTTAAAATGTTTTCAGGACATCCCTGTAGTATTGTCCAGTTACTGATGTGTGTGCAGGTACAACATGCTGATAAACCATTCCATGAATATCAAAGAATGAGATGACCATAACTTTCCCAGCAGGAGCAACCACTTTTGCTATTTTTGGGTTTGGTGGTGGAGGAGATTTCCACACTGAGCTTTGCTGTTGGCTCTCAGGATCAAAATGATGTAGCCAAGTTTCATCAGCAGTGATTACGTTTGAAAGAAACTCCGGATCTTCCTCTAACATCAACTTTAGCAGCATGTTACCTCCATTGTAGTGGTAGGCGATACTGAACATTTCTGAACTTACCTGGTTCTCACAGGCGGGAACCAGGAGTGCTAACAACAAGACTGCTACAGCGTGTTTGTTTCAAATTAATTTCACAGAATATAGTAATATTGAATTTTAGTGCGAAAAATTATGACCGTAAAAAAACTTATGATCATTCTTTATTGAACAGCCCTTGTAAGGATCTGTACACCCGACAAAAAAAAATAATAAAAATTACATCGCCCTGCGCCGAGTTTCAACCCGCTACCTGAGGAACGGAGGCTAATCAGTGAGGACGTCTTGGCCGAAAAGTATGGAATTTCAAGTCCACCTCTTCTGTAGCATTTCCAGAACGGACAACTAGTGGTGTTTACACATACCCTCGTACCTGTCAGGTATGCAGCCTGTATGACACGTCTGTTCTGCATGCTGCCTATGCTACACGGGGTTTTGCGGAGTTTCGAGGTTTGTAATTTCTCTACCGGCTAATGAAGGACGAAAGTGTGGATTTACATAAAGCTTGAAAAAGTAAAGGTACGTTACCTAAAGGACTGGGTTCGATGCCACTCCGCTAACATTATTAGTGATGGAAATTTGGAAACAATTGACATGATTATAAAACAAACACCATTCAGCACCACGGCTCATTGGAGTACAAAATGCGCGCTTTAGCTATAGAAGCCAAGTAATTTTGTAATTTATTTCTCATCTTTCCTTTTACATCATCAAATGGAAATACAAAATCAAGATTAGAATTATAAAATCCATTCTGGAACCGCCATATATTCCTAAATCCTGAAAATCCTACCATGTTGCTTGCAATTGAATAATAATTCGGTCCCCATACACCTAACCCTAGGTTTTTGTGTAATTGAGGCCCGCTACTCTTTTATACACATTTTGCCATTGCGCCTATCCTAATCTACAGTTTTTCTTAATTGTTCTTAGCCATCTCTCTTTAACTTTCTCTAAATAATTCCCCATATTTCTCATGTTATTTTCCCCTTTTACTGACAAATTTGTTTAATTTTTACTTCGCCCCCCAAATTGCTCCATTTACGTAGCCAAGACTGCTCTCTCCATAACTTTGTTTGACTACAATGTAATATACAATATAAGTCTGCATTCTCTTCTCCACATAATGGACATTTATCTAGCTCCTTCTCTTGATCTATACCTTTGAAGTTTCTGACTCCTGTTCTCGCCCAAGCAAAACCTTCTCGCCCTAACTTATATTCCTACATCACAGATCGAAGGTTGTTTAAAATATTTAAAGAGGGGAGATAATCAATTTCAAAGGAAGGTGGAACCGGCGCTCCAGTTACTGCTCTTACGGAAGAAAACATCAACACTGCTGCTGCCATTGTGAGAGAGGATGGACGAATTACCTTAAGATCACTTTCTGAAATACTTAACATTTCATTGGGTGCCACCTACACGTTGGTGATAGAAACATTGCACAACAGACGAGTTTGTGCGCAATGGGCACCAAGACTGTTGATTCCCGAACAAAAGGGCATCATGCAGTTAAAGTTGATGCTAGAGGAAGATCTGGAGTTTGTTTCAAGCGTAATCACTGCTGATGAAACTTGGCTACGTCATTTTGATCCTGAGAGCAAACAGCAAAGCTCAGTGTGGAAATCTTCTCATCACCAACCCCCCAAAAGCAAAAGTGGCTGCTTCTGTTGGGAAAGTTATGGTCATCTCATTCTTTGATATTCATGGAGTGGTTTATCAGCATGTTGTACCTGCACTCACATCAGTAACTGGACAATACTACAGGGATGTCCTGAAAACATTGCAAGTCCATATCAGGCGCAAAAGAATACATTTTTGTGAAGCAGGCTGGATGCTGCACCATGATAATGCACGTCCGCATATTGCCAATGTTGTTGCTGAATATCTTGGAAACAGCAACGTGAAGTGCATCCCCCACCGTACCTAGAGCCCGGATTTTGCCTCATGCGACTCTTTTCTGTTCCCTAACTTGAAGAAACGCCTTCGTGGGAGGCATTATCCATCATCAGAATCAGTGGTGAAGGCTGCGGAGGCAATTTTGAAGGGTATCTCAAAAATGGTTTCCAGCATGTCTTTGAAGACTGGCAGAAACGCTGGGACAAGTGCATCGCATTCAGGGGAGACTATTTTGAGAAGGGCCATCAAAATTATGAGTATGATTAAGGGTACGTTGTCAAACGAAGTTGTACTCCTTCTTTATTGAACAGCCTTCGTATGTTTAGAAACAAGTCCACAAAACAACTATTCTATGACTGCTTAAAGCAGTTATTTATTAAAAACGCTGCACTATTGGAAACGGTCCTGCACCCATTGATACAGTTAAGGGATGCTCTACTCACCAAGACGTTATAAATAAACTTGTCTGACAGTTGGTATTAACATTACAGCTTTAGTAGCGCAATGTAGTTCATTTTCTGGGAAAGTGTTTTTCTTTCTTTTAAGTTTGCAGAAATGAGTAAGGCTTAAGTAATCCGTCCAGTGCCTTCTATTTTCCACATCATTGATCTTTCATTACTTCTGCTGCCATTTCCTGGTTCCTTTGCCCCTTTTTTCGTTCAATTTTTTTACTTTGTTATGTGAGCTGTTCCTGGCGCCAGTCTTGCTCTTTCTTTTCCCTTCCCTCAGACTTCGTCGCAATCCTCTGTCTAGTACAACTTCTTCTTCTTCTTTGCAAACCCCTCCTGTCTTCAGCAACATCCCTCTTACATTTTTATTCATAATTTTTTCTTCCACCCTAAACCTTCCATTTCCTTTTACCTCGTTCATATGCGCATTTTTTTACCTCAGCAGGCTTCTTACAATAGAGACTGACATTTAAATTAAGTTGTATCTAAAATGGCAATCCTAAAATTAAAACTCTCAAGTTAACTTCATAAATATTTCAGTTTTTACCTGAATATTTTAGGAACGAATTCAAATATTACTCCAAAACAATTAGAAGAGAGTTTTATAACCTCTGCTTACACGTCTTTATTATGCTGATTAATCTCTTGTACCGTAAGATAAAGAAATCTCAATTTTGAAAAAAATCATAACAATGGATATTAATTGTTCTTTCACACTGGCCCTGTGTAGGCTAAATTGTGGAAACGTAGAGTCAGACTGAAAGGTTTAATGCCATAGCCGGGATTTGAACCACAGATCTTCTGGTCTCCGTCCAGACGCTCTAACCATTGAGCTTATGGCCAACGTGCCGATATGACATTAAATTCTCCACATTTTAGCCTACATACGGCCAGTGTGAAAGAACAATTAATTTTCAGATATTTTTAGTCAATTTTCATGAGGTTTCAAAAATTGCAAAACACCCACCTGTATATTAGTTCCCTCTCTAAACGAAATCATTTGAATTGTTGTAAAAATTCTGTTTTTCTGTTTACACTGCTCTATAGGCAACATTGTCTGCAGCTTCCACTTAAGTCTCTAATGGAGCTGAAAGCGTTGACATTTTCTTTTTTCTCTTCTTGGCGTAATGTACTTGGCTTTCTTATGAATGCCTGGAAAAGAGATCATTAAAAACGCCTCCCTGCCTGCCTGCCTGCTGGGCGAAATAATATTAAAAGCACATTGCTTACGACACGTGCACCACGCCACAACAAATCAAAACGAGCGCGAAGATGAGTACAAAGGAAGAAGCTTTAAGAAAAACAGGAAGACACGCGCACCATCACGTGCACGATATTGTAAATTACGAGATGCCGCTCTCTAAGTTCTGCATAAACAACGACCTTCCTTATTTTGTAAGTCTAATGAAAGAAAACGCGGGAGGAAAAGGAGAGTGTAACAGAAGCGAAGTAACTCCAGATATATTTTGACTCATATTCATGGATACGTTGATAACATTTGAGCAATAGGCAGCAAGAAATAGGTAAATGATGTGGGCCAAGACTGCATAATTTTAGGATACCACAAAGTTTTCTATTTAAAACTAAAAAAAATAATAAAATCACTTTCCCAGATTTCAAAATAATAACACTGGGCAACAATGAAAATGTTTCGAGTTTAAAAATAGTGAATTTGCAAGTAATTAGTAATTTATTTCCTTTTACATCAACAAATGGAAATACAAAATCAAGATTACAATTATAAAATCCATACTGAAATATGCCATATATTCCTAAATCCTGAAAATCCTATCATGTTATCATGTTGCCCACCATTGAATAGTAATTCAGTCCCCATACACCTAACCCTAGGTTTTTGTGTACTGGAGGCTCTGTGCTCCTTTTTACACTTTTTGCCATTTCACCTATCTCACTCTACATTTTTCTCTTAATTGTTCTTAGCCATCTCTCTTTAACTTTCACTAAATAATTACCTATATTTCTCCTGTTCTTTTCTCCTTTTACTGACAACATTTTTCTAATTACTATTTCACCCCCCAAACTGTCCCATTCACGTAGCCAAGCCTGTTCTCTCCATATCTTTGTTTGACTACAATTTAATATACAATGGAAATCTGCATTCTCTTCTCCACACAATGGACATTTATCTAGCTGCCTCTCTTGACCTATACCTTTAAAGTTTCTCACTCCTGTTCTCGCCCAAGCAAAACCTTCTCGCCCTAACTTACTACATATATCTATATATCCTTTCCTCCCCCAGGTTGTTTTTATTTCTCTATATAATCTCAGTGAGCTTTTGTCACATGTATTGGCAAAAATGTCTTGTCTGTTAATATCTTCTAATCTTAGCTTAACTTCTTTCCAGAAGCCTCTTTACCCATACTCTGCATTTATCCAAGAATGACCCATACCTATTTGCTTCAACACGTCATACATTTTATGTGCCCAAGAGCCATCCCAGTTACTTCTCTTTTGAATATGAAAATATTCTTTAATTATATTGCAATCTTCCAAGTTAGTGATTCTGTATTTACAAGTATTTACATCTGCTGAATTCAAAAATCACCATCAAAATGATAGTAGATTAGCTCTTGTTTTGAAGATAAAGTGACATTTCATTTTTAGAGTGAAGATTTTAAATTTGAGGGAAATTTTTTGGGAGTTGGCACACCTATCAAATAACAAAACGCAAAGGTCTTCAGGAAGGCATTTTTGTCGGAGCACAAATAAGAGAACTTGTAAAGGATCCTGCATTTTACCAAGTTTTGGAGGGGAAAGAAACGGAAGCTTGGGAAGCCTTCAAGGTTGTTGTTCATGGATTTAAAGCAACAAAAGAGATGAAACTACAAGCATTTGGTGACAGTGCTCCTGCAAAGATACCGTAACCTTGGATGCAACATGTCCCTTAAGATCCATTTTCTCCACTCCCACCTAGACTTTTTCCCTCCTAGTTGTGGAGCTGTTAGTGATGAGCATGGGGAGAGATTCCATCAGGACATTTCTGTTATGGAACAAAGGTATCAGGGCCGTTGGAATGAAGTAATGCTTGTGGATTACTGTTGGTCTTTGTATAGGGATTCTGCGGAACTCCATCACAAGAGGCAAGCTAAAAGACGACGAAGTCAATAGGCCACCACATGATTCTCTTCAGACACGGCTATCTGCGAAGTATTTTTCCAGCAATTTAGAACTCTTAGCATGTAATTACCAGTTTAAAAAATCAAATGTACTTTCATTGTTGTTAGCATGTATGCAATTAAAATGTATCCTTTTCTCTCAATCCGTTAATATATAATACTTCCACCTTGTGTATATAATAGAAACTAGAGCTAATAAAAATATTTCATTGTCATATTTGTTTTTGTCAACCCAAAATTAGTAGGAATTGCCTCATGAAGTGCTAGAAACATTCAAAAACTATTTTTTGTTGCCCAGTGTTATCAGAGAACACACAAAAGAGCTAATTTTTACATATATTAGAAAGAAACGCAATAGAAAAGCTCCTAAAGTCAGATGTACAAAACAAAAGTATACTGTCATCAATAATTTAATTCAAAGGTCGCTTAATGTTCCATTAAATAAGGTTCAACATAGCAAAGAATAGAGCTACTAGGCTTACCAAGATCAGCATCTACGGAAGTGGCTTTAGTAGAATTAGGAAAGACAAGAAGAAATGGAATAAGAATAGAAAATATAATAACATTTTGGTATAGGTGTTTGGCCAAAGAAGAAGAGGAAATTATGAAATTATGCATGAGGGAACAAAAATAGTTTAGATAACTCAAATAGTTGGTGGGCAGAGATAGGAGGAATAATGGAATAAAAACAGCAATGGCAGATATATGAAGAATAGAGGAAAGGAATACAACCGATGTGGGTAACTTGGTAAAATGCAGAATAGAAGATATAGACAGACAGGAAATATGGGGAAGTCTAGAAAATATGAAATCATTACAATTTTACAAGCAAATAAAAAGAAATTGGGGACGAGAAGCATATATAGATTACTGCAATAGGCAAGAGAGAGAAGGGCTAGCTTGGATGAGCACAGGAACAATATTTCTAAAAGGGATAAGAGGTAGGGAAAAGGGAATTTGTGAATTGTGTGGGGGAAAAGAAAACATAGAACACTAGGTAACAGAATGCGAGGAGGTTGCAATAGGAAAAAGTAGCAGAAAAGAGGATAGTAGCTATAAAAATGTTAACGGGCAGGGAGGAAAAGAAGGTAAGAAGTATTGGTGAGTTCTGGCAGAAAGTAAAAGAAAAAATGGCCAAGAAATGTAAAGAATATAAGAAAGGAAGTTGAGGGGGAAGAATGGGACTAATTAAGTAACAAGGAGTCATGGATGTTAAGAGCTACCCGACAGAGCAGAAGACCAGGGTGTCATGTAAGCCAAGGTAGCAACAAGGTAAAGACAAATAAATGTAGCCAAAAATTTTAAATTGTAAAATTTTGGAATTTGCACAGTAAAAATCTAAATCTAAAATATGCACTAGTCTAAAATATGCACATAGGTAGCCTGAAAAGTTTTCGACCTACTAAATATACAACTGACTTTTTTTAGAAATTTTTCTTTTATTTTTCAACATAGTCTCCTTGTAACTCTACACACTTCTCCCAGCGATGCTCCCATCTCTGTAACCCGTCCAAATGGTACTTGGTGTTTTTCTCTGCAAAATAATTGTTCACGAAGGCGATTGCCTCTTTAGTTGACGAAAATCTGTGTCCTCCGAGCGCAATTTTCAGATGAGGGAACAAAAAGAAAGTCGCTTGGGGCTAGTTCTAGTGAGTAACGCGGGGGGTCAGGCAGTTCATACCGTAATTCGTGGATTTTCGCCATTGCAACCGGTGATGTGTGACAGGGTGCGTTTACATGGTGAAACAGGATTTTTTTTTTTCTGCAAATGTGACCGTTTTTCTGCAAGTTCTGCCTTCAGCTTGTCAAGTAATGATGCATGTAATGGTTTTCTTTTTTGAAGATAGTCTGTTAAAATAACTCCATGACTACTCCAAAAACAGTCGCCATCACTTTCCCAGCCGAAAAAACAGCTATTGCTTTTTTTGGAGCCGTTTCGCATTTGCAGTCCACTGTTTGGACTGTATTTTTGTATCGGGTGTATAAGCTGTATCCAAGTTTCATCTACAGTAATTAATTGGTGCCAAAACTCGGATTTATTTTGTGTAAACTGCGCCAACACAGCGTTTGAAATGTTGATTTGAACATGTTTTTCGTCTAACGTGAGCAAACGCGGCACCCAACGCGCGGAGAGCTTTCTCATGTCTAAATGTCGATTTAATGTGACAAACAGGTTCTTTTGACATGTTTATAGCCTCTGTTATCACGCTCACTTTAATTCGGTGGTCTTATAGCACTATTTGACGAACTTTGGCGATGTTTTCGTCGGTAGTTGCAGTATTTGACGTCCCGAACCTTCATCGTTTTCCAACCTCTTACGGCCACGTATAAATTCAGCTGCCTGAAATTTCACTGTGGTAAATGATGTTGCAGAGTCCCCATAAGGAGTCCAACTCATCTTTGATTTGCGTAGGAGTATTGTTTTTTAAAAAGAAATATTTAATGAGAGCTCGATACTCGATTTTGTCCATTTTCATAAAAGCACTCACATCTATCCACTCAAACGGCTGCACGCCTCGGTGGCGTAGATGGTAGCGTGTCTGCCTCACGTTCAAGAAGTCCAGAGTTCAAAACTCGGTCAGGGCGAGTTACATGGATAGACTTTTTCCGACGTTTTCCCTTATACTTAAGGCTGAATGTCGGGTAACTCTAAGCTCCATGGACCCCGGGCTCATTTGAGGATCGTTTCACCCATTGCATTCATCGTCCGATATGACTTAACGTTGGAGGACGTAAATTACACACACACACACACACACACACACACACACACACACACACACACACACACACACACACACACACAACCCTCAAAGGACATAACAAAAAGTTATAAAGTTGTTACATAAAGTTGTTAACATAAAGTTGTTATATAACAACTAAACATCCAAAATATGTGACACTTTGGCGAGTAACTGTCAACAGATGAACAACAAACTGCTCTACTTTTTATTTATGAGTGCTGCCATCTTCATTTTGAGGTCGGAAACTTTTCAGACCAACCTCGTATTATTGAACTGATATTCGCAGCCTTCTGAATGAGGCAAAACACCAAAATTGACATTACGGGCGTGTTGAAGGCAAAATTGGCACTGAACCAAAGAAATTTCTACTTTTAAAAGTCATGACAATGTGTTTAAGGTATGTCCAAAGTAGCTCATTTAACGTTTAAGCAGAAAGCCTAGCGTAAGATTGAGACAGAAGTTTTTGCAAAGCTCGGACGTCCTGCATTTCTGCGAAAACATCATTTTAATGCTTTATCTTGGAATTAAACCACAGACCCATGTTGTCCTCGGACTTGGTTGCGTGGCCCAATCACTTTAATGTGCAGCTTATGTTCAGGCTTACCACCCTCCGAGCAAATGCCTGGCGTTACTGAGATGATGCCACCCTTTAATTTGTCACATTCCACCCTCTCCACAGTGACGTTGTAAGCGAGGGCGCTTTAGCTGTTTACAGAATACCTTTCCTTGTAAACGAGCTATATTTACTTTCTCTACTACGTAAGCAGCGCAGGTATTGTATTCCATAAAAAAAGATTGAAGTCGATAAATATTTTCAAGTTACAACACCTATTTTTTTTTTTTTTTTTTTTTTTTTTAGAAATGTGACCAGATATGAACTTCTGTTTTTTATAAATACACGTAGGCACTTTGTGAATGCGTGACAGAGAGCACTGTACAGTGCAAAGAGCTTCGTTCTCTCCATATCTTGGTGTGGCACCTATTGAAATTCATCACCAGTTGAGTGAGGCATGTGGTGATGGTTACATGGATGTGTCTAATGTGCGTTCCGGCGTGGACTGTTCAATGAAGGCAGAACATCGTGTGAAAACACACCAAAACATTCACGGCCTCGCACTAGCCGATCTGACGACATGACCCAGTGAGTGGAGAACGTTGTTTTGGAGGATCGCCGATTGAGTATTTCCATATCTTCATGGAATATTGTTTGGACAGATCCTTCCCGTAGGGGAGAGAACCCGTTTCCTTCAGCTGCTTTGCTGCGAGCGCTGCGGACCCTTAGCACTCGTGGTACCTCTGACGTTAAAGTCTGTTTAGTTAACGCGTATGCAGTTCGGAGTCAAAGGAACCTAAGCCTCCCGCCCACTAATGACCGTCATAAATCTATCTCCACACTTTAGAAATGCAACACTGTCGTTGAGGACCAATAGCAACCCTGATTTTCTCGAAGTGACAGACGCATGTCTACTCCACCTGTAGTCTCAGTTGCCAAAGCTCCAACTTCCAGTTGATCTGTTGCATTACGTGCAGAAGTTCGTTGTGCGTCACGATGTGGAGACCGTAGGAGGGAAATGCAGTGGTAAATGCAAATGAAGTAGCAGATAACTTTCAGTCAAGTGAAAATAATCAAAGTGAAGACAATAGTGTGAATAACTGGGCCGTTATATTACTGGAAAAGCCTCAAAAAAAAGTTATAACGGGAACTGTTTCTAAGCAAATTCAAGCGCTTGTTTTGAACACATATAAATATTTGCTGACAAATAATCTTGGTAAGGGGTCGTGCAATGAACCTGATGATAAATTCTGGGTATTCACAGAAATACAGTAAGAAATATTGTGACGAAAGGAATACCAAAGACGCCGATCAAGTGTGAAAACAAAAGGAAACGTTTCTCTAAAGTAGATAATTTCACATGCGACTTAATTCGTCGAGAAATTTATAGATTCTATGCAAAAAGGAGGGAGAGCGCCTACCTTAGACGAATTGGCTGCACATTTGCAAGAAATTTATGATTTTCCTTATGGGCGCTTCACTTTGCGCGGCCTCTTAAAGGAGCTGGGTTTAAACTACCGCACTTTGAATAAGATAAGGGTTATTATGGAATCTAGTAGAATTGTAGCTTGACGATATATAAGGAAGTTTTGCAGTAATGAGCATAAGACAATTTATTTAGACGAAACCTGGTACGATACCCATGACGTATCGAGAAAGGAGGCAACCTTGCAGAAAGGTTTGCGAGAAGGAGGGCCGGTGTTGTAAAACGATTATAAGGGTTCGTCAAAGGCAGTGGCCGACGTGCACACGCGTTAACTAAACAGACTCTACCAGAGGATCTTCCGGCCGAACATTCGAGCCCCTCCTGAATGGAAGTTGTTCGGATTGGGTTGGACTGGAGGTAGCAGTGTGTTCCCGTTACCCGCGGGAGATCGGGTACCTCCGGCCGCTCGGAGGGGGCAGAGGTTTGTCTAAAAAGTCCCATGTACTAGCCTGCAGAGCTAGTAGAAGGTGTGCTAGATCACCAGGCGGCCCCACCGAGGTTTTCTGTAGTCCTCCCTGCGGCGTTGACACGCGTATCCACTTCCACCCGTGTTGACGGTGTTGTTGATGGGGGGGCGGCTTTTTAGACTCAAGATAATGCCCCAAGGAAAGACCCCCGGAGTTTTCCATCGCTCCCGGGTTGGCAGAGGCCGGAGTCTTTGGACTTTCGGGTAGACCTCGTGACATGTGCACAGATCCCATGGAAATTTCAATATTGGAGGCAATGGCTGCAACTGTCTTGGTTTGCTGTCACACGATGTTCTGCCTTCATTGAACTGTTGCACCCAGGAACGCACATTAGACACATCCATGGTACCATCACCACATTCCTCACTCAACTGGCGATTAATTTTAATAGGTGTCACACCACGAAAATGGAGAAAACGAATGATTACACGCTGTTCTTTTAATGAAAACGTCGCCATTTTAGCTATCAAAAGCAGTCCTAACCCCTGTCGCGGCTACCAGAGTTCTATGCATTGTACAGTGGTGCCATCTCTGTCACGCTTTCATAGAGTCCACCGTATTTAGAAAAAAAAAACTATATAATTGAATTTTGAGAGGAGTGTAGTGACAATTAAATGAAGTGTGTAATAAATACTGCGATCCATATAAACTTGAACCAATAATAGGACACACGTGCAACTTTGGGAGAATATAATACACAATTGGGAGATTACATTACACTATTTACATCTCAGAGAAAATGTTGAAAGTGTCCTCCACCAACATCTATACATGTTTGCATTCGTCTCAACATATTCTCTGAAGTTTTGAGGAGATGTTTTGAGTTGTGCCTCATGCAGGATTGAGGACATTTTCAAAATTTGCTACAGAGGTAAATAATCTCCTAAAATTCGCACGTGGGAGAGAAACCCTATTCATCTGCCTTCTTAAAAACTTGTATCTTCTAAAAGCCTAGTTTGAAGCATCCGCGCCATGCAACTGGCACCACCTTACACCACGAAGCCTTGAAACATGAAAGGGAAATGAAATGGCATGCGTCTACCGACCAGGATAACCACAAAAAACCCAAAGCTAGAGTGCGAGCTTCATACGTTAATACGAAGCCATCTCGCCCTACTAAGATCTACAACGCGAACGCCGTAACCCCGTAATTCAGCTTACAACGGGCGGAATGAGTGGGGTGCAGTAGTGGTGGGTGGGACATGGTTAGTGTTCTTGAGTCTTTCTAACCCGGAAACAGATGTGAGCAGGGAACCAAGGTGATACAAAATGAAATTGATGGAAAGGGAAGGCGATGATAAGGCGGTTTATGGATAGAATGGTGGGGGGGGGGCTGTGGCAGCCTAACCAGGCCTCAAAACAAGTATTTGCATTATAATATCAAGTTTTTGTTACATAGAACTTCTCTTACTAAAAGGTCAGTAGCAGAGAAAGTGAAAATAGAGAATTTTGAGCTAAGATGTTGACACGCACAGTAATGCCAATTCACGACTTTGTTGTAATAAGCTCTGGGCAAGCATTTAGCATCAGGATATTACGAGCCTGGGGCCTGCCCCTCGGCTCAGCACGTTATTTAGAGGAAGCTACTCATTTCCACGAGAAATTGTCGAGCAACGTCAACATCGCTATTTCCAGCTCTCTGCTCACACAGGATAAGGATTTGCCTAGTATACAACAAAATCTCAGCTCCTCCCCCATCCGCTGCAACCATTTTTACTTCTTGCTTTACAGTAAGCAGAGGAAATATGTATCGTGTTCCAACCAGAAAATGTTACCCCAGATTTCACTGGAGTTACATCATTGAACATCTGTAAAAAGTGATACAGTATTATAGTTTTTCCTAATTTCAGAACCAGGTTTTTAGAAGGTTCAATTGCTTCATTTGATAAGAAAAATTGTCTCTATATACTATCTGCGGGCGATAAGAAGAGCTATCGGTCTCCAAGTCCTTATTCGGTAAGTTTCGTTTAACTTCGTAAACATAGATGACAACTTTGGAATTTCAAATGCACTATACCCTGACATCTAGTGGTTAATACGCTAAACTTTATCATGTGTGCCATATTTCGTTTTGATCAATTTCGAGGTCAATTAGCTAACCAGTTTACAACAATCGTATGCTAGAATTAGAATTTTAGTTCGTCCTTGGCAACATATACATGTTATGAGACACGTCAAAATGTATAAATACAGTATATACATAAAGTTAAATTGATTACATACAATATACACATTAAGCAGCTTTTCTATGGTTTCATGTGGTATTTGCATAGACTAATTTACTACAAGAAATGTCATAATATAAATATTACAGGTTTGTGAATGTACTATGCTCCCAGTGCTCATTTACATGGCTATACTACAAAAAATTCATTAACTGTATAAAATAGTGTGCATGCAAAAATTTCTTAACCTTATTCTTAAAGTGTTTTACTGATGCAGCCTTGTTTAAATGAATTTGGAAGTTTATTATATAACATTATCCCTTTGTAGTTAAAGCTTCCTTCATAAAGGCTCGTTTGGTGCGGTCGAATTGCCAGTTTATCCTTGTTACGAGTGTGGTGGTAATGTACATCAGCATTTACTTGAAAATGATTTATATTTGTATGAACATTTGTACATGTTATGGCTCTCGAAAGAGGACACATTATTATCCGTCTACCTCCGTGTGACTGTGATCTGAATGCCACTGAGCTGGCATACGTAAAACTAAGGAGTGTTTTTAGAGGATGCAACGTTACTAGTGATATCTTCGCTTATCTTACACGCTATTTTGCTGAACTGTGTTTTTCAAGGCTGACCACAATGCAGAAACAAAAGAGCGTTAGCTCTCGCTTCTTCCCCTCTGCCCACACCACACCGTAAATCCAGCTCTCAACATAAGTTGCGCGTACTTTACTTTATTTTTCTTCCCACAGTAGATGCAGTTGTCGAGTGATGGCGTGAGTGCTAGCTGCAGTTGTTCTCAATGCGTTGGAACACACCTTCCCCATTCTCAGGAATCCCTACAGAACATGGTTGTCCTTGAATTTCTACTCGTCTATCCAAGGAGGAACGGCTGGTGTCTTTGCGAGAGTAAGGCGGAATATGGCATGACAATGCACTCCTTGTGTTTAGCAATGGACGTGCATTTCAAATCTTATATCTTCAAAATGTTAAAATGTAGTCATCCTGTAATAGAAGCTACAGAAAAAGTACTAAACAAATTAAAAATACAAAATTATTTATCACAAATTTTGGGCATAAACATCACGCAATAAACACGCATATTACACCACAAGGTTATGCGTGGGGTGTTTTTTCTATTGGACATACAAAGACAATAGAATGTCAAAATCCATACATAGTGAACAGATCTTAAAATAGTTGACTATCGCTTAAAATCTACTATATTCTCGTATTTTCATTGTAAGAAAACTACTTTCTGCAAACTTTTATCTTAATTATTATTAAATACGAGGTCTGTTCAATAAAGAATGATCACATTACTGTTTTTTTTTTTTTTTTTTTTTTTGACAACGTATCTTTTACTCATCCTCATAATTTTGATGGTTCTTCTCAAAATAGTCTCCCCTGAATACGATTCACTTGTCCCAGCGTTTCTGCCGGTCTTCAAAGACATGCTGGAAAACCATTTTTGAGAAATCCTTCAAAATCGCCTCCGCAGCCTTCAACACTGCTTCTGATGATGGATAATGTCTCCAACGAAGGCGTTTCTTCAAGTTAGGGAATAGAAAAGAGTCACACGGGGCTATAGGGAGGGTGGGGGATGCACTTCACACTGATTTTTGCAAAATATTCAGCAACAACATTGGCAGTATGCGGCCGCACATTATCGTGCTGCGGCCTCCAGCCTGCTTCACGGAAATGTGGCACCCAATGAAATATTCAGTATTTCAGAAAGTGATTTTAAGGTAATTCGTCGATCCTCTCTTACAATGGCAGCAGCAGTGTTGAGGTTTTCTTCCGTAAGAGCAGTAACTGGAGCACCGGGTCCAACTTCCTTTGAAATTGACTGTCTCCCCTCTTTAAACATTTTAAACCACCTTCGGGTTGTGCTGTAGGGAAGAACAGACACTCCATAGGCCTCCTGTAACATTGTGCAGGCCTCAACTGAAGATTTGTTGAGACGAAAGCAGAATTTCAAAGCCACAGATTGTTCCTCGAGTGTTACCTCCATTGCAGCGGTAAGCGATACTGAAGATGACTGAACTTGACTGATTCTCACCGGCGGAAACGAGGAGTACCAACAATGGAACTATTAAATGTCATGTTTGTTTTACATTAATCTAACAGAATATAATAAGATTGAATTTTAGTGCGAAAAATTGTGACGGTAAAAAAAATGGCCATTCTTTATTGAACAGTCCCCGTAGATCGAGGAATAAGCATAAGGTTTCTATTTAAGCCCTTAAAACGTGTATTTATGGTAACGTCAGAACCGAAGCATGCCATTTTTTGTTAGAACGCAATACGTGGTACGTAATACCGAAAATTAGAAGCTTACAGCAAAGCCCAAAGGCAATCCAAATGGGGAATAGCGCCTAGCAATGGCGGATCTCATAACCGAGCCTAAAATTAATTCCGTATAGGTGAACTAGATGCTAATGGGAGGTAAATAGCCGGCCTAAACGAACCGGCAACGCACGCTGCCATGTTTCAATATAGTCATTGCGCCATTCTCGTGTCGAACCCATTTCCTCCATGTATATGTCCAGGGCAACTCGCTCGTTTGTCATCACGTGGAGGAACATGCTTTGCCGGAAATTTCCGGATCCCTGAATCATGTATTATTATACATTTACATAACCGTTAATTAAGTGACGTGGGGGTGCCAAACTACCCGCTGCAATGCAGCTAAACTTTGCATCGTGGCTAACCGAAGCGCTAATATATTATTAACCTGCAGGTAATTACAAATCTACCTCGATATCAACGCTTTAACCAGCAATTAAAACACTTGCCGATCACACGAGTAGCTACAGTTCAGTGTTCAAAACAGATGAAGGTGTTCGGAACAAGAGTGTGTTATTTACGTATATTCAAGTATCTTTCTAAGCTAAATCGCTATTTAGGTGACTAGTGAGTCAATTATTTATTGATTGAAATATTAAATGTGCAATTGGACATGTTAACATTAAAAATGGTTCAATTCATTTTATTTCTTCACTACATCTTGAGGTGGAACCCTTTATTTTTTCTTAATGTTCCAATAAAATATGGAAAAGCAATTTTGATTTATTATTGCTTTTTGTGGTTTTTTCCAAGTATTGTAAAAAGTAATTGGCTAAACACGAACTGTAAATTACTTATCAGTTTTCGAATATCTTGGAAGACGTGATCCACAGGGCAGGCATTCCCTGTTGTTATGTTGAATTTTAAAATTCCTATATTTCTCTCCAGTAGGAACTCATTATTGTGTTCTTTTCACTTCTGTACTGACATGCAAAGAGACGGGATTTTCAAAGCTATCACAAAGTGACCAGTTCTTGAGAAATTTGCCTATCGGTCAGAACCTAATGTATTAGAAGTCTAATTCCCCGGCTATACAACATCCCACTGAGTAAGGATGAATTTTTGAAAGAACAACAACACATAAAAGACATAGCGGTATTAAATGGATTCAACCCAGCCATCATAAGGAACATGATGAAGAGAAAAGAAAAACTGAAGAAAATATAAAAAAACACCACTCTCACACCACTTAAAACACAAATTGGCAATATAGAAAATTCACCTACCATCCATGGGCTTTTAGAAAATTTGAACGAATCTTCAAAAGACTAAACTTAAAACTGGCACCCCAAAACAAATTCAGTCTGAGGAACCTGCTAAATAAACCACTGAAAAATACAATCCCCAACAATTTGAAATCAGGAATTTATCAGATTAATTGCGAAACCTGTGAAAAAGCTACATAGGAAAAACTAAGAGAAACTTGTTAACCAGGCAAAAAGAACACCAGAGGAACATTAAGTTGAAACAAACAGAAAAATCTGCAGTTTCACACCATTTTTGGACAGAAAACCACAACATTGGCCACAACATTAAACTGTTAAAATCTTTAAGTACACCCATAGAATTGGATATTTGGGAAGAAATATTCATAAACAAAAACCGTGATAAAGTTATAAATTTTGAAATCCCGGCATTAAATGAAGTATTAAAACTTAGTGCCCCTAACACCAGATGGCAGAGTGATCGGAGCTCTGTAGTAGTGGAAGAAGAGGAAGGTTCATTTAGTCACCAAACAGCTGAGGATGAGATCGAATGATGTTGAAAACGTTTCAATTATACAACAAGTAAGTGAAGTTTGAGTGTAAACATAGTGACTCATAAATCAAACTTAAATATTCCCCGTTCCCATTGTATCTGGAAGGGAACATATAATGTTTATCACCACTAACGTGCAGTAAATAGTCAAGATGGCGAGCATGAACTCAGCTGTTGATGTCGATTTGCTATATTTAAGACCGTCTAAATGGCATTCATAATAGAGTACGGCCTATGAGGAGAAATGATTTTGAGGAACTATTCGAAGAAAACTGTTTTACGGAGGTATAGACTGTCGAAACATGTTGCTATGAAGGTTACTGCGGAAGTACAAGAGAGGTTAGAACATGCATCGAAAGGAATATGCCGATCTCGCCTTTGCTTCAAGTATTAATAACTTTGCGATTTTATAACTCACTGAATTATGTGGACAATACATTGTTCACCTCCCGTCTTGAAACGTTTAAGGCACTTGTTCTTCGCTCCTCGTTTTAAATTTACGTAATACTGACAAGTTGTTTGGTGCTTGTAGTAGTGACACAAGCATTTGAATTAAATTCGTTTCCAATATTTTCCCCGCGACATCTTTCTCTTTTACATTCACTGCATCCGTCCTCTTATTTTCCACGATATCCTTACACTTCGTCACCATTTCAATTAACAATTCTTTCTCCGTCGATGAGAAATTTGTCCCGCGGCTTTATTTATGATTTTGTTCATCCGCCATTTGTGCAGACGAAAATGAAAACAAAAGCGCATCGGAGTACGTTCAGAAAATCATCCATAGCCTTCTATAGCTGTGATTTTACAAGTTTCCTGGCGTTAACACAGGTTTGTTAACATTTTAAGAAAACAGGTTGGTGAAATGCAAGAAATTTAACGTTTAGTTTTAGCGTTGTGACAATTGTTACGTTACATTTGTTAACGTTGATTTTAACATCTGTTGGTGAAATCGGGCATAAGAGGTTTATCACAATCTGTAACTCGGTTTGGCCTTCCAGACTTTATCTTATTGTTAACTCTTCCAGTTTTATTAAATTTTTTGAAAAGTTTGCTTACCGTAGAATGAGTAATCCTTCGTTGTGGATACATTTCACTAAATAAGACACAAGATAGGTTGGGTCCTCCTCCTATCACCATATCCAATCATCATTGGTATTTCATTTCTTTGTCTTTGTGTAAGTTGTGTCATAACTAATTACTTGCAGTAAGATTTTGCAATGAAGTAAGCATTGTTGTCCTTGTTAGCGTACTTTTTGTCTGTATTTGTTGAATCCAAAGCCACATATTGAAGTAGCCTACTGTATTAATTCAAAACGTACTCAATTTGTTGCGTTTTCCTTTGTTTAGTACACATGCAGTAAGATCCTAATAAATTTAATTTGCAGTTTGAAAGGGTGTTTGTTGTACATTCTGAGTCTTGAGTACTGAATAAGTGCAGAAAAAAAGAAATTTTGCCATTTAAGAAAGAAAAAAAAACTCACACCCTTTATTTGTAATCACAGTTGATATCTTACAGCTTTCCTAAAATATCAGTGGGTAGATTTGCAACAGCGGGGTTGCAGGCATTGTACCATACATTTGCTCACTGGTATATTTTATATATATTATTTTAATCAATCTCTTTAGGTTATTTTATAAAGATACTGAAAGATGTTTCGACTGGAGCACAATGGTTACTCTAAGTACGTAATACAAAAAGTTGTCTGACTCGACACGTTCATTTTTTTGAAGTCACGTACGTAAACGGTTTTGGCATTACAATTAGGAACGTGGAGTTTTTTTGCATGAAGGTAATATAGAATGGATGTGATGGTGATTAAAAGCGGTCGCTGCGATGGTTACCACAAGTAATTAATCATTAATGAAACAGGCGCCAGGAATAAACATCGCTCAAACTGTGTGTCTACCACTCACTTCCTGCGGACGTGCAATTTCAGCTGTTTCGTGTAGTATTTCTAGCCAGATATACGGTATGAAAATATCTTATGCGTTTCAAATGGGAAGAGTTCTGGAGTCCAGCTAATCAGATGCCGTATCACATACAGCGTTGCCAGTTTGTTACCCCACTCCTTTTATATTTCCCTCTCTCTCTCTCGCACACACATACAATATTCAGGTCTGCTTGGCGCAGACGTAAGGTAAACTTTTACAATGATGCAGTTGCCAAAATTGGAAAAGGCATTTTCGCAAATTATGTATATTTTAAAATACTATAACCATAATTATATTTTATGAATTACCTATTTTTCTAATTCAATGGAACTGCCAGTAGCTCATCCATATCTTTCTCAATGTCACTTACGTCAAGAGACAATTCGTCATTGTCACTGCCTTCATCGTCTGAGTCGTGCAAATGTACGATTATAGGTTCCAAAATCTCGTCACGTGCTATTTCTTTCTTAAAATCCTCATCTTGAAGGTTTTCTGCATGCCTTACGCAGTTTTCCCCAGTCCTGTTATGTTACCTTGTCAATTTCTTCGTGAAGAAGTCGTTCAACGCCCGTCAGTTTAAAAGTATTATTTCTGTTTGCAACCCCCCTTTTTATTTGAGGCCACACCAACTCAATTGGATTATATTGACAGTGGTAAGGTGGGAGACGTATTATCTCGTGTCCCGTTTCAATTGCAAGTTGATGCAGCTGATACACTTCTTCCGTGTTTTTAAACAGAGGTACTCTTTGCAACAACTCATTTTTAGTTTCTGTTTCCGAAAAAAATTTGAAGAACGTGTGACTTCGCAATAATTGCCTTTTTGACTCGCCACTAATTTCACAGCAAAAAGCCATTGCACTAAATCTTACTCCACTGTTGTGTAAACAACAATTGAATGATATTGATCTGAACTCTCCAGAGTAAATAAACACTTTTTATCCGGCATTCATTCATAAACATAAGCATACAGCATTCCACAGGTTAACAGGAAATGAAGTGTTTGCTCTTTCTCGAATTTAACACTTTGACTTATTCTCAGTAATTCTTTTTTTCACGTCATGTCAGTAGTTTAAATTTCAGTTCTGAGTAATTAAAAGTATATGTACATACGAGGGCGATCCAGAAAGTAGATTACGTTTTCGTCTGTTTCCGCTAGGGGCGGGGCTAGCGCGGCCATCTTGGGGTCAGAGCGTTGCGCAGCTCAGTCGGCATCTAGCCGTGCTAGTGAGAGGTTCGTGCTGTGCTCCGTTCAGATACTGTGACGGTTTGAAATGTCTGCGTTAATTGAAAATCCCGCGAGCTGCGAGGTGCGTGCAGTAATAAGGTTTCTGACTGCAAAAAACTGTAAACCGATAGAAATCTATCGGCAGCTTTGTGAAGTGTATGGGGACAACATTATCACTGAAGGTGGAGTGCGTCAGTGGTTCATCAGATTTAAAAATGGCCGAACCAATGTTCACGACGAAGATCGAAGTGGGAGACCCAGCATAGTGACTGCCGAACTTGTCGAAAAAGTCGATGCTAAAGTCCGTGAAAATCGAAGGTTCACAATAACGGAACTTTCTTTGAGTTTTCCACAAATTTCGCGAAGTTTGTTGCACGAAATCATCAGCGAAAAGCTTGGTTACCACAAGTTTTGTGCAAGATGGATTCCAAAAATCTTGACAGAGGACCACAAAAATCAGCGAATGGCTGCAGCGTTGAACTTTTTGGACGTTTACCATAAGGATGGTGACTTTACTCGATCGCATCGTTACTGGTGACGAAACATGGGTGAAACACGTGAACTGTGAAACGAAATTGCAATCAATGCAGTGGGGGCACACAAGTTCTCCCCAAAAGCCCAAGAAATGCATGCAAACAATGTCGGCAAGGAAGATGATGGCGACTGTTTTTGGGACAGAAAAGGTGTGATTTTGGTGGACTTCCTGGAAAGAGGCACTACAATAAACTCTCTAAGGTATTGCCAAACTCTCCAAAAACTCAGAAGAGCCATTCAAAACAAGCGCAGAGGAATGTTGAGCTCTAAGATCTTGTTGATTCACGACAACGCCCGGCCCCACACGGCAAATGTCACTCGTGAAGTTCTTGAATCTTTTAAGTGGGAGTTGTTTCCTCATCCGCCGTACAGTCCCGACCTGGCAACGAGCGACTTCCACCTATTCCCAGCAATGAAGAAGTGACTGGCTATGCAGCGTTTTGATGACGACGCACAGCTGCAAGAAGAGGTAACGAAGTGGTTGAAGGCGCAGGCGGCCGAATTTTCGACGAAGGAATTTCCAAGCTCGTACATCGCTACGATAAATGCCTTAATTTGAATGGTGACTATGTCGAAAAGTAGTATTTGAGTGTGGCTTTCATCTGTATATCATAAAATTTGTTTCCTATACTTTGTTTACTTTTTATTCCAAAACGTAATGTACTTTCTGGATAGCCCTCGTACATACACCCCAACCACTTTGAACTCTCTAGAGTAAATAGAAATTACGAAACTTCATAAACAAAGATATAACGTGACCAGATACGTTCTGCCAGTGCAGCAGGAAATTTATTGTTTCCTCTCGTTCGAATTGGCTTATTCAAATTAATTCTTTTATCACGTCATGTCAAACAGTTAGGTTTCATGTCTGAGTACTCACAAATATACGTACACGCATACATGCCAACCAATAATGATATTCATACAGTGCTTACGTCGACATTTATTTTTATAATACAGGAAATAGTGGTTTATTTATTTGTATTAGAAAAATTATTTGAGCTAAAAATATGGGGTTTTATGGTTATGTTAGATACATTACTCTCTACCTTCCACATGTATCAGTTTTGGCAAGATCTGAATTTTGTTTTAGCGCGAATAGTATTTATTAGAAATTGATTAGATTGGTGCTTCTCACACACCACTTAGGGGGAAGGCAATACGACAACACCGCAGGACTCCGATTGGTTCCTCACCTAGTTGCGTTCAAGGACAAACACCTTCGCATTTGAAACATAATAGTTGTAAAGCTTGAAGTATGTACTTTTTTAGGTAAAACGTCAGTATTTTAGTTAATTGTTGGAAATTAATCATTTCTCCACACTAGCCGTATATAGGCTAAGATATTTGATGGATAGAGTCAACATGAAAAATGTAATGGCATGGCCGGGATTTGAACCAAGGAACTCCAGGTTTCCGTCCAGTAGCTCTTAAGCTTTGAGCTACCATGGCCTACGTGCCGTCCTGACATTAAATTCTCCAGTTGACTCGTATATTTCCCCGGTTGACCGCTAGGGATTGCCGCTCTTCTGTCCAAAATTGACCGCATCACCAGTGCCTTCTGCGACGACCCATCCAACGACACACCAAGCTACTGCAAGGGCAAGCTTGAAAAGATTGTTGGATACATCAACGATACAGCACCCAACAAGAAGCTACACGAAGCCCTTCGCGAACACCAGGACCACATCACCCAGAGCATCTACGACCTGAAGATGTGTCTGGCTCCAGAACACGGGGTCCCTCCGCCGCAATTTCTGCCACACCGAGACACCCGCACACGCAGGACGCCGCCGCCATCAGACCTGCAACGCCGCCTCCCTCCCCGGCCATGAGCTGTTGACGGCCATGGCCCTTTTTGTATCACCGCAATCCAGTTCCCACGAGGACTCAACGACACCATTCAGTCTAGCATATAACCATCACCACTGTACACAGGTCGTAGTCAGGGTCTCCTGGATCATGACTGCTACCTGATCACCACAAGCGGGTTGCCGCACAGCCAGTTTCTACCCACGAACAGCCGGGTTGCTTAGGCGGTTAAAAAAAAAAAAAAATAAAAAAAAAAGCTCTCGTATCCGAGATACACCGTTTGTGGTGACTTACTATTGTAAGTACTTGAGTCCCAGGCTTCATCATTTAACTCTTATTATTATAATTAAATGATGGGAAGTAATCATTTCTCCGCACTCAGGACGGCACGTTGGCCATGGTAGCTCAAAGGTGAAGAGCGACTGGACGGAAACCAGGAGATCCGTGGTACAAATCCCGGCCATGGCATTGAATTTTTCATGTTGACTCTATCCATCAAATACCTTAGCCTATATACGGCTAGAGTGGAGAAATGATTAATTTCCATCAATTAACTAAAATAATAAGAGTTAAATGATGAAACCTGCGACTCAAGTACTTACGGTGTATCTCGGATGAGAGAGCTCCTAGTGGTCTACCGGGGAAATATACGAGTCAACTGGAGAATTTAATGTCAGGACGGCACGTTGGCCATGGTAGCTCAAAGGTTAAGAGCGACTGGACGGAAACCAGGAGATCCGTGGTTCAAATCCCGGCCATGGCATTGAGTTTTTCATGTTGACTCTATCCATCAAAACGTCAGTAGTTTGTATATCCACTAATAAACGATACAAAATGGTAAAGGACATATAAACGTAGTCTTTGCATTCAGAGTTCCATAGAAGGTGTACACTAGGTTTAGTTCAGTTAAGACATAAAGTACAAGTGCTATTTCTGTTGAGCTCTAGAAAAGTGGGAACACTTTGAGAAACGGTGGTAATCACCTACTTGCCGATAAATCGTGTTTTTTTCGCCGTTTTATGTGCAAGTAAGGAGGTCGGCCGCACGCGGTGAAATTAAGGTAACGGCTGTGTTGATGATGGGATTATGGTGTACCGTCTTCACTAGCGTGCCGTATCAAGTCACGCGAACATTCAACCTCCTAAGGTGCCCCATAATTCATAAGGAAGCACCTGCTTCTTGTTCTCAGCGTTAAGGGATACATATAGTGCATGAAATAGCCTCACAGATAAGTACTTCCCGAGATAATCGAAATCACGCAAGACAAATGAATATATCTCACAATTACATAATTATATTATATACAATTTAATGTACAATAGCTTAGAAATAACAACCTTGTTTTTTTATGCTGTTTATTCTCTTACTTTGATATTTGATATTTATTTCTACACTTTCAATTACAATTTCACTACAATTATTTTAGCTAATTGATGGATCCTTTCATGGAAGTGTTGAAAACAGTGTTGTTGTATAAATTAAATAAATTGGGAGTCGATTAATGACACTAAACAACACTTACTTTTAAATTTTCCCGGAACCAGTTTCTGAGGCCTTCCCTCTATCTTCAGCCGGACATCGACTGGTTCTCATTGATGCAGCTGGCAATATTTTGTCATCGGTCTCCTCTGGTGGCGGTTCGAGGAACTTGCTGAACAAATCTTTCTGGGGGATGTCGAAATTGAATACTTTGTTCCTATTTTTTGAAATGACTTTCCCAAATCACTAGTAGACAAAAAGTGAACTTAGCAAAAAAGAAGAAGCTACTAAAGGACACCTCAACCCTCTCAGCTACAGAAACTAAAATGATCTTCAAAAAATTCACTTACCATCCATGGGCCTTTGATAAATTCAAAAAAGTCTTCAAAAAACAAAACATTCAACTAGCTCCAGTGAACCATTACTCCTTTAAAAATCTAATTTGCTCAAACATCAAAGATGCCATTCCATCTAACAAAAAATCTGGTATATATCAAATTGAATGCTGTGACTGTAGTCAAATTTATATTGGAAAAACCAAAAGACATTTAGAAACAAGAGCAAAGGAACACTTTAGGAACATAAAATACAAACAATTAGAAAAATCAGCAGTTGCCACGCATTTTTGGGGAAAAAACCACAACATAAATCCAGAACCAAAATTACTAAAACATACAACAGGAAAAGAAGAACTGTCCACATGGGAACAAATCTTTATTTCAAAAAATAGGAACAAAGTATTCAAATTCGACATCCCCCAGAAAGATTTGTTCAGCAAGTTCCTCGAACCGCCACCAGAGGAGACCGATGACAAAATATTGCCAGCTACACCAATGAGAACAAGTCGATGTCCGGCTGAAGATAGAGGGAAGGCCTCAGAAACTGGTTCCGGGAAAATTTAAAAGTAAGTGTTGTTTTGTGTCATTAATCGACTCCTAATTAATTTAATTGATGGAAATTAATCATGTCTCCACACCAGCCGTTTATAAGCTAGGGTTTTAGATGGATAGAGTCAACATAAAAAATTCAATGCCATGGCCAGGATTTGAACCACGGATCTCCTAGTTTCCGTCCAGTCGCTCTAACCCATGGAGCTACCATGGTCAACGTGCCGTCCTGACATTAAATTCTCCAATTGACTCGTATATTTCCCCGGTAGACCACTAGGGGCTCTCGCATCCGAGATACCCTTTGTGGCGATTTACTATCGTAAGTACTTGAGTCCCAGGCTTCATCATTTAACTTTATTTTAGTTAATTGATGGAAATTAATCATTTCTCCACACCAGCCATTTATAGGCTAAGGCTTTTGATAGAGTCAACATGAGAAGTTCAAAGCCATGGCCGGGACTTGAACCACGGATCTCCTGGTTTCCGTCCAGTCGCTCTAACCCATTGAGCTACCATGGTCAACCTCTATGAGTCAAATGGAGAATTTAATGTCAGGACGGCACGTTGACCATGGTAGCTCAATGGCTTAGAGCGACTGGACGGAAACCAGGAGATCCGTGGTTCAAATCCCGGCCATGGCATTGAATTTTTCAT
This sequence comes from Mantis religiosa, assembly GCA_030765055.1. Taxonomy (NCBI): domain Eukaryota; kingdom Metazoa; phylum Arthropoda; class Insecta; order Mantodea; family Mantidae; genus Mantis; species Mantis religiosa. Next base: position 36,073,741 of record CM060960.1, read on the forward strand.
GTTGACTCTATCCATCACTACAATTACTTTAACATCTAACAAGCACTATTACACGAGGGTTGTTCAATAAAGAATGATCATAATTTTTTACGGGCATAATTTTTCGCACTAAAACTCAATATTATTGCATTCTGTTAGCTTAATATGAAACAAACACGCCGTAGTAGTTTCATTGTTGGTACTCCTGGTTCCTACCTGTGAGAATCAGGCAAGTTCAGATATGTTCAGTATCGCCTACTGCTGCAACGGAGGTATGTATATATATTCTGTGAGAAATTCAGCAATTTTTATCAGCTATAATCTTCAATTATGGTAACATGAAGGTCATTTTTGCACGTTTCTGTAATAAACAGTTTGTCTCCTGGAATTTTATAGTAGGATTTATGATGCCACTCGTAGACGTAGTGCAGAATTCTCACGCTAGATGGTGTTATAGCGACCTTTGTGAAACAGCCGGCGTCAGTATAGAGCTGAACGTGCAAGTGTGGTATTGTGTTTCTCTGTTAGCGGGTTACCTCTGCGAAGTGGTTATGGCAACTTTAAAAGAACAAAGAGTGAGTGTGATTTTGTTTCCTGCTTTAAAAAACTGCAACGGAGACACACCAAATGCTTCAGGAAACTTTCCAGGAGGACGCTATGAGCTGCACACAGGTTTTCGAGTGGTTTGGGCGCTTTAAACGTGTTGAGATGTGTGTTGAACACCAAGCTCTTTCTGGACGCCCTTCAACATCGCGAAATGAGGAGAACATTGAAAAGGTCCGCTAAAAGATCAACGAGTCTCGTCGCCAAATTTAAGCAGGGACAGGAATCAGTTAGAGCTCGTGACAGCGGAGGATTTGCACATAAGACGTGTTGCTGCTAAATTTGTTCCGCGCCTTCTCACACAGGAGCACAAAACCATCCGCATGAATGTGTGTCAGGAATTGAAAACAGAGATTGCACGTGATCCAAACTTGTACAAAGTCATTACACGGGATGAGAGTTGGTGTTACGGGTATGACTCAGAAACCAAGCAAGCGTCAAGCCAGTGGAGGACTCCGAACTCTCCCAGACCAAAAGAAGCAAGACAAGTGAGGTCAAATGTGAAGAGGATGATCATTGTCTTTTTTGGTGTTCGTGGAATTTTGCATCGGGAATTCGTACCTCCTGGCCAGACTGTTAACCAGCACATTTACTTGGATGTTTTAAGGCGTCTGCGAGAGGATGTGAGGAGGACACGCCCGCAAATTTGGCGATCTGGTTTCCGCATCACGACAACGTTCCAGCACACACGGGCTTACGAGTGACCCACTATTTGACATCTCAGAGGTGTTCTGTCGTTCCCCACGCTCCGTATTTGCCGTGCGACTTTTTCCTATTTCCACGAATGAAAAAAAAAACGCTAAAAGGGGAGCGTTATGACGATGTGGAGGCGGTAAAAAACAGCTTCGCAAAGGGCACTGGACAAAATCAAACTTGAAGAGTTCCAAACATGCTTCCAACAGTGGGAAAAGAGACTTGACAAGTGCATCGCATGTACAGATGTATTATTTTATCTTGACACGAATATTGCGCGGTAGGGATGAATAGCAACTGTGGTGGGGATAGTGCACCTATCGCCACAATGCGTCACACGCGTAAGATTACGAGAGGGGAGGGCGGTACATAAGGTGTCTAAAAACATATCTCATTCTCGAAGCCAGTTTTGCAGCTCTTATAAACTAAGTTGTAATTCTTACTATGGTAGTACTCTCCACGCTTTTGTTGGATCTTAAATAGTACCTAGGCATTTGGAACAAAACCCTGTTCTCCTCCAGCAGGCATGATAAACAACTGTCGGCCTTTCAATATCGCTACAGAGTCCCTGTAACGTATTTCACTCCAGGCATATGGTCCAGTATGTGCTGTATTTATATAAGTTTCATCCATATAAACTATATAAACTTTACTTCGATATCTCCCAATATTTCGTTATTACTTAAGCCTTTTTGCACGTATGGTGCGATGTTCGATTAACATTTGTCTGTCACGATTAGTGTTTTTTTTTTTTTCAAATAATCCTAGCTTCAAAAGAACTCTTCTTAATGTTCAGACACTGCCTTGGAAGTCAGTAGAATTTTTAAGCTTCATAAGCACTTTCTTCAAAGTTTTTCTTTGTGTATGTGTGCTTTGAAGTTATTCATAGTTCGCCTAACTACTTCTGAATTAAAACATCCAAATTAGATTTTGTGCATGTTCTTAATCTTTGTTTACTGGGCATAGAGAAGGATGTTGTTGCACTAGCACCAATGGCTTTTCTTTCCTTAATAACTCTCCTAAACTGCTTTCAGACATAACTGTTGCCTCAGATACCCTTCCCCAGATTTTTATAGCTGACCCAGACCATTGTTCTTTTTTTATAAATCTATGGATATTGGTTATTACTTCTCGTATTTTTAAATGTAGCACTTTATTTCCTAATGTGCTGCTAGGAGGCGTCATTTATAAATGCTCTCTTGGAACCAGGAGACAAGCACATTTTGAAACAAGCTGTAGTGTTACCGAGTAGCTCTGCACGTGTTTAGTTGCTCGCAACTGGTACGCAACTGACCTGCCCTCCCCTCCAGTTGCAACCGTTCTGAGGTGGACTCGTCCAGATACCACTGCGCATCGCTCTGCACTTTTCAAGGTAAAAAAATACATTTCTAATGGAGAGTATTTTGAAGGTGACTCAAGTACTTTTGTATAAAGGTTCATCAATAAAACTTTTATAACAATCCGGTTTCTTTTGAGTCCGGCCTCGTATAAGACCATATCTATAACATTAAATGGAAGTTTGTTTCTTTCTTTCCGTGTATATAGAGCGTCGTATACAAACTTTTAATTAATAAAATACGCTCTTTCATTCATTCATCCATCCTCCACACAGGGTAAGCCTACATAACACACTACGAAATGATCCCAGAAATTGTGTACAAGATTGTTCAATTACCATGCGTTGTGCCGTTTCGATATGCTTGGATCAATTCACAGTTAAATGAATGCTTCCCAATTCTGATGGCTCTCGGAATCCATTTAAGTCTCTTCTGAAATTTAGCTTGCAGGGTATTCAATCACAGTTGTATTCAGGTCATTCAAAGTTGTGAAACGCTTACCCCGAAGTGGACTTATCAGTTCGGAGAAAACTGAATTCATGTCCAAAATTTAACAGCTAGCTTTTGTTTGCCAGTTTTAATCCTTCAGTACATGGACTTGCCGATTGATTGTCTGGATGATTTGAATAAACCAAAGCCGCACTTCTTTCAAAAGGCATTGACTACAACATCCTCTGCAGTGATGTCCAGTTTATCTCGCTCCTCTGGGGCAGAAGTTGTCAAAATTCTCGTAACTTAACATTTAGGTTAAAATCGAGAATAAATATGTTCTTAATCTTAATTTTAAAAATAATATAGTAAGTAAAAATACTCCATTTCATCCGAAAATTCTGAATCATGCCTCAGGACTGTCTTGGTATAAAAAGAAGCATTTAAGGTTAACGTGCGAACCATTTAAATAGGCCACAACCTTTGAATCAATAATAGGACACACCTGCAACTTTGGGAGAATATAATACACAATTGGGAGATTACATTACACTATTTACATCTCAGAGAAAATGTGGGAAGTGTCTACCACCAGCATCTATACATGTTTGCACTCTTCTCACCAAATTCTCTGAAGTTTTACGGAGAGTATCCTCGCCAATGTTTCTTATTTCGATTAGAATGCATTCCTTGAGAACATCAAGTGTCCGTGACATATTCTTGTACACTGTCTCTTGTACAGTTTCTTTGATAATCAAATAATCTCGAAAGGTCTGTGGCCCCCAGATCCTCTGATCTAACATCACCGGGGGGGGATATCTAAAAATAGTGTGTAAAATTAAAGATAAAAATAAAGAAAATACAGGACATGCATAACATAACAAATAATTAGAAACTAAAGGATTCATATGTTCTAATATTGGATCTGTTATCAATCTGCAGTTTTCAGAATCAAAATTGTTGCTATTGTTCCTTTACAATATTGCAGCACTTGGCGTCGCAAAAATGATCATTTAACAATTTTGTGCAAGAGCTGAAAGCTTTTCTTTTAGAAAAGAAATCGACAATTGCATCACAATAGCTGGCAATGTAAACTATCGAGTTAAACCAGCTAGACCAGCGTGTCAGTACAGGCAATGGAAACACTTTTAGCTTCTGAATCTGGGTGGTTTTGAGTGACGTTATTGTTTGTATTCGTTTTTTAACTTTCGGGCATTTCGGAACACATTCTTAAGCCCTAAGGGGCAATATGTTTATGTTAATGTAATGTCTTAGAGTAGCTTCCTAGAAGTTCAGTACCTTTAGTCAGCATAATAGGAGTTTTTGCTATGCACGGTGTGGTATCCAATAAATAACATTTCTAGTTAGCTTAGGAGAAACAGTTCTCAGTATCACGGACCAGTCGGATGCTGTGGTGTCAGTTTAGTGTTGCACCGCTTAGCTGTTATCTCAGTGCACATAATGATGTCACTGTATTGGCTTTGTTAAGTGTTAAATTTTATCTTGCTTTCGTTAAATTTGTGAACATTTTTTCATGACTTTTAGCTTCATGCTATGAAGACGTGAATGTTAAATTAAAATTATGTTTATGAAGTTTGAAATAAACGAGTAATAGAAATTTTCTCTTTTATCGCTAAAAATATAATTCTCGAAAATAGGAAAAATTTGTGAAAATTCGCGAAAAGGTCGTTAACAAATAAAGTTCTTGCTTCTGGGTAAGAGACTCGCATTAAAGCTTCCTTTTAAATATTTCAGTGTTAAAGTCCTATACCCCATACGCCACTCTGCTCATGAAACGAGAGTATTCAACTCACCTGAGACTGCTCAGAAAAGGCTGCCGTCTAGCAGCTAACATTTGTGATTTCTGTCCAACAATTAACCAACACTGCACAGTCGGTGTGACCACCACTCTTCAGGAATCGAACCCAAGTCGTATGCTAGCCCCGCACATATTACCGCTGTATTGTTGAAGACATAACGGACCTATAGATCCAAGAAGCGATAACAATGATGCTGCTTATTTAGGATAATGATCACCGACGCTCTTGCCAGAAATATTTTCTGTTATGTTTGAATCAAAACACTTGCTACGACATCTTGATTTGGCAGGCTCTCCTTGTTACTGTCAATTGTTGAAGATTTAATCAAAAGAAACGAGCTATTTGTTGGCCCTTCCCTGATAGTGTGTTTTCGTTTCTGGCTGATGTTATTTGCATATATATTAAAAAGGGAGGGTGAAGTATTGCCTTCCTAAATAACTTCATGGTCGACGATTCAAAACACAACACTCCAAATACATCTTGCGAGGGTGATATGAACTGCTGCCTCCCTCACTCAACTGTTTTTGATAAGAATTAACATATCAGAGAATACTGGGAAGATTTCCTCTTAAGGAATACAACAAACACTTCCTTGATTTGCACAGACGAGAGGTTTAGGAGCTATATATAACCTCAGTACTGGGAAATACTGAAATCTGTCCAAAAATTTATTACTAAACTATATCCAGAAATTTCAAGGATTATTCCCTCTACCACGTACTTAGCAGGAAGGTATGTGTGTATTACGCACCCAACACAAGAAGGCAAAGCACAAGAATGTGTAATGTAACCACTTTTGCATAATGCATGCTGCTTATGCTTACCTTCCAGGTATAAGGATGCTACGAGGGTGGTCTGAAAAGTTTCCGACCTCGACATGAAGATGTTCAAAAAAGGATGATCGTAATATTTACGGTCATAATTTTTCGCACTAAAATTCAGTCTTATTATATTCTGTTAGCTTAATGTGAAACAAACACGCCGTAGTAGTTTCATTGTTGTACTCCTGGTTCCTACCTGTTCAGTATTGCCTACCGCTGTAGTGGAGATAACACGCGAGTAACAATATGCGGCTTTGAAATTCTGCTTTCGTCTCAACAAATCTTCAGTTGAGGCCTATACAATGTTACAGGACGCCTATGGAGAGTCTGTTCTTCCCTACAGCACAGCTCGAAGGTGGTTTAAAATGTTTAAAGAGGGGAGACAATCAATTTCAAAAGAACGTGGACCGGTGCTCCAGTTACTGCTCTTACGGAAGAAAACATCAACACTGCTGCTACCATTGTGAGAGAGGATCGACCAATTACCATAAGACTTTCTGAAATACTGAACAGTTTATTGAGTACCACCCACAAATTGGTGACCGAAACATTACACATAAGACGTGTTTGTGCGTGATGGGTTCCAAGACTGTTGATTCCCGAACAAACGGACATTTACATTAAAGTCGATGTTAAAGGAAGATCCGCAGTTTCTTTCAAACGTAATCACTGCTGATGAAACTTGGCTACATCATTTTGATCCTGAGAGCAAACAGCAAAGCTCATTGTGGAAATCTCCTTCATCACCAACCTCCAAAATAGGAAAAGTAGTTGCTTCTGCTGGGAAACTTATGGTCATCTTATTCTTTGATATTCATGGAATGGTTTATCAGCATGTTGTACCTGCACACACATCAGTAACTGGACAATACTACAGGGAAGTCCTGAAAACATTGCAAGTCCATATCAGGCGCAAAAGACCACATTCTCGTGAAGCAGGCTGGATGCTGTACCACGATAATGCGCGGCCGCATATTGCCAATGTTGTTGCTTAATATCTTGCAAAAATCAACGTGAAGTGCATCCCTCACCCTCCCTATAGTCAGGATTTAACCCCATGTGACTTTTCTATTCCCTAACTTGAAGAAACGCCTTTGTGAGAGGCATTATCCATCATCAGAAGCAGTTGTGAAGGCTGCGGAGGCGATTTTGAAGGAATTGTCAAAAATGGTTTCCAGCATGTCTTTGAAGATTGGCAGAAACGCTGGCACAAGTGCACCGCATTCAAGGGAGACTATTTTGAGAAGAACCATAAAAATTATGAGGATGAGTAAAGGTAGGTTGTCAGAAAAAAAATGTGATCATTCTTTATTGAACAGCCTTCGGTTATACTATCGTATACTTCCTGTCTGCCTAAACTAGAAGTGTACTGTTTCAATGGTCCACAGAGGCTAGATTTACCAGATATTCATGTTTCAAGATAACAGAAACCCCTGGGGAAAGGCTTATGCAGGTAGCTCACCCTGGCAGAGATTTGAACTCGGAATCCCTTTGTGCGTGCGCGTGGTGCCTGCGTGTATCTTTAAATATGGTATTTAATTAAATGCAAGGAGTCATTTTTGAGAATAGTTTTAACAATAGAAAAATATTTCATGTAAACCCTAATTTGAGTTTGGGAAATTTTGTTGGAGAATCTTCAGGACGTAACTGTGAACGAATGAATTTGAAATACATTTTTTTTTTATTTGTCCGACTGTTTTGAGTTATGCTGCTTAAAAATACAAGTCTCGTGTTAGTTTTTTCTAAAAAAAAAAAAAAAAAAAAAAAAAAAAAAAAAAAAAAAAAAAAAAAGAAGCGTTTGGGCGTTAGGCGACGTGAAATCTTGCATTCCGGTAAAATTTCACATAGAATTTTAATTTGGGAGCAGTTCTCTATGTATTGAACCTGGTAAATGAATTAATATTGGTGTAATGAAAATGATAGAAGTCCTAAAACCTCCGTGGGAAGTTTATAAAAGAGCAGAGAAAGCCATGTGTTGCAACACATCAGAGTTTCACCGGTTGGCCCTCTTAATGTTCCTGGAATAATTAGGCAGCAATTTGGCGGACGTAACGTTGGTTAGATCTGCTGTTTCTCTTCTGCCGATATCCCACTCGAAGGAAGAAGACCCGTTCGTTTGCGGTTTAGAGACAGCAGTGGAATCCTCGCCACACGAATGGGCTGATACCCCTTCCAGCCCCCCCCCCCCCCCCGCGTCGCTCTACCACACACAAATAGAAGTATTTTCTCTGGAGGGCGCTATAAACCCTGGTTCCAGGAGTTTATGCTGGGGAAAGTGGAACATTCCTTTACAGCGTCACTCCCGCTTCCACATCGTAAACAAATAACATCGTCCCGAATTGCCTCCTCTATTACAATAGGCGACAAAGTTGGACCATTAAAATCTCAGATAAGGCGATGGAATATTTTAGGGAAAACATTCAGCGAAAAATAAAGCATAGTGGAATAAAAAATGAGAATTCATTTAAACGAAAAATTAATCGATAGCATATATATCTATATATATACATATCGATATATATCGATATATATACAGGTTGTTACAAAAAGTTGCGGCCAAACTTTCAGGAAACATTCCTCACACACAAAGAAAGAAAATATGTTATGCGGACATGTGTCCGGAAACGCTTAATTTCCATGTTAGAGCTCATTTTATTACTTCTCTTCAAATCACATTAATCATGGAATGGAAACACACGACAACAGAACGTACCAGCGTGACTTCAAACACTTTATTACAGGAAATGTTCAAAATGTCCTCCGTTAGCGAGGTTACATGCATCCATCCTCCGTCGCATGGAATCCCTGATGCGCTGATGCAGCCCTGGAGAATGGCGTATTGTATCACAGCCGTCCACAATACGAGCACGAAGAGTCTCTACATTTGGTACCTGGGTTGTGTAGACAAGAACTTTCAAATGCCCCCATAAATGAAAGCAAGAGGGTTGAGGTCAGGAGAGCGTGGAGGCCATGGAATTGGTCCGCCTCTACCAATCTATTGGTCACCGAATCTGTTGTTGAGAAGCGTACGAACACTTCGACTGAAATGTGCAGGAGCTGCATCTGCATGAACCGCAAAGGGTATTTTGACATTGGTCTGCACGAATGATTTCAATTTACATTTTAAGGGAAATACGAAAATGAGCTCTAACATGGAAAGTAAGCGTTTCCGGACACATGTCCACATAACATATTTTCTTTCTTTGTGTGTGAGGAATGTTTCCTGAAAGTTTGGCCGTACCTTTTTGTAACATCCTGTATATAAGGGGGAACAGAAGTGCTGTTTTTTGGCGATTGTCCATTAACACGGAGAAAAGCCAAGCGATACTGTTCACCAAGCGCCGCTTTCCCGCCAATTTCCCCACATTCACCTACTTTGGGCAAGGGATCAGGTGGGAGAATTGTATCAAATACTTGGGAGTCAAGCTGGACAAGGGCCTAACATTTCGGGAACACATCCGGGAGCAAGCGCATCGGTCGTGTGGTGCCGTGGCATCACTATACCCTGTGCTTAGGTCTGCAATGTCTGTTCCCCTAAAGTTGCGCCTCTTTATGGCCCTGGTCCTCCCCGTCATGCTCTATGCGTGCGAAGTCTGGGGTATGGCCGCAGGCTCGAACCTAGTACTGCTCCAACGTGCACAGAATAAATGTCTTCGGATAATTTATTCTGTATGCACAAGGCTCCCCGTGAGACTACTTCACGAGGCTTCATCCCTTCGATATGTGGAGGATGAAATTAGACGCCGGGCGACAAAATTCTTTGAGAGTTTGCCTCAACACCAGAGCGCCCTAGTCAGATCCCTTGGGGATTATGTACCTCGTGAGCGTCGCTTAAAGCGATTCCGGTTACCCCGCATGTCTTGCGGTCATTACCGGTAACCACATGATCCCCATTCCAGCCTAAACTAAATTACAGCTATCCAAAATTTATTCTGAAAAACTCAAAATTATACTTGTCTTCTTCCAAGTTTATTAACTAATCCACCAGCGGTGCACGCTGTCTGTAGCACCCGGTTCATTATTCCTCGAGGAGCAACAAGCTACCTCCCTTCTCAACACCCACTTAATTTACACCCTTCACCCTGCAACTTCCTCATCCCGCCACTACGTGGTAAAGCTCTTTCCAGAGCAGGTACACGACGTGACCACCCTTCGGGCTGTTCCAAACAGCTTGCCAGCATGGAGTTGAGTTGAATTGTGCTGTTTTAGCCATTTTCGTGAATTTTTAGTTGCAAAATATGCACCATAATTTAATTTACTTGTTTATAAAGTTCCATACCCGTAGGACAAACGCAACACCTGTTTTGTGCACCATTTTTAAAACCCCATGCTGGCTAAATGCCGCTCCATGCTTTAAATGGTACGCTAACATGTTTGAATGCCTTCCAACCACTCACCTGAATCATTTCCGTACTCCTCCCCTCTCGTCGCTCACCTAGACCTTAATATACCGCTCGCAAAAGTTAGACACATGAACGCTGGCCAATGCTTAAGTGGAGCGCTGTTGCCAAGCGTGGTACGTGCACCTACAGAGTTTCCGTGTACAGATGTATTTTTTTTATCTTGAAAAGTGCAGAGCGATGCGCAGTGGTATCTGGACGAGTCCACCTCAGTATGGTTACAACTGGAGGGGAGGGCAGGTCAGTTGCGTACCAGTTACGAGCAACTAAACACATGCAGAGCTACTCGGTAACACTACAACTTGTTTCAAAATATGCTTGTCTCCTGGTTCCAAGAGAGCATTTATAAATGACGCCTCCTAGCAGCACATTAGGAAATAAAGTGCTACATTTAAAAACACGAGAAGTAATAACCAATATCCATAGATTTATAAAAAAGGAACAATGGTCTGGGTCAGCTATAAAAATCTGGGAAAGGGTATCTGAGGCAACAGTTGTGTCTGAAAGCAGTTTAGGAGAGTTATTAAGGAAAGTAAAGCCATTGGTGCTAGTGCAACAACGTCCTTCTCTATGCCCAGTAAAAAAAGATTAAGACCATGCACAAAATCTAATTTGGATGTTTTAATTCAGAAGTAGTTAGACGAACTATGAATAATTTTTAAAGCACAGAAAAACAAAGACCAACTTTGAAGAAAGTGCTTATGAAGCTAAAAATTCTACTGACTTCCAAGGCAGTGTCTGAACATTAAGAAGAGCTCTTTAGAAGCTAGGATTATTTGAAAAAAAAAAAAAACACTAAGCGTGACAGACAAATTTTAATCGAACTTCGCACCATACGTGCAAAAGCGCTTAAGTATTTACGAAATATTCGGAGATATCGAAGTGAAGTTTATATAGTTTATATGGATGAAACTTATATAAATACAGCACATACTGGACCATATGCCTGGAGTGAAATACGTTACAGGGACTCTGCAGCGATATTGAAAGACCGACAGTTGTTTATCATGTCTGCTGGAGGAGAACAGTGTTTTGTTCCAAATGCCTATGTACTATTTGAGATCCAACAAAAGCGTGGAGATTACTACCATAGTAAGAATTACAACTTAGTTTATAAGAGCTGCAAAACTGGCTTCGAGAATGAAATTTGTTTTTAGACACCTTATGCACCGCCCTCCGCTCTCGTAATCTTACGCGTGTGACTCATTGTGCGATAGGTGCGCTATCCCCACCACAGTTGCTACTCATGCCTACCGCGCAGGATTCCTGTCAAGATAAAATAATACATCTGTACATAAGAGCAGTTTTACCCGTTAGCAAAGATTTTGGCTATTCTTCCCGTAATTAAACGACATATTAAATATTCCTAAAACATAGAGATCTTACCTTGACACATGTCACATGTCACGGTTTCCAATGCAGTAACTCGCTTTCCGACTTCATGAATCTTTCCTGGAGATTGAAATACAGGTACGCTCGCTTTTTCTAAGCATGAAGCTGCTTCAGTATAAATTCGTGACACTGTGTATACACTACCTGCACCACAAGGTTTCATATTTAATTGCTGGGATTTTGTAAAATCTACAGTTGCCCTATACCCTGGATTGGAGAGATTTCGTAAAAGCTTCTTCATATTAAATATAATTATCCTGCCCTGGGAATGAATCACTTCACTTTGTTGATAGAAAAATCACTTGTCCCAGCTTCGAGGGACATATTCACGCACTCGGATCACAGACACTGGAAAAAAGATGTGTATAATAATTATTTAATGTAATATTACCAATATTTCAGCTCCAGGTCAACACACGACTTAACAATGCCATTCAGTTTAACAAAACGACACCTCTACTCTGAAAACGAACTGAAAATTAACCCTGTTTCAAACTACGTGACTTCTGTGCATTATTTATTTATGCTTTAGATAAATGTTATGAGGAAAGAATGGTGTTGTTTTTCAGGTTTATCTGTGTTGAATGGATGGATGTTGGGTGTAACCATAACCATGTGAAGATAAAACCTGCATCGCTCGTGTTGTAAGTATCGTAGAGACAGGATTTTTGTACGGTCATGATCAGAAAATAAAATTCTTTCTTATTATAAGGTTGGCATCTGTAATTCTCACATATTTATCCGTAACATTTAACCATAACATGTGAAGATAAAACGTGCTTTACTCTTGTTCTAAGTATCGTAGATATAGGATTTCTGTACGGTCATGATCAGAAAATAAAATTCTTTATTATTATAAGATTGGCATCTGTAATTTTCACACATTTATCCGTAACATTTAACCATAACATGTGAAGATAAAACGTACATCGCTAGTGTTCTAAGTATCGTAGAGATAGGATTTTTGTACGGTCATGATCAGAAAATAAAATTCTTTCTTATTATAAGATTGGCATCTGTAATATTTATCCGTAACATTTAACCATAACATGTGAAGATAAAACGTGCATCGCTCGTGTTGTAGGTATCGTAGAGATAGGATTTTTGTACGGTCATGATCAGAAAATAAAATTCTTTCTTATTATAAGATTGGCATCTGTAATATTTATCCGTAACATTTAACCATAACATGTGAAGATAAAGTGTGCATCGCTCGTGTTCTAAGTATCGTAGAGACAGAATTTTGTATGATCATGATGAGAAAATAAATTTCTTTCTTATTATAAGATTGGCAATCCTAGCGTAATTAATTAATATAATGTCCTCAGTTCAGGCGCGCGAGATGCGTGTACGACATTCGGCAGTGCTGCTAGGCGGGGCAAGCTTAGGATTGGCTAGAGTCTGCTATAGGACCCGGTTCCATATGTCTTTAACTTTTGCGAAGATTATAGGTTAATACATGAGTGTTAAACTTGAATTCAAAACGAACAAAACAGTGCCTCTCTCAGGGCTGGAGTGAAACAGGATGATAAGTAAGTTCTGAAAACATTTAATAGAGAAACAAAGAAACATCGACATGTTTCCATGTACACGTTCTCTAAATCTCTCTTACATCTATCTAGGTACACGTCATAATAACGTGTTACAATCACATGTTGCAGATGTTTCTTACAACTGGGCTAGTCGTCAACACCACGTTCTAATATGTCAGCGGGAGTGTCAGTGCAGAGTAATAACTCTCCTGCAGCTGGGTGTAACAACCCTTCCTAACGTCAAGCATTACTTACCGAGAACATCTGCTGACAAATTGAGGTTGCCAACTTTCAGAAATGAAAATGGGAGAGATAAGATTTACTACCTAACTTACTGTAAATAAATTACATTATATTTTATTATCTAATATCGCTTCATCTGTTTATACAAAAGTAACAAATCCGATGTTTATAAGTGCATCTTCAAATGGCTAGGTAACTGCTGTTAATCAAATAGATGTTGTAGGCGAGATGAGATGCCCAGAAATATTACTTATGCCCGATTTCACCAACAGATGTTAAAATCGACGTTAACAAATGTAACGTAACAATTGTCACAGCGCTAAAACCAATCTTAAATTTCTTGCATTTCACCAACGTGTTTTCTTAAAACGTTAACAAACCTGCGTTAACGCCAAGAAACTTGTAAATATCACAGCTATAAAAGGCTATGGATGATTTTCTGAACGTTCTCCGATGCGCTTTTGTTTTCATTTTCGTCTGTACAAATGGTGGATGAACAAAATCATAAATAAAGCCGTGAGATGAATTACTCATGAATTTTGAAATGGTGACGAAGTGTAAGGATATCGTGGAAAAGAAGAGGATGGATGTAGTGAATGTAAAAGAGAAAGATGTCGCGGGGAAAATATTGGAAACGAATTTAATTCAAATGCATGTGTCACTACTACAAGCACCAAACAACTTGTCAGTATTACGTAAATTTAAAACGAGGTGTGAAGAACAAGTGCCTTAAACGTTTCAAGACGGGAGGTGAACAATGTATTATCCACATAATTCAGTTAATTATAAAATCGCAAGGTTATTAATACTTGAAGCTAAGGCGAGATCGGCATATTTCTTTCGATGTATATTCTAACTCATTACGTAAATTTAAAACGAGGTGCGAAGGAGGACAAGTGACTTGAACGTTTCAAGACGGAAGGTGGACAGTGTATTATCCACATAATTCAGTGAATTATAAAATCGCAAAGTTATTAATACTTGAAGCTAAGGCGAGATCGGCATATTCCTTTCGATGTATATTCTAACTCAGTATTACGTAAATTTAAAACGAGGTGCGAAGGAGAAGTGACTTGAACGTTTCAAGACGGAAGGTGGACAGTGTATTATCCACATAATTCAGTGAATTATATAATCGCAAGGTTATTGATACTTGAAGCAAAGGCGAGATCGCCATATTCCTTTCGATGCATGTTCTAACCTCTCTTGTACTTCCGCAGTAACCTTCATAGCAACATGTTTCGACAGTCTGTACCTCCGTAAAACAATTTTCTTAGGATAGTTCCTCAAAATCATTTCTCCTCATAGGCCGTACTCTATTATGAATGCCATTTAGACGGTCTTAAATATAGCAAATCGACATCAACAGCTGAGTTCATGCTCGCCATCTTGACTATTTACAATTGTTAAGGACTTAACATTAGAAATTCGGCTTGTTAGTTTAACATGAGATTTAACACAAGTGTTAGGCTAACACTTGTTGGTGAAATGCAATTTTTGTTTTAACTATTGCTAAACTCGTGTTAAGTCTTAACATTTGTTGGCGAAATCGGGCATTAGTTGTATTACTTACAGACTAAAGAGGACTTTCGAGGACATTTCCATTTGTTATCAAAATATATTTTGTATTTTTATTTTTTATCCAACGTTAAGTCATACCAGACGATGAATTAGATGCGTGAAATGATGCTCAAATGTGTCCGGGGTCCATGGAGCTTAGAGCCACCCGACAGTCGTCTGTTAGGATAAGGGAAAACCCCGAAAAACCTTATCCAGATAGCCCACCCTGACCGAGATTCGAACGTGGTACCTCTTGAACGTGAGGCAGACACGCTACCATTTCCGCTACAGAGGCGGGCATGAATCAAAGTCGTTATGAAGCCATTTTTATAAAGTAAAATTTCGAAAAATGTTGAGTGTAAAGGATACTACCAGTTTGGGGTTGCTACTTTGGAGTTATGCTATTTAAAGACATACATACACACGTCCGCAGACCTTTTTATAAAAATGCCTTTTCTGGATTCAGGGATCATGAAAATGAGAATTTTCAGTAGTCTGTTAGGGTGCTTTTCTCTACGTGAGAAAAGGCATAGTATGCTCAATTATTCGGGCAGCAAGCCAGCTGAAAAGACGATCAGAAATCGACGTTTCTGGACTGTGTACCTCTCCCATGATCAGGATATTTATTAAATGTTATAACCACAAATGAAGCACTGGATACAACATAAATATAAACAAATACAAAACACTATAAAAATTCGCATTGCTGAACAAAAGACTGTTTTCAGTAAATTAAATGTCAGGTCAGGAAATGGCATGAGTACAGAAAATTAATTGTGTCAAAGAAACATAACTACTTATGGAAATTAATTGTTATTTCACACTAGCTGTGTGTAGGACGCACTGTGAAAGGTTAGAGCCAGACTTAAAAATTTTATGCAATAGCCGGGATTTGAACCAAGGATCTTCTGGTCTCCGTCCAGCCGCTCTAACTATGGCCAACGTGCCGATATGACATTAAATTCTCCAACTGACTCGTGTTTTTCCCGGTAAACCACTAGGAGTTCTCATAAACACATGAGACAACTACCTTAATGACGACTTACTATGCTGTAAGTACTTTAAGGCCCGGGCTTTATAGTTCGGACCACTATTAGGTATAATTAATGGAAATTAATTGTTCTTTCACACTAGCCGTGTGTAGGACGCACTATGCAAGGGTAGAGCCAGACTGAACTATAAAGCCCGGACCTTAAAGTACTTACAGCATAGTAAGTCGCCATTAAGGTAGTTGTCTCATGTGTTTATGAGAACTCCTAGTGGTTTACCGGGAAAAACACGAGTCAGTTGGAGAATTTAATGTCATGTTGGTACGTTGGCCACAGAAGCTCAATGTTTAGAGCGGCTGGACAGAGACCAGAAGATCCGTGGTTCAAATCCCGGCTATGGCATTGAATTTTTCAGTCTGTCTCTACCCTTTCATAGTGCGTCCTACACACGGCTAGTGAGAAATAACAATTAATTTCTATTAATTGTACCTAATAGTGGTCCGAACTATAAAGCCCGGGCCTTAAAGTACTTACAGTATAGTAAGTCACCATTAAGGTAGTTGTCTCATGTGATTATGAGAACTCCTCGAAAAACACGAGTCAGTTGGAGATTTTAATGTCTTGTTGGTACGTTGGCCATATTAGCTCAATGGTTTAGAGCGGCTGGACGGAGACCAGAAGATCCGTGGTTCAAATCCCGGCTATGGCATTGAATTTTTCAATCTGGCTCTACCCTTTCATATAACTACTTATCTTAATTATCAAGCTGTATTGATCTTTGCTTCTTAAATCGACGGATTTCCATTTTAAGGCCGATTTCCAAGAGGAGCTAAATGAAAATCCAGGATGAGTTCAGCTCCTCTTGGAAGCCGGCCTTAAAAAGGGAAATCCGTCGATTTAAGAAGCACAGATCAATACAGCTTGATAATTAAGATAAGTAGTTACGTTTCTTTGGCACAATTATTTTCTGTACTCACGCCATCTCCTGACCTGGCATTTAATATACTGAAAACAGTCTTTTGTTCAGTAATGCGAATTTTGATAGTGTTTTGTCTTTTTGCTTCAGGTCTTATAAAGTTTAGTGTGTTTGTGATTTGTTTCACCAAGGATTACTGTAATGTCCATGTTTTTGCAGAGCAGTAAGTTCACGCTGGTCGCATGGTCTATACCCTTTAAAATAATTACTTCTTGCGTTGGCAGACAACCCTTCAGCTGAACACGGCACTCTGCTCTCCTATAATGGAATTTCAATTAAAATATCCGCATCTAAAATGCAAGCGCACATGGGAATACACTGACTGACCCCTTTCGTCGCATTATAAAGGAATTCGGCCCGTGCTCAGGGCTGAGTGAATTTCATGCATTACAGAACAGATGAACCTGCATATTAAATCTAGCCTCACCTTTCCCTCTTAGTTTTTTGTCCACTATAAGTTTTCCCTCTACTAATATTAAAACATGTGCTTATATACTCTACAAACGATTCTGGTGTGTAAGTGAAATGTGGTTTTAGGACTCAAAACCATACAGGTCATTAGATCCCGAAGCTATGCTTACGTAGAGAGCACTGTTGTGATATAGTAACTCTTTGGACGGCTTAGGATGTCAGGAGGCAGTGCAAAATGCAGACATGAACAATTAAAGAAAGATTAAGAAATATGTTGTAAACATATTTTAATTTGGTTTTATAGTTGTTATATATAATTAATAATTTCTTGTAGAAAGCAACAAACTGGTGACACCGACGTGATTCGCATCTGATTCTTGTTGAATGAAATTTCAAATGATAAACTGATCTGTGAAACCAAAGTTAAGTGGAGGAACATAACCTAAACGTAGTAAAACTTAATAAAAGTGAGCTTAAAGGCAAAACGTGTGATATCAATAAGGTTAGTATTAAGACTCCCCCATTCTGGTCGGAGAAAGCAGATATATGATTCTACCAGGTGGAGGCGCAGTTTGAGATAAATAAAAACATCCAAGGAAGATACAAAATTCAACTACCTAATAGCCCAACTAGAACCGAAGTATGTGGAGAATATCTGGGATATTATTATCAGTAATGAGATGAATAAGTTGTTTTCAAATGCTAGGCTTTGGCAATGAAGCCATTAGCTCTCTTGTTCTCCAATATTTCTGTGTAGTGGGTCCGGCAGGTAGGTTAGAAGATGTTCTTCAGTCATTTCCTCTTCTTTGTTGTCAAATGCTAGGCTTTGGCAATAAAGCCATTAGCTCTCTTGCTCTCCAATATTTCTGTGTAGTGGGTCTGGCAGGTAGGGCTTCACAGGTTAGAAGATGTTCTTCAGTCATTTCCTCTTCTTTGTTGTCAAATGCTAGGCTTTGGCAATAAAGCCATTAGCTCTCTTGCTCTCCAATATTTCTGTGTAGTCGGTCTGGCAGGTAGGGCTTCACAGGTTAGAAGATGTTCTTCAGTCATTTCCTCTTCTTTGTTGTCAAATGCTAGGCTTTGGCAATAAAGCCATTAGCTCCCTTGCTCTCCAATATTTCTGTGTAGTCGGTCTGGCAGGTAGGGCTTCACAGGTTAGAAGATGTTCTTCAGTCATTTCCTCTTCTTTGTTGTCAAATGCTAGGCTTTGGCAATAAAGCCATTAGCTCTCTTGCTCTCCAATATTTCTGTGTAGTAGGTCTGGCAGGTAGGACTTCATGGCTTAAAAGATGTTCTTCAGTCATTTCCTCTTCTTTGTTGTCAAATGCTAGGCTTTGGCAATGAAGCCATTAGCTCTCTTGCTCTCCAATATTTCTGTGTAGTGGGTCCGGCAGGTAGGACTTCACAGGTTAAAAGATGTTCTAAAGTCATTTCCTCTTCTTTGTTGTCAAATGCTAGACTTTGGCAATGAAGTCATTAGCTCTCTTGCTCTCCAATATTTCTGTGTAGTGGGTCCGGCAGGTAGGGCTTCACAGGTTAAAAGATATTCTTCAGTCATTTCCTCTTCTTTGTTGCATAGAGGACAATTTGGACCTGAATAAATTCCTATTTTGTGTAAATGTTTGGCCAAATAATCGTGTTTCGTAAGTAATCTCAAATTTGCTACTTCAGCTTTACATGGGATTTCTGAAATGATTTCTGGATTTTTAATTAAAATATTCCATTTTCTATCCATGGCTTTGTTAGATATTGATTGGTTTTGTTTTTATATTTGTTTTTAATTAATATTTTTATGGATGTGAAGGTTGTTTTTACTTCTGTTCTGAATTAAATTTGCACCTTTTTTGGCAAGAAAACCAGCTGATTCATTTCCAGCAATTCCACAATTTGCAGGTATCCACTGTAATATAATTCTTTTCTGTAGTTTTTGAATTTGTTGGATCATTTTGTGATATTCTTTAATTTGGATTGACCTCACTTTGTATGAACTTATTGCATATTAGATTGCATTATTGCATTAGAATCAGAAAGTATGACAGCATTTTTGAATTTATCTTTTCTGTATAGAAGGTGTTGGAGTGAAATATGAATAGCCGTTACTTCTGCATCAAAATTTGTTGTGTGGTATCCTACTGGTTGATAGAATGAGAACAGTGCACACTTAATTCCTGCTCCTGAGTTGTTGTCCAAGTTAGATCCAACTGTGTAGATATGTAACCATTCTTCAGGTGGGTATCTATTGTTCACAGTTTCTGATGCTAGGTTTGGAAGTTTCAGATTTTGTAACTATTTGTTCTAAATCTAATGGAATGTTAATTGGTTCAAAAGTTAGTGGGTTTTCTTTGATTAAAATGTTTTCTTTACAATTATGAAGATTCAGATCTGTTTTTAATTTAGAGATGAATAAGTATTCAGCTGCATAATCACGACTTATTTCGATTTTTAAAGAAAATGAAGACATAAGAATAAAGAGGTTAATTACTGGTACCGAGTTAGGAGGTTACAAGCAAATCCAGCCGCTAAACAAATAAGGTCTTTGGCTGGTAAAGATGTCTCTGATAAAGTTCTTTGAACTCTTTGACTCGAGAAACTTCCCGATTCGATAAAATGCATCCTGGTAGTAAGTGAGGTATGCCTTGACAGAGTTGCCGTCATGGCAGATAAAATGCTAGAAATGATTCCTTGCAGTGTGGCGTTTAGTGCTAGCGAAGGGTACATCAGTGACCGAGTTAGTTGCAAAAATATCTCAGCTGGTGCAACAAATAGCAACATTGTCGACAGGAAGAGCAAGAGTAAGCAGAGGAAGAAGTTGGAGTCGCAGTAGAAGATTCGATCTTAATGGTAAATTCTGCTACTAGCACTTTAAACTTGGAAAGAAATGCATGCCTGAAAAATGCAAGCAGCCTTGTCAGTGGAATGTACAGGAAAACTCCAATCGGCAGTAAATGTAGCGGCAACTTCTGCCGCCGAGAATCAGGACATAAGCCGCAAACACCGTTTATTCATACGAGATAAAAAGACAGTTAATCACTAAACCAAGCTTTGGGATATCATCGAGCTAAAGAAACAAAAGCGTTATCACCTAAACTGAATAAATATTCTACATGTGCATAGATGTTCTGAAAAGTTTCCGACCTAATAAAGATAAGACTTTTTTTGCAGAATTTATTTTTCAACATAGTCTCGTTATAACTCTACACACTTCTCCCATCGATGCTCCCAACTCTGTAACCCGTCCAAATAGTACTCGGCGTTTTTATCTACAAAATAATTGTTCACGAAGGTGATTGCCTCTTCATTTTACGAAAATCTCTGTCCTCCGAGCGCAATTTTCAATTGAGGGAACAAAACGAGGTCTCTTAGAGCTACATCTGGTGAGTAAGGCGGATGGCCAAGCAGTTCAAACCGTAATTCGTGGATTTTTGCAACCAGTGAGATGTGAGACGGTGCGTTGTCTTGGTAAAACAGGATTTTCTTTTTCTACAAATGTGGTCGATTTTCCGCAAGTTCTGCCTTCACCTTGCCAAATAAAGATGCGTAGTATGCTCCTGTTATTGTTTTTTCCTTTTTGAAGCCAGTCGATTAAAATAACTTCATGTTTATCCGATAAAACTGTCGCCTTCAATTTCCCAGCCGAAAAAAAAACAACAGTTTTTGCTCTTTTTTTTTAGCCGGTTCCCCCTTTGTAGTCCATTGTTTGGGCTGTAAATGAAATGAAATGTGTAGTGTTTAACGCCCGCTTTTACTACATACGGCAGCGCAGGCGGTGACACTGATGATACATGAGATGAAGATGGAGCACCGGTGGAATGAGATGGCGGGGGAAACCGGAGGTCCCGGAGAAAACCCGTGTTGTCCACCACAAATCTCACTCTGCGAACTCCTGGGATCGAACCCGGACCGCCTTGGTGAGAGCCAAGCGGTCTAACCACTGAGCCACGGCGCGGTCGGTTTGGACTGTATTTTTGTTTCGGGCGTATAATGGTGTATCCAAGTTACATATACAGTAATTAATCGGCGCCAAAATTGGATTTATTGCGCCTAAAATGTGGCAACAGAGCGTTGGAAATGTTCATTCGAACACGTTTTTGGTCTAACGTGAGCAAACGCAGCACCCAAAGTGCGGACAGCTTTGTCATGTCTAAATATTGATTTAATATGTGACAAACAGTTCTTTTGAAATGTTCATAGCCTCTGCTATCTCTCTAACTTTAATTGGGCGGTCGTCTAGCACTGTTTGGTGAACTTTTGCGATATTTTCGTCGGTATGCAGTTTTGGACGTCCCAAACGTTCATCGCCTCCCAAACTCTTACTACCACGTTTAAATTCAGCTGCCCATAATTTCACTGGTTTTTGGTCTAACGTGAGCAAACGCGGCACCCAACGCGCGGACAGCTTTCTCATGTCTAAATGTTGATTTAATATGTGACAAACACGTTCTTTTGACATGTTCATAGCCTCTGCTATTTCTCTCACATTAATTCAGCGGTCGTCTAGCACAATTTGGTGAACTTTAGCTATGTTTTCGATTGTAGTTGTGGTTTTGAACGTCCCAAACGTTCTTCGTCTTCCAAGCTCTGACGGCCGGCCACGTTCAAATCCAGCTGCCCAAAATTTCAGTGTGGTAAATGATGGTGCAGAGTCCCCATATACAGAATCCAACTTATCTTTGATTTGCGTAGGCGTATTGCCTTTCAGACACAAATATTTAATGACAGCTCGATACTCGATTTTGTCCATTTTCATAAAAGCACTCGCATCAACTTAAGCCATTATTATATAACAACTGAGCGTCCAAAATGGCTGAAACTTTGCTGAGAAACGGTCAACAAGTGAACTACGAAATTCGTTGGCTTTTATTTACGAGGGCTGTCATTTTTATGTCGAAATCCATTTCTATTTTCGTTTATTTCCTTTAATGCTAAATAATTAAAAGAATATGAACTTTTTAAAGTTTTTGACATGTAAGTACAACATTGTATTTTTATGACGTTTACATACTCATTTATAAATAATATAGTTTACAGAAAGTGGTATAAGTCATTTTCGACCTCGCGATGTTAAGTGCCAGTCGGCAGTGGAAATAATGAATCATCTTTCCTGTACTTGACGTCGTAGGGAAGGGTGAGTGGTTTACCGAAGGATGTAGTCCACGGTAAATTTAACAAGTTGATGCTCGTTCCTAAGTGGAATGGAATTGAGTATTACACACCAGATTTCACCCCATTCCCGGGGTGTAACTCTGCCTCGGGGACTCTCTCTCGTACTTCAGTGTCCACAAATGTCTACAGATGAAGATCAGGCCGATATTTAAACCCACAAGCTGGTGCTCCAGGTCCTTTGTTGCGTTGAAACCTACAGTTACTCCAAAAAGTATTTGTCTAATGCATAAGTTTATGTTTAAGGATGTATGGTTAGTTGAAAATCATCAGAATCAAGTACAGTAGGGGCACTGCCTTATTTATTGATTAGCGAAAAAGAGAATACAATAAAGAAAGACATAGTATCTTTCATTTAAGCATACTTAAACATTCAAAAGTAAAAATATACATTATAGCATGCAAAATAATTATTGGTCTGCATACTTAAAATGGTGTAGAGTGTTAGGGTTAGTACTTAGTAGGCCCTCCATTCCGCTTTATAATCTCTTGCATTCTCCTTGGCAAGGATTTCACCAAAGATTGTGTTGTTTCCACTGTAATTTTACGCCATTCCTCTAGTAGAGCGTTCTTTGGATCCTTTATATTAAATATCTGAAGATTCTTAATACTTCTGTCCAGTATACTCCACAAATTCTTTATTGGATTCATGTCTGGGGACTGCGGTGGTGTTGGCATCCATCGTGGAGTATTATACAACACCCATAGCCTTGCATCTAGAGCTGTGTGTTTTGGATCACTATCTTGTGTGAAAATATAATCCTCAGAAATGCCCATATTATTCAAATTCCTGGACAGATGTTTTTTAGGATGTTTATATAAACCTTATGGTTCATTTTAGTTAATTGATGGAAAATAATCATTTCTTCATACTAGCCGTATATAGGCTAAGGTGCCATTTCCGGGATTTGAACCACGGATCTTCTGGTTGCCGTCCAGTCGCTCTAACCCTTGAGCTACCGTGGCGAGTGCCGTCCTGACATTAAATTCTCCATTTGACTCGTATATTTTCCCGGTAAATCACTGGGCCCGCCCTTTTAGCGTGGTGGTAGCATGTCTGTCTCACGTTCAAGAGGTCCCGAGTTCGAATCTCGGTCAGGGTGAGTTACCTGGATAAGGTTTTTCTGGGGTTTTCCCTTATCCTGTAAGGCGAATGTCGGGTAACTCTAAGCTCCGTGGACCCCGGACTCGTTTGACCATCATTTCATCCATTCCATCCATCGTCCGATATGACTTAACGTTGGAGGACGTAAATTAAAAAAAAAAAAAAAAAAAAAACTAGGGCATTCGCATCCGAGATATACCGTTTGTGGCGACTTACTATCAGGCTTAATCATTTAACTCTTATAATTTTAGTTAATTAATGGAAATCAATCATTTCTTTACACTAGCCGTATATACGCTAAGGTTTTTGATAGTCAACATGAGAAATTCAGTGCCATGGCCGGGATTTGACCCATGGATCTTCTGGTTTCCGTCCAGTTGCTCTAACCCATTGAGCTACCATGGCCAATTATGGTTCATAATTCCATCAATAAAACACAAATCCCCCACACCATTTGCACTCATGCAGCCCCAGACAAGTACTGAACCGCCTCCATGTTTAACTGAAGCTGTTATATTTTTCTCCTCAAGCTCACAATTCTTTTTATCCTGCACTATTACTCGCTCAAATTGACTCTTATCGGTAAATACAACCTTTTCCCAGAAATCAAACACATCGTATTTATGTTATTTTGCGAAAGCAAAATAGTAGCCATAGTAGCTCAATGGTTTAGAGCGACTGGACGGACACCAGAAGATCCGTGGTTCAAATCCCGGCTATGGCATTGAATTTTTCAGTCTGGCTCTACCCTTTCATAGTGCGTCCTAAATGTGTGTAGTGTTTAACGCCCGCTTTTACTACATACGGCACCGCAGGCGGTGACACTGATGATACATGAGATGAAGATGGAGCACAGGTGGAATGAGATGGCGGGGGAAACCGGAGGTCCCGGAGAAAACCCGCCCCAACGTCGTGTTGTCCACTACAAATCTCACTTTGCGGTCGCCTGGGATCGAACCCGGGCCGCCTTGGTGAGAGCCAAACGGTCTAACCACTGAGCCATGGCGCGGCCTATAGTGCGTCCTACACACGGCTAGTGTGAAAGAATAATTAATTTCCATTAATTGACCTAATAGTGGTGAACTATAAAGCCCGGGCCTTAAAGTACTTACAGCATAGTAAGTCGCCATTAAGGTAGTTGTCTCATGTGTTTATGAGAACTCCTAAGTGATTTACTGGGAAATACACGAGTCAGTTGGAGAATTTAATGTCATGTTCGCACGTTGGCCATAGTAGCTCAATGGTTAGAGCGGCTGGACGGAGACCAGAGGATCCGTGGTTCAAATCCCGGCTATGGCATTGAGTTCTTCATTCTGGCTCTACCATTTCAAGAACACTGATAGTTTTAATTTTTATCTCTTTAAACATGTGCACCTACTTAATTATTTTGGTGTTTGATTAATTGATCTTATTGATAAAAAATACAGTGGTGAGTATTTAAGTTAGATATTAGTCTATTTATTCCAATGAATTTTCCTACAGTATGCAAATAATTCAGTTTATAAACAGATATTGAGCCAAACATATTAAAGATGAAAGAGTGATATTTATAATGGAATATGTACATTTTGTAAATTGAAATATTTCGGTAATGCATTTGTGAAACTATAAGCTCCACAGCAACCAGAGAAAAACGCTTAAAAATCTCATTAGTCAGGAAGATTCAGTGTCAGGAATCGAACCCACAAGCTGCTAATACGAGCTACAGGCGCTGACGTTTGTATTAGCTTAGAGAAAGAAAAAAGTTCTTATATGTACTTTATTGAATTTGTAAACTTCTTCAAATCAGGTTCGGAAAATTACTTATATAAATGAAAAATGTAATATCTTTAACAGCAGTTAAAACAAAACTGAACAAAAATTTTTAAATTCTTTAATTATTAAAGTTATTCTAAACATTCCAAGCTAATAAGTTTCAAACTGGGAGGTTAAGAAGCATTTCGAATTGTGAAATATGTAAAGAAAAAAATCTCATTTGTATCTATTGGTTATGCAAAGAGAAACTAATGTTAAAGGCTTCACGTAGTGAGTAGCTCTAAAAATATTTGACTATCGCTTAAAGTTTGAATTGTTGATACATTCCTCTGGCACCTGTATCTAGTTAGCAGTGAGATGGCTTCTATAAATGTGTACGAGGGTCGGTTGATGTTCCTGTCTCACAAAGAGATGGCACCACTGGGCCAGTTTGACGGATAGCATCATATAGTTTACCTCTAGACTTGCTTGTATCCATAAATACAAGTGAATAGCTTGTTTAGTTTTTGAATGACAGCTCTGTGAACGAGACAAGTATAGAAGTTTCACGAAAATTAGATTTGGAAAAAGGAGGAGTGATTAAATACGCCTGAAGAAATCAAGGAGGAAATGGACAGTACATTGAAAGACTCTGTCCCTTCATATACAATGATTATTTCACAGTTACTGTGGTGGGAAAGCTATCTACCAGACGACCCATCAGAGGAGGCGTCCCCGAAGGCCCTGTCTTATCCCCTACACTCTTTAGCGTGTATGTGGCGGATCTCCCCACGGAGCTACACGTCAACATAGCCCAATATGCAGACGACGTGCTACTGTACAACACAGATAGAAACGCACGCAGAGCCTTCAACCCAATACAGCGACACCTAAGCCTCATTCATGATTGGTGTAGGCTTTGGCGATTGTCTATCAACCCAGAGAAAAGCCAAGCCATACTCTTCACTAAGCGTCACTTTCCCGCCAACCTCCCCGCCTTCAACTACTCTGGCAGAAGGATAGAGTGGACAAACTCTCTAAAGTACCTAGGTGTAATGCTGGACAAGGGCCT
This sequence comes from Mantis religiosa, assembly GCA_030765055.1. Classification (NCBI taxonomy): domain Eukaryota; kingdom Metazoa; phylum Arthropoda; class Insecta; order Mantodea; family Mantidae; genus Mantis; species Mantis religiosa. The sequence goes on from CM060960.1 coordinate 36,099,997, forward strand.
AACTTTTCGGGGTCACATCCAGGAGGTAGCTCATCGGGCGTGCGGAGCTTCGGCTTCGTTATACCCCATGATGCGCTCAGGAATGCCGACACCCCTTAAGTTGCGCCTTTTTCAGGCTTTAATTCTTCCAATCATGCTTTATGCTTGTGAGATCTGGGGCATGGCCGCAGGAACCGATCTGCGACAAATTCAGCGTGTACAAAATAGATGTCTTAGGGCCATCTATTCTGTTTGCTGGAGGTTTCCCATGAGATACCTTCATGAAGCCTCATCTGTCCACTATGTGGAAGATGTCATTAGGCGCCGGGCCTCAAAATTCTACGCGAGTTTGCCTCAACATCAGAGTGCCCTGGTTAGGTCTCTAGGGAACTATAGATCCTCCGAAAGACGCTACAAGCTCTACCGGCTTCCACGCATGGCATGCGGGCACACCCGGTAACAATAAAATTCTTATTACAACCTTAAAATTATTACTGTTTGAATTTAATAGACTTTCTAAATTAAACTCTTCCTAAAATTATCACACCAGCGGTGCTAACATAGCGTTGCACCCGAGTTGGCTACCATGAGGAGCTACGGCTACCCCCCTTCTTTTCATCTACCTAAACTTAAACCACCAACCTGCAAAACCCCTCATATCCTGTCATTAAGTGGTTAAGTCTGTGTAGGACAGGTACACAAATGACACACATCGTGCTGACCCTCATTCAGCCGCCAGCTGCTTGAATGAATGAATGAATGAATGAATGAATACAATGATTAAAAGATGGATTGCAGAGTTTTAAATGGGACATACGAGTAGTAGTGATGAGTCTCGCTCTGGACGCACTGTGGAAGTCACAACTCCAGAGATTATTGAAAATATGCACTGTTTAGTACTGAAAGACCACAGATTAAAGTTTTCTGAGGTAGCAGAGACTGTAAACATATCGAAAGAACGTGCAGGTAATATTTTAAGTAATGTTTTGGGCTTTCACAGATTCTATGCCGCGTTTGTCGACACGTGATCAAAAGTGACAAAGAAAAACTGTTTTTGTTAAGAATTTCGAGCTCTAATGTAAAAATACTAGTGAATTTTTGAGAGGGCTTATCACCATGGATGGAACTTGGATACATCACTACACTCCAGAAAGTAAATCACAGTCAAAACTATGGATTACGCCAGGTTAAGCAACTGCAAAATAAAGTAAAGTAAATTTTGTAAGTTAACAAGGTTATGGCGAGTGTTTTTGGGGGATGCACAGGGAATTATTTTATTCATTAATTGGAAAAGGGTAAAGGTATCACAGATGACTCCTAAGCAAGCTTTCTGCAACGTTTGAGTGATGAGACGAAAATAAAAAGACCTTATTTGGGAAAGAAAGAAGTCGTGTTTCTTCACGACAATGCTCCGGCCTATATTTCAGTCATTGCAGTGGGAAAAATGTGTGAATTAAAGTTCCAATTCCTTGAACATACTCTATCCGCCAGATCTAGCACCCAGTGACTACCACCTGTTCCCGTACCTCAAAAAAGTTTCTTGGAGGATGCAGACTTCACAGCAACGAGGAGGTAATTGCTGAGGTAAACAGTTATTTTGAGGACCAGAGATGGTTTAATTAAATAAGAACACGTATATGACAAATATATTAGTCTTTTTGGAGATTGTGTTGAAAAGGAAAGAAAAAAATTGTGGGGCGCGGGACTTATCAGCCGACCTTTGGTGTCTCGATTGACATATAGAATGGGATACATTTATGAAAGAGAATTGAGAAAGTAATGTGAGTGTAAACAAATGCGGGCGAAGAGGGATGACTCACCGAGAATAAGACTGCAAAGGTGTAGGTAAACAAGTGATGGGGAAAAGAGGGGAGATAACTAGAAACATCTGACGAAAAATGGAATATAGAAACAAGGGAAAGTTTGTTAAGGAGAGGTTTTCTGAGAGCGTCTCTCTTCTTTTGATGCAGGACCGGGCATCTTGAAGATAAGATCGTTCTACGACAACACCATCTTTCATTCCTTTTAAAACTTTCATAAAGTAGCTTCTCATCTGTAATCCTTCAGTTCACCAAGACAATGGTGCCTCGGAAAGTAATCTAATCCCATCTCGGGAAATCATCAGGAAAGGAAAGCTAAAAAGTTCGCGGACTTAACAGTAATCCTCTCAAAATATGAGGGGGTAGCTTGATTAAGGCAAAATGTTGATTGTGGAAGTGTCATCATGCATCTGCTTGGATAAGTTTCTCTAATATACTGCAAAAGTGGAATAACAAAACACTGAATGGAAAGTGAAAGCTGAACCGCGGATCTTATTGAATCCTTCGTTACTATCGCTGCACATACAGGATGTTACAAAAAGGTACGGCCAAACTTTCAGGAAACATTCCTCACACACAAAGAAAGAAAATATGTTATGCGGACATGTGACCAGAAACGCTAAATTTCCATGTTAGAGCTCATTTTAGTATTTCTCTTAAAATGCAAATTGAAATCATTCGTGCAGACAATTGTCAAAATACCCCATTGTGGTTCATGCACGATGGAACTCCTGCACATTTCAGTCGAAGTTTTCGTACGCTTCTCAACAACAGATTCGGTGACCAATAGATTTGTAGAGGTGGACCAATTCCATGGCCTCCACGCTCTCCTGACCTCAACCCTCTTGACTTTCATTTATGGGGGCATTTGAAAGATCTTGTCTACACAACCCAGGTACCAAATGTAGAGACTCTTCGTGCTCGTATTGTGGACGGCTGTGATACAATACGCCATTCTCCAGGGTTGCATCAGCGCATCAGGGATTCCATGCGACGGAGGATGGATGCATGTAACCTCGCTAATGGAGGACATTTTGAACATTTCCTGTAATAAAGTGTTTGAAGTCACGCTGGTACGTTCTGTTGTCGTGTGTTTCCATTCCATGATTAATGTGATTTGAAGAGAAGTAATAAAATGAGCTCTAACATGGAAATTAAGCGTTTCCGGACACATGTCCGCATGACATATTTTCTTTCTTTGTGTGTGAGGAATGTTTCCTGAAAGTTTGGCCGTGCCTTTTTGTAACATTCTGTATATTACTTTTATATGAATTGCCGATTTAAGGTCACTGGGAGGTTATTTTTACCCAGACAAGGCTATTAAAATTTGAATATATAGAAAACTAAACATTATCAGAAACTGCAATTTGGTATGATTACTGTATAAGGATGTATGCATTTAACTATTGTATAATATTTAAATTACGTTCACATAGGTCCATGCAAAAGGGGCATAAATCACACCGTGTGTCCTGAAAAAAATATTGCACCCTATATTTCAGGTGCACTTTACTTGTAGGAATTTAAAGCTACATGCACCAAGTTTTATCCTAAATAACCTAAGATACAGTTTTATAATATCGGCTAAATGAAAATCACATATAGTTTATACTATGCACATGGAAATATATATATAATTTTAAAGCTGAAGAATTATATAATTTTTTAACATTAAAAACAAACAAAAAAATTGATTTTTTCGGAACCTATCGACCTCCCAGTGCCCTTAATACTACGTGACTTCAATACGTAATACAATTATTACTACCCCCCCCCAGGGGCCTACTTCGGTAGGTACGGGTTTGGAGCACCCGGGGTCCCGAGCCAACAGTCTCCCTCGTGTGGGCTCCTCTTCGTGGTTGAGGGAGACGGTCAACAGGCCCACCCACGTGTAGGCCGTGCGTGGAGACCCGTGGAGAAGGTTTTTAGATTCTTGTCTAGTTTAGAGTTTAGGATTTAGTGAACGAAGTTTTTAGTAGGTTTTGATTGATGTTTTTTATGTACGTGTATTTTTAATAGGTTTTGTTACACTTGTATAGTTTTTAGAAAGTTTTATATCTGGCTTTTGTCATGACTAGTTTTTTAAAGGGCGCTGATGACCGCCGCATATATATCATCATCATCAATTATTACTACGGTCAATCACAAAATTGTATATATGTTTGCACAATTTTCTTTTTCTTTTATAAATTTACAAATTTTTCAAACGCTTTTTAAATATAAATCAAAAGATCTGCTACAAGGATAAGGGAAAACTCCGGAAAAAAATCCTCATTCAGAAAACTCGCCCTGAGATTCAAACTTGGGATCCCTTGAGTGTGGAAAAGACAAGCTACGATAAGGCTGCAGAGGCATGTCCAACCATATAAGGGCACTCGTCTTGATTTGTCCATCTTTCGTTTCTCCCTTGCAAGAGTCAAGTTAGAAGCAAAGAGGGCCAATGGCCTACTTGCAGTGCTCTGCCCATCCCGCTATTTTACGTAAAATAAAAATGTAAAGAACAAAAACTCTTTAGCTATATCTCACAGATATATTGCCTTAAACGGATAGAAGATGTTTGCCAGAAAAGCAGGGTTGCTGTGTAAATACCATTGTGTAAAGCTCGCATCGCAATGGAGGTCACCAGCTGTCAGGCCAATCCTCTGATGGATGACACAAAATTACTTTCACTTATGACAACGTTTTTCGTGTAATTTCAACCCCTTGTAGGTAGGGGGAGTGGGAAATGTCACGTGAGCAGAATAAATTACTCTTCCAATAATACAGCAGAGCAAAACATCCCAGACACGCACCTACACAAACTCTGGTTACTTTTTACACCACTTTAACATAGCCCTCTCTCCACCACGAAAACAAATGATAATTCCACGCACTTTTCTAGCTTCATTTGTCATTGTAGATGTGGGGAAATGGGTTAAGCATTGTTATATTATTTACAGCTACAAAACATGGATATTAATCCATATTTTTCTGTTTCGTGTTATCAGAAAGACGTCTATTATACATTTCGTTGTAGGTACAAGGGGTGACTGAGGAAACCGAAGTATATTTAGAAGCGGAACGTCAAATTTTGACCTTGAAATCCCATACCCTTTCCAATATATAACGAAAAATAACTGAATAACCACAAGATGTAAACAGTGCCTAAGTGTTGAAAAATTCAAACGAATAATAATAAATCTTTCTAAAATAGGCTTACACAGATGCACACACATATACATTTAAATACAGGGGGATCCATATAAACCTGAACCACTTCAATAGGCCATAAAGGACCCACGTGCAACTGTGGGAGAATACTACACTGTTTACATCTCAGAGAAAATGTTGAAAGTGTCCTCCACCAGCATCTATACATGTTTGCACTCGTCTCACCATATTCTCTGAAGTTTTACAGAGAGTATCCTCGCCAATGTTACTTATTTCTGTTCGAATGGATTCCTTGAGAACATCAATTGTACGTGGACTATTCTTGTACACTCTATTTTTATATACCCCCAGAAAAAAAATCCAGTGAACATAGGCCAGCAAATCTGGGGGACCACAGACCTTTAGAGGTTATTCGATTGTCATAGAAACTGATTACAAGTTACGGAGAGTGCCTTTCATCGTGGGGAACAGCCAATAATCGCTAGGAGCCGTGTCAGGTGAGTATGGAGCATGAGCAGTTACTTCAAAGTTGTTGTCACCAAGAAACTCCTGCGTCGCTTTTGCCCGATGCGCTGGTGCGTTGTCTTGGCGAAACATCACACGTCGCACGTTTTTCACGCAATGCTGGGAGGATATTATTCTTCAAAACATTTTGTTAGAAAGTAGCTGTAACCCTTTGGTATCCAATGAGTAAAGATTACACCACTGCGGTTTCAGAAGATGGCCACTATCATATTTTCAGCACTGGCACTCATCCGATTTTTTTTTTTTTTTTTTTTTTGTGGTGGCGGTGAGTCTGTGTGCTGGCATTGAGCTGGCTGACATTGAGGGTTGAAAAGGGGCATCCACGTCTCATCCATTGTCACAGTCGATTGAAAGAAATTTCTATTGATGCCGTCATCACGCGTCAACATCGCCTGACAATTTGCCTTGTGATCATCCGTCAGCATTCGTGGCACACACCTAGAAGACACTTTTTGCATTTTCAGATCTTCATGCAGGATTGTGTGCACAGATCCCACGGAAATCCTAATTTTGGAGGCAATGTCTGCAACGCTCAATCGGCGATCCTCCAAAACAATGTTCTCCACTCGTTGGATCGTGTCGTCAGGCAGATTGGTGCGAGGCCATGACTGTCTTGGTTTGTTGTCACACGATTTTCTGCCTTCATTGAACTGTCGCACCCAGGAACGCACATTAGACACATCCATGGTACCATCACCACATGCCTTACTCAACTGACGATGAATTTCAATAGGTGTCACACCACGAAAATGGAGAAATCACGCTGTTCTTGCAACGAAAACGTCGTCATTTTAAGTATAAAAACAGTCGTTGCCAGTAGTGTTCTATGCACTCTACAGTGCTGCCATCTCCGTCGCGCATTCAGAAAGAGTCCACGTGTATTAAAAAAAAAGAAACAAGTTCCTATCTGGTCCCAGTCCACGCAGCAGTTTGCCGAATTTCTCTGCTGCGGTAACAGAATTTCTACTCTGTCGAGAAGTATATAAGACAGAAAAAGTTGGGACAAAGGTGTGCAATTTCACCAAGATAAGTAAATAGACTAAGAAAGAAAAAATGGCATAATAAAGGAAGCATGGAAACACGTCTATATGTGGTACTTCTAGGAACAAAAGCATCCTTGGAAATAAACTCAAGTTCGACCTTCCATATTCAGGAAAATAAAATGAAATTGAGGCATTCTATCTCCAAGGTCTGGTCGTCCATAAAAATGTCGCACAGAGTGGACGCGCGTGGGATATGCTGGAGGGAATATTCAAGAGGTACTTCAATATAACACTGCCTCAAGTGGGGAAACACACACGCGTAGTAAGAAACTGCCTGTTGAATCGTTTCTTTGAAGGGGCAAGAGTAAAGGGTTTCTTGTAACTGAACTGCTTTTGTGTATCCCACTTTTATACTCCACTAAGCTGTACGCCCGTCCGCCCGGCCTCACGCTGGGGCTTTTCAAACCCGAATGGCGATCAAACCTGTTTCATTTATTTACCTTAACGTTTTTATGGAGTTATTGTACAGTGATCTAGGGAATTTTTAAAGCGAGACCTTACTTTTTACACCTAATAATTGCGATTTACTTTAACCCGCTATTTGTTAATACGGGTGAAAAAAAAAGCAACTCATACAAAAGGATGTGACAAAACATCTTCACTAAAGGCCGGAGAGATATCCGCTCGCATGCGACACAGGTTAGCTGGACTCAAGGTTATGAATGTCAGATGTACAGCACTAGCATCAAATGTTGAAAAGTCGAAAACAACGTAATGTAGTAGTCTGCGAACTAATGAAGCATTGAAAAGATAGTCAAACGGAAAGTTCAATGCCATAGCCGAGATTTGAGCTTCGGGGCTTCTGATTGCCGTCCAGCCACTCTAACCCTTGAGCTACTATGGCCAACATGCCGCCATGACATTAAATTCTCCAACTGACTCGTGCTTTTCCCGGTAAACCACTAGGAGCTCTCATAAACACATGAGACAAGTCATCTTTCCATACTTTAGCCTACACACGGCTAGTGTGAAAGAACAATTAATATCTATTAATTGACCTAATAGTGGTTAACTATAAGCCCGGGCCTTAAAGTACTTACAGCATAGTAAGTCACCATTAAGGTAGTTGTCTCATGTGTTTATGAGAACTCCTAGTGGTTTACCGGGAAAAACACGAGTCAGTTGGAGAATTTAATGTCATGGCGGCATGTTGGCCATACTAGCTCAAGGATTGGAGCGGCTGGACGACAACCAGAAGATCCGTGGTTCAAATCCCGTCTATGGCATTGAACTTTTCAGTCTGGCTCTATATTTCCATACTTTAACCTACACACGGCCAGTGTGAAAGAACAATTTCTATTAATTGACCTAATAGAAGTTAACTATAAAGCCCGGGCCTTAAAGTACTTACGCGCTGTAAGTCGCCATTAAGGTAGTTGTTTCATATGTTTATGAGAACTTCTAAGTGGTTTACCGAGAAAAACACGAGTCAGTTGGAGAATTTAATGTCATGGCGGCATGTTGGCCATAGTAGCTCAAGGGTTAGAGCGGCTGGACGGGAACCAGAAGATCCGTGGTTCAAATCCCGGATATGGCATTGAATTTTTCAGTCTGACTCTATATTTTCATACTTTAGCCTACACACGGCCAGTGTGAAAGAACAGTTAATGAAGCATTGCTTTCCAAGTATAAGAAGACGCAAAGTCAAGGTGTAGTATGACGCGACTGTTTTGTTTCTTCTGGCAGTAAGCGGTTTTCGTGGTCTGGCTGAATCTAAATGCAGTTGTTTATATGTACGAGCGATAACAGTACTCCATGTGCGCTATACGTATGGAATAACGTGCACGCCGCCGGCCTTTAATTATTAGTAGGCGACCTTCTAAATATTTGTGACGAGTAGTTATGCTGTAGGAGATGAGAAGTGTGTTCGACGCCTCAGGGAGATATGCGAACTAAAGAATAGCTTCACAAAAATTGATGTAACAATTAAGCTTTACTAAATCATTTCAGTAATACTGAAAACGGAACTAAATAGCTTCTAAGAAGTGATACAGAGAAGTGAGCAGAATTGCAACAATGAAATAATAGTGAAAACTGAATTAAAACGTTTCAGTGAAGTAATACTGAGAACTTAAACTAATCTCTTTAATGAAGTGATACTAGAAACTAGTCGAAATCGTTTCAAAGAAGTGATACGAAAACTGAAATAAATTGTTTCAATTAAGGAATATGTGGAGCTGACCTAAATCGCTTCAATAAAGTGTTGCTGAGAACTGAAGTGAAACGCCTCTATGAAGTGATACTGAGGTCTGAATCACTTCAATGAAGTGATACAAAGAACTGAACTAAATCATTTCAATGAAGTGATATTGATAACTGAACTAAATCGCAACAGTGAAGTTATAGTGAAAATTGAAAGGAATCGCAACAGTTAAGTGATATTGAAAGCTGATCTTAATCGCATTAATGAAGTGATACTGGAAACTAGTGGAAATCGTTTCAATGGAGTGATAAGAAAACTGAATTAAATTGTTTAAATTAAAAATTAAATACGGGGAACTTACCTAAATCGCTTCAATAAAGTGTTGCTGAGAACTGAACTAAATTATTTCAATGAAGTGATACTGAGGACTGAATCGCTTCAATGAAGTGATACTGAGAACTGAATTAATGATTTCAATGAAGTGATAATGAGGACTGAATCGCTTCAATGAAGTGATACTGAGAACTGAACTAAATCGCAACAGTTAAGTGATATTGATATTGAAAACTGGCTTCAACGAAGTGATACTGGAAACTAAGCGAAAATCGTTTCATTGAAGTGATACTGGAACTAGTCGAAATCGTTTCACTTAAGGAATACTGGGAACTGACCTAAATCGCTTCAATAAAGTGTTTCTGAGAACTGAACTGAATCATAGCAGTGAAGTGATACTAAGAACTGAATTAAATCGCTTCAGTGAAGCGCTACTGAGAAGTGAATTAAATTGCTTCAGTGAAGTGATGCTGAGAAGTGAACTAAATTGCTTCAGTGAACTGATACTGATAACTGAACTGAATCACTTCAATCGCTTCAGTGAAGAAACATAAGAGCTGAACTAAATCACAGAGGTATGCAGTGAAAAGTAAATACATTTTATTTACATGTACATTAAATTAACACTTCTATAGTTTCTCTGTTATTGATTTGAGTATACAAATACTTTTTTTATATAGCAGGTCATTGCTGTTTTTCCCTCACGGCCATGCAAAGAGAAAGGAATTTCCAATCTATGGCTTAAAGTATTGTATTTTTCAATTCGATTATTCCTACATGGAAAATGCAATACAATAATTTCTTTAATTTTTATAAATATGCATCTCTTTAGTATGAAATACATGGAGCTATAGCGGCGAGTAAAAAATGTCCAGTAAATGCAACATTCAGATGTTTATTTTTATTTTCGAAGCTTGTGGGTGGGCCAAACAAAAGCAGCTCGCTGGCCGGACTCAGCTCCCGCGCCGTGGTTTGACAAACCCTGTGTTATACAAACCAAAAAGGTGGTTCTTACAGTGTTGACTCTGCAGCAATTACCTAATTTAAACTGTATTATTCTTCTCCAAACCAACGGAGAGAAGCGTTTTCTTTTTTAATTCCATTATCACAAATGTCCACTGAAGAGAATGCTGGCTATGGCCGCCTGAAATGTTTATTTATGTAATTTACTTTTTTAATGTTGCAACACTAATGTTATGCAGATTAGAAAATAAAATACTTTAATAATTTGCTTTCCCTTCTGTGGGATGTTAAAATTAAAAAGCCGCAGTTAAGTACACGAAGCGGGCGAAATATTAGAGAGCTGGTGACGTAGCGTTTTAATAATAGAAAAGGGAACCACTACCCACTCTCGAAAATGCATCTTTAATTTAGGAAAGTGGTGAAATTCTCGCAGGTAGTGGATGCTGCAATGTGAGAGATATTCTGATTTTAAATGGAGGAGGAGGTGCTCTGCGACTGTTTCTACCATTAAGGGGAGATTAAAAATCCTATACCGCTACTAAATTTATTATCCATTATCTAAAAATAATTTAAAAGTATACCGAGATGAAAATCCTTCTTTAACAGAGTTTCTTGATTATACAAGCAGTCTTATTACTAACCGAGTGGAATGGCTCTGGCAGTTTCCTCTGTGGCCTGTATTTCTGAAAATGAAATGTGTAGTGTTTAACGCCCGCTTTTACTACATACGGCACCGCAGGCGATGACACTGATGATGCATGAGATGAAGATGGAGCACCGGTGGAATGAGATAGCGGGGAAAACCGGAGATCCCGGAGAAAACCCGCCCCAGCGCCGTGTTGTTCAGCACAAATCTCACTTTGCGGTCACCTGGGATCGAACCCGGGCCACCTTGGTGAGAGCCAAGCGGTCTAACCACTGAGCCACGGCGCGGCCCCCGTATTTGGGAGGTCCGGTTTCGATTCTCGTGGCTGACATTGGCTTTTCGCCAGGTGAATACTAGGTTAATTACATCCCTGAATTTCGTGTCCCTTCATTTCATCTCAATTATCATCTCTCATCTGCAGGTCTCTTTCAGGATATAACTGTCGGTGGGGTCTCGGCGTTGCATGGCAGGATGATACGCTCTTGGTAAACATTTTCATTTTTGAGACGGAGATACCCAGCATCAGTTAACCAAAATAGAGTTCTCTTGCAGTAGCACAATGCAGCACCCCATACTGCAAGAACAACCATGGAAGAAATGCAGCAGTTGGGAGAAATTTAGCTGCTACCACACCCAGCATACAGTCCTGATCTCGCACCATCAAATTGTTATCCTATTCGATCCATGACCCAATTTCTACATGGAGGAAATTTTGATAACATTGAAGCAGTGCAAGTGTGTTTTTTTATTGTCAATAAACTTTATTATATCCAAATACATTATGGTACTTATAGTTGTGGGCAAGATTAATATTACATCACTTGAAGCGTGTGTTAGGATGCTGTTCAGTATAACAGTCCTACACATCCGTAGGGGAGGGGCTCCGTCCCCTTCAGCTGCCGTGGTGCGGGCGCTGCGGGCCCTTAGCACTCGTGGCCCGTCTCGGTAGCCTAGATGGTAGCCTGTCTGCCTCACGTTCAAGAGGTCCCGAGTTCGAATCTCGATCAGAGTGAGTTACTTGCATAAGGGTTTTTCCGAATGTTGGGTAACTCTAAGCTCCATGTACCCTGGGCTCATTTGAGCGTCATTTCACCCATTCCATTCATCGTCCGATATGATGTAATGTTGGAGGACGTAAATTACAAAAAAAAAAAAAAAAAAAAAAAAAAAAAACACTTAGCACTCGTGGTAAAGTCTGATTTTTTAACGTGTGTGCAGTTCCCACTCAAAGGGACCTCAAAGGACCTGACCCTCCCGCCCACTAATGACCGTCATAAATCTATCTCCACACTTCAGAAATGGAACACTGTCTTTGGGGACCAATAGCAACCCTGATTTTCTGAAAATGACAGTTGCATGTCTACTCCGCGTGGAGTCTCAGTTGCCAAAGTTCCAACTTCCAGTTGTTCTGTTTCATTAGGTGCAAGACGGTGATGTTAAAATGTTGCAACCTTGTAGAGAGGACCGTCAGGAGGAGGGACCATGTTGTAAAACGATTATGAGGGTTCCTCAAAGAAAGCGGCCGCCGTGCACTTGCGTTGAGTAGACAGACTCTACCTCTGACGTTACTAAAGGAACCTCGGGCCGAACTGCCGCGCCCCTCCTGTCATGGAGTGGTTCGGATTGGGTTGAACTCGAGGAGGCAGTGTGTTCCCGACACCCACGGGGAATTGGGTATTTCCGGCCAGGCTACGGCCGCCCGGAGAGGGTCGAGGGTTGCCTAATATGTCCCGGGTACTAGCCTGCGGAGCTAGTAGAAGGTATGCTAGATCACCAGGCGGCCCCACAGAGGTTTTCGGTAGTCTTCCCTGCGGGGTTGACGCGCGTAAGTGGCGTATCCACTTCCATCCGTCTTGACGTTGTGCTCAGCGGGGGGGGGGGCTTTTTAAGAAATCAGGTATTTCCCTACGGAAAGAGCCCCGGAGTATCCATCGCTCCCGGGTAGGAAGAGGCCCTGGTCCTTGGCCCTACGCTTCCAGGACTAATGGGAGTAGATCGTCTGCACTTAACAGCACTTAACAGTCCTACATCAGTTACATTTAAATGTTAAGGGTATGAATGACTGAAATTTTCAAATTCTGAACTAATAATGCTAGCTTTTTCAAATTTACACCATAGGTGTAGTATATTGTAAACATGTTACAACCTAAATTTAAACCATTTTTCTGCAGCAGTTTAGAAATTATGATAAATGTTGTATGTTTTTTGTTACGTCACTAAAAAAGTTCCTTGCGACAAAATATTTTGTCTAATATTTTAACCCTATGTTCATAATACACATACTTTTTGAAATTGCTCTGGGTTTTTCTGTGTCTCTTTTAGTTTAGGTCACAAAAAGTTTTTAATTTACAAATATTCTTTTTTTGTCTAAAAAACTGTAAATTTTCTATTTGAAAATTAAAAATATATGTTTATATACATTTCACAATAAAACCTAGGGCAATTTCCATTCCTCATGATATTCTGAACCTGTGTAGGAAATTTCATGAATGTAGTACAAAAACTGCATCGCAAGGAGCATTTTACAGGAAGAAAAATGCTGAAAATATGAACATTGAGAAAACAGCGATTAAAGATTTGATTGCATAACTCATATTAAAATCCACCAGGCTGATAGGTTGGACCCTCAGATTTCTTTTTCCTCTCCTCTGTTGCTGCTTTTTCCACCTTTTTCTACTTTAGATGTTGCTTTTCTTCTGCACAACTTCGCTTCTTGCTTTGCAGGATACGAGTCTGATGTCGCTGCACTGAAGTTTTCCTTGCTGAGTCTACTACACTTTCACCTCTGATATTTTGCTGCAGCTCCAATGACTTAAGACTACCCATGTTAAACTCACTGATGCTTTTAATAACAGCAAGATCCAATTTTTGTTTTGATATGAAAACTTCCTTTGGGCACTTATTCCATATGACATGATGCAAAGATTCATTGGCATTCTGTGTTTTTCCTGTTTTGCACCTCTCTGGTAATGTTGTAAAAGGCAGCCTGTGATATATTGGCAACATTTTAGGAATTATTTTGTCTGAAAACCTTATTTTTCTTTTCTTGAACTGAAAATTTAAGAACGGAAAACAGACAAAGAATGTGGATGTAGGCAAAAGAGGGCGTGACTCTGACAGAGTTTAAAGGCCACCGACATTTAAATAAGCATTTAAAAATGGCGTCCGGAGGCAAATTATGCATTTTTCACATTCGGGAATGTCTAAATTATTTTATAGAATTAGAATAAAAAAAGTCGTTATTTTCACGATTTTCATGAAATTTCAGTCATACATACCCTTAACAAACATATTGTCGCGGCAACAGGCACAAATAGAAAACAAACGGTGGATAATGTTTCACGGTATGTCCTGTTTGTTTATGTTTTACTCGATTATACTCTTTCAGACATAATACTAACTTTTTAACATTTTAAATTGTTAATGACACGATAAAGTAATACAAACAATATTACAAAATATACAAATAATAAATGTTATTTTCGGGCCAGACAAGAATAACTGTTTCACACTATGTTAAAGTATAACTGGGCACTAGCAAGCATCGAAGAACCGGGTGTCACATTTCTGGAGTTCAAAGGAACCCGAGATGGCGTTTTGTGGTTGCTCATTTTTTATTGAAGTGTTGGCTGCGAAAGCAAAACCGAGAGTAACAGAAGAAGCTTCTTGCGGGATGGGGAGAGCTCAGAAAACTCGATTACACAGCGCGCCTAAGGAACTAGCAACCCTCGTGCACCCTTCGTAATATATTTTCTTTTTCTTTTTTTATTATGTTGGGTCTGAAGCCACGCGCGTGGTAATTAGCGAAACCTGTCGTTATTCCAATTTAATAGTTTCCCGCCACCCCTATATTACAACCCTACCGGCTATTATTATTGTTAGACCTGGTTGAGATCCGCCTAGCAACTACCGACTAGTCGTACACAGTACAGCCAATCGTTTGCTTAGTCAATGGGTGTGCAGTTGTTTCACAAAGGAATCTCACCCTCACGCCCACTAATGACCGTCATAAATCTATCTCCACACTTCAGAAATAAAACACTGTCGTTGAGGACCAATAGCAACCCTGTTTTCTCGAAGTGACAGTCGCATATCTACTCCACATTGAGTCTCAGTTGCCAAAGTTCCAACTTCCAGTTGATCTGTTTCATTACGTGCAGAAATTCGTTGTGTGTCACGATGTGGAGACCGTGGGAGGGAAATGCAGTGGTAAATGCAAATGAAGTAGTAGATAACTTTCAGTCAAGTGAAAATAATCAAATTGAAGACAATAGTGTGAATAACTGGGCCGAGTTATATTACTGGAAAAGCCTCGAAATCCAAAGTAATAACGGGAACTGTTTCTAAGCAAATTCAAGCGCTTGTTTTGAACACATATAAATATGTGCTGACAAATAATCTTGGTAAGGGGTCGTGCAATGAACCTGATGATAAATTCCGGGTATTCACAGAAATACAGTAAGAAATATTGTGACGAAAGGAATACCAAAGACGTCGATCAAGTATGAAAACAAAAGGAAACGTTTCTCTAAAGTAGATAATTTCACATGTGATTTAATTCGTCGAGAAATTTATAGATTCTATGCAAAAGGGAGAGCGCCCACCTTAGACGAATTGGTTGCACATTTGCAAAAATATTTGTGATTTTCCTTATGTGCACTGCAATTTGCGCGGTCTCCTAAAGGAGCAGGGTTTAAGCTACCGCACTTTGAATAAGTTAAGGGTTATTATGGAATCGAGTAGAATTATAGCTTGGCAATATATATTTGTCAAAACAAAGGAAGTTTTGCAGTAATGGACATAAGATTATTTAAGTGAAATCTCATACGATACCCATGACGTATGGAGAAAGGTGGCAACCTTGCAGAAAGGTCTGGGAGAAGGAGGGTCGGGGATTGTAAAACGATTATAAGGGTTGGTCAAAGGAGTCGGCCGACGTGCACACCAGTTAACTAAACAGACTTTACCGTGACTCGAAATATGTCCTGCTTTGCCATGAATCATTATTACGAGGGTGTCATTTTTTTAATTTATGTCCTCCAACGTGGGAGAACATCTTAGTATGAGAAAATAAGGACTGAGTAATAAACTTTGAAATTCACCAGTTGATAACTTGATAAAGAAGTTCATAGTTCCACCACCAGAGAGAAGGTTGCAGGCAACAACATATGACAGTTGGACTGTCAATGTTGAAAATGAAAGCAACAGCTCTCTAAACATATTGGACGGTGAATGAATAGGATGGCACGATGCTCAAATGATTCCGGAGTCCATGGAGCTTAAAGTTGCCCGACATTCGTCTTGAAGGATACGGGAAAACCCGAGAAAAAACCTTATCCAGGTGACTCAACGTGACCGAGAACTCGGGACCTCTTGAACAAATTTAAGGTTTTCATTTGATTCACCCTACCCGCCTCGGTAGTGTGTCTGCCACACGTTCAAGAGGTCCCTAGTTCTCGGTCAGAGTGAGTTACCTGGATAAGGTTTTTTCCGGGGGGTTTCCTTATCCTGAAAGACGAATGTCGGGCAACTCTAAGCTCCATGAACCCCGGACGCATTGAGTATCATTTCACCCATTTCATTCATTGTCCGTTATGACTAAATGCTGGAAGACGTAAATTACACAAAAACTCTCCGAGATACGAACTCGGGACCTCTTGAACGTTTGGTAGACACGCTACCATCTACCCTACCGAGGCAGGTAGGGTGAATCTAATGAAAACCTTAAAATTGTAATAACAAATCGAAATTTCATGCCGTTAACCTCTAAGTTGGTAAGCGTGTTACAAAGAGCGTGCCGAATGGCCTCTAAGTGGTACCATAGTGCAGAAGCACACATACTGTCGCAGTATCAGTAGAAAGAGGGAAGGGAAGGTTATGCTGACTCTTTTGGGACGAAAAAGGCGTCATTTTGGAGTATTACATTCCTAGAGGTTCCACTGTCACCAGTACATCATACACAAATCTCCTAAAAAGTCATCTGCGGCCTGTAATCAAATCAAAGCGACGTGGATTGCTGTCAGTAGGTGTCCTTTTGCAACATGACAATGCAAGGCCCCACATTGCCCGTACAACAATTGCAACAATCACAGACGTGCATTTTGAGTGTCTCCCTCATCGACCATACTCAACAGACCTTGCCCTAAGTGATTGCCATATGTTTGGAATACTCAGAGATACAATGGGAGGAAAGAAGTTCCGTTCCGATAAACAGGTACGCCAACTGGTGCATGTGTGGTTGCGCTGACAACCAAAAGAATTTTTTTTCTAAAGTCATTCATGCACTTTGTAACCGCTGGAGGACTTGCATTGAGTGTGAGGGAGATTATGTTGAAAAGTGTTACAGATATATACCACTTCTACACAATAAATAATTTTTTTAATTAAGGTTTTCATTTGACTCACACTAGTTTATAGGTGGTCTGAAAAGTTTCTGACTTAATAAAGATACAATACATTTTTCTGAATTTTTTATTTCTCAGCATAGTTTCCTTGTAACTCTACACACTTCTCCCAGCGAAATGTGTAGTAGTGTTTAACGCCCGCTTTTACTACATACGGCACCGCAGGCGATGACACTGATGATACATGAGATGAAGATGGAGCACCGGTGGAATGAGATGGCGGGAGAAACCGGAGATCCCGGAGAAAACCCGCCCCAGTGCCGTATTGTCCATCACAAATTGCACTTTGCGGTCGCCTGGGATCGAGCCCGGGTCGCTTTGTGATCTTCCAGCGATGTTCCCATCTCTGTAACCCGTCCAAATAGTACTCGGCGTTTTTCTCTGCAAAATAATTGTTCAAGAAGGTGATTGCCTCTTCATTTGACGAAAATCTCTGTCCTCCGAGCGCAATTTTCAGATGAGGGAACAAAAAGAAGTCGCTTGGGAATAGATCTGGTAACTAAGGTGGATGGTAAAGCAGTTCAAACTGTAATTCGTTGATTTTCGCATTGCAACGGCTGACGTAATTGTCCTGGTGAAAGAGGATTTTCTTTTTCTGCAAATGTGGCCGTTTTTCCATAAGTTCTGCCTTCAGCTGGTCAAGTAATGATGCGTAGTATGCTCCTGTGATGGTTTTTCCTTTGTGAAGTCAATCGATTAAAATAACTCTATGAGTATCCCAAAGAACAGTCGCCATCACTTTCCCAGCTAAAAAAAAATGGAGTCGGTTTCCTCTTTGCAGACCACTGTTTGGTCTGTCTTTTTGTTTTTTGTCTTTTGGTGTATCCAAGTTTCATCTACAGTAATTAATCGGTGCCAAAACTCGGATTTATTGTGCCTAAGCTGCGCCAACAGAGCGCTGAAATTTTTCACTCGAACACGTTTTTGGTCTAACGTGAGCAAACGCGGCACCTAACGCGCGGACAACTTTCTCATGTCTAAATGTTGATTTAATATGTGACAAACACGTTCTTTTGACATGTTCATAGCCTCTGCTATCTCTCTTACTTTAATTTGGCGGTCGTCTAGTACCATTTAAATTGATAAATACTTGATTTTTTATTTGAAGTGTTCTTTTTTAGAGAAATATAATAATTTTTATAATACATTTGTTTTGAGGAACCGAAATTATATCGGGTTCTTTAAAAAATTGAAATATTTTAGTTGTCCAAGGATGATGATAGGTAATGTGTTTAAATGATATTCATTTTTTAGTTTTGTAGAACATAAACATCATTTAAATTTCTTATATTTAAATTTTGTTAACTTTTTATGTATAAGATCTTTCGTGAAACCAGTCATAAAGGTTTTGTAATTTTTCAAACAGAGAAGTGAAAATTGAAGAATTTAATGTCAAGACGGCACGTTGGCCATGATAGCTCAATTGGTTAGAGCGACTGGACGGAAACCATGGTTCAAATCGCGGCCATGGCATTGAATTTTTCATGTTGACTCTATCAAGGACCTTATATACGGCTAGTATGAAGAATGATTAATTTCCATCAATTAACTAAAATAATAAGAGTTAAATGATGAAGCCTGGGACTTAAGTACTTACGATAGTAAGTCGCCACAAACGGTGTATCTCGGATGCGAGAGCCCCTAGTGGTCTACCGGTGAAATATACGAGTCAACTGGAGAATTTAGTGTCAGGACGGCACGTTGGCCATGGTAGCTCAATGGGTAAGAGCGACTGGACGGAAACCAGGAGATCCGTGGTTCAAATCCCGGCCATGGCATTGAATTTTTCATGTTGACTCTATCTATCAGAAACCTTAGCCTATATAAGCCTAGTGTGAAGAAATTAGTTTCCATCAATTATCTAAAATAACAGAGAAGTGAGGTTTGCCACAAATTGTTGTAATTTAATGTTCTATTTAAAATAAGAAACCTGCAGTTACTTCTTGTTAAACTAAAAGTCTCAAAAAATCGATAATTTTCTTAAGTTCCTCTTAATGACTTCCTCCGTACACAAGAATTTAGCGTTAATCAGTTATCTGCGTGATGTGAGAATTTTAACTAACTCTGTATAATAGATTTGTCAGCCTTGCATTTTCCATTGCCTACTCTATCGATAGGATAGGAAAATCTTATGGCCATTGCTTTTCCATTATTGTCTCACGTGGGATGCCATTTCTTCGTCTTGGCAGCGCAGGTTTACGTTGTCGTATATCTTGCGGAAATCGAAAGTGAGGTTTGAACGCATGCTAAGGCTGTTCGCCCCCAGGGAAATCGACAGCAGTCGGAGTGTGAGGAAATCCGACAGACATTTCTGCTCTCGGAGATTCCTGCATTTCTGTTGCTCATGAACATGTCTGCGCTTTCAGTAATGTCAAGTCTTGGGTCAAATCATTTTTTGATTGTATGGTCCGGTATGATTGTACTAGCTGCTAAAGTCGAGGTCCAGTGTTGTCCATTTAGGCCTATCTACGAGGGCTGCTCAATAAAGAATGATCACATTTTTTTTGACAGCGTACCTTTATCATCCTCATAATTATGATAGTCCTTCTCAAAATAGTGTCCCATAAATGCGATGCACTTGTCCCAGCGTTTCTACCAGTCTTCAAAGACATGCTGGAAAGCATTTTTGAGAGATCCTTCAAAATCGCCTCCGCAGCCTTCACCACTGCTTCTGATGATGGATAATGCCTTCCACGAAGGCGTTTCTTCAAGTTAGGGAACAGAAAAAGTCACATGGGGCTAAAGCCGGACTATAGAGGGTGAGGGATGCACTTCACGTTGATTTTTCCAATATATTCAGCAACAACATTGGCAATATGCAGACACGCATTATCGTTTTGCAGCATCCAGCCTGCTTCACGCAAACGTGGTCTTTTGCGCCTGATACGAACTTGCAATGTTTTCGGGACATCCCTGTAGTATTGTCCAGTTACTGATGTGTGTGCAGGTACAACATACTGATAAACCATTCCATAAATATCAAAGAATGAGATGACCATAACTTTCCCAGCAGAAGCAACCACTTTTGCTTTTTGGGGGTTGGTGATGAAGGAGATTTCCACACTGAGCTTTGCTGTTTGCTCTCAGGATCAAAATGATGTAGCCAAGTTTCATCAGCAGTAATTACGTTTGAAAGAAACTACGGATCTTTCTCTAACATCAACTTTAACTGCAAGCAAATGTCCATTTATTCGGGAATCAACAGTCTTGTAATCCATCGCGCATAAACACGTCTCATGTGTGATCTTTAAGTAAGTCGTCGTTCCTCTCTCACAAGAACAGCAGCAGTGTTGATGTTTCCTTGCGTAAGAGCAGAAACTGGAGCAGCGGGTCCACCTTCTTTTGAAATTGATTGTCTCCCCTCTTTAAACATTTTAAACCACCTTCGAGCTGTGCTGTAGGGAAGAACAGACTCTCCATAGGCCTTCTGTAATATTGTATAGGCCTCAACTGAAGATTTGTTGAGAGCAAAGCAGAATTTCAACGCCGCATGTTGTTCCTCGCGTGTTACCTCCATTGCAGCGGTAGGCGATACTGAACATGTCTGAACTTGCCTGGTTCTCACAGGCGGGAACTAGGAGTACCAACAATGAAACTACTACGAGTGTTTGTTTCATATTAAAATAACAGAATATAATACATTGAATTTTAGTGCGAAAAATTATGATCTTTCTTTATTGAACAGCCCTCGTATGCCAGTAATTTCCACCTGTAGCAAAGTTAACCAGTCTATGTTACGTTTTCAAGTCTAAAACTACCCCTAGGTTAGTCTGTGACCGAGCGGGATGTCTCATGCGGTTTCGTCTGTGACCCACATTCGGGAGTCACGGGTTCGATTCCCATGTGTGACCTACCTGACCCATGGGTTTCTTGTGGGGTTTTCCAGAGTCAATAGCTGGGTGGGGAATGCTGTGTAGGTTAAATACATCCCCCAAATTTCCTGTCACTCCATTATTATTTAATTTCATCTCTCATCTGGTTGTCTCTTTCAGGGTAGAAGTGTCGGCGGGAGTCTCGGCGGTACATGGCAGGATGATATGCTCTGAGGTAAACTACTTCCTCGTCCGGTAGGTCGGTTGCCGGTCTCCGCTCCTCTGCTGGAGCCATTTCGGAACCTCCAGCCAGGGACCTTTGGGGCTCGGCTGCTGGGCTCGTTGCCGTCCCGCAGTAGGGAAGCGTGTTCGTTGTCCTGGCCTGTCGGGGGAAGCCTCTATCCAAGTAAACTGTATTGTCATGGCTTCTTGGAACGGCCGCCCTCTATCTCCTTCGCCTCAGCCTTCCTCTGGGGGTGCCCCTACTTGGGGGCATAGGAACAATGATCCCAGCTTGGAGACCTGCGTACCAAATCCCCTCCATACCCGCCTCGGTAGCGTAGATGGTAGCGTGCCTGCCTCTCGTTCAAGAGGTCCCGAGTTTGAATCTCGGTTAGGGTGAACTCTCTGGATAAGTTTTTTCCGGGGTTTTCCGTTAGCTCCATGGACCCCGGACACATTTGAGCATTATTTTACCGATTTCATTCACCGTCCGATATAACTTAACGTTGAAGGACGTAAATTACAAAAAAAAAAAAACATCCTTCTGTAATGAAATCCTAAATCCTACCCTGTCAATGGTAAAGTTTCCCAGCCTATACCAATGTGCCAAAGTCTACACCAATGTCCCGCATCGTTTCCGAACATTCAAGGAAACAATGTTCCTGAAAATTCGTTTGGCATGCTCGAATATGTTCCCTTTCTAGAACGTTCCCTTTTTTGATTCGACTCCTAAATAAAGATCTGACAAGTACCCATATCATGTGAATGCAACAATGGTATTTTTTCTTTGTTTCTTTAATCTGATGCGTATGTCTACGCATTACAACTGAAAATCACTTTTGTTTTGCCCTGTTCTACGTCGCTTTAATCGTGATGTATTTGCTAAGGCAGGGGAAGACAGGTAGTGGCGTTGTGACGTAAGCTCCGTCAGCTGTAACCGTCAAATATGCCCTCGAACAAAAGACAGGTTAGCGTGTGACGTCACCGCGCTGATTTCTGCTGCCAAAGAGGAAGGAAATAGTTTGATGTGTTGGGGTTCCGACAGCATAGAAAAGACAGGTAACGTATCGGGTATTAATAATGTGTACAACTTACATCTTGGGGTGTTGTAATATTAATGCTGACTGCTTTAATTACACAATTGGTCACAGTTTATAAACAATTACATTTTGGCTCTGTGCTATGAGAAAATATATAAAATTTCAATTTGTAGTTTATCTGAAGGTCAGGCATGTTATAAAGTAAATAAAATAAAACATAAAGTAATTTTCTCTGCAAATTAGAAGAGACCCATTCAGAACAAAATTGCGTGGATATTTTCTGACACTTTCTGTTTCGATTTTCTTTAACTAGTGTATCAATGCCAGAACGTAATATCTGGGAAATTTGTAATCGAAGGCGGCGTGTTAGATTGTGATACGACAAGGTACTTCGGGGTTTGGACTTACAGTCTGCATTTTAAAAGAAGATACGTGAAGGCCATGAGGCAAGGGACGCGAAGGGTTAGAGGGCAAGGTCGTTGCTATGGTAACGTAAACAAAGGTTGTCAGATTTGATACACTGGTGAAGTGGGTGAATCACATACTCCTCAGCTCAGTTATCGCTAGTTGTATGCGGGAAACAGAGTTTGCCTAGTTGTGCTGTGTATTGTTAGCCTACTTTGTTAAGACACAATTAAAATACGTTTTTATGGAAGCAAGACGTAGTGGTGGTAGGATTACAGGTGGACCGAGGAATCATGGCCCAAGACGAAGATCAGCTTACGTTCAGGTTGTTACATTGCATAGCCAAGCTAGAGAATTTGTCTGTTCTCTTAGGGAATTCTTCCAACAGAAAGACGAGAGTTTGCTCCTTATCAATGAACAGCTTATTCCTTTTATCCAAAAGCGACAGTCACATGTCAGTAGATATGCTTGCACGTAAAAGAATTCCTGTGGGTCACAATTCTGGCATATCGGTGGCGTTGATGTGAACATGTCAATGAACAAAGTCGTTGGTAATAGTATATTGCGATATTAATGTATACGGAACGAGGAAAGGTTTTAAATAACGAGGCGCTTGCACCGAGTTTTTTCAATTCTCGAGATTCCATTATGTGCTTACCACATGTGCATTGCACATTATTTTTTGCACTATGTGTATTTATATGAATCTGAACTTTAGTAAAGATATTAGCTGAAATATTAATAAATATAAATGAAGGTTTTAGTTCGTGCATCGCGTATATATGTTTCTATTTAGAAATACCGCACTAGTGCAGGAATGCCAACTTAGGATACATAGCAATAATAACGGTAAGTATGGAATATTAGTTACGTAGTACAAACATTTATTTAAAAGAACTCACACATGTGAAATGTGTAGTGTTTAACGCCCGCTTTTACTACATACGGCACGCAGGCGATGACACTGATGATACATGGAGCACCGGTGGAATGAGATGGCGGGGGAAATCAGTGATCCCGGAGAAAACCCGCCCCAGCGCCGTGTTGACCACCACAAATCTCACTTTACGGCCGCCTTGGTGAGTGCCAAGCGGTCTAACCACTGAGCCACGGCACGGCCACTCACACATGTGAAGACCCTACAACTCAGTCAATGTGTGAACAACTTATTTCTGTTTTTAAAGTAGGCTAATACAGGTTAACTGTGCATATTTTTGCTGAGGTGAGATAACTCGATACCATGCTTATGTTTCGAGTGTTGAGAGGATAAAGGAAGTGGATCTGGTGGACAACATTGCACTACCCACGTGGAGAAACAGATGACGGTCACGTATCTTGTTTGAAAAATCAGACTGTAGATGCCACTGTTGGTTTGGGACTCTAAGACCGCTCGTGTAAACAAAGAGCATCTTTTTGCCGTGCCATTCAACGAGATAGTATGGGAGGACGTGAAATTCCTGGACTGTAACGAACTTCCCAGCATTCCCGTAGCAACCTGCGGAAGCCCCAGGAAGGTCGGCAACAGATATCGAACCCAGATCACGCGCTACCGCCTATTCCCCGGTTTTAACTTGCCAACGCTCACCTGTGTTTCAAGATATGAAAGGATATTTAATTAAATGAGTTAAACTACGAAAGCCTTCGTGTAACAAGTTATCTGCTCGGAATTACAGAATTTGTGTTCACGATGCTGTGAAGTGGAAATGTGTATTAACAGGCCTAACGAGCGAGCGTCTTATCAACATGGCCACATATGACGTACGTACGTGATCACTGGTATGTAAGTAATAGTGGGTTTAACATATCACGTGGGTAAGATAGCTGCGCCGCTGCCTTCATTAGCACTAGAGCGTTGGATAGATATAATCTAGTTTGGAAACATTTGCAAGGGATACAAACATCTGACAGTCTATTTGAATTACGAGACATATCGGCAGATTTTAAACATCCTAAGAATAAGCATGAATATGCTTTT
The DNA here is from genome assembly GCA_030765055.1 of Mantis religiosa. Taxonomy (NCBI): domain Eukaryota; kingdom Metazoa; phylum Arthropoda; class Insecta; order Mantodea; family Mantidae; genus Mantis; species Mantis religiosa. The sequence goes on from CM060960.1 coordinate 36,124,457, forward strand.
GTAATTAAGATGAAACTGTGATAAACAGAAGTAATGTAACTTAAATGTTAAACAAATCTGCACTTTCACTTATTTCTATTAAAGCCCCGATATGAATATACATTTTAGCATATGTTTTTTGTAAATATTAAAAGCAGAAGCATTATTAACAGTGAAGTATTCTTCATATTTAAGTTTGATTTATGAGTCACTATGTTTACACTCAAACTTCACTTACTTGTTGTATAATTGAAACGTTTTCAAGATCATTCGATCTCATCCTCAGCTGTTTGGTGACTAGATGAACCTCCCTCTTCTTCGACTACTACGGAGCTCTGATCACTCTGCCATCTGGTGTTAGGGGCACTAAGTTTTAATACTTCATTTAATGCCGGGATTTCAAAATTTATAACTTTATCCCGGTTTTTGTTTATGAATATTTTTTCCCAAATATCCAATTCTATGGGTGTACTTAAAGATTTTAACAGTTTAATGTTAGCTGTTTGGTGACTAGAGGAACCTTCCTCTTCTTCCACTACTACGGAGCTCCGATCACTCTGCCACAACATTAAACTGTTAAAATCTTTAAGTACACCCATAGAATTGGATATTTGGGAAAAAATATTCATAAACAAAAACCGTGATAAAGTTATAAATTTTGAAATCCCGGCATTAAATGAAGTATTAAAACTTAGTGCCCCTAACATCAGATGGCAGAGTGATCGGAGCTCCGTAGTAGTGGAAGAAGAGGAAGGTTCATTTAGTCACCAAACAGCTGAGGATGAGATCGAATGATCTTGAAAACGTTTCAATTATACAACAACAAGTAAGTGAAGACTGAGTGTAAATAGTGACTCATAAATTCAAACTTAAATATGTTTTTGTACTAAGCATGTAATGGTTTTCGAATAAATCTTATTGTTAAATTAAATGTGCCTAGCGTGCTGTGTAATATATAGTATTAATGTAGAAAAAACATTATAGGAAGATGTTTTATCTTCATAGGATATTGGTAATTAATTCTGGTGTATAGTTTAGGTATAGGTTATGTTTAACCATCATCCAAGATACTGAAATATAATAACCATTTGTCTGCATTAAGGGATTAGTTTAAAATCCCTACTAGTGTAGCTAGGCTTAGAGTTTTTTCTTTGTTTGTAGGTGGTGTGAGGTTGGAGGGCGCGGGCCGCCCCCGGAGTAGCAGCTGTAGCCCTCCTATGGCGAGGTGGCGCGGCGGCAGAACTCCTGGATCCGGACCTACAGAGTAAGTTCACTCTCTTTCTATTGTTTCTTTTTGTTTTGTTATTATTTGTTGGATCAGATGTAGGTGAACCGCGTGTCACAGAGGGCAGTGAAGGGTAGCGTAATTACCTCTCTATTATTGCAACGCGATTCCTAGTTTCAAGTAGCTACAAATGCCTAAAATGCAAAATAAAAGTGTTGTATACATATTATTCATACATTAAGGTCTCAGAAATCTCAAACGTCTTATCAAATTGAAGATATACTCAGGTCATTCAATAATTAGTGCCAACATTTGAATTAACAACATTTTTGGAGCATTCACATTATTGCAGTGCTTCGAAGTAATGTCCTCCAACAAGAACTCGCCTCCGCACGTCAGGTAGCCAACGGATGCCATTCATAGCGTCTTGTTGTCCTAATACCCGAACAGAATGCTCTACTGCTTCTATAATTGCCTGTCTGGTTCTAAAACGAGCACCTCTAAGTCATAATTTTATTTTCGCATGTGCTCACATCTGGGGGGTATAGAGGATGCTCCAGAATCTCCCAGTTTCATCTGCGAAGTAAAGTAGCAACAAGCACAGACTGTAAGAGAGAGCAACATGATGTAACACAATGGGATGAGAATGCAGGAGATTTGGACGTTTACGACGCACAGCTGGTCGTAAATGGTGCTCCATAAAGTAAATGTAATATGTACCATTCATACGATGTCCTTGAGGAACTGAATGAGTGATAAGAATACGTTAACGTTAACTACAAAGGTACTACTCCAATTAGTACAGGACCCTGGCCTCCTTCAACTAGGGAGTTACCAAACTGTCCCAAAAGGGAGCCCGGCGCCTCTGTGGGGCTTTCCATAGGGCAAGACCTAGAGACTAACAAGCCCCCCCATCTGGTGCTGTGGACTCAAGACGGGATGGAAGTGGATGCGCCACTTACGCGCGCCAACCCCAAATGGGAAGGCCTCGGTGAGGCCGCCTGGTGATCTAGCACACCTTCTACTAGCTATGCTGGCTAGTACGCGGGAATATATGGCTTCCCTCAACCCTGTCCGGAGACGTACCCGATCTCCCACGGGTATCGGAAACCACTGGACCTTCGAGTCCAACCCAATTCGAACAGCTCCCAATCAGGGAGGGGCTCGAATGTTCGGCCTGAGGTTCCTCTAGTAACGTCAGAGGTACCACGAGTGCTAGGGGTCCGCAGCGCCAGCACCACGGCAGCTGAAGGGGACGGATCCCCGAACACCGTCAAAACCATAGACAACAATGCACATGACTTTAAGTGGATCCTGTTCTTGTCGATACTTTTTTGGCCGTGGTCAATCAATATGAAATCATTACAATTTT